>JAUMJJ010000023.1:8057500-8657500 GCA_033556795.1 Tapera naevia | reverse complement strand
ACAAACCCATTTATGGGATTGTTTTCACTCAAGGGCCTGGAAATACCTGGTGGGTAATGAGAAAGGATGGAGAGACCCAGTGTGTATGCCTCAAGGAAATCTATCCTTGGGGAAAAATTAATTCAGTGTCTTGAGTTGAGTTTTAGAGGAGATGTCACCAGATGAGAAAGACCTGAACAGAGCAGATACCAGTTTCCAGTGATGAGCCAAGCCAAGTTGAGCCAGTCTGGCGCTGCACCACATGAGACTCTCATGGCTACCTGAGAAACAGCCACCAACAGATCTTCCAAGCTAGAACTCTTAAGCCCTATAACCAAAACTGTGGCCAACCTCAAAATAAAACAAGGACTATACGTATATGTCTATGCGCGGGATATAGACAAACACAATGTACAGGTGTTGCTTTAAAGAAATTATATGGAATAAGGGGTGGAGAATGTACTGGATTGACTTTTGATCCATGAAAGTATTCCATATCTCCCTTTAACATAACCCAACATACAAATAGGGTGTAGATAAGAGAGTACACTCTCTTCTGCTTCCGGCAAGGCTGGGGAGCAGAAGGTCCCTGCGTTGGTCCTGTCTGCTGCCGAGCCTGTGGAAAATGTTTTAACAGGTTGGATTTGGCCGTCCGACTCTCCACAGGGGAGGTGGCATGGTAAGATTTCATTAATTCTTTGCTTTGTTAGTTACTGGGTGTTATAGTTGTATGCCGGGTGTTATATAGCTCCTTTTTGTCCTTTTTCCCATTTCTCTTCCCCTCTTCCCTTGCTCCTTTGCATATCCTTGCAGTGTAGTTGTTTGTATTTAGAAAAATACAGAAATACATATATTTAGTTTGATTTTGGTTTCTTCCATAGCTTTTTTTTCCCTTTGAAAAGGGGGAAGTTTTGGAGAGAGGCAGACTGAGAGGTTGGAGATCTTGGGAAAGCTAGCTCAAACCAGCTCATAATCAGACTCCAACGATCATCAAACAAGGCCCATGGGAGGTTTAGGTTAGAGTGGTAGATGAACAAACCAGAACAATAAGTAGTACTTGACTGTCAGGGCAGTGCAATCACATCTGGTGTTAATGTGGAGCAAAGCAGGCTCTGAGAACATGACATTAACTTGTAGCACATGTGCCAAAACTGAACATTATTTTTCCTTTAGCAAACTTGTGTCTCAGTAGAAAGCATATTACACATCATACTGCAAAGTAAACAGAATTCTGAAGATGTTACCTTGAATTACAGCGACTAATAATGGTGAGGAAACACCTGTGGGTACTTACGAGTTCTATTATTTTTGAAAGACATCTTTAACCTGATTTGAACACCTTGCTTTGTAACGTAAATATGGCAAAAAAACTCAGGGTTTTGATCAAACTGTGGTTCAAAGTGCTTTTTTTTTATCTTAGCTTTTGGTCTTCCACATGCTGTGAATGCTTTTGTCTTTTTTGATCCAAGAGGTGCTGTCATTTGGGAAGGAGGCTTATGGTTATAATATAGAATGCATGGAGAGATGAAAAGCATAGATTTCTTTAGTAGATATGGTAGAAACACATTATTTGGATGTAATGGAGCATATAAAATTGAGTAGAGAATTGCTGGGAGAATAATAGACAAACAGAAAAAAAAATTATTTAAAAGGCCTTCACAGTGTCTGTGGGAAAGATGCCACATACCACTTTCTTTAGATTCAGAGTATCAGTCTTGAGATATTATGTCCAAAATAATCTTCTGCCTGAAGTAATCTTGTGCTCCAACATCCCACCTTGCAGGAGTACCTTTACAACAATAACAGTAAACACTGAAAATAAAGTGAAACAAATTGAGCTGTTGTTCATGGAATACCCACCAATAATTTATTGCTTCAGTATCTAAGCTATATTACCAAAGAAGAGATTTTTCTCAGACTTGCTGGGAGTTGTAAGACATTTCACTTTTTTAATATCAGCATTGGGATTTTGGGTTATTCTATTCTGGTTTAGTTTTCTTACCATGATGGCACTTTTCTTGAGGCAGAAAATAATCATGAAGCTGCTAGGTGAAAGTGATCACAGCATGCTACTTCTACCTTGCTTCCTGGATATATCCCGTGATCTCACTAATTTTCTTCCTTCCAAGCCACTTCTTTCTCCTAGCACTGTTCACTCCCCTATCTGTCTCCACAGCCTGTACTCCACAGTTTTAAGTGATGTTTAAAATGTTTAATTTATTGACTTTCCCTCATCTAAACAGAATTTTTTACAGGAAATACAAGAAAAAACAGATGACAGGCTAAACTTAATTTCCAAAACAGAAAATACAAAAAGAAAGGTTAAAAATTTGTTTTGAAAAATAGAATTTTTTTATCTAATAAATCACTTGCAAATATGTTTGTTTGGAAATAAATGGGTACAGTAATTATTATAGGGTTCTTCACACAGTATGGTAGAGGAATTAATTCATAAAAAGTAAGATATTGCCTTTTGAGCATACTCAAATTATAAAATTTTTGCATAGCACTGATAAAATTAAACAATTTGGAATATAAGACTGTAAAAAAAATAGTCTGGAAATAAGGAAATAATAACAAACTGTAAAACAAAAAATAATACAACTCAGTTCTCTTTTCTTTACATGAGTATAAAATTAATGATTATTTGAAATTTTAATAACATGATAATCAGCAGTCTTCTTAATATTAGGGTACAAAGTAGACACCTGCATAGACTGACCAGTTATTATCACTGAATTGCTTTTAATTAAGGCTGATATAAATTTATTTTCTCCTTCAAGAAATTATTTGTAATCTGCTCACTCTAGTAATGGTTATAAGTTCCAGAAAATAAGTGAAAGGACTGCAGTTCTAGGAGTAATTTAATTTTATTAAAAAGTAAATCTAAGAAAAGTATTTGAAATAAAACCTCTACTTCAATAAGGCACTTAGAAGATATAGTATTTCTAAACATTTGAATAATTCCACTACTAATTGCCAAAGCATGTGAGTGTGTAGCATCCTTTCTTAAAATTTCACAAAAGCTCGAATTCTTTGCTGCATTTGAACCTAATAAGAGCTTTTGAAGATTTTCATGTTTTTAATAATACAGGTTTTTGATACTTTATGTCATTATAGAAAAGGTGGAAGTGGATGATTATTTGGAGATCACTCTCAGTACTATGTCAAATGATAGCTATACTGTTATATATCCTTGTTAGAGCTGAATATATATGAAGTCATTAAAAGCTTTTACAACTAGGCTAGTCTAGGTTTTGTATTAAATCTAGAGCTATGATGAAAAAGTGACTTGATACGTGATATGGCATATGCTTAGAGTAAGATTTCACAATACTAGTTTTACAGTCTCCATAGTACATTACAGGTCTTGTTTTAACCATGATAACATATCGTTAGAGTATTCATTCCTTTAGATCTTACATTTAGTGTGTTCTTGTATGAATTAAACAAAGGATTTCTGTAGGCATGAGTAGAATAGTAGGCTCATTTCTACATATACAGTGGATTCCACGATTTCCTATCGTATCTCTTGAAGTAGATATAAAGGAATGATAATTAATGATACTGTTTCATATGCCTTGAATGAAAACTTGAAGAACACTGAGAATTCAGAAAAAGCTGATGTTAAAATCTTGAAACGGTAGAATGCATGATGATGGCTCACAGTTCTGTGCACGTTTATGTTAGGAATACAGAACTTGAGCTAAAACAGATGCAATTTATGTTTTAAAAACAGTCTTTAAAGACTTTCAGCATTGGTGCACATAGAATTTCTTCCTCACTAACAGAGAAATTCACTGTAGTAGGGGATACGAACGTTATTGTGCTTAACTAACTCTCACCCAAGCTCTTATTTGCAGCTAAGATTTAAGTAGAATATACTGATAGCAATGTTCCCATAGAATCATACAGCAGAAATACCATGCAGGTGACGTGTTTGTGTTATCCTACCAATGATATTGAAGGGACTAGCTCATGAACCATGAAAGGAAAATCACACCTTTACTTAGGTTATGTGGCTGACTGTAGAAGAATTATGCAGAAAATGGTAGTCTTACAGGTTTTTCCTTTAAAGATTATAAAATAGCATAGCATGCCAAGGTAATGCTTCATTTAATCACTGTTTTTTAAGGCTCTGATCTGTGCCTGATCCCGTTATGTACAGAGAACCTGTGTGTATTGGATGAAATTGGGAGAAACTAGGTTGGATAGGCAAAGTGATTTGTGATGTCTATTTGTCATAGAGTCCTAAAAGCCTAGCTATTTTTTGAAGTAAAGGCTGATTTTCACTTTCTTTTTATAACATTTTCATGAGATGGGAAGTCTACTTCAGCCAAATGAGGCCCAAATACATAGTCTTCACATGGAACCTTGAAGGGATAAATGAAAGTCTTGGAGTTTATGTAGTGAAGTAGAAGGAGATGATGTGTTGCAGTGTAGGTAGCATTTTCCTTGAAGCCACTGCTAAAGTTCTTTCTCCTTTAACTCATCAGCACCCAGTCCACTGAAATGCAAAGTCAATGCCAGTTTATCACGCTGTAATTCCACAGACCAATCAACATATGCTTATGCTGAGGCCACATACATGGTTTGTAAAGGTGTTACAGAATTCCTATATGTTTGGGGTCTGGGTCTTGTGTGTTGTGGAGCATATAAAGGCAATTTTGCTGTTTCACCATTAAATTCAGACACAAGTCTAAAGGCAGATAAGCCATATTTATTTCCTCATTCTTTCACACCTGGGTGAATCAGAACTGTTAGGACATGAAGAAATTTTCTGATCTCCTGTTCAATGATACTTTAACTACCATTGCTTACAATAGACATGTTTGTTAAAATCTAACTTAGTTGATCTAACCTAAACTGAAAAGAAAGCATTCTATATGAGAAATTCCTGAATGAAAGCCAATGTTTTATTACTATTCTTTACAGTTGCAAAATAGTCTAAAAGCTGTAATATAATTTATGAAGTGTTTAATAATATACGGCAGCATGTGCATTATTAATAGCTACCTACATATGAATAGAAACTTAGACTTCCCCGAAGTTATACTTCAAGGACTATTTCTTAATGTTAAATCTGAGGAACTATTTGTGAAGATGAACATGACATTTAATATTAATTTAAACATTGGCTGTAGGGAAAGACTTATCCTTTTTAAATATAAATACCCTTGTGTTATGTGTAGCATGGATCCTTCAAAATCTGAACCTTTGGTCCTTGTGACCAAAGTCCTCAGACAGCCTGCTGGCCTAACAATTTCAATTATGTTAGCTGTGGAAGCTATGTTTAAGTTCTTGTGCTCTGAGGAATTGCCTTGGAAGTTCAAAGGAACAAGATCTTCTGTGTTGCTCAACATATTCACAAAATATTTGGGAATAGTGGAGTGATATTTTTTGCTGCCAATATGATTATTCAGACTAATCAATTTTAAGTTGACAGTGAAATGTTGTACTGATAACAGTTAATTATTGGCAATAAAATGACAAATAAGATGATCTGACGACAAACACAAAAGAAGGACCACTGCTTCCAGTGGCACAGGTGTTTTGTGTGAGATGCATTTGATCAAATGCAGTTACTCACAGTGTACACTTCCACCTCTAATTTAGTTTCCTACTCACTTTCAAAGATGTCACTGATGTTATCCTAGAGTGCTTCTTGAAAACCCACATTTTTATCTGCTGAATATAGATTAAAATAAAAGTCTAAACCCCAAGACATCTTCTGAAAACACTGAACTGCATTAACAAAATTTTCTAGCATCCCCCTATGCCAGAAATACTGAAGGTTGCTGACGTATATAGCTACATTTATACTCTAAACACTTAAAACTCCTAGTGCTTTTTATTGAATATTTTCATCTTTGATTTTAATAAAATGAATTGTATTTGCCTGAATATTTTCCCCATTGCGTTACTAAGTACTGTTAGGAAAAGTGCCAAACCCCTTTCACCACCTATTAAAGCATTAAAGAAGTTTACTTTGATTCAGGAATTGTTATAGATCAGTAAATGTTTCTTTGGGAAGCAGAGAACAAAAGATTCTCAACATCAACTTTTTTTTTTTTCTTTTTTCTTTGTAAGTGCCCAGTGAGTGTTCTTTACCTATGCAATGCCCTTGTTACAAAAACTGACTGTGAATGTTATAGAACAACCACGACTTTTTTCAAATTTAGAGATTTTTCATAGGTCTTCAGTTTCTGTAGTCACTTATGTCAGGTTGCCGTCTTTCTGGCTATCACGAAAATCCAGGACAATGAATTGCATTGAATGACTCGGCTTCTAATGACAGGATTAAGGACAATCCTCCTCTCGGCTCTTAGACAGACTGTTCTGTCAACTCTTGTTCTTAAAAGTTCATAATATCTCTGAATACAAAGAGGGACATTTCTGCAGACATGGCAAAAAAATCAGTAATAACTGGATTCGTAACATGAATCTCCAGTGCCTGTGGTCCTGAACCCTGATATTTCTATAGATTGATGGAGTTTTTCCATTCTTCAGACAACAAAATGGGTATTTTCACTATTATAAAATACTATATATATGCTAATTGTTAGAGACAGAGAAGAAATTATAATAGCAATTAGCTGGGGAAAAAAAAGGAGATAAAAAGAAGAAAAGATAGTGAAGAAACTTAAGTACAAATCAAAGATGGATGCTGAAAATGGCAAGGAAAAATACACCTTTCTAAGTATGAAGGGAACAAAATGAAAGCGAAAGAATGAAAAAAATCATAATAAACCATATATAGCACAGAAACAATGGGATAGGAAAGAAATGCAGAGGAGAGTAAAACAAGTTATCAGATTAAAAAACTAGAATCTCTAAATTAGTGAGTTTATTGCATTTACTTCTCAGGCATGACTGTTATTAAAGAACTCTAGAAAAGACGCTGTCTCAGCTCCTTAAAGATAATTCTGCTGCCAGTTTCCAGGCTATCTACATATTATACATAAAAATGGCCAAAAGGTTTGTGAGGATTTGTCTTATATTTTTTTTTCTAACAGGTAGCTCTAAAGAAATTAGTTCCTTGAGCTTTCCCTCATCCATAAGTTCCTGGGGTTTCATGTGTGTTTTTGATTTCCATTAAGTTTCTTGAAGCAGGAAGACGTTTTCGCATTTGTGGAGAAGGGATTACCACATTCTGCTAGTGCTGTGCTGATGTGCAGCATCAAAAGATGTTGATGCCATGGTGTTGTTTGGACCCTTCTTTTTAGTGTCTCTGCCTATATAGCCTCTGCGTTCACTGATAAGATTTTTCAGAAGTGTCACTTCACTGATTATCAAAGTGAATTTCAAGTCCATTTAGGTATGTTTGAAGCAGAACTTTTTGTTCAAGACACAAGGGCCAATTTGTTTTTACAAATCCAACTAGTAGTCTGGAGTCACTTACTTTGAGAACCTGGGTTAGTTTTGATTTCATGTGTAACAAGAGAAAATTCCCAATTCCCATTACTTTATTAGTCTATTGCTCACTACCAACTTATTAAGGTATATGACATTTACAGAAAGGCTTTGAGGGAAATAGTGGGATGTCACTCCAAACAAATGAAAGAAAGTAGTTCTTCAGACATGTAATTAAGTTGTCACAAGCAACAGTAGAAGCTAAAATTTTACAAGTGTCAAAGAAGGCAAAGGATGCATCCATGGAAAAAAATAATATTTTTTAGGACTGTTAAATTTCCAGGATCCACTTCTGGCAGAAGAATTTTTCTAGGGAGCTGTTACTTGCAATTGCTGTATTCTTACACTTTCTGCATGCTCTACAGGCTGTGCACTAAGCAAAGTAAGCAACAAAACTGCTGTCATCATTCCTGACGACTAATTAACCCTAAGGATGGCTGAAATAGATAAACATTACTATTCTTAATAGTATTTGTTACAGCCCAGTCACATACTGACCTACTCAGCAGGAGGCAGTAGGTGAGGGTTCTTTTCTATATTAGCACAGCCATCTGGAGTGACAACAAAATCATTCCCATGACATATTCAAATCCAATATTTACACTGAACACAGCTGAAGTCACAATACAAACCTCAGTCTGCACTTCACCACAACAAGAACTAGGATCCACCTGAGAGTAACTTTGAACACAGCTGAACTCATGAAACAGACCTCAATGCATACCCTGAAAATGGTCGTTTCTCACAGTTTGCAACAAGAAATTAGATATGACTGGATTCACTCGAAAGTGCCAAGGAAAAGAAAAAAAAAAAGGCATGGTAGAATAAGGGGAGAGAATAAGGACAGAATAAGGCAGAGAGAGAGAGAGAAAGAGGAAAAGTGACAGGAAAAAGAAAAATAATCACCAACCCAGTGGAGTCCAACAGCAGTTCCTCTAGAAACATAATATTTGGGGCAGCGGGGGCACACATGTACGCTTCTTGGCAGGGATCATTTACAGAGTGAGGTCCATGCCCTATTAGCATGTGAGGAGTGGTCTCACTGAACCTGCTCTGTTTCTCTGTACGGAAGGTTCTCAAATTGGTGTATGTGCAGAAGTGCCTTCAGGAAACAACCTCCACACAAACCCTTTAGGCATGCAAGTGCAGTCAGAAGTCAACCTGCAGGTGAGGGGGTGGGTGAGGAGGTAGCAACACCTGATCCCACACCTCTTCCTCTCTCTGCCAGGTTACACGAAGTCCCCAAGCACACACAGCCCTGCACTCAGAAGATGTTTAAGACTTACAAAATACAAGTAAAGAAGTTTATCTTTACAAGACTGAAGTTCCATTGATAATAAATAGCAAAACCAGAAGATAATTATAACATGTTTTGATCACTAAGAAGATATATGAAATCCTACAGGGAATCAGTCTTTGGCACAAGTTCTGTAGTGCATCTGATTGAAATAATTAATATAAATAATTAATATAAAGATTTTTACTTTTTTCTAGTGAAAAATATTGATTTAAAAAAATCTGTATATTTCAAGCAGAAATAACTGATTTTGTGAACATTCCTAGTGCATTTATTTTAATGTGAAGCAGAGGAGCTACAATATAAACAGTATTAATATCTCATCAACTTCACTCTGTGGCATTATATCATCTTCTGAGCTGACATTATATTCACTAGTAGTCAACCCAGATATGAAATCACCAGTTGTCACACAATATTGTTATAAATAGTCTGGTCACATCTTTGGGTTTTATTTTACCATAAATAATTACATGGATTTCTTTTTTCCACAGGAGTCTTATACTTCTTTCTTTGAGCAGGGCATGGGGGAACAATGATCTTCAAAACCTGTTCAGTCCACAGTGTAACTACACAGAGAACAATTCCAGGAGGTGGAAAAAAAAAACAAACAACAGAGGGACCAGTGATTGTATTGATGCCCTAAAACAGGGAATCAACTGCATCTCTTAAAATACCAGGAGACAGTTGACTTATTCGAGGCCAAGTGCCTATCCTTTTATAATTACCATGGGCATATGAAGAAATAAGCTTCCATTCAAACGCAAGCCTATACTAATATAGCATAGAACTAAGGAGAACCTTATACAGTGTTTGAATATCCAACACAGGAATCTGAGCCCGTATATTTATTCTTACTTTTCAAAAGTACAAAGCAGAGCAAAATGATAGCTTCCTAAATTTTCATATAAGTGGGATACTTCCCTTCAGCTCATACTTAATTGTCTCATCTTGAAATTCTTGTCCCAATGAAAAGTAACACTGTAAGACAACACATCTGCCTGAAATATGTGTCATACTATATTTTATTCAATGTAGCCTCTGAGGGTAAATAGGATATTTAGAGAGCATTCTGGAAGTAATTTGCTCATTGAAAGACTAAACTCACAGTAAAAATGAAAAAACAAATCCACATAAAACTCAAAAATCCGAGCTCCCCATATTTAAACAGAAGAGGGAAGTAGAGGGCCAATGGATCCTAGAACTGGAGTGTTGGGATGAAGAGATACAGGCTCTTCAGGAAGGACAGGCAGGGGAAACGAGGACAGGGTGTGGCCCTCTATGGTGGAGCACTGGAACAGGCTCCACAGGGAAGTAGTCATGGCACAGGGTCTGCCAGCATTCAAGAGGCATTTGGACAATGCCCGCAGTCACATGGTGTGAATGTTGGGAGTGTCCTATATAGGCATAAGAGTTGGACTCAATGATCCTGTTGGGTCCTTTCCAATTCCAATAATTCGATGATTCTATGATCCTTTAATGATGAGCTGGAGTGCATGGAGCTCCACTTGGAGACAGCTGACCGAGAGGCTATGGGTCAGGATTAAATGGGAGGTAGGAACAGGAGACATTACAGTGGGGGTCTGCCACAGGACACCAGGCCAGGTGGGCTGAGCAGACGAGGTCCTCTACGTGCAGCTTCACATTCACAAGCTCTGATCATCATGGGGGACTTCAACTATCCCAATATTTGTTGGAGAGACAGCTGGATCCAAGCAATCCAGGAGGTTCCAGGAATACACTGACGATAACTTTCTTTTCCCAGTGATAGAAGAACTGATGAGGAGAAGTGTTATACTGGACCTTGTTCTTACCAACAAGGAAGGGCTGGTGAGGAATGAAAAGCTCAAGGATAGACATTGTTTCAGTGATTATGAAATGGTGAAGTTTGAGGTCCTTAGGGCAGTGAGAAGGGCATGCAGCAAGCTCACTTCCCTGGACTTCAGGAGAGCAGATTTTGGCCTCTTCAGGGATCCACTTGGTAGAGTACCATGGGATAAAACCTTGGAAGGTAGAAGGGCCCTGGAAGGCACAGGAGCTCTAGAAGGCAGAAAGGGCTAGGAAAGCTGGTTAATATTCAAGGATCATGTTCTCCAAGCTCAGAAGCAATGCATCCCAACAAAGAGGAAGTCAGGCAAAAAAACAGCAGGAGACCTGCATGGATGCACAAGGACGAATTGGACAAATTTAAATTCAAACAGGAAGCCTACATAGGTGGAAGCAAGGACAGGTAGCCTGGGAGAAATACAGCAAAATTGTTCAAGCAGCCAGGGACTGGGTTAGGAAAGCTAAAGCCCTGATAAAATTAAATCCGGAAGTCAAAGACAAAGAAAATTGTCTGCAGGTATGCCAGTGATATAAGGAAGACGAGGGAGAATGTGGGCCTTCTCCAGAATGAAAGAAGAGACCTGGTTGCTCAGCATATGGGAAAGGCTGAGGTACTCAATGACTATTTTTGCCTCAGTCTTTACTGGAAAGGGCTAACACCAACACCCAAGCAGCAGAAGGCAAAGGCAGGGACTGTGAGAGCAAAGAACCATTGTAAGTGGTTCCGGTGCAAGACCATCTAAGGAACTTGAAGGTGCACAAGTCCATGGGACCTGATGAGATGCATCTGCAGATCCTGAGGGAACTGGCAGACGAAGTTGCTAACACTTTATCCATCGTATTTGAGGAGTTGTGGCAGTTTGATAAAGTCCCTGCTGACTGGAAAAGGGGAAACAACTCCCACTTTTAAAAAAAAGTAATAATGAAGACTAAGAGAACTACAGACCAGTCAGTCTTATCTCTGCACCTGGCAAGATCATGAAGAAGATCCTCCTAGACACTCTGCTGAGGCACACGGAAATAAGGAGGTGATTGGTGACAGCAAACACGGCTTCAATAAGGGCAAATCACGCCTGACAAATTTGCTGGCCTTCCTCAATGGGATGACAGCATGGATAAGGGAAGAGTAACTGACATCATCTACCTGGACCTGTGCAAAGTATTTGACAATGTCCCACACAACATTCTGGTTAATAAATGGGAGAGATATGGATTAGATGGATGAACCACTCGATGGATAAGGAATTGGCTAGATGGTCACACTCAAAGGATTGTGGTCAATGGCTCAAGTGGAGACCAATGATGAGTGGTATTCCTCAGTGGTTGGTATTGGGATCAATGCTGTTTAGCATCTTTGCCACAGACATAGACAGTGGGGTTGAGTGCACCTTCAGAAAGTTTGCTGATGACAAAAAACCGTGTGACGCAGTTGACACACTGGAGAGAAAAGATACCATCCAGAGGGACCTGGACAGGCTTGAGTGGTGGACCTGTGCAAACCTCGGGAAGATCAACAAGGACAAGTGCAAGGACCTGCACCTCATCTGGGGCAATCCCAAGCAAAAATGCAGTCAGGGTGGAGGAAGGATTGAGAGCGACCCTGAAGAGAAGGACATAGGGGATGCTTTTGGATGAGAACCTCAACATGAGCTGGCAAAGTGCGCTTGCAACCCAGAAAGCCAACTGTATCTTGGGCTACATCAAAAGAAGTATAACCAACAGGGTGATGGAGGTGATTCTACCTTTCTGCTCTTGTGAGACCTTACCTGGAGTACTGTGTTCAGTTCTGGAGTCCTCAACACAGTAAAATTACAGACTAGAACAAGTCCAGAGGAGAACCACGAAGACTATCAGATGGCTAGAATACCTCCCATACTATGACAGGCTGAGACAGCTGGGTATTGGGGGGCAATTGTTTTAAGTTGAAAAAAGGGAGATTTAGATTAGATATTAGGAAGAAATTTTTTACTGTGAGGAAGCACAGGAACAGGTTACTCAGAGAAGTAGTGGATGCCCCATCCCTGCAGGTGTTCAAGGCCGGGCTGGGTGAAGCTTTGAGCAACCTGACGTATTGGAAGGTTTCCTCGTCCATGACAGGGGCATTGGAACTAGATGTTCCTTAAGGCCCCTTCTAACCCAATCCACTTTATAATTCTATGATTCTGTGATGAATGTCAGCACAACTCCAACAACAGGTCTTCAGCAGGATAATTTTCAGAATACGCTAATGATTCAAAATTGTTGGAAATTAATGTTAAATTCTGTGCAGCAAAGGGAAGAAATTTTTCTTGATATCAAATCTAAACCTGCCCTGGTGCAACTTGAGGCTAATTCCTCTCATCCTGTCACTTGTTAACTGGGAGAAGAGATCAACACCCACCTTGCTACAACCTCCTTTTAGGAAGTTGCAGACAGTGATAAGGTTTCCCCTCAGTGTCCTTTTCTCCAGATTAAACAACTCCAGTTCCCTCAGCCACCTGTCATAAAGCTCATTCTACAGTGTCTTCACCAGCTTCATTGCCCTTCTCTGGATGTGCTCCAACACCTCAATGTCCTCGTTGTGAGGGGCCCAAAACTGAACATAGTATTTGAGGTGTGGCTTCACCAGTGTTGGGTGCAGGGCCACTATCTCTTCCCTGGTCCTGCTGGCCGTATTGTTTCTGATACAGGCCAAGATGCCATTTGCCTTCTTGGCCATTTGGGCACACTGCTGACTTGTATTCAGCTGGCTATCAACCAGGTCCTTTTCCAGGAAGGTTTCTACCCACCCTTTCCCAAGCCTGTAGCATTGCATTGGGGTTTTGTGTCCCAAGAGCAGGAACTGGCACTTGGCCTTGTTGGCCACAGCCCATTAATTTGGCTTGTTCAAAACTGTCTGTAGAGCCTCCCTGCCCTTATACAGATCAGCACTTCCACCCAGTTTAGTGTCATCCACAAACTTACTAAGGGTACACTCAACCCCTTCATCCAGATCATTGATCAAAATATTGAACAGAACTGGACCCAACACTGATCCTTGGGGAACACCACTTGTGATCAGCCTCCAACAGGAATTAACTCCATTTACCAGCATTCTTCGAATATGGCCAGCCAGACAGTTCTTTTACCCAGCAGAGGGTGTGCCTGTCCAGGCCAATGACAGATGGTTTCTCAAGCAGAATACTGTGAGAAATGGTGTCAAAGGCTTTACTAAAGTCCAGGTACACCACATTCACAGGTAATCAGGCCCAGTCAACACAGATTTATGAAAGGCAGGTCCTGTCAAACTAACATGATCTCCTTCTACGACAAGGTTACCCTTGTGTTCTGTATGTGTTTTGTGATAACAGTCAATACAATCTGCTTCATGACCTTCCCTGGTATTGAGGTCAGACTGACAGGACTGTAGTTACCCAGATCCTCCTTCTGGCCCTTCTTGTAAAAGGTTGTAACACTTGCCAGCCTCCAGTCAAGTGGCACTTCTCCAGTAAGCCAGGACTGCTGGTAGATGAGGGAAAGCGGTTTGGTGTGTACCTCTGCCAGCTCACTTAATACCCTTGGGTAGATCACATCTGGCCCCACAGACTTGTGAATGTCTGATTGGCTAAGCAGGTCTCTAACCATTTCCGCTTGGATCATTCAAGCTTTGTTCTGCTCCCCCTCCCTATATTCTGGCTCAGCGGACAGGGTTATCCTGAGAAGAGCTGACAAATGACATGATAATAAATTACATGGTACGCGATACATGATGACACACTACATGATAGCAGCACAGATCTTGCCATTACCAGTAAAAATTAATTTGCCTTTCTTTCCACAGTTGTCTTTGAACCATCTACAGCACCACAGGATTCTTTCTTTCCAGAAAGTACCATAAAAATCATCATGATATTTCAATAGTCTTAAATATTTCGGACAAGGATAGTGAGTGATCCCTGCCCATTTTATCTGAGGGGAACCGGTTACACAGGAGTCCAGGAATGTCCCAGCTCTTTTGTCAGCGCCAATGGAATTTCCTAACACAGTGTATCTTCATTCATCATGCAAGTTCACATATTGCTCAAACAAATGTTCTAGAAGAGGCAAATTTTATCTCACTCCAGTTTCTCTTTTACTTCCTTAGTGGACTTCTTTACTAGAATTCTCATAAGAGTGATAAGCTTCTTGGAGAATAATCATTGGAATGGCATAGACAAAATGGGGCATGATGGGTAAAAAGGGGTGTTTCCTAGCCATGTCCTAAAACAGTAAAAAAAATCCAGTTTATACCAGAAACCTCTTTACAGAAGTTTTACTGATCCTAACTGAAGGACTCATTTTCATCTGAAAAAAAGAAGCTGCTTGGAGCCCAATTTTTATATTTGCTAAAGTAGGTTCCTTGTACCCATCCTGTAATTTATTCCCTGGAAAAGAAACTAAAGGATGGGAAAAGATGCTAGGAAAATACTGGGACATAAAGGAAAAAAACATACAAAGTGAGGTGAGACTGGGGTATGAGTCACAGATTTGTAAATATAAAGGCCTTCACCATATTTACACTGAATTGTAGACAAACTGGATTACACCTTCCAGGGTGTGGATGTTCATGCTAAAATCTGTCGTGAACTCCTTAATGAGTGAACAGTTTTACCATTGATTGGTAGACTACAAAAAGCACATAGTCTTACTAAAAATGTCTCTACAGCATGGAATAAGGGAATTTTAATAAAACCTTTAAGTTTTCTCAAGTTTTGGTACATCTCTAGAGGAAGAAACAGCAAGGTTTAAAGCAACACAAGAAAATGGTACAACACTTGTGAACAAAACAGATATAAAACCAGGTAGTGCTGAAATTGTTAAGCTGGTTCCATTTCACAGTCTTTGATCTGTTGATTTCAATCAAGAGCTGAATAAGTTTGGTCACTTGATCACTTGAACTTTGTCTTTAAAACAAATTGATAACTACAAACAGCTGTTGTAACTTCCATGTACATTCAATACCCAATCAAGAATTCTAGAAAGCTTTCTGGTATTTCATATGATTTGTTTAGGTAGTAGAACTTCCTAAATATTTTAATTTAACTTATGTAAACTTTATAATTATATGCTATGTAGTTTGCTAATATTTTATTTTCATTTATACTGAAGTATGACCTGGCATAAAACTGGGTATAGATGAAAGGAGATAAGAATGCTGTGAAAGTCATAAACCTTCCCAGGCCTATACAACAACAGCTCTTCTGTCTCTGTGCTAGTTGCATTTCTATGATAGACATATAAAAAAAAAGACTTATTTGAGCTTAAAGTTTTTGGAGCATTGTTACCAAAAAAAATTTTAAAATTACTTTCTAATTTTTAATGGTGATTTACCAGTTTTGTTACAAAAAAACAATGAATTTCACCAGTCATAATTGTTTTGTATTCTTCCTCTTGATCAAATAAAGATTTTGTATAGCACTAAATGCTTGAAAATATTTCAATGTTCATCTTGTTTTCCTGTTTACACTATTCTGCCTGTTTACAAGTGTCTTACTTGCAGATGCTTTCTGAACAAGGAACAGTAATCATTGTTTATGTGATGTTTCAAGACCTATAGTCAAAACTGTGTGAAAACTTAAGACTGATTGAAAGCAGAATACTCACATAACCGTTGTTTAGCATACTAAATGTCTGATTGAGTGAACTGTTTCTGACACTGACCTCATTTTTTTAATTAGAACCATGGAATAGTTTAGGATGGAAGTGACCTATAAAGGTCATGTAGACCAACCCCTCTGTAATGAGCAGGAACTTTTTCAATTAGATCAGGTTGCTCAGAGATCCATCCAACTCAGCCTTGAATGTTTCCAGAGATGGGACATCTGCAGCTTCTCTGGCAACATCTTCCAGTGTTTCACCATCCTTATTGTAGAAAATGTTTTCCTTTTATCTAGTCTAAATCTACCCCATTTTGGTTTTAAACCACCACCTCTTGCCCTGTAACTACAGGCCCTACTAAAAAGTTTGTCCCCATCATTCTTATAGGCCCTATTTAAGTACTGAAAATCTGCTAAAAGTCTTCCCAAAGCCTTCTCTTCCTCAGACTGAAAACTCCAGCTCTCTCAGCCTTTACTTATAGGAGAGGTATTCCCTCTGATCATTTTCATGGCCCTCCTCTACACTGACCAATTCTTGGATCTGTTACACATTCAGGAAGAAAGAATTATGTCAGTTCTATAAGAATTTCCCCTGGAAGGATCCTGTTTAGATATACCCAAAGAGAGACATTCACTAACATCTTTACTGATAAATGGAAGACATGCTGAAAATCTGTAAGTCTGACTTTGCAACATCTTTTGTCTCTGTTACTCTTAAGTCTTTAAACTCCTCTGAAAACCTGCCAGGCATTTTTTTTATCAATATATCTAAGATAAATAGCTTTGAACTCGTTGTTTAATAGCTTGTGACCTATATGATGATTTGATGAAGTAGGCCTGGTTAGCCCTACTTTCTTTTTTCATCTTCTTTTAGGAGATGTTATTGATTGTTAATGTAACTAAACCCAAAATATAACAGTGGTCATATCCTGGGCAAATCTGATATTAAATTAGAAAAATGATAGGCTCACATGATCAGATAACCAACTATACGCAGCAGCTTATGAAATTAAAGTATAAGGTTATCACTTGCATAAACTCTGTTCAGTCGCATAGTCATAGAAGAGAATCATATTATAGTTTGGGTTGGAAGGGACTTTTTTAAAGTTCATTTAGTTCCTACCACCTCTGCTGTGGGCAGGGACTTCTTTCTTTAGATTGGGTAGCTCAAAGCCCTGTTCAACCTGACCTTGAACACTTCCAGGAATGGTGCATCCACAGCTTCTCTGGGCAGCATATTCCAGTCCCTCATCATCCTTATAGTAAAAAGAATGCCATACCAGCACTGTTTTTGTTTTAGTATATGAACACAGCCAGAGGTAACTCCTGCTCTAGAAAGTGGAGTCCATCCAGACTCCCTTAATCTTTCTTTGCCTTTCTGAATTCAATGACCTGCACTGGATATAGTGCAAAGAAAACAGAATGTAATAAAGAAATATCACGCAACAAGTGTGATACCTGTATTTTAAAACAACACTTAAATTCCTTATAAGACTGTTGCCCATCCGTGCACCTGTGCAATAGACCTCAGTGAGGAATTTGCTGAGTCTTCCTAAACTTATGGAAAAGGACATGTGGTGTTTTCATATTCGAACTAAGCATGAAAAAATGTCTGCAGAAGACTCTTACAAGGTACTTTACAAAATAATGGCTGGGGGACAATTCTTGTTTTCTAATTGAGAGCAGCTAACTATCCTTGTTGCTATTGTCTCCATAAAGACCAACCCATACTGTTGTTGTTTCGTATGTTAATTCGCTTCAACCTCTGCATAGTGCACAGAAATATGAATATATGCACCTGCTACAAAACTTTATGTGGAGCTCCCTCCAGCAAAAAAATTCATAGAGCTGCCAATGATGACATGTGGTAATGACACTGCTATCACAAAGATAACAGCAGTCTGTACCCTTTGAAGAGTCTGAATCTGTAAAGGGAGGAATATATTTTATTAAATCAACTAGCAAAATGGGAAGCAACAAACACTTCTGGATGCCAAAACTTCCTACAGGTACCTGCAAAACTTCTTCCTAAACAGGGCTTATCTTCTCCAAAATGTTTGTTTTCCAAAATTATATCGTCCTCATGAAACATATTACCTTTTCCACATCCCTTGTCTGACTCATAGTCTTAGCTTTGATGATTACAGCTATGACAACATTGCCACTCTCATGACAGGATTAAATTCTGGAACATTTGTCATTACTTTAGCAACAGGTTGTCATGTATTGAAATTAGTAGCTTTACATCATTCAGAAATATTTCTCAAGCAGTAATCTACAAAAACATTTCAAAACACAAAGATGAAGGTTGTGATGATAAGAGAAGAAACGTGTCGGGTCTGTGCTCATAGCTCAGGAAATGTAGTTAGCTGTGTTAATTTGTAGGTATTACAAATAAAAACTCTTCTTTATAGCTGTCCTGGTATCCTATATAACATACACACGGGTCTACCTTTTTTTCTCTACAAAAGATGCTGTCTTTGCTTATCATAAATATTGCAGGAAAAAATTCAGTCCTTGTTTGCAAAGTGTAGGCAAAAATATCTGAGTAATCAAAAACCAACTTTTTATTTTTATTATTCTATCAGGAACAGTTCCCTCCCCATTTTCACTGCTAAATTATTCCATTCCTGTTCATTACTTGCTATTTGTATGATGCTGGCTGTTTTACAGGTTAAGCAAAACATTCAACTGGTTTTCTCACTAGCATTTTCTAATATTAAGACCTGGTTCTACAAGAGATCTGTCAGGATGGTTTCACATAGCAGGACTCAGTGCATTGAAACTGGATTGCTTCTGAAGATATGAAATAAAATTAGACTCCTTTTTCAAAATAATCCAAATGGTAGAATTTAAAAACAGTGCAGAAGAGAGAAAAGAGAATCTGAGGTTCTAATTAAATTTGTTTTGTTTTATTGTTTTCATCTGTTTGAGCTCTTTTTCTGAATTAAATGAATGATTAAAACTGCATGTTAGAACAGGATAAACTTATTATGGTGCAAAAGCAGTGGCCACAGAAATTTCCCCTCATCTGTTCATTCTTTTCTATCACCTCAGCATTTTTTTCTGACCTCTGCAAGCAGAGAAGGAAGCTCCAATTCCTCCTGTAGCTTTCCAGACTTTAAGAGCTGGACATGAAAGACTACCAAAGACCTCATTCTGGCATATAAGGGATGCCTGCTGGAAGAATAACCCAAAGAAGAAAGAGTAGCCCCCTGAGAAAGGAGACACATGCTAGTAAACTGGTTTAGATAGTACATTATCCCCAAACACAAAGACATTGTAAAAAGCAACTCCTCCTTATGACTACAAGATGACTAAGAAAATAACATGACTTCCCAGGGAACTGGCAGACCTGCAACCTGGCTACAGAGAGGTGCAAGCCCAATCTTTCCCCTCAGCAACAGGAAAAACTCTATAAAGGAGGTTTCTAACTTTTAGTTTGTTCATATCCTCTTAAACGTGCAAACCTATGTTTGAAAACCAGGTTTGCTTTTAAGTTTGTTTTTTTTTTTTAAATCTAAGAACATTAATATTTCTTCTTTTATGAATGTAAAATAAATAGCTCATATTGATTGTAAAGACTCCAAATTCATTTTCCTATTCAGCAAAATTGTACAAGGCATTTATGCAAAGCTGACAATGTCATCAATATGATACGCTTTCTTGAGGTACACTTAATTATAGACATTTCAATCTTGATTCTCACTCTAAAACTAGCAGAAATAGTATTCCAGTCTTTACAGCAGAATGGAATTAATATGCGTCATATTGTGTTTTCTCCCCTTTGGAAAATTTCATTGTGTTTTCTAGAATAGAGTGTTTTGTCTCCAAAGTTAAAGGGTTTTGTTGAGCCTCGTAGCAAGTCTGGGTCCCACATGCTCAAGTCTTGGGCTGTGTAGCCAGCTTGATCTCTCTGATGCTAAGCAGCTGAGGTCTTTCCCTTTGAGGGAAAATGTGTCTTTTTTTCTTTAAATGCAAAAATGTCATCTTTCCATACGCCTCTGTGTCTTTTATAACGTCTCAGCAGAGTTACAGTCCACATGAACAAATTCTGTAATGTCAGGTCATATTCTTCTCTGGTGGCCTTTTCTGTTAGTTTCTCAGGAGAAAGAGTATTGGCATCAATTCTGTTTTCATCAGCTTACCTGTCTTGTTTTAACCAGTTTCATGCTCTATTCTTTTTCCAGATGATAGTACTGATACCTGTTCCAAGTTGTATACACATTTTAAACTTGTGAACCTTGGAGTAAAGATAATTGAACAAAGTGAAAACTTACAGACACTTTTAAACTGGTTTGCAGATATTTGAGTAGAAAAAATGTAAATATAGCCAAGAACTTTCTTTTATAAGCATACGTCACTCATTGTGAGAGTTGGGCTGGCGTAGCTACATAAGATATTTTCTAATGGCAGTTTTATTTCCTGTGAAATGTGAAGAAATCAAAGATCATGCATTTAAAGTATGTGTTTTCTGTAATCAACTTCACAATCATCGGTCCTAGATTTGAAAGACCAGGCTTCTAAAACTGTGTAGTACCTAGTTTAAGGTTGTGACATTCTTGTGTAGTATAATGCATCCAAAGATCCCTGATCAAATTTACTTGTTAAGGTCCAACAGAATAGAATAATAAATTCAAAATAACTGTCCACTCAAAATACATAATTAATTCCTCATAAACCAGTAACTAATGGACATATTGACTCTTTAATCTCCTGTTTTAGCTGAATGTAATGGTGGAAAAAAATGTAATGCCACATGCTATCCACACAGTGTTGAATATACTTGGTTTTAAAGTCTTTTGACATTTAACATTTCATGCTTGTCTCCATATGAGATGTGGTGCTTTCTGTGTGTCTTTTAGAAAACCAATATTAAATATATCATGAATTCGCAAGATTAGGATCAGAAAAGGAGTTCACAAACACACTCATCCATCTTTGAATTCTCATAGTTTAATATCAGATGCTGTTGCTAGAACAAAACAAGATACACAACTACTTTACAATTATAGAACACATTTTAATGTGTTCTATAAGAAAGCAAAAAGAAGCACTGCTGATGACTATAATGTTTCTCTCTCAGCCTTAGGATTCCCTGAACCTCAAGTAATAACAGGCTGCTCAAATTTGCCTCACTGTAAAGACTTTGAAGTAGTAAACTACTGTAGTCTTCAGAATTCAGTCATTCTGATTAAAAAAATCCTTTCAAACTGGTCTAAAGATGCTGGAATCTATCTATCCACATCAGTTGTTAATTTGTTCAAGTATATTACTTGAGTTTTTGTAAATGTGATCAGAAAGCTGTCTAGTACAAACTTTGATGTGGATTCCTAATGCGTTAAGGTAAGGCAGATAAGAGAGGTCTCCTATTCTAGCCAGATGGTAGGAGGAAACTGTTGAGAACATGGGATGATTATCAACAATTAAGCGACAAAACCTGTGTCCTCACTGTAAAGAGGCTGTTCTGTAGACGTGAGCAAACATGAACACTGAGGTCAGACACACTTCCAGGCTTGACAGCTAAGCTGGGCTGAATGCAAGAGAGGCTTTCTGTATGAACCAAAGTGAGGACACAAGCAACACTTGAACTAACAGCACCAGAAATAGACTGAACAAAAACCGGAATCCTATAGCAGACTAATTATTCTCCTAGTATTGTATTCATTAATTTGAAATTATTCTATTTGCTCAACTGCGTAGGAAACTTAATATGAAATAGGTGACAGTGATAGGACTGAAAATTAATGTGCTGACAGAAGGGTAAGTAGTGAAAAACCCAAGGTTAGAGGCAGATCATTTGATAAAGCCTTTTTTTATGCATACTTGTATTACTCTACATCTGCACGTTTCATCTTACAGTCTCTATTTTTTCCAGCAACACAAAATAGTCATTGGTATTAAGAAACTATTTTCATACTGAGTAACAGTTTTGCTGCTGATGTGCTAATAAATAATTCTGTGAAGCAGTTCACCGAAAACTAATTGTAATCTGTGCTGTGGGCTACTTCAGAAGTATGCATTTCTAAGCGATTTTATGATTTTCTACTTCTTTGTTTCATTACGCTTTGGGAGACTTCAAACAACATTTAGCTGTACCTTAATTAGGTACTTGCTGGGAAACTAAAACCATAGAATCATAGAACAGAATCATAGAATAGTTTGGGTTAGATGGGACCTTTAAAGGTTATACTCCAGCCCCCTCATAGTGAACAAGGACGTCTTCTACTATATCCGGTTGCTCAGAGACCCATCCAAATTGAACCTGAGGGTTTCCAGGAATGGGATACCTACAACCTCTCTGGGTGACCTGCTCCACTGTTTCACCACCCTCATTGTAAAAAAACTTTTTTATCTCTAGTCTAAATCTACCCTCTTTTAATTTAAAACTGTTACGCCTTGTCCTATTGCAACAGGGTCTACATCTGTCCCCATCTTTCTTATAAGCCTGCTTTAAGCACTGAAAGGTTACAAAAAGGTCTCTCCCAAACCTTCCCTTCTCTAGGCTAAGCAAGCCCAGCTCTCTTAGATGTATTCCAAACTCATGATTTTCTTCGTGATCCTTCTCTGGACCCACTTCAACAGATCCATGTCTTTCCTGGGCTGAGGAGTCCAGAGCCAAACTCCAGATGGTGTCTCACCAGAGTAAGGTAAAAGGGCAGAATCACCTCCCTTGACCTAATCACTTCTTGTGATACAGCCCAGGATGCAGTTGGCTTTCTAGGCTGCAAGCACACGCTGTCAGCTCTTGTCTAGCTTTTCATCCACCAGTACCCCAAGTCCTTCTCTACAGGGCTGCTTTCAGTTCCTTCATTGCCCAGCCTGTACTGATAACAGAGGTTCCTCCAACCCAGGCATAGGAACTTGCACTTGGCCTTGTTGAACCTCATAAAGGTCACGATGGCCCACTGCTCAAGTTTGTCTAGGTCCCTCTGGATGGTTTCCCATCCCTCAGGTGGGACTGCACCATTTAGCTTGGTATTGTGAACTTGCTGAGAGTGCACATGATCCTACTGTCTAAGTCATTGATGAAGATATTAAACTGTACTGATCCCAATATAGACTCCTGAGGGACACCACCTGTTGCTAGTCTCTATCTGAACATTGAGCCATTGACCACAACCCTCTAGATGTGATTATCCAGCCAATTCCTCATCCACCAAACAGTCCACCAATCAAATCCATATGTCTCAAATTTAGAGTGAAGAACTTGGTAGCGAACCATGTCAAAGGCCTTACAGAAGTCCAGGTAGATGACAACCATAGCAAATCCCTTGTCCACTGTTGTTGTCACTCTGTCATAGAGTCAGAGAAGTGAGACTGACAGTTTGGTGATTCCCAGATTCCTCCTTTCTACCCTTTTTTAAAATGGGTGCAATGTTTCCCTTTTTTCCAGCCACTATACTTTATCCTGTAATGCTGGAAACATATGTCCTGAAGTAACACTGGGCTTTCATGTAATGATGAGACTTAATCACATATTGACTCTGAATAGGCACTGTCTACAAGTATTTAATTGCTTCTGAAAGAATTAATTCTTTTAACTGAACAACAAATAATACACAACAAAGTGTCACAGGAATCTAATCAGTCTATTCTGATTTTTCACATGTAAACTACCATATGCATTATTCTGATACAGAGATCATGAGTCCAAATTCGTTAATAAGTGTCATGTTTTAATCTATGACAGCATATCTGTTTAAAGAGGCTGTTGTTAGATAGCTTTGTCAGCATCACAACCGTAACATTCTTCCAGCATAATCACTTCATGTTTTATTTCTATTACACTACATTACAGGGTTTTTTAAAGAACACACTTTTCTTGATAAATAGTCCCAATGGTATGAGTCACATAATTCTAAGTGAAAAATTTACCAGAACTACTTAGGAAGGTGAACATATAAAAGATTTCATAATGATTTCTTCAGACAAGAAAAGCAAAACTTTCAAGAATATGAATTCCTTCATCTCTTATTTTTTTAATATTTATTTGGTCAATGGTAACAACTCACCACGATTACTTGACAGGCTTTTTTTCTAGAAAGCGTAATGTGTTTGCTCCTAAGAAGAATTCAAATAATACAGATCAATCTTCAAAGAAAAATTACTATTGTTGACAGAAACACAGAATGATGATCAAGTTTGTTCTCTGAAACAAAAATAAATTTGTCTTTTACAACTACTACTTTAAAATTAATCTAATACATGTAATATGACTCTTGAAATCTATATCTCTCTGTCTAGAATGTCACACTTGTGCTCTGCAGCCTCTCAGCTGCAGATGATTTTACCAGTACTATTACTGGTTTTTCTAAATGTAACTATTACTATTTCCAAATGTGACTCAGAGAATATGTGTCCTTAAACATTTCACAAACAAATCTCACTGAATTTTAGCAGGCCTTGGGCAGGCACTCTAGTGTGCCTGTATGCTGCACACTTACTACATCTAATATTAAAATCCCTCATATTTTGGGTTTTTTTTTTGCTAAAATGGCAGCAAATTGACAAGCATAACAGGAACATCCAGAGAGCCAGACATTATGAAAGAAATAATGCTGCAAATGCTGTTAAACATCCATTCAAATTTGATCACAGTATCACAGTATCACAAGTTTGGAAAGGACCTCTGAGATCATCAAGTCCAACCTGTAATCCAACACTAACACCAACACTAACATCATCATCTAAACCATGGCACTCAGTGTCTCATCCAGTCTCCCCTTAAACACCTCCAGGGTCGGCGACTCCACCACCTCCCTGGGCAGTGCATTCCAATGACCAATCAGCCTTTCAGTAAAGAACTTTTTCCTAACATCAAGTCTAAACTTTCCCTGATGAAGCTTGAGTCCATGCCCTCTAGTTCTGTCACTGGTCACCTGAGAGAAGAGACCAACCCCTGCCTGACTACAACCTTGGCGTACGTGGACTCACTGCCTGTTTCTTCTGCACAGTTAATGCTTGTACCAGACAGAAATTTTACAGATTCTGAGTTTTCTTAGAAGATACTTTGTGAAACACTAAGGGAAGACAAAGACAACAGAAGTACGTAAAATTTATGAGCTGTGTGAATGTTTTTTTTCAAGCTGGCAGGCATATCATGTTTGCTCACTTACGCAATATTTGCACCATCTTATCTTGAACATGCTTCAACAGAAAACTTGTCTCTTTTCCACTTTCAAAAGTCTCACTCCCTGAAATATAAGGTTTACTCAAAATCTGGTGAATCTGCTCCCAGAATGTCTGCATCCTGCAAATTCTATATTCTTATTTCTGTATTCTGAAAATTACATTCTGCCAATTATTTTCAGTTGTGAGGCTAAGAGAACTATTTGTGCCTGCGTCAAATAAATTTGAAGTAGAAAGGTTTGTAGCTTCATATATTTTTGTTATTTAAGTTCTGCAAAACATTTCTGCTTAAAATCAACCTTGTATACTGCAAGTGCTTAAATATCCAACAATGTCCCCTAGACGTACAATTATTCCTCAGTAAAATTCTATAGAAAAAGCACTCACTCACTTTATTTCGAGTCTTTCCTCGGTTCTGAGGTAAGCAGAGGCAGTTTTCTCAACATCTGAAGTGTTTTGTTGCAAAAAAGTGAAAAACTTATTCTCAGCATCTGTGGACAATGACAAGTATGATGGGAGCCTGGGTGTTTATACAGTTAAACATTTAAGTGTTACTTTAGATACCTTCTGAGCACTGGCATTATGTTGTTATTCCTTAAAAACCCCAGAGAGGAGTCACAGTTCTGTTTTGCTGGCAGGGTATATAAACTGTCACGATGACAGTCCCCACCTCAGAAATCTACTGCCCTCAATGTGACCTATGTTTGCCAAGTCTTCAGTTGAACATGCTTCAGGACCATAATTTTATCAGTGCAAATCAACCTAATGCTTGGGAAATAAATATGTTGTTTTCACTTATATCATAAGGAAGGACTTTCGTGAGTAAAGGGTATTAGAGGAGGTGGGAAAAAATTAATTTAAGGAACTTAAAATGTGGTTACAGTTGCAGTTTGTGATGGAGTTTCTCAGGGATTTGAAAGGCATCTTCGCATATTACATTTTTGAAAAAAAGAGGAGAAGCAATCAACTGGAATTACAGGCTGTAACTTCATTCTTTGTCATAAAAACATAGACTTGATCTCTTTCTGAGGATCTTGCATTGAGGAGCTGCAGTGTTCACAAAAGTGCTGTGTTCAGCAATTTATATAATAGATTTTCTTTCAATTCCTTCAATATTTCTTTAAGTAAAGATTTTTGGACATTTCCCAGGAGCACAATTATAAAGGCTCTCTAATTTCCATCTGAAAACAGTATCAATAACTTCAACATGCATCTCATTTTAATATCCAGCATTCCCCAAATTTTGATGGTGATCAGTGAAACTAATGACCACAAATGGATTTTCTTGACTTGACTGCAGAAGATGTCAGTATTAGAGGTCGAGAACATTAATTTCTTGCTTCTATTAACATTTAAAAATGTGTAACAAAATTACTTTTCTGTGCATTGCTAAATATTAAAAATATTTCTCATTGGATAATTACATGTCTCTGCTACCAAGAAAAGTAACCCAGAGGAGAAATGTTTTCATTTGAAAGAATAGGTTATCCACAACAAGACTTTAAAAGTTATTGGCAAAGGAGTGGTATTTGTCATACTAGACTATTTCCAGATAAATATTTTAGGAAGACGCAAAGAACTCTTCAGAACTTTGATGAAACCTTTATCATCCTAATGATTTCTATTACTTGGGTGTGCTACTGGCCAGCTGTCACCAGATTTTCATGTAGCAATTTCTTCACAAGTATGATAGTTTGCAATTATACTTTAGCTGCAACTATACGTGTCAAATGTGACACCTTGTGTCCTCTCAGTAACTACTAATTCACTGCATATTCAGTTTCAGTGTGAAGCAGTAGCTGTAAAAGTGATAGGCTGAATGGAACTGTCCCCAGAGCTCCGCAGAGCTGTAGGACTACACTGCAATGCATGTATAAGGTAATTCAGTGCCTGGAGTTGTTGTTGCAAATCTCTAAGCCTGACATCCTGCTTTCCTTTGATCTCTACTCATTCATTAGTTTATTGGTTCATCACTAGGCAAACGCTCTAAACAAATATCCATAAATCTCAGCCCTAATTACGAGGCAGGGATGAGAATTGATCATGCAGTACATTTTCCAATATGCTGAAGAAAAGTTTTCCTTGATGCATTTCTTTTTGTAAATCTGTCCCTTACCTTGTTTAAATAATGCAAACAAATGGGAATTCTGTTCAAGAACAAGTTAGATACTTAATATCATTATTGTCTTCTTGCAGATCTGAGTCTGTCATTAATACACAGTTCAATTTTCACATACAAGGTTAGAGTAATTTTTTAAAAACAGCAACTAATAAATGTAGGCCTTTTTAGAAATAATTGCTGAAAGACTTTATCCCACTACGTAATGGAGCAGAGAGAGGCAAGATTACTTGGTCAGTGTCATACAACAGACATGCCCAATGCTATCTGTCATTAAAAATGGGTGAGGTTCTGATAGGTGGCTGAGGGATTCCCTCCTTCATGTTCAAAATGCCCCCCCCCCCTTGCTTTCTAAGCATTCCCTCAGAGAGGAGCCTGGGTGTAGCTAAATCCATTTCAAGTCCCAGACTTGGTCGACAGTTTATGACTATAAACGATTACGTATGTGTGCCAACATGTGTCTTTGCCACAAGTTAGAATTCAGATACCTGTGGGAGTCTCCTTAGAGACTGGTACACATAGTGTTCATATATGGGCTCACAGCCCAAACAGGGCAGCTGGCAGCCACTTGCAGCAATGCTTGTCAAAGAGACGATTTCACAATGCTGGAAGCAAATAATTAATTCAAGTGACAGGTTAAAACAAATTTGGGAATGCCTTGATAAATTCACTTGCTGCATTAGCACTTAAAACACTTACAACCAATAAACAGTTAGCACATACACATATATATACATATATATAACAAGTAACAACAAAAAGTCAAGTTAGTAGCTATTTTCCGCAGAAAAACATCTGACAGAGTCATAGAATCATAGAATGGTTTGGGCCCGAAAGAACCTTAAAGATCATCTAGTTCCAAGGCCCCTGCCATGGGCAGGGACACTTCCCACCAGACCAGGCTGCTCAAGACCCCATCCAACCTGGCCTTGAACACTTCCCAGGCGGGGACACCCACAGCTTCCCTCGGCAACATGTGCCAGTGTCTCACCACCCTCATTGTGAAGAATTTCTTCCTAATGTCTAATCTAATCCTTGCCCCTTCCAATCTACAATCACTTAAATGAGTCAGAGGTACACAATTCTTATCAACATGATATTTTCTTCTTGTTGGAGGAAAAGAGGTCAAGGCCTGTCAACCCATCTTATCCATCAGGTAAGGTGGTCATTTGTTCTCCCCCCACAAAGAAAGGGTTGTCAGGTATCAATTTCACACCTTTTGAAAACTTTTTGGCATCTCTGGCAAGGTGGAACTAAGTCAGTTATGTGTTAACTGGCCTTTGGCAAAGCTGCTTGTGTTGTCAGAAATGGGGACTCAGGGGTTCACTATGCCTACAAGACAGGGATCTCAGTGTAAGGTTTTTTGGGTGTTTCTGCTCTTAACTGAAGCAACACCAGGCTGTGAGGCCTCTATCTCACCCCAGGTGCCACTTAGCTGATGAGTGTTAGACCATCACCCAATGCATCTGTTTCATGAGATGCAGTTGTCCTTTGCCAGTCTCTCCTTTTTGCTAACTGCTCCCTTTTGCAAAAACAAGTTCTTTGCCATCCAGAGTCCTAGCAAGTCTGTTATATCACACTCTTATGCAACATGTTTTCTGATGTCAAGTAAAAAAGAAACAGAAATCCAACTACTTTTATTTCTAGATATATGAATTTTCTCTAGAAATGTAAATATTGTTTCTCATTCTGAAACAAAAGTCAATTCTTCCTTTATTAGTCATAAATATCTGCATATAACAAATTGCTTTTTAAAAAGGCAGAAGCTAGATTTCAATGATTGATTCTAAGTAAAATATTCTTTTGTTCACGTGCACAAACCACACCTCCAACCTATATGATCAATGAACAAATGAACAATCATTTTCCTCTGATACCTCAAACCAGCTTCAATATTTCAGTGCCTACACAAAAATTATTTCTCAAGAATTTTCTGTGCTCAGAAACTAAAGCAGAAAATAGACCTCTCAGTCGGCTTCCTCTCCAAGCAATTTCTGCAGAGAACTAAACATACTTCTCTTAAATAAAATATTTATTTGCTTAGGCAGAAGAAAAGTATTAGAAGTATGTGCAATAATATCACATGTGATTTCTCACTGAAGTATACAATCAACATTAGCTCCTTACATAAAACTAGATTTCCATTATCTCTAGAAATGAAATTATCTAGAGAAGGGTACAGTGAAGAAAAATTCACAATGTCTACCTTTTAATCTTTATTTCTAGCTATAATTGCAGTTTATTAATCAAATGTTTAGTGTGCCAATAAATAGTCTAGAGAAAATGGTAATGAATTTGTGCAGCAACTTGGAATTTTATTTCTAATGCTCTGACAAATTTGTTCATAAGTTTTATAAGGAACTGTGATGAGTCAGATGGTCACCCCAAACTGAACTTTTAGAAAAATTGAAAACTGTATATTTAATTAGTTGTACTGTGGTGGGTTACCCTTGGCTAAGGGCCGATTTCCCACTTAGCTGCTCAATCCCCGTACTCAGTAGGACTGGGGGAGAAAATAGGATAAGAAAAATCGGGATTTGAGATAGAGACAGGGGCATCACTTAGCAATGACTGACTTGAGAAAAATTAGCTTAATGTATTGCCCATTAGAAGAGATTCAAGTAGTGAGAAACAAAAACAAACATGGAACTACTCTTTCCTATGCCTAATTTTACTCCTTCATTCTGAGTATGAGCTGTGGAGAATGTCAACCAACTCAGTTCAAAGAATACTACTTCTGTAATGGTAATAACTCCTCTGTGTTTATTCCATATCTTCTGGTAATTTCTTGTCTATTACATGACCTCCATTTTAGGAACAATCCTAATTTTCTCCATTCCAGGATGGTGTTTTTCCAGATTTGCTCATAAATTAAACTGAACTGTGAAATTCAAGTGTGTAACTGTAATGCAGGAAATGGTCACTGTTTGCAGCACTGTAAAGAGAGTTACAGAGAAAGCAGAACTATTAAGCTATAGACCAGATGGTATCTGAAATTCCATATTCACTGTGATAGCTACCAGCAATTTTATAGTGTTTTCCCAGATATAATAATAGCAATACATTAGTAAAATTACAGGGTTATTTACTTAGACATCTACATTATCTAGCAGTCTTTTGTTTTTCTAACTCTCTAGCACTTAGCTCTATGTTAACTTGGAACCTCAGGTCTTCTGGCATGAAATGTAGGATTCTTGCCATTTACTTCAATGAAAAACTTCAGAGTGTGACCCCATAAAAGCAAAATAAAACAATGAACAAAGACAGAACCCCATCTGGAGCCATAACTGATTTGTAAGCCAATTAAGTAGCTTTAGAATGCTTTCAGAATGGCAAAGCTAGATTTAAGCTTCCATAGTACAGCTGTTGTTTGGCTTTTTTTTTTTTTTTTTTCTTTTTCTGGGGGGTAGGATTTATGACTTTGCCTGAATTAAGACGTGTTACATGGAAAAGAGCTCTTCTGAAACTTGAATAGCCATTCAAGACTTTAAGTGAAATAATGGTGCTGACAGAGCAGAAATCAAGAAGGGTGAAAGCTTGAAAACACAAGCAAGAGATGTATCTCCAGAAGAGCTGTTCTCTGAGGAGGTTCAGCAGGTAATGTCAGACAGAAAAGAAAGATATTGTCCAAGAACAGAATAAAAACTCCAGAAACAGGAAGAAATTTGCTGCTATTGCAAAATAGGGTAAATTATGGGTCACATTTTTCCCTGAAGTCAGTTGTATATTAGAAAAACACATGCTGTATCTTTAGCTACAATGTATCAAAAATAGTTAAACAATTTGGTGGCTTTTATAATTTGCAAGTCTTTTGATCAAAAAATCCCTGAAAATGCATATAAGCACAAAGACAAAGCAATAATTATATTTTAGATCAAATTTTTTAGTCACTTAGATTGTTCAACAAGCACTTTCATTAAGTATAAACCGGGACAGAAAATGGAAAAAGCATTACTGATCACCATTAATAATACAGACTTATCCTCATTCCTCTGATCCCTTACACTAGCACAAACGTATGTCTGTATTTATACAGTGAACTGGGTCAGACAGCTGAGCAGGTAAAAATGGAAAGGAGAAAGAGAGAGGGAGGAATCATTTTCTGTCAGATCAGACCCTGATTCACTACTTTGACACATGAACAGCTTTCTGACACAACTGAGCCTTTAAGGCAGGGAGCACACAGGTAAGGAGTGAGCAGGACTTCTTTAGGTGGCACTGGTGACATGTAACTGCTTAAATGACTGCTAAGAAATTCCCATCTGAGAAGAGTCAGATTCAGATTGTGGTATGAGTTTCTAAAATAATTGACAGGTTGACCTTTTATTAGCCGGATTTATTTGGAGCTGTATTATCTAAGCAAGTAAACCAGACAAACTTCCAGTAAGGATCAGAAAGGATAAGCTACAAAAAACTTATTTCTATCTTACTGTAAAACATTTTTTTCTGCTATGTTACCTGTTTCTCTCTTGCACTTTAGCCCAAATGGCACCATTTTCGTCCATTCAATGATACTTTAGGATTTAAGATTTTCTTTTAACCTTCTTGGCTATACACAGGTTGTCCAGCCTGGTCAGCTAATGAACCCAGGTATCCTGTTGGTCATGATACTTATTTACCTTTAACACGTCAATTGAGAATCCAATGTTGTGAGTAACGACCTATAGCACAATTTCTTCAACAGACGTATCAAACGGCTACTAGTGTTTGCTTTCTAGTAGCTTATGTTAATTTCTTGACCTGACTTCTGGTAGTTGCAGAAGCTGGAAGAACATGTCATGAGGCAAATTTGCACTCTGTGTGTAGCTACCAAATATAGGTCATTGTTTCTATATAGGGAGAAATAGCTCATCTTTTCCTTTTCTCTCATGATAACATCCTCTGTAGGAAATTCTTCCTTCTAGCAGTGCCAGCTACAACAGCAAAATACAACCCCTACGATCCAAATCACAATCTATAAAATTACTTAACTGAAAATTGTATTTATTCTTCTACTGCTTTAGTCTGGCATAAAGCTTCCTTTAAGAACGGAAATATTTTCTCTTTAGAAAACAATTTCATATGGTTGATCATCTACTTTATTGACCAAAACCTTGTATGAAGAAATGGAACCAAGTGTATTTTGATTCTTATGTGCCTATAACCGATCACAATAAAATATAACCTAGTACATGTTTCTGGGAGCAGTGAAGAGGCAGAAAAATACTGTTGAATTTCACCATGGCTGGACCATGTCTATTGTATATGACAACAGAGCTGGTAACTGGCTGTCTTGTTTCACACTAAATGTGATTTGGGATCCTTGCTGCTGTACGTGATGGAAAATAAGGTACTATGTGGTACCTCACCCACCAGAAGATGGCATATGAGCAATTGGTACATATCAGAGTTCTTCAAATATCATCAAATCTATTTTTGGAAAATTGGGCAAATTATGCAAAGGAGCATGTAAAGTCTCCTCTGTCGTCTTCCATTCTCAGCCACACAAAATTACAGGACAGTTTCATTTTGTGAGACCTCTGTGGTCTCATGTTAGGATGTACATCTGGTCACACAAAGAAAAGGAGTGAGCTGTTATCTTAGGCCTCCTATACTGAGATGTGGGTCAGCCCAGGCTAAGTACATTTTAGCTCATTCTGTTGTATTAAGAATGCTAGCATTTGCTGTGGGGTTTCCTGGAGCTTGTTTAAGACTGGTTTTACTACTGGTAGAACGACTGAGGCTCTTTAAGATATCTTAGAAGAGGACTTAAAATAAAAGCATAGTTTTAATTCCTGTTCTTAAGAAAGCACACAGGACACACTATTCTACATTTTTAAGAGTATACTTTCATAGAAATGAAACTATTTTCAAAGTAATTCCCAATATAAAACTGTGTTTCAGTACTGTTGGAGCCTCATGTCAACCTTTTTCCAGTCTTAGTTTAAAAATCAAAATATCTTCTAACAGGGCCTTCCCATATAGAACACTGGCCATGCACATAGTAAGTGGAAAACACATTTGAAGACGCAGCATAGTCATTAAAGGAGAGTGCTGTCATTCTCACTGTACAGCTTGTTCTCTGTTAATGTATGAGGCAGAGACAGAGAATGGTATCTGCTCTTTGTGGAAGTACAGCATGTTTTAAAAATCTCCTATTTCAAGTCTATTAATGCCTAACAGTCTGTACAGTATGTAGGTCTGCAAGTGAGGAGTGGGGTTTGCATCCTTTGTTGCTCTTCATCAACGTCTATGCAAGCACAGCTGCAGCTTAGCCCCTCAGAAATTGTAGAATTGTAGAATCATAGAACCATTTAGGTTGGAAAAGACTTTTAGATCATCGAGTCTAGCCATTAATCTAACACTGCCAACTCCACCACTAAACCATGTCCAAGTACCACATTTACACATCTTTTAAATGCTTCCAGGGATGATGACTCAATCACTTCTCTGGGCAGCCCGTCACAAGGCTTGAAATCCCTTCTGTTGAAGAAATTTTTCCTAATATCCAATCTAACTTCTCCTGGTGCAACTACAGGCCGTTTCCTCTTGTGCTATTGCTAGTTTCTTGGCAAAAAAGACTGACTGCCATCTCACTACAACCTCTGTTCATGTAGTCCTGGACATTAATTGTCTTCTTCCAGGGCTTATAAATGCTTATATGTTATGAGCAATGGGTACCTGCTGGAATGAGCACTGACACTCTGATATCACAGTATTACAGTATCACAGTACCACAAGGTTGGAAAAGACCTCTGAGACCATCTAGTCCAACCTATGACCCAATACCAACACCTACTCGTCATTTAAACCATGGCAGTAAGCGCCTCATCCAATCTGTTTTTAAACACCTCCAGGGACGATGACCCCACCACCTCCCTGGGTAGTGCATTTCATTGGCGAATCACCCTTTCAGTGATTTTTTTTTCCCTAATCAGAACAAGTGACCTGTTCATCCAGATGTTTTGTTGCCAGCCAGAGAAACACCCCTCCACCCTGATCTTCTGACTGTTGGCCTTTTCTCACATTGTATCACAGAATAACTCAGGTTGAAAGAGTACATTTGCATTTATTGCAGCCCCATGCTCAGAGCAAGTCTAATTTTACCAGGTTTCCCCAGACCAAGGCCAGCCAGAATGTGAATACCTTGAAGGCTGAGGAGTTCACAACCTCTGACAGGAACCTATTCCTCTTGGTAAAAAAAATTTCTTTGTTGGAAAGAAAATGCTATTTGGAGTTTTTCACAGAATCGTAGAATCATGTTCCAGTCTGTGTCTTCTGCTTCTCATCTTTTTGCTGCACACCTTCAAGAAGAGTCTGACTACATTTTCTCTCCTGTCAGGGATTTGTACGCAGCAGTAAGGTCTCCTGGAGGTTTTCTCTTCTCCAGGCTGAACAAGCCCAGTTCTTTCCATTCCTCCTAGTAGATCCTGTCCTGCAGCCACTTGGACAGCCCTTCAGGAATCAGCCCTATGAGAGCCAGCCTTCACCACGCATCTTGTCTCCTGAGTCTGTGCTGCCTGTGGTCAGATGAAACAGTGGTTGAATGCTCAGTAAGGAAAGAAAATTGGGTATATGGCTCTATGCTAATTCTATGCTCTTAGAAAAAAACTAATGGCTTTGAAATTTTATATCAAACCTGGCATTTATTTTTGGTGAGAATAATAAAAATTTGTTCCTCTGGCAGTAGGCAAAAGTAAGTGAAATTACAGCATTCCCTGAAGTGATTAAGGTTTTTCTGATTAAAAATAAAATGAGGGGCTGGAATAGAAAAATCATGCATATTTTCAAGCTCCACTGAATTATAAGCAATCATCCAAGGAGTTTGCTAAATACAGTTAGATTTGGGTTGTTCTTACACTGGTAGATGAACTGCAACTAGAGAAAATAAGGCTTGAATTTTTTAATTAGAAAAATATGAGTGCATAGGAAAACTACTTTAAAATAAATTTTTTTGAATGAGCTTTATATTACACTTAAAGAAGGCTGTTTCTGTGTATACACTTGAAGAAGGGAAGGAAGATTAGTTATAAATCTATCTTTAAAATTACATAGACTACATTTAAATTTATAATGTCACTTGAAATGAAAGTATCAATATTTATGAATTAATGTTATTAATTTCTGTAGAAAATCAGATTTTTGTTTAAATATTTCTGAGGTAAAGTTATTTCCTCAGATAATAGAATCCAAATTATTAAATAAATAATATTCATTTATAATAAATATCTAACATGATATTGTGCCAATAGTTGCTTCCTTTTTTTTATCGCTTATTATCATTTATCCCAAGAAGATCCCAGCTGAAAAAGGTAATTTACAGTATGAAAAAGCTGTGCAAATGCTCAACTGAGCCCTTAATTTGTATGGAACATTAGAATATTTTGTTTCCTAAACAAATCAAGATTAATTCCCTAAGGGGGCTGGCCTTTTAGACATTTAATAAAATGAAAGAAAATATCTTCAGAATGTGATTTAGCCTATTTTTCTATCGCTGCCTTCCTCAAGTGTTAATTGCCATGGGACTTAAGAGAGGAACAGCACTTATACTGAAACTAATGACAAATAATTTCTTAAAACATCCTTTTTATAAAATAATTTTTTCTGTGCAATAGGCTATATGCTATGTAAGAAATCTTCAGAGTTCTAATAGCAAGTATCAGCAATTTACAGCCGACTACTTGCTGAAGTACTGCTTAATGATTATTAGAAGTTAGCTAATAATGTATTAATCCCTTATGTATAACTGAAGGGTGTTTACATCCATCAATACAGGGAGCTGATACTATATTAGAGGATAAAATGCTATTTGCTTAGGAGTTCTGCTAGTTTGCATGCCTCTAATGCATACATTATATATTATTGCTAAAGTTAAAAACACAAAGGCGCAGTTTTAAACAGTAGCCAAAGCTTTCAAAATTTCTGTTTCAGGTCTTAAAAGTTAAACGGCAATAAAAATACAACTGGCAATATTTTGTGGGGGATTTTATACTTTAAAAAGAAATAGCACACAAGCTTGTTTACATACACATATATATGTTTTCCCCAGAAGAATGAGGAAACAAAAATAGATAATGAAAAAAATCTTCCAATACTGGAAAATAATTATTATTTTTTTGCTATTTTACCTGGAGGGGGTTTTGGCCCACTTTCCTAAGGTGGAAAAAACTTGTTTCCTAAATGAATAATTTCTAATATGAATTTTTGTCTTTAGTAACTTGAAGAGGGAAAAGCTCCATTTTACAATGAATTCCAGGAATCATGGCAGATCCCAAAAAAGAACAACATTCACTGTTTAGGAAAACATTTCATATGACAGAGACAGGTGCAGAAAGCGAATGTGGTGGTGCAGAAGCTGACACTGTTCCCCCTGGTAAGTTTAAACACTAGAGTAGCATCCAGGGACAGGATGAAATGGACAAATGAAGTTGTATGAATTCCTCCCCCATCCATTAATGCATACGCCAAGGAAATAGAAAAATAACATATTAATGCTTTGCGTATTACTTACTAAAGTGACTCAAGTAATACTCACTTACAATTTAAAATGCATCTCTTACCTTCCTCTATGTGCTTATAGTATATAAAATCACTTCTGTTCACATTACAGAAATATAGACAATAGAATTTCATTATGAATATAATTTTTAATCAGGTTTTTTCATGGTCAGACGTTAGCGATATGGTCTGTTATGCTCATTCCGCCCACAAATAAACATCAAACTCAGTAGCAAATGTATCTCCTAATTATGTCTTACATTACCTCTGTAAACTATTTTGCTATTGCTTTCTCTAACATGTAAAAGGATATTTACAAATTTTAGTAGTTTTCAGAAAGGAAAATACGCACTTCCTAGCTGTAATACGTTAACTGAAAAACTGTAAAATAACAGATGTTGGTGCAGATTGGATTTATTTTTCCAATATGCTTTTAAATTAATGAAAGTGAAACTGTTAATACTTGTTGTATCTCAGGATGTTGGTTATATTTACACGATTTCAATGTCTGTTTTTAATGTTAGAACCACAGTCACGTATGTGGAATGTAACTGGCAGTTTCCCAAGAGCCTCCCTGCTATAAGCTTGTCATTTAGGATGACAGCCATTTTTTCTTTCCTCTTTATTTTGTGATTTCATAAGTCAGATCTTTTTTTCATAGTTAAATACTGGATTTCTACTCACAGTAAAACTCAACAGTTGGATAAATCTTCCAAAGATGTTATATGGACAAATGAAGAAGGGTATATTTTTCCTGGAAGAAAGAGATTCTAGTCTTCTAAAGCTGTCTTATACTGTGGTTGGAGCTGTACAGAGACATTTTCTTCTTGATGCAGATAAAGAAATACATGCTGGTTCCATCTACATTGTCCAAATTGCCAGCTTAGCTCTGTCTGCAAAGGCCTCATTAAGAACAGGAGTGGAGGGAATGAACAGCTTGCTTTTTTTCAGATTCCAGACGGAGTTTGTAAATCTGACAGGTGGGAAAGCAAATGAGTGGGAAGAAAAATTTTCATACTTGTGAAATGAGAAAAACCTGTCTAGAAAGTCTTGAGAAAATTAATATTGGACAAACTAAGGCTGTATATTATACCTTTCTCAAGTACGACAGTATCTGATAGGTTAATAATTCAGAAAAATGTGTAACTAACACCCAGATAATCTGCAATTGGAAATACATCAGATGAATAACAGCTGAGATCCTTGTCCCTTAACAGATTAATTTGCATAAAGGCTTGCACGGCCAGGTGTTTCATTTGAACCTCATGTTCCTGTATCCTTCCTCTATGAAATTTCTCTGCTATAGAAATATGGATTTTACAGATACAGTTTACTTCCTTGTTTTTAAAGTTCAAGCATCTAATGTGCTTTCAGACATCAAATGACTATACAAGGGCCATACAGAATGCACTTATTACTTTCTTTCACTTAAATTTTTATGATTTCACGTAACTTTCAGTATGCTGGGTTTCTTTTTGAGCTTGTAAGCATGAGGCTGTGATTTTCCAGATATAGGTATTAGACCACACTGCTCATATGTCTAACTAAGAGAAGCCCTCTAGCTTCAGGTCAAGACTCATCTGCTTGCTTGCTTGCTTATCCTGAAATGAACTGGACTTAAATATAGCAGTTAGTTTTTATAAATTATACTTTCAATTTTGCATATTTGCAAATATTGGAAGCAGAAGAAAGGAAGCCAGGTGAAAACTTAAAAACTAAGCTTTATTCTACAAGCCACTCAACTTCTATATTTCCCACATATATTTGAAAGAAAAAGGTAAGGAAAGAGCGGGGGGGGGGAAATGAATGAGTGGTAACAAAAGACTGAAAACAAAATTTCCTCTAAGAGTTTGTAAACGAGTTCATGAATATACCTGCAAATTCAAGCTAGGCAGCTATTCAACACTACTGGCAGCAGCAGGTACAGTTAGGGTCTGTGGATCAGTTTGTGGAGATGTGGAGCTCTGAACTAAAATTTTGCTGCCTATCTTTGTAGGAAAACAAACTAGATTACATAAGTGGCTCCTTGCAGTCCTATTTGGGAAAAACTGAAGTAAAATTCCTTACCATATTGTATTTCCTTTAAAGTGAATATACATGGATTTAGTTTTAATTTACCTTAATTTAATTTTCTAGGCAGAATGTTGTGTTTTCATCTCTTAATTTGCCTATCTGCTTATACAGGTGCATATATATATATATAACATTATATATAAAATAAGCATACACATGCAGTGTGTACATGGACAAATATATCTGCTTCTGAATAAATTTTAAGGTAGAATTTTGCACCTCCTTGTCTGCAAAGTGTGCAAAAGGAAATGGATTGCTTACTGATTGATTCAAAGAATTCTAATTTTTCTTCCCATTTTGTATCTTTAACCTCAATCTAAGCTCTTGGGGAAAAAAATCATACTCTTTATTTTCACAGAGGCTGTAAGCAAAGATTTATTAGCAACATGCTTTTGAATTCTTCAGATCAATATACAACTAGCTGGCAAAGTTCTCCTACTGATTATCAAAATTGCAGTCTATACAGTCAGGATACTTTCATGAACTTAAGCTGGAATCAAATGCCGCTGCATTTGTATCCAGGGTGTCTATTGGAGGTAGGTAGAAAGAACTACCAGAATTTCACTAATTTTGTTTCCAACAAAAAAACCCACATGTATTCTAAAAATACATTTTAAATATTATTTGGGCAGCCTCTAAGAGTGCTTGACTTCAAATTAGTCATCAAGTACTGAGGGATAATTATAGCATCACAGAAGAGTGAATGTGAGGAATTATGGTTCTTGCTGAAGCAGAGACAATCGCTGAGTGCAGGTTCTCCACCCTTGCCATTATATAAACACTCGGTTTGGCAGAGTGGTGAAGAGACTGCTTAGTTTATTTCCATGTGTCATTAGTCTGGAGCATTAGGAGGAAATTTGTTTTAGTCAAATTAGTGGTAATTTTGCTGTCTTCTTCAATAGCTATGTCTTACTCTACGATACCATCAGAGACTCAGAAGTGCTTATTAGCCTGTTTCCCTGGTGTTGGTTGTATCCATCTGACAACAACACCTGCTTTCTGCAGAAGTATCCCCAAAGCCTCATGACCTCCCCTCTCTTTCAATTTCAGTCCCACCTGCCCTTATATCCACCAAACGAGACACACAGGAGCAGGATGAAAACCAACCTTCTTTTGGAGGCAAATGCAATGTTTCAAGGATCTAGTGACTCATTAACATGCACAGGCCTTTTTTTTTGAGCCAGCTATGAATGTCTGCATCATACACCCAGGTAGCAATACTTGGCATATAAAACTTTCTTAGACAGTCCCCATAGATGCCTTGGTCACCACTTTACTTTCTCTCTAGCTTTCACCAAAACCTGAACTGCATGCAGTAGTAAACTGCTCTATGCAGAGACTGCAGATACAAAATGCAACCCAAGGACTCTAACTTTCAGTGATGATATTGTATATGCTGGTGCCAGAACATACTCTAGAGAACTTGGTTTTGCGTCTCTGTCTCCTTTTCAATACCACATGCTTTTTCACACTTTTCTCCGAATCTCTTTTCTCTCTTTCCCACTTCCAAGAACAACCAAGACATATCTCCAATTTTGACAGCAAGTTCTGCAAGGGGAATTCACCTATATTTTTCTCTAAAAGGAGCACAATGTGCCGGGGACAGGTTGAAAGCAATCTCTTTCATGATTTCTCCATGCTATTGGCCCACAGTGGTACTCCCTCCATATGGAGAGGATTTAACATGCAGAAGCAACTCTAGATAGCGTGGACATCTAGAAAAAATGTATAACAAGTGAAAAATTCAACTAGCAAGATATGTATGTGATGTTTCAGTTTGCCTAAGGAAAAAAAAGCATTCAAAGCACCTCTGTTGCAGGTATGGGCACTGATTTCAGGCATCAATGCCAGTTCCCAAGATGACAAGACAGTCAGCGAGGAGCTTGTTTGGAGCTCTTCTCTTTCTAAGTCAGACACAGCAGATTAGCACATTGTCCTAGACTAAGAAAAGAAAAAGAAGACCTTTCCTTTTCTCTTTCCCTTTGCCTACATTTCTTAGTGTTTCCTTCTTCTCTAGAAGAAAAACTAGCATAACCATGCCATCTCCTTCACAAAACAGAATCTGAAGTATGAAGTTCAACTACCTAAAAGGCAAGCATCTAAACATTCTCACTGGAAATATAAATACATCCCTATAGTCTTGTATCATCATCTAAAGCAACACAAGAAATATTTTCAAAGCATGAACACATATTGACATTTCTTTCATGTCAGACATAATAGCTTAGAAAGACATTAAAAAACCAAAATTCTGATTTAAAATGCCACTCATTTATCTGAGTATGCAAGTTCAGGTTTTTGTTCTGTAATTCAAAAATAATGTGAAATACCTTGTTGTTAGGCTTGTCTACTGCTGAAAACTGGGAGTCTAAATTTCTGTCCAATCCTTCATTTACTCATGAGAGTGTATGTTTATTGTAAACAGCATGCTTTTAAAACAAATGCATTTTATTCACAGTTTTCTACCCTTCTGAAGCAAAGCAAAACACAGATTTCAGCACTCTTGAATAAACATTAACCATATCATATTTTTACCTTTTGAGAATGGGTTTTCATATACAGTATAAGGTCAAGTATTTTCTCAGCCTTGTCGGCAAAATTACGTTCTAAAGGAATTAATTATTCCTCACGTGAGAATTGAATGCTGGTAATGTGGCATCATTTTAAACATGATTTTGAGATGCCTGTTAGAATAAAAATCACATTATGTAATAATACTTCTCTCTACACAATTTTTTTTCCTAGCTGACTTGTCATAACACAAAATGTCAGCTCCCAACTGTTTAAAACATGACTGCTTTGTTTGCATTTTAAGTATTTTTCCACCTGCAATGACATTTTAAAAACGTAATTTTGGGAGTAATTTTCAGTGCTTTCAATTTATTGTGTTTCTTGTGTGGAGTTTTCACCTGAAAATAAATGAAATCTTCACATTCTTCACTCTGTTGATTTTTTAAATATTTTGTGCACAGTACAAAGTAACAGCATATTTTTAAGGATATATACCTACTGTTCTTTGTCACTATACCCTGTCTGCAAAGTCCTATAAATAAAAATTGCATAAAATCAACAGGTTGTTGTTTGTTTCTTTTTTTTTAATTTCTTCTACTGATTACCCAAAAGCATTGGCATAAGTATCAATGCCATTTACATAAAAGACCTCAATAATTTTAACTGAAGAGAACATAGTTATTCTTATAATTAAAAGCTAATGTGTCATTTCAATAAACACTCTTTGTTCAGCTTGGTTTCAGTTTCCAACAATTGTCTTAGTTCATCAGTCGTGAGCTTGCAAAAAGTTCAAGAGCTTTTGGGATATCTTGTGTGGTTTTTTAACCAGTCCTTATGTGCTGAAAATCTCCTTACTCATGGCTGAAACCTGAACAAACATTAAGTAAAATCTTTTGTTGATTATAGGGGCATAGGAAAATTTAGTAACTTAAATAACACCCAGAACACAGAAAGCCCAATAAATATTGAGTGATTTTAAAGTTGCTTTGCTTTAGGATGTCAGGGTGAGTAGCCGGTTATTGTCCGAGTCAGTTGTTAGTTTCTGAGCAAGTGATTCCTCCTCTTCTGGGTGCTGACAGGTTAAGAATTGAGAACAGATACATAGGCAGCATCATGTACATAATCCATATTCTGCTGGAGGAAAAAACACAAAGGATGATCTTTTCTGTATCAACCACTCACAGAGATGATGGGCAAGAGCTTTCGAACTGGTAAATGCCTACTCCTGAATTATTTTGTCAGATGAGAGTCAACAGCAGGCTCACTGGCTGCTGGAAATGTCAGTTATCTACTTCAGCAGCTAAAGGCTGAACTTGCCACAGATTTGCATGCAGGAACATTGACTCTTTCATCTGGAAGCTGTTCCTTCACCAACGGCCATTTGACAGCACTCCATCAGTATCTTGCTCAGGGTCCAGACACTATCTGGTGTAAGTGTCTGGATGTCTGAGACATCTGGCAGTGAGATGCACTGGTTGCACTGCCAGCTCTGCTCTGTTTTGCAGAGCAGGAAAGAGTGCTCTCTTTTCAGTGACCAAACATGTCCATTCCAGATGTTGGGGTGCTGCCAGATGTTGGGGTGCTGCCAGGTTGCAGACTAGAAAGCTTTCTAAAGATCACTCAAAATGACTGTGCTGAAAGGTAATGGTGTCATGATAGTGATGCAGTTCTTCAACTGGACCTTTTTTGCCGGGCTGAGCTCAGAAACAGGACAGTCTAAGAACCAGTTGCCAAAACAAGGAAAACAAGCTCACAGCATACATGCTCACAGAACAGGCAGATGGAAATGCCATAGTACGTGCCGTCTTTTTTCATACCTGATCCTATTCAAATCTGCAATACTTAGTGATCTGTGGTCATACAGATCGCCTTTAAGTGAACATGGATGTGTGGCCTTAGGTAAGAACAGAATTCTTTCTCTCTTGAAAGCTGTTTGCTAGTTTAATTTACCTTTTTGTTATGTTAAACACTCATTCTAGCTATAATTCCCTGACAGGAGTTCTCATTATTAACATCTGGGAACTAGATCACAGATCACTGAGTAGTCTGAAATCAAACGTGTTCTGAATAATATACAGAAATACATGATGTTTTCAATGTACTTCATTTAAACAGCCTTAAGCTCTTAAGGGACACATTGTGGTTCTCTGTGTATCATACCACGTATCAGAGAAGAGTATTACTGATGTCTAGATAAAAGAGGACAGTAGAAAAGAAAGAGTCTTTTAAAATTGGTCTACAGCCTGTAAATAGTAGGGGAGTGTTATTTTGTTGGGTTTTTTAATCCTGTATATATATGGAAAACTTCAGCTGAAAAAAAACATATTTTTCCAGTCTCAGAAATATTTTTCACCATTACACAAAGAAAACATTGACTTTACTGAAAGTAAAATAGATGTAAAATTTTTGGAAGATTACAAGATCAAATGAGAAGTAACCTCATTGAAATTGGCCAACTACAAGAACACAGTGAAGTGCACATTTCAGAACAGAGCCAGTACACCCTGCAGAGTATTTATCATTAAGATTGATTATGCAATGAAAAACCACGCTACCTGCAGTAATATTCTCACTCATGGGACATTAACTTTTAAAACTAGCATTTGGATATTAACAAGAGTATATCGTTTCATATTTTTTCTCTTCCTCAATTGTCCTTTTAGGGATTTTTTGCCTGATTACTTTTGTCTACTTCCCCTTATAGGGAATCAGGACTTAAAGAGATAGAAGGTGCTTACCAGGGATTTTTTCTTTTTTTTTTATCCTAAAAAAAAAAAGTTTACCTATAGACAAAAAAGTAAGAGAATACAACAAATATCCAAAACAGAGAGCTCATGCCAAGAGTAAATACACAGCTTTGCATTATTTAGGCCTCACTGCACAAGACTATTTCACCTCTGCTGCAGAAATTGTCAGGGCACTTGTACTAAGCCTTTGAGGATTGTGATTATTTCACTGAGGTGGTAATGTTAAAGAGTATCTCCACAGAAACACTCGTATCTATCTACATGCACACTAGCACATAGATACAGATATATATAAAACTATTTTAAAATATATGTTCATTAAATAACCTATTAAATTCTTTCTCAAGACAATTGACTTGATTCTTTCTGCCTCTGAAGACAAGATTTAATTTATTGTCATTGATGTGGGCAATGTACCTTACGGCTTTCAAGTTGTAACTGGAATCCTATCTAATTATTCTTACTATTCTAAACAAGCACATTCTCCCACATGCATACATTCCCATCCAAGCTATCTGTCTATAAAACTTGTGTTTAATATAATGCCAGTTCAGCCTCAATCATTTGCAATCATTCAACCTCTTTCACTGTTAACTCCTTAACAGAGCCTGTGGCTGATTTTACCAGAAGCAGACTCAATTCTAACCTGGATTTTAACACTATTTCACATATTAAGTCTATGATGCAGAGAACTTTGAAAGTATTTTCAATTCAGTGTGTCTTCAAAAAAGGTAGATAGAAAGTCAGTGGTAGAAAAATAAATTTACATCACCACCCACGCCCTCCTCCCCCCACAGGAAATCTATTTTAATGTTACTATAGATTCATGTTAGAAAAAAAATTATCAAAACAATTCAAGGAGCAGTGCTGCACAATTATTTCTGAGGCAGGTTTCCATATTTGCCAGTCTTGTGAAGACTGGTTGCAAAAACAAAGGTAGACATAATCATTAGAACAATGCAGCTGAGTTCCAGAGAATAAAGCTTGACACATTCTTGAAGCTTCTCTAAGATTTATGTTCTTCCAGGGTTCAACCAATTCTGAATCAACTGCTCTGCAGACACAGGTTTTCTGATTTTTATGGTTTTATTTGATGATTCTTAGGAAAATATAGAAGACGTAAGCAGCAATATTGGTAAGTGAAAATGTCTTATCACTGTGTGCTGCTTATGATGAGATTTTTTTAAGTGAGGTTTCAGGGTTTTTTACGATAATATACCTCCTTGCAATTTTTCTTACTCCTTATTCCCACCTGAAGATTCATCAATACACAAATTAGTTAGAAAGGATAGTACAATAGTGGTTCCTTGATGACAGATTACAAGGAACATTCTCTGTCCTACCAGAAAACTGGCCACCACAAGGATAGAGGAAACCTTCGCAGAGCTTCCCACAGACCTGTTCCACCTCATGGACCTCCCCAGTGTGATGTCAGGATAAAACCAGATAAGTTTTGAATTTCTGTACTGGTTTCAAACAGAACCTCCTCCCAGTTCTTCATCTAACTCAGTTATGGAATCCCAGAAAACTGTAATTAGGTTGGGACCTTTAAAGGTTATTTTGTCCAACATCAAATCGTGGCTAAATTCAAAGATAGATTTGGCCTTCCCAATGGTGCCCATTCCACTGCCCCTCTGAGCAACACCTCCTTTCATACATCACTTTCAACACCAAGAATTTTTATCCAGTTGTATCTATATACAATACTGTACTTGTATTAAAACAATTAGTTACATCAATAAGATCTGTTAGAAAAGCAGCCCCTCTTAAAAAAAAAACAAAACACAAAATTACATACCAAACCCTCTTCTGTTCCAAACCCACCAACTGTTGTGCAATCATGGTCACATTTCAATAAATTACTTTGAATTCTATATTTCTCTCTCATGTATATTATCTTGGGCATTTTAAATGGTTCTTCAAATCTGAAGCACCAAGAAGATTGAGATCGCTTTTGAAGATGCAGCTTTTTCTCTCTGGGCCTTATTTCTTCACTTGGAAAGTTAGAACATACTTCATCTAGAGTATTATACATGTTAATAGCCAAAATCTGTATAGTTTATTGGTTTAGAATGCTAAATTTAAATTGCCATTACCTGTGAATTTCCACTAAAAGCACTCTTTTCATCCTCCAAAATGCCTATCACTACTTAAACATATGTTATATACAGTTCTTGTACAGAGCTCCACTTCCATCAGGAAGATTGCTATTCTTACAGCTTTAGGAAATACAAGGTCCTGTCCTACTTTTGAGTCATAATCAGACATGAAGTATGATACTTTCTTTTCAGTTACAGTGAGTTATAAAACGTGGATTCCATTGTATTGCTAATTTGATGTAAGATTTTCTCTTCACAGCCTTGAGTCTCTAATAGGATTACCCTTCAAATTGAAAGTAAGACTCTGGCTAACATTTTTTTCAGCAAATTGGAATTTAGGGTGTGTGCATGTGTTTGTGTGGGACAATGTGTAATTAGTTACGGATCCAGACAAATGCACATAAAAGTGACAGCGTTCAGTTATCTCCAAGGCAAGGTAGTTTGACCCTAATTTTGCCATTGGCATACGAAAAAATAGAAGCCAGACTGAAGTGCTCAGCATCTTCATAAACAATTGTGAAGCCAACATCATAATATTGATAAAAATTCTAGTTTTTAAAAATCTATTTTCAAATCTTCCTCCAGAACACAGTGTATATCTTCAGTTATCTATCTATATGGTCTTTAAACCTCCTCCTCATTATTACCAAGCTGTTTCAATTACAACATTTAATTTGAGGAAAATTAATTTCATGTACATTTTATGTTTAAAATATAAAACCATATAATGGTTTACACTTTAAAGGAAATTAGGGTCTACAATCACTACAATAACAAAAAAAATGAATTTTGTTTTTAAGAAAAAATTTTCCCAGAACAATCAGATTTTTCTATTTTTTTCATTCACAGCTGCAAGCTGAAGTAAAAAAGAAGCTTGTTTCTAAGGAAGGAATATATTTCTATTAGTTAATCTGGACATGACTAGGAAAGAATACTACAGAGCAAATAAAACATTCCATAAGTGCTTTGTACTGGCATCACAGTAAATTATCTACTGCTCTCTGCTTTTCCTCCACTTTAATATGAAGGTTGATTTTCAAATAATTGCTATAAACTTTCTAAGTACTCTTGACTCCAAAGAAAAAAAACCTAAATCATACATTTGTTTTAAATTAACTGTTACGAAAGCATATTTCTAACCTTTCCAAAATCCTTGAATTTCATACTGAGCCCCATGATCTCTAACACTACTCTCCACGTGGCTATGACACTAACCATTTAGAGATGATAAACAGAAAGGCATGCAGTGCAAAGGATACAAAATTTGATGTTGCACTCCCCATACCATATTATTGAATCACACTAGAATTTCTGTGGTCAAGTCATACACTTTGTTAGGCCAGGCAACATGTGACCTTTCTCTCAGTAATCATAAACCTTATGCATGGATATTATCTGCTGTTCAAAAGAAACATGTAATTAGTGACTAAGACAAACAGATATAAGAAAATGCTAGGGCCTTCCAAGTCCCATAATCATGCACTAATCAAACCCCTTAAAAGCTCCCACTGCTGCCTAACTCACAGTACGTATTTTCAGAAAAGCGCATGTTTTCAGAAAATTTAAGAAAATGTTCAAATTTCAAAGACCTCTGAGGCTCAGTTGTGCTCCCCACTGCCCCGCTGCGTGTCTGAAAGCTTTCTTTGATATCACTGATCATAGAAGACAATTCTTCATCTCATTCTTACATGGCTATTTTTAAACTGGTCCATGCACATTCTTGACATCAAGGTTCAGTACCCTCATTTTAGGAAGCTGGGCAGTTCTAATGTACCCTAGTAATTCAGGATTTGGATTTTCCACATGCAGATAAATATAAATATAAACATAAATACAAATATAAATAAATATAAATATAAATGTAAATATAAATATAAATATAGAAATATACTTACACATATATATCTTGGTGTTAACTAGATTTGTTTTAAGTGATATTTCTTTTGGACAATACTCATATTTAATTAAACATCTTAACTTTTGGTTGGAAATGTTTTGTATAAAGTGCTGTTTGCTCAGTCTGAGTTGCTTCCCAGCCTCAATCCTTTTGGTTCTTCTTCCAGCCTCATAAAAGGAAAGCTTTCAAGAAGGTATTTGAAGGGTTTTTTATTGTGTAAGAATTGAAGAGTCTGAAAGATTAAAGACAAGGAATGTCTCCTTTGCTACCCACCAGTATTTTTTGTTGCTGGAAGAAGTGCAGAATTCCAGAATGCTCCCTCCATGGATAACAAATCGGTGGGAGCAATTTGTTAATGACCTTATTATTACCAAGAAATCAGTTTTGCAGAGCACCAATGCATACTGCTTTTCCTGCAAACACTAGTAAATTGTATTAATTCTGTACTGGACTGTACCAAATTTCTCTTGGTAAAGTAGCATTTGACTCAGCAAGGGTGACAGGAAGTATACTTTTATTTTAAAAAATTATTTAAAAACTTGAGATGCAATTCTGTCCATCTAGTTTTTTACATATGGATGCATTCTTTTATCATTAGAAAAAGCAATACTGCTTATTTCATTCAGAAAAAAAAGAAAGAAAAACTGTTATGGTCCTCCAGATGACACATTGAGGATATGTTGCATGCTGTAGTTTTGATTAGTTTGTATTTTTACCCACAAGTCACAAGGTTCTACACCTCCTGCTGTCAGCTCTCCCCAGGCCCCACCTTTCAACTCTTCAACACTGGCTGCCTTCCACTAGGAAATGGGAACACTGGCTGGTCTAGAGCCTGCCTGTACCATTCACCAAGTCCCCTGACTCACCCCTTTACTTTTAATCATAGACTTGGGTTTCCCATGTGGGGTTTTCTGATCTGAGGGCTAGCTAGAATAATTAGCAAAAGGAGCACCATATGCAGGCAACAGCAGAACACAATTCTGGCTCACATAGCACTGCAGCCTGAGAAATCCAGAAGTCCTGGACACAGCCCTGCCTCTCTGTATAGTTCATCAATACATTGTATCATGCACTTCCACACCAGTTACTATCTCTGCCTTGCATTTGCCAAGCATTTAAACCGGTTAATGACTAGCCATGCACTAAGCATGAACAACAGCACTAGTCATTAGAAGCCTTGTACATTCAGTTTATGCTACATATTTTTAAATATTTTGCTTGTACATTATTTTCATATAATACTTCAGGTGTCCTGCACAGTTATTGCCTGATGGACCACAGACATCCTGCTCATTAGTCCTTTACGAGCGACACTCCTAGGCACTTTGGTGGTTCAACGCAAAGCTCTAATAGTCAGATTTCCTTCTCTCCAGGCCTGCATGACTTTTCTTTAGTCTAAATTCTGAGGTCATATTTCTTGAAAGGAGTTTATTATTTGAAATGTTTTTTTAAGTATCTTGCACACAAGCCATTTCCATTGTTTCATGTGCTCCTGGAGGAAAGGTGAAGTTCTGCTTTTGAATACTGTGACCAATCTTAGACCCAGATAACCAGCAATATCTCTATTTCATCGCTATTTTGGTAGAACTGATGGAAAGTGAACCTTTCAGAAACTGCATATCCCTCTTGATCCCACAGGATTACAGAACATAACAGGCAAGTTCAGAGTTTGCTTCTTGGATCTCAACCCTGCAACTTCTACAGCTCACAGAGATGTGCTTTGGTAGAATTAGTTACAATGGTTTAAGACAGTATTGCTTCCTGGGGCTGAAAACTCTGAAGCTCTGCCTCGTGGCCAGAGACCACTGCAAGGAATGTTTAGGCTAGAGGTGAGGTTAGTTTGTACTGAGATAACAGACTATGAATTGGGGTAGGAAAGACACAAACTGTTCTAGTGTGAAGCCAGTAATCTTTCTGAAGGAGTCTGGTATACTGCTGCGGGCATTAATCCCTCAAGTTTAGTCATTTAGATCCACCAGATATTACTTGTCAGAACCCTTAGGCACTCAAATAATTTTACATGGTTGAGTGATAGACCTTTTTTGTGTTGTTTAGGACTACTTACACGTGTAAACACACTTGCTTGCCTAGACTCATTAGGTATGAAGGTTGACATCTGCTGGACAGTTTCGCTGTGCTAAATCCTTATTACTAATACATTTATCCAGTCATAGGAAAAGAACAATGGCTGAGCACAAGCATGCCACTCAGCCTGACAAAGCCCAAGGACAGTGAAAATGACATTTTAATAGAACAGTACAAGTCATTGTAAATGACAGGCTATAGGCTTAAACATAAACTGAAGTCCATCAACATAATTCAGCAATCAATTTACCAAAATTAAATGCAATCAGTTCAAAAGACAATGGAAGCAAAAATGAGATACATTTCAAAGTTCTGACTAGCTGTGAAAATAAAAGCTGGACTTTCAAGTTCTTCTCTAATCTGAAATATATTGCCTGTAGAGAACCTGGGTGGAGGAGGAAAGAGGAGAGAGAACACACACACAAACAAACCTAGTACACCAAAATACACTAGAACTGAAAGAAGAAAAAAGAGATAATGTTTGAAGGGCTGAAAATTGTCATTTTTAGTGTTCCCAAATGCACATTAGGCTTTTTCTTCTTGGTTTCTGGAATCAGGCAACTATAATAAACTACCATCTCAGCTTCAGTGTTACTAGTCTGCATGGTTGCAGAGAAGTTAAAAAATTACATTTTAAAAGACATGGTATTTAGATAGTAGGTAAAAATGGATCACATATCCAGATGTTCCCAAGTTTAACTTTCTAAAAAAGGTAATGACAAACTCTTTGAAGGTCTCGATGCTCATATTCTGATTTCCCCTTCTGCTACTTGAAGAACTAACATTGTTTCCAATTTTGCCTTTCAGGACTTGGCTTGCCTCTCCTCTTTTCATGAACTGTATCGTCAACCAAATTCATAAAAAAAAAAATCTATATTTTGGAAATTTATTTTTATTACAATATACAAGGATATAGTATAGTGGTGGACTTGGCAGTGTCTAGATGGATTTGGCAGTCTTAATTTTATGGTTGGACGTAATGATCTTAGAGGTCTTCTTGAACATAAACAATTCTGCGATTCTCTGAAAACAGAAGACCACTGGGGGCTGAGCTTCTTTATATATAAGATGGGAAGGCAGTAAGGCACTTGTGGGAGGCTGGTGCCTACAACAAAAGCAGACTGGCATTTTTCCACATCACCCATGCAAAATATATTGAAATTAACGTGAGTCATTGAAGGGATATCAGAGCATTTTTCAGAGAGATTTAAAGGTGCAGTAGCACAACCGAGTGTAGTGGACTGGAAAACTGAGATTGGTAGTAAACTACTACCACTATGTAACATCAACAACCGTTATACTAAATAATGGGATCAAAACACAAGCACACCAAACAAACAATCAACTTACATTTTCACTTTAATTAACTAAAGGAAATTGTACTAAATACAATTCACATCGACAATCATAGAAAAAATGCAGATATAAATTAAACAATGCAAAATAAAGTACAAAAACATTTTGCTGTGTTAGGAATGTTTATTTTCTTACTAATCAGCTTATTGTTTTCAAGCATTACATTCCCAGTATTGCCACAGAAAACACAACAACCCTATCAACGTGGCACAGAAACTGGGCACCTCACTAATATCCAAGGCAGAAAGTACACTAACAGAGTTTGTTTCCAGCTTACCCTGGGGTGTGGGTTAACAGCCTTCCGTTATTATTTACTTGGAGAATACGCTTTAGCAGAAGTAAACGCCTTTCAGAAAGCTCCCTGTGGGCTTAAGCACCTATTCCCACACCTGAGGCACCTAACGCTATCCAATTATTCTTCAGCCCTTTTTATCTTCGGGCCATTTCAAAAAGCCAGACCCAACTCCCGCCCTGCGGGCTTTCTGACAGGGCGTGGACGTACTTCTTTTCTCTTCAGCACGTTCAGCGCTGCAAAACTCGCGGGAGATCTAAAAGGATGCTCTGTACGTTAATTTTGGAGGTTTGTCTCTCTGAACTCCTCTCACGCAGCCGCCAGCAGCCCCCGCCGCGGAAGGATCCGGACCCCGACCCCGCGGGGCCGCCCCCGCCCGCTCCCGCCGCGCGGCGCTGTGGCCACCGCCCGCCCGGCTCCGCGACAGCCCCCGCGGGCGCGAAAGCGGCGCCGAGCCCGCGCTCAGCAGCGTTCGGGGTTTCTTTGTTCCCTCCCCGCCAGCGATCCCAAACTCCCGTCCCAACGCGCTTACTTCCTCCTGCCTCCCAAACCAGCTCGCTTCCTGCCCCCGCTGCCGCTGCCACCACCTCGTCCCACCCGCCCCGCCGCCGGTTCGCGGGCGGCCCGGGACGGCAGCGGTGGAGAAGGGGGGGGACGGCCCACGGGCGGCCGCGATTGGCGCAGGCGGCGCACGTGGGGCCACCCTCACGCCTCGGCGCTGGCAGCGCGGCGGCCGCCGCGGGGCACAACGCGGCTCGGCACTCTGCGCGGGTCTCCGCGCACCGCCCGCGCCACTGCGGCGAGGAGGGAGCCGAACCGGCGGGAAGGTAGGTGTGGGGGCGGCAGCAGCCGCCGTGCTGCGGGGAGCGGCTGTCGCGGGGCAGCCAAGGGAGGCGCCCTCCTCGGGGTGCGACGGGGGCTCCCTCGGGGCTGCCGCGGCGCCCGCGGGAGGAGCTCTGCGGGGAAGCGCGGCAGTGAGTTAATCGTTAACTCCGCGGTGGCATACCCCGCCTCGACCTGGGCTCCTCTGGGGGTGCCGGGTCTGCGCCTCGAGGCTGTTCCCGGGCGGGGCGGCCGCTGCTGAAGCCCGCAGAGCGCGGGGCGGAGGGGGCGAGGCGAGCGGTGCGCCCGGCAGCGCAGCCGTCGGAGGGTGTTGGAACGGAGCGGCGAGGTGGGGGTGTCCTGGGCCTGCAGCCCCTCCGGCGGGAGGCTTCGCTCGGCCCCCGGCCCGAAAGGCTGCGCTCTGCCGCGAACCGCTGGTGCCGCCCGTCAGCGGTCGCTCCCCCATCGCTCCTTCTGGGTGGTGACGAGCGGCACAAAACCGGCCGGCGATCGTTAGGCGGATCTGGTAGTCTCTTTTCAACACAATGTTTTAGGAATAACCTTGACGGCCTTCCCTGCCTTCTTTTAAACTAGCTTTACTAGTGGAAAACCGAAACTTACAGTCTGTCGTCTTTATCCTTTCATCTTGTATCGATGCTACTGAAGTCTGAAGTTCAAGAAAATATTTACTATTATTTAGAAAAGATCTTGTTTTGCTCTTTGTCAAACAGAGGAGTTAGCGTTTTGGGAATGACATCATTTTGCAAATCCCTTTATCTTTCTCTAAATATAAGCTCTTCTAGGATGTCTTCAGCTTGGCTGTTTTCCTTTTGTGAGTCAGGACTAGTGTTATTGCTTTGCATTGCTTGAACAGGCTCCACAAACCCGTGACACCTCTCTTAAGAGTTTTAAGAGTTGCTGCTTGTGTGATGGGGATCATCAGACTTCTCTTTATGCTTAACTTTACTAAGGTGGACAGGACCTTGCCCATCCTGAAATACTGGAAGTTGACAGTTGGTGTCTTGGCTCTCTTTTGATTGCAGCATCGAACTGCAGAGGTCTATGACCTGCTGACCCTTTTGTAAGAAAGGAATAAGCAGAGGGCAAGAAAGTTGTACCTTGTTGGTGATGCATCGAGTCATGTTTTTTTTTTCTCCACTTCTGTAGTTTCCAGGCACCCTTTGACTTTGAATTTTTCTTGTATAGTAAGATGTTTTAATGCAGCCTTAAAAACTCCAAAGGTGGTGTTTCTTTTGCATCGGTTACTTCAACAAAAAGAAACTCGCAGTAGTTTATGAATGTGAATAATCATGATGGTGAGTTGGGGCTTTTTTTGTCCATATAATTTTATGATTTCTTGCCCCTAGAAAGAGTTATCCCCCAGGGGGCTGATGGTGGTCTGCTTGATAAATTACTTGAAAAAAGTCTCTTGCAATTAAATGTTTTAGGGCCTTTCTGCCTGGGAAAATGCAGGTAGAGTGTAGAGATGCCACACTAATTTCCCTTGTGCATACTCTTGATTTCCTTTAAGATTATGGCATAAAAGTTGGATGGCACCTTTAAAGATGCACTAAGACAAATCAATGAAAATGAAAAATACCATGACATCTTGGGAGTGGTATTGGTCTGCAAAGCGTTGTGCTATGGAAACTAAGGGATATTTTACCCTTGAGTAAGAGCATTTGCTGTGGGGACTGAGGTTCCTGTAAATCACACGTGTTCATTTCTCACCTCCATTTCATTTATATTCATATTTCTGAGTGCCCCTGTAGACATAGTCTGGATCTGAACAGCTAGAGTCAGGGAAGTGTAACAGTAACACAATAGCGTGTACTCTAGAAGGGCCAAAGAGAAATATTTTTTCTTCCAGATGGATATTCAGATCACGTCATTCTTGTGTGCCTGTGGGATTTTTAGGCAGTGAGGATAATATAAAAATAAGCAATTTATAAAATCCTCAGTATGCAAGAGTTGTTTTTTCTCTTGTAGTTGAATATTTTTCCATTGCGCTACATTAGTCTCTTTATACTGGAAGTTTACTTCTTCAGTTAGATGAATTCATCCATAGATACTTCCAGTATTTGTATTGTTAGTCGAATAAAGCATACATTTTCAAGAATTTAAAAATACCTTTTTTAAAAAATGTAGTTTTTAATGAAAACTATATGGAAAAATATTACTTTTGTTTTATTTTGGATAAAGTTCCATGAAATGCCGACTCTGGAAAATAGTAGCTGTTGGCCTGTTTTGGGGGGAGGTATGCTATCTGAATAATAGGGCATTTGTTCTTTCTTTTTGTTTTCTTCCTTTGTAACTTGATATTCCTTCCCAGTGTACAGCTAGTAAGTTAACATTGCCAAGGTTGTACAAAAGTGTTTTAATCACAGTTTTGAAAGCCTGTGTTTGGATAACATGATGGTAAGACAAATTGATTCCTCCTGTTTTTAACCAAACAGAAATGCTGTGGCTAATACACATGCAGAGACAAAGCAAGCCCTTCAAGAGTACACTTAATTTGCTTAGTCTTTGATTGGCAGTCTCTAGTGATGATAGGGATTTGAAAAATGGATGAACTAAAAAGCCTTGGCATTAATTTGTATTGTAGCCAGATATGCCTGTGAATTCATGAATGTGCTTTTGCAGCAGGCAGTGAGAGGTTATGTGTAGAAGTTTGTTTGAATGTTTTACTGGATCTTGTTCTGAGTAAGGACATATTGAATAAGATAAATCTAGTATCTCATCAGTGCTCATAAGCATCATCTGATTGTTTCTAGCTTTTTCTTTCTTTGGTTAATTGAATCTTTAATAGGGCACAACTACACATCTTTTATTTTCAGTATACCAGACGAATTTCTTAAATTTGGAGAGAGAGCAAAATAGTAGCAACAATACAAACCAAGAAGTGCGTTGACAAGAAAAGGGTTTCTTTTTATTTTTTTTCCTGCTCAAGCAATGTCCTAGAGCATTTATACTGTGATGTGAAGGGGTGAACTCTGGTTTTAGCCAGGTGGGGGACAGGATATTGCCTCTTACTGTGGTTTTTTTATCACTGGAATGAATGATGGCTTCTCAGGAATCAAATGCATTTCTGAGGCTATATTTAGCAAAAATAAACTCATAAATGTATCCATTGGGTAACTGGGGGGAGAAAAGAGACAAGACCATTTTACAGAATCATTGTATTCAAACCTGCCAATACCCTCCCTCCATCCCGGAAAGTCTTTTCCTGGTAGTCCATTTTTTTTATTTCAGTATGCATTTGCTGGAGGTCGAGTTGACTGTTGACTTTCGGCATGTGTTGTTTCTTGTTGCATGCTCATAGTTGAGCATTAAAGGCTTTTTTTTTTTCCATCTTAAGCTTAGCCAGGCACCCTCTGTACCCAAGGTCTTTGACACAGGTGTTATTGTGAGACTTCTTTGACATAAGTGTAAAATATACCAATTCCTTTGCAAATGGGATTTCATGACAGTAGGTTAGCTCAATAATATTGTGTATTCCTACTTTCCCTTTCATAATTTTTCTGTGGCAAATAGTGCTGGGACAGAATTCCCAGCTGTGGTGGGGTGCTGCAGGTCTGGAAGCAGTCTGAACTGTAATGGTCCTGAAAGGGTAGGCTGTGTTCTTTACATGATAGCAGTTTTATTGGATTTCTGATGCTTGGAAGACCTAGGTTTTTATATGTGTGTGTTTAATGTTGTAAGCTGCTTTTATGTGTAAATTAGTTAGTGGTAATGCAACAACAGTAGCCCCAAGGGAAAAAATCTGTATGTTCTAATCTGTGACATTTTGATTTCCTTCAAAAACCAGGAGTGTTATCAGTGTTTAAGATTGCTCAGTGGCGAAGAATTCTTGCCAATGGTTATGAACAGAAGTTATTAAAAGTTTTACTGCCATGAGCTGGTATGGATTAAAGTCCAGCACTGGAAGCTAAACTTTTTCTTTCTTGCCCTTTAAACTTGGTTCTAGTCTTGCTGTAGAGACCAAAGCAGTGCCAGCTCCAAAAGTCTTTTCCCCGTTTGTGATCTTTCCTTAAAGATTGCATGTGATTTTTACATCTGAAGTTTCCAAGTAGCCTAAAACTCCAGTGGTATGATTACGGCTGGATCTGTTAATAATAGGGGAAACTCACAAATTATCTATATCTATATATATCACTTTGGATGGAGAGACTTTGCAATACAGGATTCTGGATAGGTTCCATTTGTCTTGTCTCTAATAAACCAGTTAAACCTCTGTCATTAATAAATTTGTTTTGAATTAGATTTCAGTACAAGAAGTTAATTTACTCATACTCTAGTTAAACTGAGCCAGAATAAACCTGTTTAAATCATGAATTGTGCTGCTTGTGGAAACAATTCCTTTTGTGTGATAGTAGAGTAAAATTGGAAATGTATATTTTATAGAGTTTGCTTGCCCTGCAATTCATCTGAAAAAAAGTTATTAATACTTATCATCTTGGTAGCTGTACTGGTCAACAAGTTTGTTGTTCATGCATTTTGGTCTTGAGTCTCCTTTTCACAGGCAATTTTGTGCTGTGCATGCAGGCTGTTTTAGAAAAGAGTCTCTTATATCTTACAATTGCTCATTCACAAAATCAAAACTGTAATTCCTAAAGTTTACTTACATTTTTTTCAGGATTGTTGAAATGCAAAATTGGAAAGTGTTTCAATTCCATTTCTACTTTTCCACTTGCTAGGATATATCTTGGAGGAGGGGAAGAACAAACACTTTGCCATATGCAAATATGCTCTTGGAAACTCCCTCTTGGCAATCAACAGAAGTAATAGGATGTTCACAAGCTTCCTCTTGAACTGTTTGCCTTTGTGCATTATCTCAGCATATCAACTTTCTCCATTTAAAGATACACAGTGCTCAGATCATCATTGTCACTCATTCCTTTTCACTTACTTTTTTGAGCTTGTGTGGCAGATTCCTCACACTGTAATGAGAAGTGTCCCAGTGTTCTGATATGCCCAGAGATTAGTGACTAGTCTCTTAGCACCTCTGTGACTTTATATGAACACTTCAGTTAGCTTTGTGGAGCGGGAGATTTTTCACTGTAAGTTAATAAACAGCTCTACCCTCTAACAAGATACACATTGCTATTCTGTAGGACTTGTGTTGGGTCATTGTAGCCCTTCAGGCAGTGTGCATTGGATAAAGGGTAGACGCTCAGAGATGTTCACCAGTTGTGCCTGGCGATGTAAAGGGACGACTTATTGTCAGTTCCTTGCTGACCTACAGCGACTGCTGGTAGGCTCTGTATCTGTGGCATTTGCCACTTTCCTCCTAATGGAAATTACGAGATTGCAGAGAGACAAAAGAAGTGTCAGGTGTCACTATCATCTTTCTACCAGGAAAGGCCAACAAAAGAACTTGTATTCAGCTGCCCCTAGTCTTTTAAAGAGAGGTTGAGAGGTAGGTGTTGAAATTTCGAATTCTCAACTTTTGTAATTTTAAAATCTCTTATCTACACAGAAGTGATTACATTGCAGAACAGCTGAGATGAGACCTCCGGAGATCCCTTCTGTGCAGATCTGTAATACCTGTGTCTTTAGAAGAAAAACTATGTTAAGATTAGCATTTTATTTGTTTGTTTTGGATGTTGTAGAAAGGAAATTGTTACTCGTAAATTCAGATGTTGACCCGTTAAGACAGAATATCTAACTTGGGAAGTTCTATTTTGTTCTTTTCCCATTGTTTTGTAAACAGACATCTGAGTGTGTCAGGGAGGCAGTCGAAGGTGGAGTGGAGTTCTTGTTTTCTAGCCCTGAAATTTTCCTAACTTAGACCTTTTCTGAGCCATCTGAAATTGGGACTTTTCAATATTCCATAGACATCTTCCAGTAATGTTGTTGTTAACTTCCCTCCTGTGTCTTCTGACTGTAATGCTTTGCCCTCCTATTGCTAGCAGGTTACATTAGCAATCCATATTGTATCAAAAATGATGGAATGATGATTCTGTTTCTAAACAGGAGGAGTAGAGTTCTTAGTTACTAGATGTGAAAAACTTAAAATTGTGCCCAAACTATTTATTTTTGTCTTGATCAGTACAGAAGTTCAATTTCAATATAAATGCACTTTCAGTACATTGTTTCGGGGAAAGATTGTTCTTGACTGGTTTTAATGAAACTCCAACTTAGGAGAACTGAAATCATGTGTCAGTTGTTCATTTAAATTTTCAAAACACCAGTTTCACTGGAGCCTCTATGCATTTGCAGCTGTTCAGAAGTGATTGTCAGAAAGGAGCAGAGATGATTCACCAGCATATGAAATGGTGGCTATTTCCCACATTGCTGGTAGTGTAGTAAGATCTGTATTTGAAGAATGCAACCAAGACCAAATATTTACATGTTTTTAATAATTTTTCTGCATGACAAATTATTTTGACTGTGTTACATTAGAAGAATGAAGTTGCTTTGAGACAGAATATTCAAATCACTTTCAGTTTACCAGGGCTGGAAATTTGCATACAGCAATTCATAACTGAAGTATGTTTTTTGAAGATTGTGACAATCTTAACTCCTATGGAAATTAAAGAAAAGACTGTAGGTGATTTCACTGGAACTTGAATAAAGCAGCAAGGTATGCTTTATTTTTCTATCTCCTATGTATTTAGGTAGGTTTCAGACATTTCTTAAATATTAAACTATAGGACTAGGTGACGTGTTTCTGAGGTGCTAAGACCATATCTGCAGTATATAATCCATTCTTGACATACCCAAATCTAAGATTAAGTATTTTCTTATGGTGACCAGTTGTATCTTGCAAAGCCGTTAATTAACCTGCAGTTAGATAGAAATTGCATTTGTGCTTCAGTCTGTGCTTAAAACTATAGTCTCTTATGTCAGGCTTTGAGTTGATGCTGTCTACTTCAGGCACTTGATTATCCCCTCTCCTTAGGTGTCCACATTTCCTGTCTGAACAGTGGAAGGAGTTTGAAGTCCCAAGGGCAAGACTCTAAGCATTGTAATGTTTCACAAAATAGCAATGGCATTACTTCAGTAAGCAATATTAGAAAGCATGAACAGAAGTAGCTTTTATGTGATTTGGAAATAAGGCAGTACAGTTTTGTGACTGTACCATGTTAGGTGGTGCAACCTGTGTCTGTTGTGTTATGTCCCCTTTACACATCTTTGCACACTAGCATCCCTGCATGCCCCAACTTGTCAAGGTAATACTGAACTGTAGATGGTTCTCGTCCCCAACGCAGGGGATCCGTTGCATGGGAATGTCACTTGAGCAAGCTTTGTGAAGGTAAGAGTTCATTGATTTGTGAAGTTTGAGGATCAAGTTTGGACCTGTAACTTATTTTTATTGCTTCGATGGAATCTCAAATATGACATTAAACATCTTAAAATAAAAGTATAAACCTATGTTCCTGATATGGTATTTTAACTCATAGCCTTTATCTGATAGCCTTTTAAAGGAGGAAGAAACCAAACTGCCTATACCTACCAGATTCCTTAAACAAGATGTGAGCTGTGTAAAGGGCACCTTGAGATCCTCAGAAGAATTACATAAAAGAAGCCTATTCAGGTTCTGTTCAGTTGCTAAAGAGTGTTCAGTTTAGAGGACAAGAAGAATACATTTAAAATATTTTAGACTCTGGTGACTTTTAATTTTTTTCCTTTAAAGTCATGTATCTTATCTCCTAAAAAGAATAGGATAACCTCTATCAGCTAGGGAATGTTTTTATTCTGGTTAATTTTTTTCATAAAAGAAAAAATGCGTGTATGTGTATATGTATAAAAATATGTGTGTACACATACATGTTGGACTTAGTCATGTCATGTAAAATAAAATTGATTTTTTTTTGTAGTGCTTATTTTTGTGAAAAAAGACAGTAATTATTTGGAATAGGAAAATGAGTGTTTACCAAGGGCCTTGTAGGCTCCTTTGTTATGGTTCCAGATGTCTGTGGGTCCTATCCTACTTCTAGTTACATGTGTGTAAATCTTTTAATTTGTTCTTCATATAAACATGAGTACTTATGCATGAGAGTGTGCAGGTCTAGGCTGAGATAAGGCTTGAACCTGTTGTCCTTAGAGTGCAGTAACAGTGTTTCTACATCACTCTTAGGGGAATGATAAGAACATGTTTGCAACTCTGCTTCTTCTTCCCCACCACTGGTTTATTAGGGAGCTCACTCAGTTTTCTGGATGTTTATTTGATGTTTGTCCCCTGTGGAAGCTCGTGAAGCAGTGTACGTAGTCAAGATACCGAAATAGCTTGCGATTAGTTGCTTGTTTCCAGCAGTAGAAGCTGATGCCTTCAAATTATTTATTTGAAACCTTGGAGTAGCTTTAAACATTGACTGTTTTTTGTGTGTCAGAGTAGTTTTGTTTTGTTATTCATTGAAAAGCTAACTCTGTGTGGTTTGGGATTTTTTCTTTTTGTTCCATTTAGTAACTGTGAAAAACACAGGAATGGGTTGTCTTTGGTAACCCAGGTACCACTTTGAATGCTGGGTGAGCTTACCTTACAGCCTCCTCTTAGAAGTGATCAGGCTGAGAAATGCATCTCTGCAACACCTGTAGCTGACCTGATACTTGAGGTCCCACAAGTGCTTACCAGATGCTGAGCTCTTCCTTACGTTCATGAGATGGGTGTGGTGAACCCTGATTTGCTGCTGAAGTAAATGACCTAGAGTGAGTGGTTTAAGGTCACATTGTACTTAAGTGGTAAAACTGTGATAATAATGCACCTTTGTTTCCATTTTTATAGCTAGCCAGTGTATCAGACTTTATCTTTTAAGCTATTCAATAAAAGACTTGAAATCACCTCAGTGCGCTTTTGAAGATTTTTGGTATTTGAATTTGTGGATTTATGCCATGGAGAATCTTGTCCAGTTGGTAAAACAAACTTCTTCCTCTTTCCAGTCTATATTAAATCAGTTACTTATGCTTCTAGAGTATAATAGGCAATGATGTATATGGACTACTAGATTTTTTGCCTCTTTCTTTGTGCATCTGTTGCGTCTTGCTCTATAGTCTGGCATAGTTTGTACATGTCCCCTGTCTCTGCACCAGAAGGAAATGAAATTTCACAGAGGGAACAATAAAGCCACCCATGTGAAGGTGTACGGTCTGGGTGTTTTGTAGGGACCTGGTTTGATAGCCAGAGTTACATGAGTGCATTTACTCACTTCCTGCTGGTGACAAAGCAGTAAATCCAGAATTAGATTTCTGTATGTTGCCTCCACTATGTGGATTCACTTCATTTTCTAACAGCATCAGCTTGTCTGAACTTCAGGATGTGCATAGCTTTGACATGGGTGCTGTATTCATTTTGGCTTTATCATTTCAGCATCCTTCCACTGTTTCCAAAAGGGTAGTAGGAGATAAGGATGACAATTTATGTCTATTATGTCTTTGGAAGGGAATCTTGTTCTTCTGAAAGGGGGTAAATATATAATTTTGCTGACAGTAAGAGCAATACATTTTTTATTTTATTCAGAGAACTGCCCTGAGGGGGAGAAAGGGGGATAGTAGAGATCAGAAAAGTGGAACCTGCACTACAATATAAAGTATTGTAATAAGCGTTTTTTGAATAAACTCTTCTGAAAATGGGAAATAGATATTATAGGATTTTTGGAAAGTGCAGCAGTCTGTCTGTAAACACATTTGAGACAGAAGGAAGTAAGACTGCACTGCCACTGAAACACGGGAGGTGCAGTAAGTAGCTTTCTTAACACTGAGGTGCGGAAGCTGTTGAATGCATTTATCTGACTAATGAACCAGTAGCACTGGTTTGGTTGTCCTCCTCAGATGAAGATTATTAGCCTGACCTGGTCTCAGCTGTGTGTTACTCTTGACTAATCTTGTTCTTTATCTTTTCTACCTTTATAATTTTGTCTATTCTTTCATCATTTCTCATCTTGTTATCTTTTGTATGTGTCTTTAATCATCTGCCTGCTGTCTTTCAAACATCATTTAGTGGTTCTCTGGGACCTCAGATGGTCTGTATTTCCCTGTTGTACCTCACTGTAAACATGAACTTCTTCATATTTGGACAAAAAAATTGACTAGACATTGATGTCCTCTATTGATGGGTTCGTTCTCCCCTTTCCTCATTTTCAATCAGACTTTTCCGGGTTATCTTGAAAACAAAGTATCTTTTGGGGGGAATAAGAAGTGATATTTCTTTTCTAGCTTCTGTTTCTCTGCATTTCCCATTTTTCTTCCCTTTCACAAAGTTTCTACTCTTGTTCTTGTGAAACTTTTTATACTTTTAAATGAAATAGTGAAATTATTGATGATAAGGGATAAAAGGTAAGTGTTCTATAATGTGGTACATTCTAGGTCTGTCCAGATATGTTGTCACACATATGGATGCAAAATACTTTATACATGTTGAGTAAATAATAGCTGATAGGAATAAACACTACTAAAGTAGGAGAGCTGGGTAACTTGTTCCAGAAAATACTAAATGAAAAGCTGCAAAAAGTGTGGCTAGAATAAGAGGTTGAATTTGGGAATGCAAAATGGAGGGAGGGCCCTGGAGTTATGTTGGATAGGTATCTAAATGGTTGCTCCTTTATGCCGTAAGGGAGCAAAAGAAGCCAAAAAGTGCCAGTGTTGAAAGAAGGAAATAGGAATGAATGGTCACTAAAAATGAGAAATGAGATTTGGGGTAATGAGTGGTTATTTGCTTTGGAGTAGGGTGCTGGCAAATCTAATGTATATGTATTTTAATACTGTGCTGACTATTCTGCATGTAGTAAAGCTGGAAATCGGAGCAGCATACATTCAAAGGCAAGATAAATAGATCTGTTGGCTATCTTTTAGTCTTTCATTGAAAGGAGCATTGATTTCATGGTAGGATTACCTGTATATCAGGGTACAGGACACTGAAGGGCTGCCTCCTCTTCTGGTTGGTGTTTTTTTCTTGTTCTGAAAAGTCTGAGCAGTCTAAATACATCTGTACTATACTTCTGAATTTCCTATTGCACCTCTCTAAAGTTAACCCTTAACAAATAATTTTAGTATGTGCAGTTTGTAAATCATTTATCTGTATTTGAGACCTCTGTTTTTTAAGAAGTGAGCCTGTATCTGCATATCCGTAATGTCCAGGTATTTTGTTTGATGTTTGATGTTAGTTTGAAAAGTAGGACAGAAACATGAATTACCTCAACTTTAGGTATCTGTAAAAATCTGCTCTTATATAGAGAATGAAGCTGAATAAAACCAGTTTGCAGAGCTTCATTTTATTACCAGTTTATAGAAGACCTTAGAATGGAAGTGGTCTGAACACTTTTACATTTTGGATGAATAATATAAGTCCTGGTAGGTGATTTATTGTTGGGTTTGCTCTGTTGACAGAATATTTTTTTTGTCTTTGGACTGAAGGAACAGCTGAGGTATTTCTTGGAAGATTTTTGGAAGGTTTGCTAATGCTAGTTCCTTGCTTAATTCCATATGGAAATCTTCCAGTTCTCTTTGGGGTCCCTATAAAATTGTTCTTTCCTGTAGTAAGCAAATAGTCTTTCAAATATATAAATGATGGTAGAATTGTCAAGCTGAGTAAGCAACTGAAAATAATGAGTTGCAAAGAATTCAAAGTATGCATCTGGCTATTAGGGCTATACCCACACTTTTATGACACCATCCTATTTGAAAAACATCTCTTGCTTTTTTTCATTTGCTGCACAGATGGCCGTACAAAAGATTGCTCTTTGAAGAAGGAATGAAGCATCACTAGGCATAATAGCTAAAAGCATGGAATGCACTTAACTCCTCAATTTCAAAATATCTTTCTGGTGTGGATTTAAAAGCAGCTGTCATAATGATACATCTTTTGCCAGATTGGTATCCTTGTAAAATGAAATGAAAGCCTTTTAAGAAGTTGAGAGTAGTTGTATTATGCTGTGTGCTTGCTCTCATGGCTGTTGTATTATATCTGCTGATTTTTCCTGAGTTGCTTTGTGATACTTCCTGGATGAAATTTTCCTGGAGAAACAGAAGTCTGTCCTCTTCCTGTTGCAGCCTTGTCTTCATATGAAAATTAGTAGGAATTCCCTTCTTTCCCTGTTCTTCTTTCCTCCTCCTCAATTTTCCTTCTTATCCTGCTGTAATGTACTTGGATTGCTTTTCTTTTATCTCCTCTCCCTTCAATAAATTTCACTTGGATAACAGTGGTTAAGAAGACTGTAGTTGCAGCAGGATGTTTACTCAGGTTACTACAGTTAGTGTGAAAGTTGAATATTAAAAGGAGAACACTTTAAAGAAAGTGACACTAAGCTGGGTAGAAGTGTTGATCTACTTGAGGGTGGAGAGGCTCTGCAGGGAGATCTGGATGTGCTGGATCAATGGGCTGAGACCAATAGGATGAGGTTCAATAAGACCAAGTGCTGAGTCTTGGTACACAACAACCCCGTGCAGCATTACAGACTTGGGGAAGAGTGGCTGGAGAGCTGTCTGGCAAAAAAGGATTTAGAGGTGTTGATCAACAAACGGCTGAACGTGAGCAGGCAGTGGCCCAAGTGGCTAAGAAGGCCAATGGCATCTTGGCCTGTGTCAGACAGAATGTGGCCAGTAGGGCTGGGGAAGTGGTTGTGCCCCTGTACTCAGCACTGGTGAGGCTGCACCTCGAGTACTACTGAACACAGTTTTGGGCCCCTCACTATGGAAAGGACATTGAGTGCTGGAGTGCATCCAGAGAAGGGCAATGAGGCTGGTGAAGGGGCTGGAGAATCAAGTCTTATGAGGAGGAACTGAGGGATTGTTTAGCTTAGAGAAAAGGAAGCTGAGGGGAGGCCTCATCACTGTCTACAAATGCCTGAAAGAAGGTTGTAGCGTGGTGGGTGTTGGTCTTTTCTCCCAAGTGGCAGACCATAGAACGAGAGGGAATGGTCTCAAATTGCACCAGAGGAGGTTCAATCTAGAGATTAGGAAAAATTTCTTCACTGCAAGGGTGGTCAGGCACTGGCACAGCTACCCAGGGAGGTGGTTGAGTCGCCATCCCTGGAGATGTTTAAAAGATGGGTACATTAGGTGCTCAGGGATGTCGTTTAGTAGTGGGCGGGTAAGGCTGGATTACATGATCTCAAAGGTCTTTTCCAACCAGGCGATTCTATGAAGAATGACTTAAGCTACCAGCAAAAATGTACAAAACCTTGATATTTAACAATGTGTAGAATGCCACGCACGTTGCATCGAAGAGTACTGATCACAAAAGAATATTAATAGCAGTAATCTGAATAAGATTTTAACAATACTAGAGTAAGTTTGTAGTTCATGAAAACTTGTCTAAAATACTTCCCTTAGACTTCAGTATATATTCTCGCAGCTCTCTGCCCTTCCCACTGTATCGGAACAGGGCTCAGAAATGTGAGTTAAGCCATTTTTCTTTCCTTTCAGAAATGAACAGAGGAGAAGATTGTGTTTCTGGTGAAAACAGCTCTAGAGCTATGTACAAGGAAATACTAGATCAGAAATGTTCTTATTGCAGTTAGGAAAAGACATCAGAGCAGTAAATAATTCTATTGTGTAGCAGCAAAGAGAACTGAAGTACAGTAAACATTTGGATTTGATCTTGAATCTGATTTACATAGCTTAGTTAACGAGGCTACCTGCTTTTATAGTAGTAAAGCAGGAACTTGTGGCAATTACAAGGTGAGTAGTTTCCATGTATGCCTTCCTCAAGTGTCCATACCTTGAGTTTACTGAGTGACAAATACATTGAAGCAGTTAACATATATGTGTTATTCCTTGTAGCTTTTAAAAAATATTTGAATACTCAGCAAACATTTGTCCTTTATTTTAGGCAAGCTCACAGGTCTCAGAGTAAACTTAAAAAGCACGAATTGTGCTGGTACACTGTGAAAGCACGTCTCCTCAGTCTTGACTACTGGGAAATAAGATCCTGAGAAGGGTAAGTCTTCCCAACAGAAGGCAGAGAAAACCTGGCAGTGTTTGAAGCACCTAGTTTGTTCTCTCTGTGTTTCAAATACAGCTAGCATCATCTTTGCAGTGCAAGGGAGGAGAGAATCGGGCAGTCTTCCTGCAAGAGCTTCAGAGCTTGACTGGGTTTGAGAGCATTGTATGAGAAAAATCCTGTAATCTGGTGGGAGAGTAATGATAGAACTCGGGAGCAGGACTGAAGTCTGCTCTTAATCTGGTTGCGGTGTTGACAAATACAACTATGAAAAAACAAATTACATGGGCTTGAAAAGAAGATTAAATTCATCATAACTGAGGACAGCAGTAGTAGCCAGAATAGCCTGTTGATTTTAAGTTGTGCGGTGTTGATTTAAAAGCCCCTACAGAGGCAGAACCACATAAATTTGTTGATGAAACTTGAGTAACTTGAAGAGGTTGTAGGTATTTGTTTCACATGGGACCTTTGTTATCTCATTCACCTACACCATCCCTTCCATTCATATTTTGAAGTTATACCTCCAGGTTCAGTCATATGTGATTGCAGTGTTGTAGGTTTCCCCCTGCCCCCTTTCCTTAAATAAAGGTAAGAAAAATATAGTAATTACAGTTCTTGCTGAAAGTGTGTTGTTGAGTAAAAGCAATCAGGGTTTTTGTCCTAGATTGCTCTCTAATCAAAACATTTTTCTTAAAACAAAATGGATTTATGGGTCTTGTTTTATGAAGTATTCAAAAATGCAGTCTACTAATATATTTGAATTTGAAGAAATGGACTCAAAGATCTGATTAGTTTAAGCATTTTTTTTTTAACTAAAATTGTGTTACCTCCTCTCTTTCAGAGAGCACACCCAAAAAGTCAATAAAGCAGACTCATATGGACTGGAGCAGGTAATGTTCCAGGGTTATGGCATTCAGATCCAATGCCTTGCTCCTAATTCCGTTTTTTTCTACACCACCTACATAGTGCTGCTCCCTGCCACCTACTAATGTTACCTTACTGAAGATCCATAAATTGGAGAATTTGGTACATGATTTGATCTCCCATTTCAGCCAAGATCATTAGCTCTCATTTTCTGTATATTCAGATTGTTGAATAAAATTCGGGGATTTGAATTGCTCAGAGCATTCCTCAAAACTATGTCCAAAGAGTAAGTACAGGACACGAGTTACAGCTCGACTGAGTTGTAGTAGAGTTGTTGAACAGACTGTAGTACTGTGGCACAAAAAAAAACAGTTATTTCCTTTGTGTCTGGATTATCATAATGCTGTTAAAAGATAAAGGATGTTTCTGCTGATTTAGCATGAAGGCAAACTTTTTTTTTCTTGAACTGTATAATACCAAAAACATTGCAGTAACTTTGAAGAGTCAGACAGTTCCTGGCAGGTGCTAGAAAGGAGGATGAGTATATTGTTAAGTTAATTGCATGATTTTTTTTTTTCTTTCTGAGGTGGTTCTTCTCATAGAAGATTTCTGAAATCTTCTGCTAATGTGTGCAACAATGAGACTGCCAAGAAGTAGGTCTCTAAAAATGCCATCTCTTAAAACAACTGAATGCTTCTCTGCATGAAGTTTTTTAAATCTACAAGTCATTACATGGAATAAATATTATGTGGCTGTTTCTCTTTTGGCAGTGCTTAGTAAGCATGTTTCATCATCCCAGAAAGTCTGTTCAGTCTAAGCCTAATTTTGGAAAAGAAGGAAAACCAGTGGCTCTTTCTGTCTCGAACTTGCTTGCTACAGAGCAGAAATTTTGTAACTGAAGAAATGCACATAATTTCTGTTTGGAAAAAATTAATAACCATAAGGAAAAATCAATGTGTTAGAATATTACGTTTTTTGCTTGATTTCAACTGTCACTAGAGAGTGTCTGGATAAATTTAATGCTTCACCTAACCTTTCTTTATGAATATGCTCTAACTATGTATCTAGTCTCCTCTTCTTGGATGCTTTGACTGTCATTGTGGATTTTAGGTTAAGATGACAGACAGCTTCAGTATAAATGACGGTTTTCAAAGCCACTTTCAAGTAGACACTGAAGAATTTTGTTTGATTCGTTGTAGATCACATTAATTCCCTTGCAGTGTTTAACAGGTTTGTGGAATCTCTTTAGCAGCTGCAAAATAGTCTGTCTTACGACACTTGTCAGCATCACCGCTTATCTTACAGTGAACCATCTACTGCTTGATGCGAAAGTTGCTGAGCTATTCTAGCATGGATCCATGTGACCTCCGACTTTGTTGCATACCTTTATCCTATGCATAAGTGACTGCAATTACTTTGTGTGTCACAAATATGGACGTGAACCCACTGTGTAATAGAATGCTGATGCAATAGAGTGATGCTTGGCAGAGCGATGTAATTAAGTAGATGCAAACAGGATGTGTATGTCAGTCACGAGCTATATGTTCTTTAATGAGGACATATAAATGATTGTCTTTTCATAGGACAGATGTCTAGCATTGAGAAATGTATCTTATTGATAAGGATCAGTTGCGGTCTGAGCAGTTATTTCTCTTATTTATGTCAGTTTTATTGACACTGGTATGATGTGTTCGGCTCTAATTATTTTACAATTGGTAAAGCAGTTATCCGTCTCATCCTCTTGACTTAGAGTGGAAGACCTGGCAAGCTTTTGTGGGTCTTTTGGCTCTTACCTAATTGAAATTTCTTGCCAGTGTCACTAAACCATTTTTTTTAATGTGCTTTTATTAGACTAGAATTGCTCACGTCATTTTTCTTTCCCACAAAATCTTAGCTCAGAGTTTGTCAGAAGGGCTAAGTATGTTTGTGTGATGCTGGTGAGTGTTTTGAAGAATGTCATTAGTCACCGCCTCAAGTGCATTGAGGCATACCTACAGGAGGCATGGTGACTAAGGGAGACAGTGTAGCCTTTCTAGGTCAAAGTCAAATCAGACTGCTGCTGTCATTCTGCAGAAGTTTCGCAGCCCTCACTCTAAAGATCTCCTTCTGCACTTCTGAAGTCCTTGGTGTCCTTGTTAACCACGAATCAGCATGAAGTTTTTGATTCAGTGGTATAGTTTTCAGGTACATGCTGTCTTCCTTCCTGCTGCTGTGCTTGACAATCTCTTGCATAATTACCTTTTCTTTGAAAAGTAGTTTAGGCTAGCTACTGCTGCTGAGTTGGAGATATTAATGTGTGCATGCCATGGTTAGGTGTTTCTGTTTCCTTCCCTGTGCTTCTTTGCTTTCACGGGTAGGCTGTCCTTCACTGGTAGCTATCACATTAGTCTCTCACGGTCTACAGTCCGTTACTTAAAACCTCCTGAAAGTAAGTAAAAATCAATTTTGTTTGCTTGATTTCTTTTTTTTTCTTTCCCTGTCACAAAGAGACTTTTGAAATACCTGTGCAATAGCAAAAGGCTGGAGTCAGTACAGGTTTTGCATCTTGCGTGCTGCTTAGTATCTTTACTGATGTATGTCATCCTTGGGCAAATAGTTATTGATGGTTTTGAGCTGCTCTTTTATTTCTCATGTTGGTTAAACCTGCCCAGGTGCCCTGTGCACTGGCGGTTCCCTGTGGCTGGTGCACCAGGAGCAGCAGGGACTCCTCCTTGAGGATGAGGGCAAGCTGAGGTGAGGTCTAGAGGTCAGGCCACCAGCGGGTCGGGGTCAGGCCTGTTGTGGGGAATGGTAGTCAGAAAGGACCTTAATATGCCTGCCAGGCTCTGCAGGGCCCATGACTGGGTAGGACAGGGCTGTGGAAGCTGGAGACTAGCCCTGCTGTGGCCTCACTAGAGCAGGGGCTAATGGCCCTGGGGACTGATGTGGGATTCTGAGCTGTGGGCAGGGAGCGATGCGCACTAGGAAGCTGGACAAGGGCAGTACAACCTGTCAGAGTCCTGACAAAACCTATACAAAATTGTAGATATAAAATTAAAATAACTGATAGAACTGTAAAATGCCTATTCAAATATGAGGGGATTTAAGTGAAAGGAGTAAAAGACTGGAGAAGCCCTGGTGTGTGACGTGCAGAAGACTACACTGAGGGTGTTTTTTAACATAGGAAAATCACTAACATACTGCCAACCTTTTTTGACAATGTAAATCATAACTTTTTTAAAAAATTGACTAGCTGTGTTTTTTAAATACTTAAAGTTTACTTTCTATAACAATAAAATGTGCTGTACAGTTTTAATATTTCTCCTTATGTATCTTCGCTAATACTTTCAATGTACAATCTTTTTTGGTCAGATTGAATGTTACGGAAATAACAGCTTGTCATCGCCTGTTTGCAGATATCTTCTTGCCAAATTGTAGTCTACAGTTTAAATCTTGGCTGAGAAAAGAGGATTACTTTCAATATTCCCTTTTCCATCAATATCTTTTCTTTCCCCTTTGTGATAAATAAAAATGAGTACGTGGTAAACTTTGTTCATCTGATTGATGTGCCAAAGTTCACAAGGTTTACAGCAAGCAAAAAGTCTTAAGAGTTTTTCTGCACTCCTTTATTTCTGATGTAAGAAGACGGGTTTTGCTTTTGGCTGTAGATATATAAAGTTAGTAGTGCTATTTATTTGTATTATTATGGGTGCTGTGTAAAACAAATGGTTTTGTGAGTGTTTTATCCGATGTATCACAACTGCCTATTCCATTTGGGAGACATTTGTTTGCTGATTTACTTTATTTAATGTAGAAAGTAGACAAAAAGTAGCATCATTCTAATATTGCTTCCCATAGCTTCGAGACTGGATTAATTTCAAATTTAAGCCAAAATAATTTTTCTAAACCTAGCAGTTCTCTGGCTATCAGGCAGTGACCAGCTGATGGACATGCTGGTGTAATGTACTCAGTATATTATAACTGACCTCTTGCTGTTGCATTCTGTAGCTTTGTGGCTCTGTCAGATAGCTAACAATGCCATTAATAGAACTGGATTTGACAGTTACAAGTTGATTACTGCAAAGCAGAAAATCAAGGATGGCAGTCAGGTGGTGGTTATAGTGTTTTTTTGGCTTTGTATTTTTCATATCGAAATAAGCTTACAGTTTACCAAGGAAATGGTTGCATGCATCATACAGTGGTACCAAACTCTTAAATCACAGGTTACGTCTGTTTCTCAGATGAGTAAAGGCATACATTTGTTGGTTAATTGCCATAGGGTTTTTCCAGATTGTTAACATTTCAGCTAACATGGATACATGTCTCTTCTTGTATTCTGTATGAGAGCTGTGAGAAAGATCTTTCTGCTGCAATATTGAACAGTATTTAGGGCACTGAATAAAGACCAGCAATCCCCTAAAATGCTAGTGAAATTTAATGAATTTGAGGATAAATAAAGTAATTTGAAGTGAGATTTTTCTGATGGTGTGTTTGGAGATGATTTTCAAGTCCCATGAATTTCACTCAGGCATGGGTGCTTAACTTCCATTACTGTTTTTAAATGCCAGGTTTTCTTCACTGGGATACAAATTAGATACACCTGAAAACAATGTTGTAAAAGAAAGGGGATAGGAAGGAGGAAGTATTACCTTAGAAAACAAAGAGCCATGTGCAAAGGAGGATATGGTGATGACAGAAGGTGGGGGAGGATGCACAAGTGTGGATTGTCTCTGTTGAGCTGGTTGATACAGGGATTCTGTGCGTTTTAGGGGTAGACATATCTACAGAGGGAGGCAGCAAGCATGTTGAGGTTACTTCTCTTAAGTTAGCATAATTCCATTGATGATGTTGCAATGTGAAAAGAGAAAGACTGTTTTAAGAAATAATTAACAAGTTTTTTCTAACTGAAAACACTACTGTTTTGAAGTTTGATGACAAACAACAATGCTGAAAATGATTCCTTTCAATTTTGGTATCTATTAACAAACTATACTTTGCCTTCGTTTAATTTTGTTAAAAGAAACAAATGATATTCGGTTTTGCTGCCATGGAAGTAAACTCTAAAGCCAGAAACCTGAATATTTTGAAGTTACCCATTTTTACAGATCATAACTGGGAAATTAAATCTTTATTGGCAAGACAGCGTTTCTTTCCCTTAAATTGTTCAAGCGTCTGCAACTTAACAGTGTTTAGAAAAGGGAAAGGCAGGAGCATGGCTATCATGCTTTATCTTCTGCATACAAAATGCAGCCTTATTTCTTTTCCTTTTTTTTTTTTTTTTTTTTTGAGCAAGACATACTGAAGGAATTAATTCATCATAAACATCTGTCTCCTTAGCAATTTTTTTTGCTGGGATCAGAATGAGTCATGGGCTTGGGAACTGTGCTGGTCTCAGCGCAATGAGATCACCAGAAGACCGAAGGATTTTCACTGTGCTTTCCAAAAAGAAAACTTATATTGTGCACTCAGTAAAACTTACCTTATTTTTACACTTCCGTATGGCCTTCTTCTTTTGAGCCTTTATGGTACTAGGAACTCTCTTCCAGGAGAGCAGTTTCCTTTTCTTCCCTGTTAAACAGGTTGAAGGGACTTGGACAAAAATTTCCATACTAGTAAAAATAAGAATCTGAATGCAATGAGAGGAAATGAACAATATGGCAAGAGTGGTGAGGAACAGCATGTTGTTGCCAGTTCAGTTTTGATGTAAGTTTATATGTGGGTGAATACCATAATTGAGTGAAAAAGTAGTGCAAAAATGTTTCGAAGAAAATCAGATTTTAAACACAAGCTACTTGAAAAGCAGTATCATGGCACTAGTATATGAAAAATATTTTTTGAAAACAAAGCTGTTCTTTTCAGCACTTTTTTTTCTGAGGTTTTATTTGTGAAGCATTAGTTTATTTATCTAGTTTAGTCATGTCTCATTTAAAAGAAGAAATTAAGGTGATTCTTTCAGTACTTCAATCCATTCCTTGTAAGTTTTGAAGATGTAGTAGATTTTGAAATACTGTCTAGTGAGGTTATTGTATAACTGTATTCTCTAGATTTGGTGCTGTACGCAGTTGGGTTAGCATAATCACCTTGCACTTGTGCATTCCTTTTAGATACTTTATTAAATCTGTGCATTTGCTTTATATGGAAACTGATCCAGTCCCAGTCACTTAAAGAGTTTAGTTTATGTTCCACTTCAGCTCCTGCTCCCCACATGCTTCCTGAGATCTTTTATTAACACAGTGGTCAGTGGCCCTGTATCTGGGTCTTTTGCATATATTCCCACATTCAGATTCATTATCTGGCAATCTCATGAAGCAGTGGGAACCTGTACTCCAGCTACTAATCATAGGCCTACCCGTGTTCTCATTTCCTCTTTAAGGTCTAATTTTCTGTGGGAGTTTTAATTTTCAAAGTTTTTTATTTACATTAATATGTCTTAGACAGCTGCACAGAAATTGAGAAATGAGACTTATCATAAGACTCTTAAAGCATGAACAAATTACTTTTGTTCTTGCCAAGGCCATTAGGGCACAAGAGTGGTACCACTGAGTTGCTTCCCATATATTTCAGTCACACACAGTATCACAAGGTTGGAAAGGACCTCTGAGATCATCAAGTCCAACCTATAACCCAACACTAACACCAACACTAACACCAACCATCATCTAAACCATGGCACTCGGTGCCTCATCCAGTCTCCCCTTAAACACCTCCAGGGTCGGTGACTCCACCACCTCCCTGGGCAGCCCATTCCAATGGCCAATCACCCTTTCAGTGAAGAATTTTTTCCTCATATCAAGTCTAAACTTTCCCTGACGAAGCTTAAGTCCATGCCCTCTGGTTCTGCCACTGGTCACCTGAGAGAAGAGACCAATCCCTGCCCAACTACAACCTCCTTTTAGGTAGTTGTAGAGAGCAATGAGGTCTCCCCTGAGCCTCCTCCAGACTAAACAGCCCCAACTCCCTCAGTCGCTCCTCATAGGGCTTGTGCTCCAGCCCCTTCACCATCTCGTTGCCCTCCTCTGAACACATTCCAGTATCCTAACATCTTTCCCAAACTGGGGGGCCCAGAACTGGACACAATATTCAAGGTGAGGCCTGACCAGTGCCGAGTACAGGGGGACGATAACTTCTCTGGTCCTGCTTACTACACTATTCCTGATGCAGGCCAGGATGCCATTGGCCTTCTTGGCCACCTGGGCACACTGCTGGCTCATGTTGAGCTTCCTGTCCACCAGCACTCCCAGGTCCCTTTCTGCCTGACTACTCTCCAGCCACTCTGTCCCCAGTCTGTAGCTCTGCATGGGATTGTTGTGTCCAAAATGAAGTACCCGACATTTGGACTTAGTAAACATCATCCCATTAGAATCAGCCCAGCTCTCCAATCTGTCCAGGTCCCTCTGTAGGGCCATCCTACCCTCTAACATATCAACTCTTCCTCCCAGCTTGGTATCATCTGCAAATTTACTGATGATAGACTCAATCCCCTCATCCAGATCATCAATAAAGATATTAAACAGGACTGGACCCAATACCGATCCCTGAGGGACACCACTGGTGACCGGCCACCAACTGGATGAAACACCATTCACCATCACTCTTTGGGCTCGGCCATCCAGCCAATTCCTAACCCAGCACAGAGTGCTCCCATCTAAGCCACGAGCTGCTAGCTTCCCTAGGAGTCATCCCCTTGTCTAGCCAGCCCGTGGCATAGCTTTACTCAGCCTGATAAAGCCTAAGCCTGGACCCTAACCATACTCCATGATATGACCTTGTGGAGCCTTGCAGTGCTTCTGAGTGGAGACTTGGCCTCCACTAGCACCCATGTTTCTGCAGTAAAAGAATCAGGCAATTCAGCTTTTGAAGCACTGGCTTGGTTTTATTTAGATGCTGCAGGTTTAAGAAAGAAGAAAATTCTTAGGCTGTAAAAGTCAAGGTTTGATATTTTAGAAGTTCAGTTCAGGAATGGAGAGGAAAAGGCATTTCACCAGGTATCTTTTCAGAGATCTGAAACCTAGTCAGGGGTGGTGCTGCCTTTTTCCACAACCCCATTTCATATCCATTGCGAGGGATGAATGAAGTATCTCTCTAACAAATTACCGTTTATGAAGCAAAATAGTGTAATATCTGTACACAGACTTACTCTCTGAATTGTGACCAGCATTACCTGTGTCACCACTTGTTCGCAGAGTAAAGTCTGATGATAAATGCCAGAATTGTATTGCATCTGTCTCTGACGGGAGTATTATTCCCGTCTTGATTGTTTTGTAGAAAGTCATTTCATTTTAAAATGCAATTATTACGTACAAACCAAAGCATATTATGCTTACCTCATGCACAGTCTTGACCAAATCTGCAAGGCTGCATTAAGCAATTCTAATCTTCATCTCCACTGGGTAAGTTTTAGAGATCCAGCTTTCTTAACTGTTATCTCTACCGTCCCTTTTCAGTGCTGGCACTGAGTCCCTCCTCCAGCAAGGCATGCTTTATACAGCAAGCAAACATTAATGCCTAAAGAATCTAAGTCACCAGTTACATGCTGGTTGGGGGTGCAGAGGATCACAGCTGAGAAATGATATGAAGGCAACAGGGTAAGCAATGTGAAGCATGGAGTACTTACACTATATCCACCTCAGTTTTTTATGTAAGAAGTCATGGAATGCTCTTGTGTTTTGTCACTGGGAGCTATTTCCAGGCACAGGAGAACAAGAAGGTGAAGAGGAAGTGCCAAGATGGTAAAAATCATGCTTGACCAGTCTGCTTTGTATGATGAAACTTCTTCCTCAGTACATGAGGGGACAGATGTGGAGGCTGAACAAAATGAGGATGTATATACTCCCAGTGAAATTTATTTATTCCTCTTCTGATGTCATCATAGCACTTTAAGAAGTGGGGCTTTACCATTCCACCTCATTTTTGTTTTTGTTTTCATAGCTTATACTCTGTTTGTTTCTTCTTCTGGTAGATTGTGGATTCTCTCTACTTTCCTGCTAGGAGGTGGTGATGTCACATGGGTTGAAGAAACCTTTTCATCTGGAGTGTGGAGAAATTGATTTTTTACTGGAAAAAATGCTTCGTAACTGTACTGTCCACCAAAAGCTTCTTAATAAAAGGCTTCTCACACTTGGAGTTACTGTACTTGCTTAATTTGTTAATGGTATTTTAACAAATGTTCTCTGTATCTCCCTTTTGTTCTTCACTGGAGAAAGTTAGGGTTGTTCTCTTTAAGTTTCTTGACTGTACCCTACTGTTTTGACAAACATACGCTTGTTTCACCTATATTTTTTTCTTCCTTGTAACTGTGTACAGGGTAACTGCTGGTTACTAATGGTATGATTTGAGTTAATTGGGGTTACTCTGACTCTGGCTCAACCTTGGTTTTGCTCCTTGCTATTCTATATTTGCAGAGCTCCCGAGCAGAGCTGCTTGATTCACCCGTTGCTGGTTGCAGTGTCCACAGGCAGGAAGTCCTTGAACCAGGAGATTTCAGGATCAAGGTTACCACTTGCTGTTTATATTGGTGTCACTTGACTTTTGGGTATGTGAGTGTCTACCCTCTCCCAGGGTCACCCCTAGGTAGGAGACATCCTTGCAAGTCTGTTAAGGCAGGTGTAGTGAGCTTTTTCTTTATTATGCACTTAATGTAACGCTGTTTCCAGTGTGGATGAAGCCGTCACAGAAATGAGCCTTAATATAATTTTGTCAGGTTTTGATTATATTGTTTGTTTTAACAAGTTTTTCTATAAATTCTTCTGAAATTATATGTATTATATTACCTGAAATGTGCAAGCAAGGTGGCAGAAGTTGTAAATATGTATTGTCAATTTAAGCCGCCTGTGTAAGTTCTGAAGCTTCTTTGCCAAATCTTGTTAGCTACTGTGAAATGAACATGTTTTAAGCAAACCATTGTAGTGATTTAGTCTAATGAATGGGCAACTATCAGGTTTTGAAGCCGTGTTTATTTACGTCATGACTGCGTGAAATAAAAAGTAAAGTAAAAGCTCAAGTGAAGTTTGATTTGGATTGTTCGTATTATTAAATTACTCTTTTTCTTCTAATGAAGCTGATTTTGTAGGTGGGTGATTTTCAGGAGTTATAAGTCTGAAGATAATAGTGTTGATACCTTTATGAACCTTTTGGTTTGTATTGTTGTTCTATGTCTGCAGAATACATGAAAGGAAAAGTCTGTAGTAAAGAGGTCACTTGGTCTAACAGGAGATGCCCTTGTAAAGTTTTCTGGATGCACGCTGTGATAAGCTGTTAATTACTGACTGGACATAATTGCTTTTAACTAGTTATGATGATTGTTAGACTACTTGAAAGGCAAGGTAGTAACAGTTTTGAATAAAGCATGCACAGAGGTATCCTGTTGAGTAAAGAAAGAAAGAGATAGAAGCATTGGAGGGGAGTCTAGGTTCAATGTAACAGGCCACTTCACATCACTGTCCATGAGATCTCACTTTAGGATTCAAGAATAATTAAGTTTAAGAATGTCATTTTCGGGCTTGTTTCTAAAGGCATCTGGAGAGGTAAAGATAAGGTTTCAAGAGTACATTAAAAAAGTAAGCTGTAGATTATTGACAAAAGTAGTGCATATTCCCACCAGGTTCAGTGTGTTGATACTAATGATGTGGTGCTGCAAATTTGACTATAGGATTTGTTCTGGTGAATCAGCAAAAATCTGTGAGACGAAGAATACTGACTACTGTATTTGGTAGCATCCCACAGTTAAACCGCATAAACTGGTGCTGAAAAGCTTCTTTTGACTGAGGACAGGACTAGACTTCTTTTGTGAAAAAGAATATTACATTTGAGATAACCATGGTTTGAGAGTAGTCATGAAGAGAAGGACATGGAGGTGTTCAATGTGAGCCAGCAGTGTGCACTTGCAACTCAAAAAGCCAACTGTATCCTGGGCTGCATCAAAAGAAGTGCAATCAGCAAGTCAAGGGAAATGATTCTGCCCCTCTACTCTTGTGAGATCTTGTGGGTAGTTCTGCATTCAGTCTGGAGTCCTCAGCACAGAAAGGACATGAATCTGTACGAGTGTGTCCAGAGGAGGGCCATGAAGTTAGATGGCTGGAGCACCTCCCATAGGAGGACAGACTGAGAGAGTTGGGGTTGCTCAGCCTAGAGAAGGGAAGGCTCTGCAGAGGCCTTATAGCAGCCTTCCAGTACTTAAAGGGGTTCTACAGGAAAGCTAGGCTTTCCTACGCTTTATCAGGGGCTGTAGTGATAGGATGAGGGGTAGTAGTTTTAACCTGAAAGAGGGAGGATTTAGATTAGATAGGAGGAAGAAATTTTTTACTGTGAGTGTAGTGAGACACTGGAACAGATTGCCCAGAGAAGTTGTGGTTACCCTATCCCTGGAAGTGTTCAAGGCCTGGCTGGATGAGTCTTTGAGCAACTTGATCTAGTGGAAGGTGTTCCTGCCCATGGCAGGAGTGTTGAAACTAGATGATTTTTAAGGTCCCTTCCAACTCAAACTGTTCTATCATTCTATGATTCTGTGTATGTATCTACATAGATTCCTTTTGTAGGCACACAAGATTATGTGGCTAGCAGTTGTTTTCTTTTACATTGTATTCAGATGTCTTAGTTAAAAATGCAATCTATTTCTTCGTGTTGCTCTGGCAGATAGTATTTGTGAGATAAATCCTAAGACTGTATGGGATGTGTGCTGCTTCTTTTAGTTGGGTTCCATTTTATTTAAGGATATTGCCATGTGAAATACCTTTTCATATTTTTTTCAGATGATTTCTGGCATTAAGCAATTTGAAGGTTGGAGATGTCATTTTGACCATAATATCAGTGTTTAAAGCTCTACACTAGAAGTGGGACGTATTAAGTTGATTTTGGAGCAGAGTCATTGCAGAGAATCTGTTGCTGTGGACATCAATTATTATACTTCTGAATTTGATAGGGAGAAGATTGAAATTCTTAGTCCATTTTATAATCTGATGTACTTTTGGTTCTACAGTTGTCTTGGTGTAGCCCATGAGGATATATTGAGAGGTGATATTTCAGGGTCCATAGCCGTGCCCACTGTTTAGAGAAAATTATTCACAGTGAAGTTGCGAATGGATTAAAATTGGAAGGATATCTGATACATTTATTGATGTGGTGTTGTCTGGGATCAGTCTAATGAAGGATGTACACTGTATGGTTTTGACTTCTTTTAAACAGCCCTCCCACTTTGATTCATGAAATGGGTACATGTCTAAGGCTTATAAATGTAAATTCTATGTGTAAGAAGCATAGAATCACTCCTAAATATATGAAATGAATGTTGCAGAGTTTTTATGTTGTATCGTCCTGTCCTCTCTCCTTGGATAGGGTGTTTTTTATATAAGCTTAGGTAGCTCTGTTTGGTCCACCTTCTCAAGCCTCCATGTTGTGTTGTCTCAGGCATGAAAAAGTGGAAAAATTTCTAGTTATTTGAAGTGAAAACATTGAGAGGCATAATCTACTGTCTCTCTCTTTTGGGAAAGTGTAAAAACACATAATAGAATGAACTAGAGAATTATGTTCTTTGATTTGGCTATCTAGATTGCCATTTTGTACGGTAAGTTGATTAGTACCGTACTGATCTGTAAGAGATTTCAATCTAAAATGTACTGGTATGTCCAGGTTCATAAACCTGATGAAAGATTTCACATCCTCAAGAAGTCACTACTTATTCCCTGAAAGGAGGGTAAAGGGAGAAGTGGTATCTTTTTTTTCACTTTAAAAGAAGAATATCTCATTCTCAACAGGCTATCTCTTGACAAAAGGATTTCTCCCTACCACCTTCTTGTTTAATGGAAATTTTCCTATCTCTTAGAATAGAATACTTCTACCACTGATAACTGATTGCAGATTACTATGAAAACACCAAGGCAGAGAAAAAATCTAGTAGTTTCCTTTCTAGCTTTCCTTAGATTTCTATGAGACTAAACAGGCCATTCATTAACAAAAAAAGTCTTCAAACATATAAGGTTTGTTTGCACTGGGTTTTTTTTCTTCTTGAATTCTGTTCAGGAGTGCAGAGCTAAGCAATCAAACATAGTGAGGCAATAAAAGTCTGTATAGCATTTTTAATAACTCCTGAGATAACATCCCTTGAACAAAACACTAGAGCAGACCAGTTTTTCGTAACTTCTTCAATTCGCAGGACTCTTCACAGTTTTGCAAGCTCTGTTGGGCTCACCCATTTTGAAATGGGTGATGCTTACTGATGGAAGATTCCTGACAAGTATGCAGCATGTCAGAGATATATTCAGCTTGTGTTATTTGCTAGAAAGAAGACTGTATTTAGTTAACTGCTAGAAAATAGCAGCACACTGCCAGCAGATGGTTTACTACTTTTACACAGTTCTTATTTTTCCCTCAATTAAAATGTTGGTGTAACACTTCACAGAGATATCCCTGCCCTTACAAAGATTTCAATATCTGCGGAACCTGATATATTCAGTTCTGGAAAGAATTATGTATTTTGCTAGTGAGTGATTTTTGCTTACACATTTGGAGTGAGCGAAAAAAACTTAGCAGAGAAACTTGATTCAGTTTGGATGGATGAAATAGAATACTTGAATCCCTTGATGTTATGTCCTATCCCATTGTATTATTCTGCTTTTGTACTCTTCCCTGGTATTAAAATAAGAAACATAGAGTTTACATATCTTTTTTTTTTTCAAGTTGTAGTTGAGAAAACAGAAAATCTTCAGCCTGAGAGGTGTAAGTTTGTTCCCTGTTTCTCTTCTGGAATATTCCATTTAGTAGGTGACTGCAATGTGAAGAAATTTGCATAGAAACATAGAATCATCTGGTTGGAAAAGACCTATGAGATCATCAAGTCCAACCATACCTGTCCCCTTCCTAAACCATATCCCTAAGGAATTCATCTACCTGCCTTTTAAACATCTCCAGGGATGGTGACTCGACCACCTCCCTGGGCAGTCATTCCAATGCCTGACCACCCTTTCTGTGAAGAAATTTTTCTTGATGTCCAGTCTAGACTTCCCCTGGCACAACTTGTGGCTATTTCCTCTCATCCTATCATCTGTCACTTGGGAGAAGAGACCAGCACCCACCTTACCACAACCTCCTTTCAGGTAGTTGTAGACAGTGATGAGGTCTCCCCTCAGCCTTCTCTTCTGTAAGCTAAACAACTTCAGTTCCCTCAGCCGCTCCTTGTAGGACTTGTTCTCCAGCCCCTTCACCAACCTCATCACTCTTTTCTGGATGCACTTCTGCACCTCAATGTCCTTCTTGTAGTGAGGGGCCCAAAACTGAGCAAAGTGCTCGAGGTGCAGCCTCCCCAATGCTGAGTACAGGGGTACAATCACCTCCCTTGTCCTGCTGGCCACGCTGTTTCTTCTTAGCCACCTGGGCACACTGCTGGCTCATATTCAGCCAGTTGTCAACCAACACCCCCAGGTCCTTCTCCTCCAGGCAGCTCTCCAGCCAGTCTTCCCCAAGCCTATAATGCTGCATGGGGTTGTTGTATCCAAAGTGCAGGACTTTGCACTTGATCTCATTTAACCTCATCCTGTTGTTTTCAGCCCATTGATCCAGCCTGTCCAGATATCTCTGCAGTGCCTCCCTTCATTCAAGCAGATGGACACTTCCACTCAGCTTAGTGTCATCCACAAACTTACTAAGGGTGCACTCAATACCTTCGTCCAGACCATTGATAAAGATATTGAACAGGACTGGACCCAGCACTGAGCCCTGGGGAATGCTGCTCATGACTGGTTTCCCACTGGATTTAACTCCATTGACCACAACCCTTTGGGCCCAGTCATCCAGCCAGTTTTTTACCCAGCAGAGGGTATGCCTGTCCAGGCCAATGGCAGCCAGTTCTTCAATCAGAATACTGTGAGAAATAGTTTCAAAGGCTTTACTTAAGTCCAGGTACACCACATCCACAGCCTTTCCCTTGTCCATTAAACGGGTTGAGTGAAATCAATTGATTTGTTTCTGTAATGAAGTATTAGGCCATATGAATAAGTTGGAACTGGCAAACGTATCTCAGCTTCAGTTGTGCCTTTGATACTGTCTCATGTTACATTATTCATGAATGAACTAAGGAAACTGTTTGCATGGAAGTAGCGTGAGTTAGAGGAATACAGAAATAATTGTGGAAGTGTATTCAAAGGAGCTGGTATCTTTCTAATTCTACTTGGAGGAGTGATGGGAGCCTGTGTTAGGTCTCAAACTATTCTAACTGACTAAAGCAGTGATATACAGAATGTACATCGTGGCTTTCGGTGGGTGTCAATCTAGAGACCTGCGAATGTTGAAAGACAGGATTTGAATTTAAAAATTATTTTACAGTATTGGAGAAATAATCTGAAAGTAGTAAGTACAAAAGTCCTCTGTTTACTGGGCATAATTAGTTAGTTGGTCATGAAATGTCTTGTGGTTTTTTTTGTTTTTGTTTTTTTAAGAAAAGGATTGAAGAACATGGTAAATGTTGAACTGAAGCTCTTGTCAGCAAAAGACCAGACAGAAAATGTGTGAATGTTGGGATTGTCCTATGCATTGATAGGAGGTGTACTCAATGATCCTTGTGGGGTCCCTTCCAACTCAGGTCATTCTGTGGTTCTGTGAAAAGATCCACATATGGCAGTAGCTGTGTAAGCAGGAATGTGCGATGTAAGGTATATGAAGTATTGGTTCATAGAATATCTTGATTCGGAAGGGACTCATGAGGATCATCAAGCCCAACTTCTTTCTTCTCACAGGACTACCTAGAACTAAACTATACAACTGAAAGTATTGCCTGTACACTCCTTGAACTCTGACAGGCTTGGGAGCCATGACCACTTCCCTGGGGAGCCAGTTCTAGTTATCAATCAAGTAGTTCTTCCAGTAGACTCTGATGCCATAAATTAAACTGTGAGTCCATATTTGAGGATTGCATTTCAAAAAAGTTGTAGGCCAATGGGAAAAAGTATAGAGAAGTGAGGTGTCTGGAACAGGAAATCTGTGAGGAGTGACAGAGAAACTGTGATAGTTCAGCCTGCGAATAGAAGTCCAAGGATGGATGTATACCTGATCTTAACATCTAAAAATATAAGGTCGTAAGAATTAAGCTGACCTCTTAAAACCATAATCTTCAATGTTGCCATGTAGTAGCAGTTCTTACTACTATGAATGTCCCAGTGTCCTAAAGTAATAAACACGACTTTCCACAAATGCACATGTAGTCTCTCTGGGGCTTTGTTTTAACATCTGGCAGTACCTAAGGTTCTCTGTGAATCTCCAAGATTCAAAATGTTCCTGTTTCAGTTCTCAGTTACCTTTCAGTAAACAGTTTTGTTGCTTGGATGGTGCTGCTCAATGCAGCATTGTCCATCATTATTTTCAAAGTCTGATGTTCTCTAACAATAACGACTTTCAGATTTTGACACTCTTACAATTAGAACCTTTCTGAGTGGGTCCCCAGCTGCTGCTCCTCACTCGGAGGCTCTGACAGCTCTGTACCACCTTGTACTGAGGTGCCTCTCCATGCCTATTTAAAACTTTCTACTAGCTGTCTGCAGCCGTTCACACACAGCATTTCAGTTTGTTGTTCAGAAATATTGTCTTATTTGGGTTGGATTTTTCCAGCTTGGCATACTGTAGGTTTGTTTCAGAATTGACATCCTATTGTGAGCAAAGTTTAGCTGAGACCTGCCATACCATATAGTAGGACATTAGCTGCTAGGCCTGGAATTGCTATTTTCTTGTCAAAACAAGAAAAAATTGTTTGACTTGGAATAGACGGTAACCCATCCATCAGTATGCCTCTCTGATGCCTTCTTGCACCACCTCCTACTTAATTTGCTGTACCTCATGGGGCAGGTTTGAGGGCACAGAGACTCAAAAATCCAGGTGGTGTTGCATCTTTTGCTTTGGTTACTGTCTCACTTGAGGAAGTAAGGATATTGGTTACCAGGATCCTCTAGTGTGCCTCTCACTCTCTCAGCAATAATGCACCTTTACTAGAGCAAAGTGCATCTACTGTTCTGTCTTCTACATGAAGGTGGAGTGATTCTCTTTACCCACTTGTGGGATTTCTGTCATGTCCCTGATAATGTGTCGTTATAAGTAGATTTTTGGGGATTTTGGGGGAGTGATAGAGGGAGGTAAACAAAACTTCTAGGTGGACTTCCTTAATTTTTTAAGAGGATTGTGTTTTGATCTGCCACATTGAGGCACCAGATAATGTAAACTTAAAAATACCTTTTGTTCTGCATCTTTTTTTATCACTTCTCTATAAATACATATTCCATTAAGAACTTTCGATGCATGTGGTCTCTGTAGATCCATAGGTCCATACAACTTGCACAGAACTCGCATCACCTTCATTTGGGATGAAAGGGTATAGGAATTGCTCAAGGCCTCAGGCTGCTTGCCTCAGGCGGCGAAATATGTCAAATATCAATACTCGGGTACTTACTACTTCTATCTGACTTTAACTGTACGCTTTGCCTCTTTTTTTTTTTCCTTGACTAAAATCATCACTTGTTCTTAGGCCACAAAGTATGATTCCCATTCCTTTTTGCTTATTCTAGGAGTCTTTATAGACTCTTAAATCATTCAATCCAGAGTGCTTTAATGGGTCACTAAACAATGCCGGAATATAAATCTCAGTAACCAAACCATATCTTGGTTAAAAACAAAGTTAAAAAGCCTTGTATTTCTAACTCATAGTACATTCTGCTAAACATTGGTCTTGGATCCGGTGTACTACAATATAAAGCTTCTGTAGGCTCTGCTTAAAACTTTCACTGCAAGAAAGACTCAAGTTTTGATTTAGGAGCCACTGCTCTCTGAAGTCTGCTTCTGTCCAGTTCAGCTTGGTTGTGCAGACAGTTTACTTTGTAGTTATATATGTAAGTGAAAACACATTTCTTGTTTCTATTTTAAATTGCCAATAAATACAGTTTACAATTTGATAGTTTTCATATTTTAGAGTTAATATTTTATTCATATGAACCAGTCATCAATAAAAACTTATTTGAAAAAAATTGATTGGAAATGTGACTGCCTACAAATACCTCTGGAGAGTGATGTTGTTTTTTTTGGTTTTTTTTCTAGTAAATACTTTTAAAAGTCGTGGACTTCTGTTAGTAGCACATAATAGAATTTTTTTCCTGTATACAGTGGCTGCCACTACTGTCTCCATTTAAATAAAAAAAAAAGTAAAGTTAGATTTTTCAAATAGAAGGATGGCAGAAGATATTCGGGTCTTCTTGTTGTATTCAAGCCTTTTAGACGTTTTAGAATGTTTCAGAATGAGGTTGATCTGCTGTTTTAATCCTTCTTTGCAGAGCTAGTTAAACTTGCTATTCTTATGTTAGCATGGAGTTAAGCTTAATATATCTATTGCAAACCAGCTTTAGAAATTGTGCGTTCTAATATTTGCTTTTAAGGGTTTTTAAATTATTTACCTAGCTTTAGCAATGGTTCTTCTCCAAAGTTCTACTCACTATTTATTTGAGATGACTACAAATACAGAATTTTGATATGTGGTAATAATCAAATACGTAGTCTTAGCACTTCCATCAAGTAAATACCAGATAATTATCAAGATAGCAGAAGCTGGACTTTTAATAATGTCTTACAGTGACTCCGTAAAGTAGATGTCCTCTGTTAGGATGGTGGCTTTATTAAAAGCAGATTAGAGTTCTTGCTAGAGCTACAACTGCAGCCCAGTGATAATTGGTCAGATGATTTCACACTACAAGCAGCATTTTGGTGATGCAGCCTGTTCTGTGAGCTCATCTCTGTTTATGCTTAACCTAAAGATCCTTGAAAACAGACTTAACGTGCTGAACATTTTTTTTCTATATTTGGAAAACATGATGTCCTCTTCATTCTATTGCTTCTTATTTCTCTGTGCTAATTTACTACTGTTTAAATTCTACATAGTGAGGCTTAGTTTCCACAGTTCTTTCTGTGTACCAATACCTCAATAAAGATACTGTGAATCTCCTTTTTTCCACTTACTTGCACAGTCCTATAAAACATCTGGATGTAAAGATAAGTCAGCTGCTTCCTGACTCTCTGCCCGAAAACAGTTTGATATTTTGGGTGACCAGAAAACAGTCCAAATTTTTTGTTACTGTGTGTGTGGAATCTATGAGGCATCAGATTAACTATCTTGTTTTCATATAATATCTTTTTAGAAATTACCTTAAATCCCCATACCCTCACACACCCTTATAGAGGACAAGAATTGCAGCAGAAAAAGATCTGAGGAAATGCAAATTGGCAGCATATTACAGGCACTAGTTCAAATCTGCACAGGAATCTTCCCCTCTTGGGCATTTCTGTTGAGTGCTGGGGGCACAGCGTAAATGTTGACATCCTCTTCCATAACACTGATGGCTGGAATGAAAAACTGCAGGAGGAAAATGGAATTTTCTTTGTTCAGCCAAAAGCATCATTATAATAATTTGAGGAGAATTAAGTACATGGAACAAAGAAAGCGTATGAAGCAGGAAATGCAGGTTCTCTTTAAAGACTCCTACATTTACTGAAATTTTTAAGTCACTCTTGCCACAGAGGGGTAAATGTTGTAAACAGTAATGCACTCAGAGTGCTCAGAGATCCTCCAGTAAATGTTTCAACTTCTAAGACATTTTATGTTTGAGTATGGGGAAAACTGTTCACATTCCAAAATATGTGGATTCATGTGGGCCATGAATGGAAACTGCTGATGTTTTGAATTCATCCTAGAATGTGTGCCAAGAACAAACTTTACTGTGTAAGGAAATCTGCATGTACTGAATGAAGTTTTGCTTGTACCACCACCATCTTTTTTTTTTTTTTTTTTTTTAAAAGAGGTAGGTCTTTTTTTTCTTGTTGGAGAATGGGGGGAAAAAAAATGAGACTTATTCATGTTCCTTGAGCACATCTTCCACGTTTTTTAGTAAGACTAATAAAACAATTACATTGGGCCTGCTTTTGAGAAAGAATGCTTGAATGTTTTACTTAAGACTTTAACGAAATCTTTGCTTTTCATAGAATTGTAGAATATCTCAATTTGAAAAGGCACCCACAAGGGTCTTTGGCTCCAACTCCTATAGATTGACCAATAAATATGAAGAAGGTAGCTTATTTAAACCTAGCTGCTGATAATTTTGACCTATGAAAAACAAGTGCATCCAAACTAGACTGACAGCTCCATCTTGGAAGTCTGTTTGCACATGGGTACAGTTAGTTGTTCTCTTTTTTTAAATAAATAGGCTTTTGTGGTTTGTGCCAGAGTCAGTTTCCACATTACACTCAGCAATCATATCAAGTAATACTGCATTACATTCATTGGTTGATTCTGGCATCTGAGGCTGTTGTGAACCAAGTATTGGGAACAGAAGGATCAACCTCCTAGGCAATGTGCACATACCTTAATCGGAGTTCCCAGTTACACCATTTGGTGTTTACAGTATCTTTCTGTGTACAACTTCTGATGTGTGTCTGTACAGCCAGCTTAACCACAAAGCAAATAACAGCATGCAGCAATAAACTGCGATATTTGATTGTTTTCTGTCATGTCTTATGTGTCTCTACAGAAACAGATTTAAACTGTCTCGGGATATTTTATTGACCTAGGCTTTAAATGAAGCTGTATTTGTATGTAGTTTGTGCATAAAAGCACATGCGTTAAGAGATCAGTGTGTTTATTTGGGGTTATCATCTATGGAACAGTCATTCTAGTTTCATGTTGTAACTTGCAGTGCACAAATGAAGGAAAATTATTTGGGAAATCAAGGAAATAGGATTTGGATAGCATCTCTTGTTTTTTTTTTGGCATGCTTCTTGTTCAGCAGAGTCTTATCAAATGCAGCTATATAGTGAGACCTATTGATTATAATATCCTTAAAGTAAATATTGAAGTAGTGTGTGAAAGCTTTGAAGCTATAAACCAGTAATGTTTTCTAGTACAACCAATTGTAGGTAGGGAGAACATATTCTCTCTTAAAGCAGGAAGCTCTTACATCAATGTGTATCTCACACTATTTTTCAGTATGTGATCCTCAGGAAAATGCCCAAGAACATCTGTTTAATAACTCAGTTGCAGAATTAACAGCATCAGATTGTTGCAAACTGAGGAACACTTTTCAGTTGGCTATGACTTGAACATAATTTTTACCTGACAGCATTTGTATGTGTTTTCCCAATAAGCGATGTATTGAAAACTCTTTAAGCATGTGAAAGTCTGAGAATGAAGGTGTTTTTCCAAAGATTATCGTTTTTTATCTCAGTGAGAAGGAGGCCTGTGTCATTAAACTCATGGTCATTGACAGTGGCCTTGAAATAAAAAAAAAAAGAAAAACCAAAACGTAAGAAGTCATAAACTGCCAGCAGCTCACATGCTGATGTAAGATATACTGCAAATGTTTCGTAACACAGAAGAAAATTGTAGTATAATGAACATCAATGTGAAAACAACCTTTTCTAAGTAACTAGCAGGTAATTTTATTCTTGATTTTTTTTTTTTTTCATATTGGTATACTTGTTGTTGAAGGATAGGTAACTTAGCTGGCAGGAGTTATGAAAACATTTTTTTCAGGAGATACGCATTCATTCTTTCTTCGAAATTCATCTGGATTTTTCCTTTGATGGGGCTATTTTTTAAATGCAGTTGTTTTTTTGTAAAGGTGCATGTAAAGTACCTTCATGCTAAAACTTCTCAGAACTTGCATACCTCTGTATTGGTTAACTGAGATATAATATTACGGATTATTTTGAGAAAGGATACTATTTGTTTCCTAAAATAAATAGATGAATTTGATTTGGACTAATTCATGCTCTCGCACTCCTCTATGAATGTAGCTTTTTGTTTTCTAAGATAAAGAAATTCATAAACAAGTACCAACAAAATGTTGAGACTGAAAGTGTTATGAGAGTTACTTTGCTGAGAGTATGCATACTAAAAACAATGGACCTATGACTCTTGGTTCCATAATCTAATTTGGCTCAAATTTATCTAAGTTTTCTAATAGTTAAATTGTGGAAACTCTCTGATGATCCCACGTTGAGAATTTCTTCAGTAGCTGAGACCTGAAGAGGATGCTAAGGATGTCAGAAAAGATCTATGGGCTTGAAAGGCGTAATAATACGGAGATGTGGAATTTAATGTGTGTATATAGTGCATCATTGTATTTGAACAATTAAAAGGGGCATTTATCTGTCTGTCATTGGGATCTATATACTTATTAACAGGTTTGAGTGCATATCCAGCTGTCTGGATAAAGAGGTTGTTAATATCCCCTGTGTAAAGTGAGTTCTCTCTCCTTTAAGCTCCTTTGTAAGCTGCGATCAGATGGACCTTTCTTTTGCTGGACACACCTAAATAAGCAGCTTCTCTGCTTCTCTCACTCTGTTGTCTAGATTTTTTTTTTGTCTCTAAACGTGTCTCCTAAGTTGACTCTGCCGTCGTCTTCTGAAACACATTGGGGAACTGACCTGGGTCAAAATTACTTAGCAGAAAAGAGGTGGTGTAGCTTTATCTGCGTGAATCCCAGTGGTTTCTGTGACTCTGTTTCTGTGCAGTTGCCCAGTTGGTAATTACAGAGGAGTTGAGGGGATGAGGTGCTAAAGCAGGAAGATGTACAGGAGCTGCTTAATCTAAGTAATGTCACAAAGAGCAGTGCTCCTGAAGGAACAGTTGTACTGACTTTGAAACTTTGTGTATCTTCTGTGAACATGACTTGTCTGGCAACACAACCAAGGTTAGAGTGTGTGCTGATGAAGTCAACCACTGTGTTCCTTCCCTACACCCTTGCAATGATTTCCCTGCCTGTGTGGGACAGATGAATTTTCCTCCAGTCATCAGAGAGGAAATTAAAGAAGCTTTTAAGCAGCAGGAATTTAGAGTGTCCCTCCTAGAAGGTTTTTACATCATACTGAAGTGCTCGTGTGGACGTTTTCTGCCCAAAATAAGATAAGCTATTTTAGGAGAACTTAGGAAGCGTAGAGAACAACTTAAGTGAAAAATCTTAGCTACTGAGAAATTTTTGCCTATAAGTGCGTGAAATTTTCTCTTTACTTTTTGAATCATTGAACTCTTTATTTTGAGGTTAGAGCTGCTATCACCCATGTAAGTTAGCAGTACTTTCACATAACAGGAGTTTCTAATACATTATTTTATTTATGATTTTTTTTTTAGAGAGCAGCAGTCTATGTATCTGTGATCTATAATGAATGCCAAATCTGCAATTAGCAAAGAAGTTTTTGCCCCACGTGATGAGAGGATGCTGGGAGCTGTCCAAGTGAAAAGAAGAACAAAAAAAAAGATTCCTTTCCTAGCTACTGGAGGTCAGGGTGAATATTTAACATACATCTGCTTGTCAGGTAAGTTTAATAGTTTTGATATCCGGTTATGTGTTTTGGTTTATCTTTGTTTAACTGATTAGATGTTATTTGTAGCCATAAGGAGCTGAGGGACTCAAATCTTAATAAAGTATCCACAAACTTATGGAGTTCGTATCGTGACAAACCGCACACTCAAGTCTATCAATATTTTTACCATGTAACAAAATGATATAAAGCTGGTGGTTTCATTGCTTACAGCTCTCTGTGCTACTTTTCCAGCAGATGTGAGTGTGGTTGAAGTCCCCCAGCAGGATGAGAGCCTGCAAGCACCATGACTCCTATAGCTGGAGTTAGAAGACTTCATCAGTAGGCTCCCCTTGACTGGACAGCCTGTCATAGACACCAACCACAAGGTTCCATTGTTCCATTTTGTTGCTTCGGTCTGTCATTCCTACCCATAGGGTTTCAACCTGCTCATGGTTATTTTTCAGAGAAAGCCCTTTACAATCTGTCCATTTTGTGATGTAGAGGGCAATGCCTTGTCCCTCGCCTGTCTCTTCTGAACAGCCTGTTTGCCATCGATAACTGCTCTCCAGTCACGGGATTCATCTGACTAAGGTTCAGTGATGGCAACTGGGTCGTAGCTTTTTAGCAGCACAGTGCCTTCCAACTTCTTCCATTTGTTGCCCATGCTGCATGCGTTGGCCTAGAGGCACTTCAGCTGTGCTTTTGACCATGTCACCTTCTTAGAGGTGACACCTTAATTCCTTTGAGGTATTTCACTGATGTTTCTCTGTTGGCTCCTATTACCTCGGGAGCTCCTGTCTCATCTCCTTAAGACTTGCAGTCTGCTGCCATGTACTGAGCGCATCTCAAAGCAACAGCCTGAGGGCCCTAGCTGGCACCCTGGCCCTCTAACTTTGATGTGTCATCGCACAGCTTGTACAGGCAAGCGTGATATTATCCTCCTTTCCCTTCAAATATTGTTTAAATCTCTGTCAGTGAGCCCCACTAGTTGCTGATCAAATACTTCCTTCCCCATTTGTCTTCTGCCAGCAAGCCTAATATCATGTAGGCTATCCTGTTATAGAAAAAACCCAAAATTGTGGCAGTGACAGTAGCCACAGAACCATGTATTGATAGACGAGGTCAATATGTTTCTTCCAATGTTGCTATCGGCAGCTGAAAGGATAGAGGGGGAAAAGTATCTTGTTCTCCAGATTCCCTTACAAACAATCCCAAAGCACTAAAGTCTCTTTTGATTGCCCTTGGACTATGCATTTCTGCTTCATTGCCACCCACATGGAAGAGCAAGAAGCACTCTGTGAATCTCAGTAGACAGCAATTATTTTTGGACTAAATGAAAGGTGGTGTTTCAGGGAAAAATGGAGAGAGGCTCTTTATCAGGGAGTGTAGTGATAGCATGAGGGGTAACAGTTTTAAGCTTAAAGAGGGTAGATTAAGATGAGATACAAGGAAGAAATCTTTTACAGTGAGGGTGGCGCGACACTGGAACAGGTTGCCCAGAGAACTCGTGGATGCCTCATCTCTGGAGGTGTTGAAGGCCAGGTTGGATGAGGTTTTGAGCAACTTGATCTAGTGGTACTATATGATTTTAAGGTCCCTTCCAACCCAAAACCGTTCTATGATTTTGAATCTCAGTCCTTTTTCCACTGAAAACTATGTTAAAATTTTCAAAACATAGTATGTAAACCCCAGTAACTAATACTGGTGTAAGACATCACACATGTATACACAGAATGTGTATTTATTCAGTGTTGTTGAATGAAATGTTATTTGTATGCATATGTACAAATCCTTATGTTAAAGTATAAGCTCCAGAGTATATGCTCACACATACTGAGGCAAGTGAGAGAGAACTCATTTTCAGCCAAGTATTCTGCTTGGTATTCTCATATGCAGAGCCTCAAGAAAGGGTTTAAAAACTGATTTACTGAAGCTGTTCCTAGGTTTGTGATTGAGATAGTCTTTTTAGATGTAAGGATTCAGGTTTCAGTTTTCTCAGGTTGCAGAGGAAACTGAATCTAGGTCTCCCATCTTTTAGAGAAGTGTTGAAATCACTGACCTTTTGAAGCAAAACTGCTACTTCTTTTGGCAGTCAAATTTTTCAAGTGCCAGTCCAATTTTTTCTAAGTCATCTTTTTTTTTTCCTTTAAGAACAGTCCCGTTTGAGGGCTGTGCAGTCAGTTTTGGAATACCTACACACATGTTCAGGAGGAAAGCTTAGAGGTGTGATCTGTGCTTATAATTTTCTGTAGGCTAGCTGTTCAGTAGGTGCTTTTTTTTTAAATGGCCATTATGGGGAACCTAGTCCTCCTCTAACCCCATGTTGATGTATAGTGGCCAACATAGATTTTAAGAGATTGAATGATCTTAGATGCATCTGATGTCTTTCTGCCACGAATAGCATATTATGATTAAGGATGAAACAGCAGTTGTCCTAGCTTCAGCAGAGTTTCTCGCTGATGGCAAGGAGAAGCATTCAGGATCTAAATAAAATTACTGTATGGTGGGCACCAAAAAGCTGCATAATTGTTTGGGAGAGCCCTTATGTGACTCACTGTTAGTGGAGTTTTGCAGGGATCTGAGACCAATCGTTGTGTATACATTTATAGTTTATATTAAAAACATAAAATATGATTGGTAATTTCAGCAGAGAACAAAATGAGTAGGAAGAGGACTGCCAGGCTGTGTTCATGTTTGAGGCCAATGCTAGAGTTCAAAACAGTCTGATCAGAAAGATGATGCAATTCAAATGCATCAAGTGGTTCAGGTGAGATAATTATTTATTTGGGAATAATCAGTGGCACAAAACTAAAGGGTAGGGAACAACTGTTCATGCCAGTTATTAACAGAAATTTTGAACAGGATAAATGATGTGTTTTGATGTTCCTGATGGCTATGAAGTAATAATGGTTTTAGTTGCATCAAGAAGTTGTATTACAAATAAAAAAAAAAAGAAATTCCTTTAGTAAGGGTTAGTTAATGTGGGGATGGCACTTCAGCTGTGTCCCCAAATGCTCTAAGATGATTCATGTCTTGGGATAACATAATATACATGGTGGCCTTCTGGTACAATAAATGAGACATAACAGTGGCTACCTTTGGATTTTAGTTTAAATTTCAAGTTGCAGGTGCTTTAACACTGTTGCAACACCCATCTTGAAAACACTTTTATCAGCCTTTCACTCATCCCATTTTTTCCAGGTTTGTTATGTTTTCAGTAAATATAGTGACTAGAATATCCTCATGTTCTTAGTTTCTTTGGACTAATTCAGTTTGGCTTTTCGTAAAAGGAGCTTTATAATTTACTGTTTAGAACTGAATTTGTCAGTCGAAAAAATACACATAGGAACTGACATGTTAAGGGACTTAAAAATGTTTGGGGATATAAAATATCCCTCCTACTCGTAATTTCATTCAATATAGGATACAGGAAATTAAACATCAGCTGTTATGATAGCTGCTTTTATTTACTGCTAGTTTGTAACTGACAAATTGCATGAATTGTTGTAATCAGTTAACTGTTTTCCATTCTGTGTTGAATTGAAAATATAGTGTATGGTATTTGTTACCTGTCTACATTTTGGTAAGCATAGATAGATATGCTGAGCAAGGAGAATGCCCTTAGGCATCAAAGAGATGGGATGGTGAAGTGTTAAAAGAATCAAATACTGAACAGAGCAAGACAGGAGAGTAAGGGAAATTGTTCCTTAACATTTGTGTTTGAAGAATGTACTGGATTTTTTTTTTTTATTTCAGAATACTAAATACTGAAATGGTTAGAAGAACATACTCATTAATGTTCCAAAAAGGTATACCTAAAGGCTGTCAGCTGAAACTGGAGACAGGTTAAGGTAAGAAAGCTGTAGCAAGACTGCTTGTGGGACCATTGGAAACTGAGCAGCTGTGTAACCTATGACCATCTGGCCTGCTGTAGCAGTGGGGCTCACCAAGTTAGATTGGCAAGCAGAGACAAGAGAGATCTTTTGGGAGTTATTTAGTTGGAGAACAGCAAGAAAGGAGTGGACAGATGGGAAACACGGAGATGGGGTAGGCAGAACAGAGATGAAAACTGATATTTTTTTTTTAATGTTAGAGGATTTAGCACAAACACAAGAAATTCAGAGCTGAAAGTGGATGTTTATCACCTCCTCCACACTAGCAGACCTAGTGAGAGTTAGTGTATCAGATCTAAGGTTTAATTTGTCATCGTCTTATATAATTGAAACATAATTTTTTAAAATAGTTCTTAGCCTTATTTAGAATTCCGAATTAAGCATAAAATACATAAAAGGTCACTTGAGAACTATAGGACACTGATCTCTTCTATTTGCTTGTGCAGGGTTCTGTGTGTTACTTCCTTTCACACACTATCGTTATGTTTTTTAAGTTCTAATATTAAAAAAGGTTTTTAATTTGTTATAGTGCATTTGAAGTTGTTCCAGTTTATACATACGGATGTGGTAATGACCTTTCAGGACTTAAAATCTTTTCCAGTTGCAGTGAATTGAATGAACCAGATGGTTCCTTTTTAACCTGAATTGCTGTGTGTCATAACACTCTTGGCTTAGCTGCATCACTGTTTCTAGTCCTTCTGCTGAAAAGCTTGGGATTTGACTGTAAAGCTAAAGTTATTTAAAATTGAGAGTGGAACTTCTTCCCCTTGTGGTTACGACTTTAAAAATGTTATTAACATATTGTCATTTCAGGGATTTTTTTGGGATGACTTCTATGCAAAAGTGCAATCTATCAAGAATGGTTCTTGAAAAGCCAAACATAAATGCAAAGAAATCATGAGAAATAATGTATAAAAGATGCACATTCAGGGCGAGACTGTGTTGGGTTTTTCTTCCTTCTTTGAGATTTAATTTTATTGACTATGTCACAGACTTTTTCAAAAGACAGGCAGTAAATAGCTTATAAAGCTATTTGTAGTTACCCCAGAAGGCTTTGGGGTTTTTTTTTCCTTCTGTTTCTAAGCTTGCAGAGAGGCAGAGGCTTGCCTTATTAGCTTAAGGAGGTCTGGGAAATCCTCGTTCATGCTTTTACAGCACACTTACTTTACCGCATATCTAACCATTTCTAACATGAGCTTTGTATTCTGGTTTTTGCCACGAGAGCCAAGAGTACTGTGTTGTTTTTCCAAATATGAATATGTTGTTCCTGCCATACTGGCTGCTCATGGAATAGACTGTTACCCAGGAATGGCCTATATCTCTTGCTCCTTTATATGTCATTTGACATGACTACTAGAAATTTGCCATAATTTCATGGGGAGTTCAAGGGCAGGCTAAGTGCAATTGAGTTTTCAGTGTGGTAGCTGATCTGAAAATTGGAAAATAGTGAGAAGAAGCTTCATGTGAAAAGAATTCAGTTTTCTCATTTTCTATTTGAGTTTTGCTACTGTACTGGAGTGGCACTCTCTCAATTTATTTTCTATATTTTCTTGTTGCAGTAAACATCCCATTTTCAGGAGCTTATAGTGGATTCTCATGGTTCCTTCTCAGGACATGAGAAACCAAATTAAACTCCATTGTCCACTGACTTTTCAGGATAATGCTGTAATCACCTCCTCATAGGGTATACTGAGATATCACTGCATACCGGGTGGGGTGGGGAGGGGCGATGGATGACATTTCCCTTCTGATTGAATGTCATATTAAGAACTGAGAATGATATTTCAGTATTCATGGTCAGACATGGGTCAGACTCAAGGTGAATGCTCTATTAGATGTCACACTCTCCATTGAATGTTTCATTATTTATGCAAAATAGAACATGATTGACATGAGATTCAGTCAGCTCAGAAGAACGTGCAAACCAAATGGTAGTCCATTTTTCTGCAACCTCTGACCTGGACAGCTGTGTGAAAACTGCTTAGCCCCATGGACCCAGACTAGCACAGCAGGCTGCACATCTGTGCATAGATTGGTATGTTCAGTCAGGGGAAATATTTCTGGTACCTTTATTCAGCGCAAGGGCTACCTTTGCAAATGATGGCTTTAATGAAAAGGCTTTTATTCTGTCCCTCAGAGAAGTGGGATGTTAAGTATTCCTATGTGTCAAATGAGTTCCTTGAGTACTACCATCAATATAAAAATTGTGGATGCCACCACCAGTTCTATGCCAAACACTTTTGTATTTTATCTCAAAATATCTGATAACTTTCTGATGGCCTGTGGCAGAACTTTTCCAGAATTCAATGGACAGGACTCTGCAATGCAGAAAATGTAGAAAATAAGTGAGCTATTCTTTTTTTTATTGGCTTTTTTAATGTTAAAGCACAGGCACACTAAAGACTTTCTTCAGCTAGCTACTGATCACTCAAGTACTTTCTCATTTTGCAGAGTCAGTGGCTACTTTTGCTTCTAGTTCCTCAGGCATCTACCCTACACAGATTTTGCATATTTGATACAGTGTGATATGGTGGGTAGAGTTAAACTGATGTAACCTTCTGTGGTTTCCACACACTTGTAGTTAGATGCAAGTTTAATGCCAACTTCGTGTTTACTCCTGGGCTTCAGTGGACTGGTGCCTCTAGCTGCATTCCTAGTCCCTCCACTGATGTTCATGTGTCTATATAGTGAGCTTACTGTAGCAGCCTGCTGACACTTTATACCAGTGCTTATGCAGCTGAACTGGTGCAAATATGTTATTTTTCTGCAGCACAGAGAAAAATAATCAATAATTTTACTATTTTTTGATCTGCTGCTGGATGCCATTTGATATGCTTAGATATGTACCTGTGAAAAATGTAATTATGCAAAATCCTCTTATTTTTCATTCAGTCTTCATACAGTAATTGTTTTACTACTAGAAAGTAAGTAAATATACACAAGTGTTTTCAACTTTTATATACCATTTCATATATGCTGTGTCTGTCTTGTTTCCACATTTCCATTTTTTTGTTTGTATTTTCAGATTAGAAAATCTGAGAAACAGGTTTCTGGGTGTGTACAGCACACTGTCTGTATATTACTTAGTTGATAATTGGAGTTTGTAGAAGATATTTGAATACTCGATTTTAGTCCTTCTGGCTGTGGTTCAATCTTGAAAATTCAGTTTTTCTCACCTGGGGAAGTACTTCATTTGCTGAAGAATCTTTCCATAAACAAGGTCAGATGCCTAAGCTCGTCAGTAAAATTTAAGGGCACATGTGAGAATTCCTTGAAGTGAGTCAGGAGACTGTGGCAAACATTAAAAAGAACTGTGTCCTTTTCAATAGGTATGGTTTTGCTTGAAGCTTAAAATGTTTGAAGGGTAGAATAGGCTCGTTCCACTTTCTTCTTTGCTTTGCTCTATTAATTTAGAAAAAACAGTTGATAATTCTAATGCTTATCTGTTCTACTTCTGAATGAGATAATGCCTTCTTGAGATTGTATATGTGGCAAGTTACTTTTGTTTTTTACTACTGAATATGTTTTAGGCTGGTACTTACATTTGTTGCTTAGCAAAGTTATTTCTAGCAATGATATCAAATTAAAAAATTTCATTAAATGCTATGCAAAAAAAGCCCACCTATATTCCTGCGTTATGGATTGCTATAAAGGCAACTTCTGCATAACATGAATTCTCAATTGGAAAACATGTTTTCATCATCAAATACGCAAGAATTATTATGGCCTTTCTTGGATGGATACGTTTTTTCCTCTTATTAACATTGCTTCAGAAATCAATCTGAGTGGGGTTACAATCCTTTCTAGAAACAATAGGATTTAAGGAAATAGTTGTCTTCAGTACCTTTACCTTGTCTTTACTAGGATTTCTTTTAACTGTTATTAACTATCAGAGGAATTTGGAGGAATACTCTGACATTTACTCCGCCTTTCCTTCTCTTTTTGAAATAGCTACCTATAAAATCATCAAAAGCTTTTGTTAAAAATTTCTAAGTTATTTAAATGTTACTAAATTATTTTTGAAACAATGAAATATAAGTTTATGTATACAGAGGTGTAATAATATCATTATCCTTTCCATGGAGTGGACTAAGGCCTGTGACAACCTTGATGTTTTCTGTTCTAGGAGAAATAAAGAATAAATAAAGTCCAAGAGATATTTCAGACCTATTCTTCCCTACTGTGTCGCTAACCGTGTGTGTATGTGTTTCTCTGGGATGAGGTGTTTAGCTGGGTTTTTTTGGTGTTTGTTATCTTTTTTAAAAAAACAGCAACAACAGTGTAAATTTTTTACTGTGTTTCATGACAAAAAATACAAATTCTTTTTTCATAAGCCAGAACAGGAAAAAAAGCAAGCAAGCTTCTCTTCGTTCTGCTTCTTCCAAGGCTAAAGTTTGTAACCGTCACTGTCTTATTTTGATAGAAGTTTCTTTAAGATGAAAGTTTAATCATTCAGGTACCTGTAGGGCAAGTGAAGGTCTGTCTCCTCTTCTGTGTGCTCAATGGCCTATATTCACCGCTCTGGATTGACCATGAAGTTGGGTAAAGGAGAGTGCTAATATTTTTAGAATTGTTACTTAACATGGATACATCTGTATAGTGTACGGTGTGTGTCTAAATAAATGTAGTAAATGTATATAGGTGTATGAAGTTCCCATCTAATCTTAGCTGCTAGCCTCAGGGCTTGTAGAAACTGTGGAAGCAGTTGTTCCCAGTAACATAAGTTGATTGTAGCTAGCTATGTTCAGGCGAATATCATGTGGTGACTTGGAAGACTGGCAGCACTGACAAGGGGAATACTTGTCACAAGACAGCTTCCCTGTTGCATCACAGTTCAGTGACTTTGCTACGATGTTGATGTTTTGGGTGCTCATATTAAACTGTCAAAATATGGTTGTCTTCATCTACTTTTAGTTAAGTGATCATGGTACTGAATACAGCTCTTAACCAAGCCTTTTTTAGTTTTGTTTTTTTTTTTTATCAGAACATAATTTGTCTTTGTTAGGTATTTTTGAAACTTTAACTTGATGGTTCTCAAAAGGAGCTTTAGAAGTCTAAATATAACTTGTTCTTAATGGTAAGAAGTGCCAAATTCCATTTATAAAAGGAGCCTAAATATCTGAAATGACGTAAGAGTCTGAAAATCTTCACCGGTGATCAAATCATATAAGTGAAAAAGCATTGACTTTTTGGTGGGAGCTAGATTAGCTAACTGTTCTTCGTTATTGATCTTTTTGTATTTATTTAAAATAGAAGAGAGGAAATTATGAGCAATTTTGACAAGCAGGCTATGTTTAATTATTGAATCATCTTCAGGATAATACCGTCAATATATATATTGGTACTCCAATCCCTCCTAGCTCTGAATTGTTCGACTTAATGTAACCAGTACTTTTTCAAAAGAGTTTTTTGTAGGAGGGAATCTTTGGTATATAGCAAGGCTCCAGGATTGTGTATTTGAAAGCATCTAGTCTAAGATTATTGAGTTTTGTTTTTTTTCTTCTTAAAGTGGAGAAAGAATGGTAAATGTTCTCCCTTGCATCCCCCCAACACACAATTTGTTCTAATTTGCATGCAGGAAGTATTTTCTAAATTGCAAGCGGAAGGTGTGCAGCTATATGACTGCTGTTTAGCTCTTTTTTCTTACATGTTTTTCACCCCCAGAGTACAATTGTGACAGATTGATATAAAGTTTGAGTTAACTGTTGTGTTATCACTTTCAGTTTTGTAAAATCATGCGTCCATCCAGGGAACTTCTGTTACTAATGTTGCCTTCAGTTTTATTCAGAATTGAGCTTTTGGAATTGTTTTTCCTTCTGCCTCGTGCATATATGGACTCCTTGGAAAGCTTTCCAAAACCCCAGTTGAGATTATCTTGGAAGAATAATAAAAGAATAAACATGAGCAAAACATGAAAACCATAGAAAACTTGATGGGAAAAGTGAGGTATCAGATCTGTTTCTTTAGTCAGATGTAATTTTGCAGTAATCGAAAGAGATAGGTTTAATATTCATACGTATGAAGGCTATATTGATGCAATAAGTTTTTATGCATAAAATAATTTGATTGCAAAGCTGTATGTTGGAAATTGTACACTGGAAACTAAATGTTGGCCATTCATCATAAAGGTGGCTTAATGAGGTTATTCTTAATTGGAATTCATAGCTTTTTCCATGGAGACATCAAAAAAAATTCTGTGAAGGTTTACTCAGAGTAGTTTGGTTACAGAATTCCTTTCCTTCCTGTGTGTTCATGGTGGCTCTGTAGTACTTCATCCATTTGTGGGAATTACTTGTGCTGGGTAGGTTTGTGTTCCTTAAGAGCTGGCAGTAGCTTCCTTGTGAGTAAGTGCAACATATTTCACTATGGTATTTTGCTCAGAACGTGGCAGATGCTTGCATCAAGTTTAATGCCAGGTTAAAATGAATGTTGAGCTGTCCTTGGAAGCAGTTTGCTTATTCTTTGTCCAAGTGAAGCTCTTGGCAGGGCTTGGTGCTGTCTTATATATGATAAAAAGGTAGAGCTAGAAGTAAGGGTGTACTAAGCAATGTTTCACGGTAGATATTCCTTCAAGTTTAAGTATAGCAGCTTTGCATGTAGGACTTGCATGACTCCTCTAATTGCTAGTATTGGGAACCATTTTCATTGTACCATGACAATTAAAGCTGCTATCTTTTGCTTTGAGGGTGGGATTAATTTTGAACAGTTTTCTCAGTTTTGATGGTATATAGTGTTTGTAATAGACTGGCTCACTGTGTTATGGATTGTTGAACTTGAGTCATACTGGGCGGAAAATATCTGGATTGTTGCCTTGCAGTTGCACTTCAGAAAGCAATTCTGTCAATTGCTGTGTAGCTCTGCTTTTAGTGGTTCTATCAGCTTGTAAAGAAAACTGCTAGTTCTCTTTCTGCCTGTCCAGTGGTTGGTGTAGTACAGACCTTATCAGACTAAAATCTTATCCTTTTATAGTACTTCAAGCTGCAGGAGTCAAATCTTGTAAGTTTTTTTCATACTTCTGACCTTTGAAGACTGTACTATCAAATAATTTTCAGTGCAGAGCAGTGCATAAGAAGTACTAAACAAAGGAATTGCTAAGCCAATTTGAATATTTCATCAAGCTTCTCTAACGTTATGTAGGTTTTGTTATTACCTTGACAAAGAAAAAGATTAATAGTGCAGCTCTGATCGCTGAATATTTTCTGTTTGGATTTTAATCTATAGGTAATCTTTTTAAAGCAAGTTAAAAATAACAGATCAGAACTTGTGACTGATCTTCTGCTATGATTTGCCTACGTTCCTCTGTTTATCCAGACTGTTACCACAGGAGCTCAGATGCTAACCAGGTAGCATGCCACCTACTAAATACAGTAAGAGTGAATTTTGAGCTAATTCTGTCCAGTTCTACCTCACTGATATAACAGATGAACTTTTCTAGCTGTAGCAATAAAAACAAGGTCATGGTCTCATGCATGCATGTGTATATGTTACCACAAACAATTGTTCTGCGTTTACAGCAGGCAGTGTTTTTCCTGCAGCCTACTTACATTAAGATTTTTACGGAACTTGGGTTTTGTAGTCTGATTATGCATATCCTAACAAGAAGGAAAAAACAACATATGAAGGGTGGGGAGGCTGAGAGAATATAAACTATGCAAAGTTTTGTTGTCCTTGTATCAGGGAGGAGCCTACCCATTTGTCCAAGTAAAAACAACCTCTAGTAACTGTTTAGCTGGAACAACTTCATAGAGAAAGTCAGGCACACCCTATCAGCTGCTCTTTTGCTCCATTCATTTGAGCTCAGCAGCACACAGTAAGTTTCAGTGGCCTTAGGGAATGGTGGTGTTAAAACCCTGCTGCAGCTTAAATTCTCTGACATGAGTGCTTTGAGGAAACCTTCATTTAGGTGAAATGTTTAGAGGATGAGTCTGAAATAGCTTTATAATATTGTGAAACATACACATCAGGCTGAAGTTTCGTGAATTTGGATGGCTATTGGAAGATTGTTTTCAGTATCTACTTGCTCTTCTGTATTGTCTCCTCAGACATGTCTTCAGAGGACAGACTCAGCTGGAAGGGAAGCTGCAACATAAACTTCTTGCTGGATGAAATAACTAGTAAATACTTTCCATGGATAATGTGATATCTGCTCCTGCTGTGTGTTAGTTTTCTTGAATCTCTGCCTCGTCACTCTGGAACGCAGTAGTACTAACAAGAGCAGTTTTCTGTGACTGGATCAATGACTTGGAAGAGAACAGAACTGTTAGAAGAATACTCTCTTGCTAGAACCAAGAGAAGCTTGCACACAAGGCACTGGAAGCATTTACAGAAAGTATGCTTTTCCTAAGTGAGGTGAAAATTGAAAGCTTCAGTAAACAAAAGCTTTCAACCTCCAGTCATAATGTTTGTTCTCCTGCATTAATGACAGATTCCTAAAGAAATCTTCATTGTTCAATTGCCTGGAAATATCCAAAATTGTCTAAAACACTATCTGGTAAGATTTCTGGCAGCTTAAATTTTTTAAATTTACTTAGAAGGAAAACAATAGCTAGGTAGAGAACTTCACTAAAAGTTCTCACTAATTTGTGTTCTGGTTTATTTTTATAGTTGCATATCACAGTTTATTTTAAGAATAGCTTTCTTAAGTTTAGCCCACGTAAATTTAGCACAGAAATAGACACAAACCATCTTTCAACTGTATCACCTCCCTGAAGCAGTGCTGGTTGCTTACCCAGTCTTCATTCTGCAATATAAGATAGTTGAGAAGCAAAAGAATGAAAATTGACCTGAAGTACGGAGAGCATAAAACTGGAAAAGACTTGGAAGGATACTTTGAAATTTGTCAGGAGTTGGAAAAAGGGATGGCTTGTACCATGGCGCTTGAAAGGTTCTAAACTGATAGGCCACTGTGTGTGTTGAATGATAATGCTATTAAGTATTAATGATTTTTTCTGTTGGACTCTCAAATTCTTTTTTATTTTTTATTTTTTTTTAATTTTAAAAAAGCCTTCTTGTTGTGTCCTATCCCCTGCCCCTAACCCCCCAAAAAAAGAAAAGTAAGCAAGCTTGCCTCTGGATGTGTCACCTTCTTGGAGTATTGATCTGTGTTCCTAAAAGGTTGTGTAGAACAGTAAATATCACTTTTAACTGAAGGTGAGGTATGTTTGTTTTCTATTTAGAAGCTGATGTAGCCTGATAAAACATTTTTGTGCTAATGTTAAATAGCGCTTTTTCTTGGCCAGGGGAAGGGTCAGGAGGGGAGGAGCAGAATGGAAAGAATCAATGTGTGCAACTACACAAGTTGTTAGAACTACAGACTTCTCTTGACCCTAATGATGTATTGCAGTATGGTGTTGCCATTTTGCAAGATGAGTCTTTCAATCCATACTGAGATACTGTGAGGACTGAAGCACTTTATGATTAGGTTCCAGTGGTAATGAGGTTTTGTGATCCAGGTGGTGAGAAATAACATAGATTTCATTAAAGGCTCTAATTGCATATTAAATATGACAAAAATGTCTTTTTGTTTATTTTATCGTATTTCTGTCCTTACTTTACAATAATCATAGAATGGTGGAACACCCTGGTTTGGAAGGGACCTTGAAAGATCATCTAGTCCAACCTTTATTCATTAAAGAGTGTATTAAAAAAAAAAAATCGTGTGTGGTGAGGCAGTGGTGTTATTTAGGCAATTGGCTAGAACTTTTCAGAGGAGCAGTCTAAACAATAGGATTATTGTCAAGCATTTGCCCATAACCTATGGTTTCAGCTCAGTCTTAGTCACTTTCTTAATGTATTTTATAGACTGTTCTTATCTCTCTGTTTACATTCAAACATTCATTGTTTCCTACATGATTTAAGGAAATCGACTTGGTTTCATTATGTTATTCCCTTTTTGTGCATCTAAAATGACTTGAAAGGACCTTTTCTATGTAAGTAGTTCCTATTTTCAAACGAACCAGCCTATTGTAAATAGCTACTTTTAGTCTTATTTGTGGAAAACTTTAGCAAGTTTTCTATTTATTATTTTACTTTTAAAATACTTTTTCTTTAGGCATAGTTGTTTAATTGGATTGTTTCTGCAGCCATTTATATTGCTTTTTTCAATCTCAGATGCCTTCTGTCAGCCTGTTGTCTCTGTGGTTCTCTTAGGCTGCAGCACCTTCTTGGAGGAGTTTTTGTCACTAAACGGAGTTCCTTCACTTCAAGTTAATTCTCATTTTAATTTTGCACAGTTCCTTTCTGAATATGAATATTCATTAGTGACAAGCTATTGTCATCTTACTGCTGTTTCTGCTTAACTCAATTTCCAGCTGTCCAGCTCTACACAAGAATCTACCCTTTTCTTAAAAAAAAAGTAAAATAGAATACTTTTCTTCCTCTGTCAACCACTGTTTATGCCAACCCCTTTCATTCCTAACTCAGAATCCATTCCCCTTTTACCTTCCTGCTCTCTTTAAGCAATCTTCTCTTCTGACTTTTCTATCTTACAGTCAAGCTCTTTAATTTTCAGTACATCGTCTGCTCTGTTGGCCCATGTTTCGATTTGCTTTGCTTTGTTTTTCTTTTTCCCTTTGTTTCTAGAATCCTGCTACAAACACAGGCTTCCACTATGCCATTTCCATGAAAATTTGATATCCTATCACTTTGCTTCATTCCCTGCTCAGGAGGAATTATTTGGAGCACAGAAATCCTATATCTTACTCTCCTTGCGCCCTTTGCTTTCAACCAAATGGGATGTTTGCTGTTTCTGAGTGTCTGTTGGGACATCAAAAGTAATTATTCAGCTGATTTGTGTAATATCTGATTAAAGCACTTACTGGTCGGTTCTGTACAACAGGTCACACAGCAGAAGGGCAGAGAAATTGTTCCTGAAAAAGACTGTGGGATTTTTGGGGGCACAGATCCTGGTTTTAAAACTATTAGGAAATTAAGAGGTGAACAGAATAGCAAAGAGACAGTAAGCATTAGGGCAACCTTGTAGTTTTCTATTTTTGGCTGTGAATGAGTGGTCATTCTCTTAAGTGTTTGGGTTAAGCTGTAAACTTCTGCTTTAGCTAGTTGTGCTCTGGCTTTGTTTTCACCTGTTAAAGCGTATTACTCCACTCTTAGGAGAACTTTCAGTCTCTTTTCCATATTAATCTCAACAGAAAGAGAATTTACAGTTCTTCCCCTATTTTTAAACAGTATTCTCCACAAATATTATGTGCACGTATAAAAAAATACTGTATTACATTTTCCATGTGTTGAAGCTTCAAAGAACGGCACTGGAGAGAGGAATACAAATTGATCTCCCAACATTGGAATCCTCATATCTGTTAAAATTAGCTTTAGACCCAGTTCGTCTGTGTGTTAGAAATTCTCACAGCATTTCTTGCAAAAGAGTGAAAATGAGTAATGTGTTGACTTAATTTTTTTTCTTTTTCATAAAATGCTTTATATCTGTTATTGTGGCATGTTAATTATACACTTTGTCAAACATCTGTATATATTCAGAATAAGAGAAATACAGATTCTTTTGGGCCTTGAGGTGCTGCCTATGCAGACAATTTTTCTTAAGTCATAACAGGAATTCATCAATTTGAGGGCTGAGTTTTTGAAATTATTTTTCCTAAGGAGTGGTTTTAAAAAGGTGAATGTTGTTTCATTTTGAGGATAATGCAAAAATATCAAGAACTGGATGGAACTGATATTCAGAAAATTCTTGAAACAGTATAATATATGCACATGCAGCTTTGTCAAGTTGTCTTGAGTATGTGCTTTTATCCGTCAAAGCAATCTGACTCAGAGTATACATAGTCAACTTATTCCTATTCTAGGAAATTGACATGTGCTTTGTTTTAAAATGTTATTTTTACTGAACCAGTAGTTTCATAAGCTAGTTATCTGTTAATATTCTTGAAACAAAGGTAGTTACTACCAAGTTGCTAAGTGACTATACAAATAGGCTTGCATAAAGGATAATACTGTAGGAAAAGGGATAGACTGCCCAATTTTAATGTTCCCAGTATAAAATTAAGAATTCCAGTCTAACTTCAGGTTTATTCTTTGACACTGTGGCTGCAACTTGCATAGAAATCAGTTTTATGTCACAGATAGTGAGTACCAATGGGTATGTTAGATCCCTGAATCATAATGTAACTGTTTGCAGGGTTACTTTTCCACAAGGAGTGCTATTTGGCTTGTGCTTTGTTTCTTTTTTTTTTTTTAAAGTAAATGCAACCAGTCTTTCAGGTGCAGACAACAGAGAGTTTTGGGGGAAAATTGATGCCATACTGTGCAAGCTGTGCACAGTATAGGGTGTGCAGCCTCCATCAAAAGAAGGGTGAAGCTGTTCGGATGCTGTTATCACATCCACTGTATGGCCAAATCTTTAAATGCAGTATCACCAGCCATAGGAGAGTGAGCTTCAGAACCTTTGGGATACATTTTCGTAGATTTGGTATTTTAGCTAGTGCTAGTCATAGTTATTTTATTGAAATTGAATCTGGATTAAGTGATTAGCAGATGTAAAAGTTTCACAAAGAAAATCATTCAGTAGGAATCATGATGACTGCGAAATGCCCAAAATGCAGTTGGGGTTGTTTAGCCAAGAGAAGTCTCTGCGAAGACCTTATAGCACCCTTCCAGTAATTAAAGGAGACCTACGGATCAATTTGCCCAGAGAGGTTGTGGAAGCACCGTCCCCAGGTTGGATGGGCCTTTGAGCAACCCAAACCATTCTGTGAATTGAACAAGGAGATTGAGGCAGGTAAAAGGAGATTGTTTTACTAAACCAATGTCAATACAAACAAACCCTGTCCTGATTTGATCTAGAAACTGGAGGGATCATAATATTTGAGCAATAGAAGGTGATTCTTACAGACATCTCTAAAAATTTGGGTGTAGTTTAAAAGCAAATGCTGAGTGATGTAGTGTCTCTTATGCTTTTCCACGAGTGCAGCTTTGGAATTGTTTTGTTGCTCTGAAATGCAGATAAGGAGGAAGAGAAAATCCTTTTAGAACATTATCTTTTGTGTTGTACCACTAAGTGCTTGATGCACCTTTGATGACTTCTAAAGAATTTAATGGTGTTACCAATACCATTTTCTTCAAGGTTCAATCTGTTAGTTGTTTTAGATGCACTGTCCAAGGAAGTTGATGAGGTGTCAGGAAGCATATCCTAGACAAGCTGCGGGAGGGTGGTATACATAGAGAAAAACCTATAGTTCTGTCTGCAGCCAACGTATCCTGCTGATAGTATAGCTCACCTGTAAAATTAGGTGCATACTACCATTTCCAGTTCAACGAAGCTCTGTTTTATTTCATATCTGATATTCAGTTTGTCCAGACAGTTCAGCATGCCATTAAATTTATTAGAGTTGATTAGGTGTCTTTTGTGCCTGACCTGCTGTTGGATTCTGTTTGAACTTGGTTATCAGTGTTGCACGGGAGTGCTGACATGGATAATCACACACTTATTAGGCAGGGTATTTTTTAGATAAGACATTTGTAATCGTTGTTCTAGAAAACTTGGACATCTTATTCATATGAATGTTTGTACTTGAGGAGAACAGAAGTTTACATTTTCCCAGCAGTAATTCCTAGTCCTAGGAATAGTGGACCACTACTGAACCCGATGTACAATTACAATGTACTCTCATAAACTCTCTGGAAGATTTTCCTTTGAAGACTGAAAGGTTACTATCCTGTTAGGTCCTACTACTCTGATTCCTGTTTGACTATAATTTCTGAACTGTTTACTTAGTCATAACTATATATAAATATTTAAAAAAAAAACAACAAACCAAGCCCTAAATCCTGTTATCCAGAACCTCCATCTGTGATGAGAAACAATATTTTTTCTGTGGTCCTATAATGTTAAATTGCTCATCAATAAAATCTCATATGTAATCTGTAACCTCAGCCTACAGGTTAGCATTGGTATTCATAATGCAGTAATAAAATTTAATAGTTTCCTACTCATATATTGCTTTATTTTTTAACTCTACAGGGTCATCCATATGGTAATCACTCTTGGCTGTCTCTCATCCCTATTATGTATTCCATAGGATATCTCTTGGTAACATCTGTGTAAGCTTCCAAGATGCAGTTCTTTTTTATATTATTAAATACCTTTCATTAAATATTCTTTGTAGAAGGATAAATACAAATTTGTTAAATAACAACGGCAAGAGAACTTGCGGTGCTCTGGGGCTATAAAACTGCAATTTGTAGAGTGTTTTGCAGTATGCTGTGTTCAATTTTAAGAACATTAACATACTAAGAATCCCTTATGAGTTTGCTGTTTCTAAAATTAGGCTTAAGACTGATCTTCGTAGGATAGTGGAATGAATTAGTAAAATGCTAGGATTCTTATTAAAGGTAACTGATTAGTGTCCTATATTGGAAAGGCCCTCAGAGTGGTATATCTGAGGACTACGGTGGCAGGTACAATATGAAGTTCTGATTTAAAAATGAACCATTAATAAAATGTAAATAAGATTTATTATTTGTTCATGGAACACTCCCCTGCAAAACATTTCCTATAATACCATGCATTTTCTAATCTAAGAAGATATGATCTTTCTGAGATTTGCTCAGTAGAAAAATTGGTAAGCACTGCATACATAGAAGGCTAAGGAATTACAGGAACTTTAAGTAGATACTGAGCTGTTTCAGTTTTCTCCAACGCCTACAAGCAGGAAGGGAAAAGTAACCCAGCCAAGTATCAGTTTGTTCCTGATGTCCTTCCAGGTTGCGGGCTTTTGAATCCTGTTTATTTGCTCCATTGAGACAAGTATATGCAACGCTAATAGCTTTTTATCTTTCTCCGTGAAGGAGTATTTGAGTGAGCTTTCTGTGGTATTGAGGAGGACTCCAGGCAATCTTAAGCACAATTTCCAGCTTTCTACATGTGATTTCCAGAAAATTATGTATGAAAGCACACAAATTTTACGTCCTGAGGTGTTTTAGGCAAACTGTAAGAGCACAATCAGTGCACACACTGTATGATGTGTTGTTCAGTCTCAGTGTCTCAGTAGAGTAACAAATTGTGTGGGAAGGGCCATGCAGGTATTCAAAACCTTCAGCTTATGTTTAGGGAAGGCTTCCAGATGTAAAGAGGGGTGGATGTACCTGAGGAAATGCGAACAAAGGGAAGGTCTATTTCTTAGGTTTGTTTTATTTTCAGCATAGAGGAAATTGACTTCCTTTTATAAACAAATTGGTTTATTTATAAAAATCAATAGCCTGGTTTGATAATGTCAAAATAATTGATCTTCAATAGATGACAGATTTCTTAAAAGCTTATTGTACTTTGAAGTTGTGTTTTAGGATTTGGGAACCAAGTATGAATCAAGTTGGATTATTGTATTCTAATTTGTTTTTCCAGATTAGAATGCTTTATTTTCTCTTGCTCCAATTTGTGATCAAATACATCTAGTGGATCCTCTTTCTGCATATGTGAAACACAGTATCTTAAGCTGTTTTATAAAGCCATGTTTTCCCATTCCTATCTGAACAGGAATATCCCTAGCAATGACTTCGAGAACTTCACAGAGCATTGATACAGGTAGATACTGAACTATTTACACTTTTTTTGGCTGTAATGATTTCGGTGAGTTTAGTAATATATCCAGTGGTGCTTATTGTTCTGATGGTTATAAGGATTTAATTATCTATTTAATGTTGTAGTTGTTTGTAACAGTTACAGCCAACTCCTAACTGGCATTGCTGTCATGGGAAGCTTTACTACTCTATTGTCAGTACTTTTGTAAAGGAGAGTAGTTTGTAGCTAATCTAGCAGTAAAAGATAGATTAGATGTTACACCTGAACAAAAATTGCATAATCTTTGTTCTAATAACAACACATTGCTGTTACAATGGTGGATGAATTGAAAGTAGATAGGGTCCTAAGGCAGTAAGGATTATTCAGCAATCGCATTCATAAAAACAAGAATTGAGTTCTTTTACAAAATGTGCTTGGTGATTGCTTCGAACTTGAGTATTTGCTGAAATATATAGTTTAATGTCATATATTAAGATGTCATAATTTCAGATGAAGTCATTGGATGAAATAATTAAATGCTGTAAGATATATTTTGTCATCTGTGCTAGCTTGAAAAGTATAATTGGAAACATGGATCAAGAAGCAGTTTTAAACTAGTCAGTAAGGTTTGTTTCGTTCCTGTTAAATAAATTACTGTGGTCTAATTTTTGACAGTTTCATGGCTTCTTTTTTAAGATGCAGAGTTTTGGTTGGTTTTACTTTTCTTTATTGAAATAGTTAGAAGAAAATACTAAATCAACAGGAAGGCCATAGCTTCAACTGGAAGTTAGAAAATGTGGAAGAAACCAGTCTTTAATCTGTACAGTCTCATCTCTCCTGTAGCATAGCCCACAGAATACTGCCCAGCAAACTGAGGTGGAATTGGTGTTTAGTCAGCTCTTATTCATTGTAATGGGAAACTGACAAAGTCCAGGTTATAGAATACAAGGAATTAGACCACCACTGCGCCCCTCCACCCCACCCTGCCAAAAAAAAAACAACAAAAAAACCCCAAAAACCCTACACAGAAAAATAACACTACAAAAAACTAACCAAAAGACACAAACAAAAAAAAATAGCCATAGGTCTGAAATGAGTCTGCAAAGCAAGTCCTTCCGCTCTCAACATTTAGAATGGCAATTTAGGGAGTTGCCATTCTCTCCCTCTCTGATGGTGCTTTTTATGCAAAGACTAGAATTGTAGTTTGCACAGCCTCCCTCCGAGTCATGTGTACTAGGATACCAATTCAGAGGAAGATAAGGAGCACAATAGCCCATTACACAAAGGAGACAGTAAGCTACTCAGTGTTCTCAGCCACTGAATGGCAGCTCACAGCCCAAGTAAGTGTTCCAGCTTGGTCGTCCAAGGCTCTCAAAGATGGCTGTTTGTGTCCCGTCATAAAGATGATATCTATCTTATAGGCATTTATCCCTAACAGGCTATGTGAAATGTATGATTCATTGCCTCAGGCTATTGTTCTTTGTTTACCACTGATTGAAGACTTAGTGCATATTGACATCATAGTATGGTCTCAAATCTACGTTTTTATATTTATTGGAATAATATTACATTTATTGCAAGAGTAGCTATAGAATATCTCCTCATCTTTCTCAGGAAATGTTGTTTCTGATTTGCAGTATCAGGTGAGTTGGGGAGAGCATATGACGTTACTATTTTTTCTATTTTTCCTGCCACATTCTAATCCTTGTATGTCATGGTGGGATGTAAGTAGAGAATTTCTTGCTTCTTAAGCAAAAGTATTGCATCAAATAGCATCCCTTTTCCTGGGTATTTATGCAAGTATGATGCTGATATGTGTGTGCTCCATGAGTAGGAAAGAAAGCTATGTAGCTTGAAGGTCTTTTATTACTGCGTAGTTGACCTTTCTGCAAGGTCTGTTTAAAATGAAAGTTGTACCTCTTATGTCTGGATAATTTAACAAACACAAAAGGGTGGAAAAGTTTTCTTCCCTTTTTTAGATCACTCTTTAAATGCACAGTGAGTGAGCTATGTAGTCGTGCAACATCACTTGGCTGGTGGTGCATTTCAGATCTCCATAGAAGAAACTCATGTCATTCGATTATTTGCTTTAAAGTAATCTGACCCTAGTTATTTTCTTATAACCTTGCTGGTCATATTCAATACCTGTTGTTCTGGAAATGGTTCAACCTTACTCAGCACGTAAAATACAAATGAATCAGACATCTCTTTAAATGTAATTGAAACCAAGAAGCCCTGCTATTCCCATGGTATTGTCTAGTAATCTCTAAGCATTTGTAAACTATTGGGAAGCTTTTTTAACCAGTTTGTTCATGTGTACTGTATTTGCTTTTATGCTTCATGATGTTGAGTTAGGCTAGGGAGAGGTTTAAGATAAAACCCTTTGAATATTGTAGGGGTGCTCTGCCTCCCTCCTCTGTAATTTTGGTCCTTGCAACCTTTTAATCCAAATGCCTTGGCTTTCTTTCTCTGATGTTGTAGTTCCTGTAGGCATTCTGGATCACATTAAACTTCTTGTGTTGGCAGTCTTTGGAATTATACCACATTCAATAAATCTCTGACAAGGCTAAATTGACTTCAGAAGAGCCTTTTGAAGGCCTCATTACCACGAGTTTCAGTCGTAACATGCTAACAGGGACACATCCCTGCACTTCTAGCAGTGCCAGAATATTAAATGCTTGAATACTTGTCCCTGTGCAGTATAAACTTTCAATATGTTTCTTTTAGTTTGAAATAGCATATTCTTCACAGCTGTGGTAGGGTAGGTCTGTGGAAGCCTGGGACTGGGATGCAGATATGTTTGCTTAAGAACTGTTTAACCAACTGATGCCGCAACTTACTGCTTGTACATAGCTCTTTTAGATTCATAGGTAATGTTATGAACTGAAGATTCTGGTTCAGGTAAGAGCAAACCATTTCAGTATTCTCAGGCTTCAGAGAAGGATGGAAGGGTTTAGTGGTTGTGTCTCACCAGTGCCATGGAAGATTTTACCAGCAAATGTTATAAACAGCTGTTTCAGTAGTTAGGCCTGCCAGATGAGAGGGAGTAACTACTGTATCCCCATGATTTCCAGAGATTCTAATGTCCCATTTAATATTTCATCAACAGAAACTGAGTTCTGAAAGAAAAGTTGCTGCTTCTTGAAAAGCCAATGACAGAAAAAGTGCCAGGCAGCAAACTCAAAATAGGAATGCTGCAATGTTTTTTAATGCATGATTTTAATATTAAATCTTTTGATTTCTCAAATGGTCGTGTGAGAAGATGGAAGGGATGAAATAAACCCCGTAAAAAAAAAAAAAAAGAGCTCTGTTTGTTTTATCTTTTATTTAATTATTTCAGAGTTGAAGCAAAGTAGCTTTGGTTTCAATAAAGCATCTTACCTAGCAGCAGAATGCTGTTCAGACTGTACATAAACTGAAGTAATAGTGTTTGCAACAGTCACTAACTAGAAATAATTACTAAATGGAAAAGACAATGAAAAAGATACCTCTGAAACAATGAAATGCTTCTCATTAAGAGAATTAGCCCATAGGGTGGAGTGTACACACTCCCCCTTTTTTTTTCCTTCTTTAAGGTGCTGTTCCTAACTGCTACTCTTAATGTGTGCTTATGTATTTAAGCTCTGGAATGCTAGTAAATTTTTGTAAACTTGCATTTCTAGGAGATTTCTGTGGTGTTATTTCCTCTTAAATTTCACTCTGAAGCAGCCTAAATAATGTAATGGCTTTATCACTACTTTTTTTCTATTCTGTTTCCATTTTTCACAAAGGTTTTTTTAATATGAAACTGAAAACTGAACTTAAATGCTTAGCGAATGTTTTCAAGTACCCAGGTTCTTGCATTTGCATTTCAAACGCTTCTTACATTTCAGTTCTATTTTGAAATCTGAATTTATTTACTCTACAAGGTTCTATTACGTAAATAAGGACTTGTTAATTTCAAATGAATTTTTTATCTTCTATGCCTGGCTGTTCTAGCAGGCAAAGGTATGAAAGAGCACAGCACCTCCTTGGTGGGTGGGTGAGGACAGAGGTAGAAGCCAGTTATAGATGTATTATGTTTGACTTGCTTTGAATTACCCCTGTCTCCTCAAAATGTGTGTTTATTTGAATGAAACAAAACGTTTATTTGGTTGATTGGTTAGAGCTTTTTTGTACAAAAAAATCTTTCCTGGCATTAAAGAACCAACTGCAAACCACAATAATAAAATAGCTGTTAATACAGTGCAGTGAGTTCTTCCAGGCTGAACAAATTAAAGCAGTTGTTTATTACTGAAGCAGGGCACAGTGTGACACTGTATGGTTAAAGTGTTCCTCAATTTACACAGCCAACCAAAAAAATATTAGCCCTAGGCCGTGTGTGTAAGACAATGACTTGGAACTGTTTTGTTCTGAAGCGTCAGACAAAGATATGGAGCCACTGATATAGTTCTTTTGATGGCTGGGAACAGCTGGCAGTGAAATCATAGAATCATTTAGGTTGGAGAAGAGCTTTAAGGTCATGGAGTCCAACTATTAACCTAACAATGACAAGTTCAAGACTAAACCATGTCCCTAAGTACCACAACTGCACATCTTTTAAATACCTTCAACAACTTCCCTGGGCAGCCTGTTCCAATGTTTGACAATGCTTCCAGTGAAGAAGTTTTTCCTCATATCCAATCTCAACCTCCCCTGGCACAACTTGAGGCCACTTCCTGTCATCCTCTCACTTCTTACTTGGGAGAAGAGACCAACACCCATCTCACTACAACCTCCTTTCAGGTGGTTGTAGGGAGCAATAATGTCTTTCCTCAGCCTCCTTTTCTCCAGACTAAACAGCTGCAGTTCCCTCAGCTGTGGAAGAGAACTATTAAGGAAAAACAGATTGTACTAAAACTTCTTGTCATGTTCTGCTTTTATCTTGTCTTAAGAAGGTTGTCATACCGTTGCCGTAGCTCTCTGATAGCAAAGGGAAGCGCTATAAGGCTGAACACTGCATGCAGCAAGGGCGTGTAATACAAATATGCAGTTCAGTTAAGCATTGAGAAATAGTGAGGTATGGGCTGCAATCCTGAATTTCCCAGCCCATTTCCTGAAACTGTGTATAGCTGAGCCCAGTAAAGTAAATAACCTTTGATTCAAAATGAAAGAGACTTTCACTTGTTTATACCAGTATGCTTTAGACTTTTACAGTGTTCTTTTCATTGCTTTAGCCGTTTTGAGCAACTTAAGGACTTCAAAGAAGGCAGCTGAGAAATAATTCTATCAATATTTTTTTGGTTTGTTTTCTTTTTCCCTCAAAGTCAGCTAAGCATTAGTAACTTGCAAAGAAACATATGATTCAACAGGTTTGGATTTTATTCTGTAATGGGTTTTGATTGAATAGCTTCTTGTCTGTAAGGAAGGCTTGTTTATGACTGATTAGTCTGTAACAGCAGTACTGAGAAGGATCCATCTAGCTCATTTTTCTTTCGTACTGGCTAGTAGTGAGTATTTGGAGAGTTAAGACAAGGTAAGGAAGGGGCTAGCACATGTCACTGTACTCATTAATACATCTTCTAGCATCTTCTTAAATCTTAGTTCTACTGAACATGATACTGGATCTTTATACTTAATTTTTTTCAAGGATTCTTTCATACTAGCTTGATTCATCAATGTTTAAACTCATCTAGGTTTTCTGTCTTATGACAATAGTTACATGGTTTGCTTTTGAATTGCATGCATATTCTTTTTTCTTAGCTTAATGCCTTGTATTTACTGTGAGAATTTGTGACGAAGAATTGAATAGTTGTTACCTATTCATTATCTTCATTCCCTACTTCAAGTCAAGACTTATATTATGCACCTCCTCTGCTTTCACCTTTTGTAGCATTTAATGCTCTTTTTCTAGATGAAAAAATTATATTTTTATTTTCTCATTGCAAAATTTCTCTGCACAATCTTTGATCATTCTTATTATATTATTCTGTATTACTTCTAGGTTTGCTTTTATCTTCCACAAGGTGGAAGTACACCTATAGTACAGTATTACTGAATGCATACATGGTTATCTTAATTACATTATCATTTTCTAGTATTTTTAAATCAACTTACGTAATATAAAATATAGAAACATACACCACTTTATAATAAAAAAACCAGGCAATTAAGAAAATAGTATTACTCATGTGAATTGGATCGTAATCTTGTCTTAGTAATGACATTTTATTTAAGATAGTCTTTGTCACATGATGGTCATTTAATCTTTTCTTAGCTTTTATTTCTCCTTCTTTTTTGCCTATCAGAGTACTTCCTTTTAAAACGGGTGATAGCGTAGACTTTACAAGCCTTTTGTTTTGTTTATTTATTTTAATATTTCTGGGTTTGCATCTTAACTTGAACTTTTTGAGTGGAATTGTATTGATTCACTGCTGTGGTAATAATAATGTCTTGTCTAGAAAATATTCAACAGGATAGTTAGCTTCCAAGCTATAAAAATAATTTTTGAGTCTGTAAAATTGTCTCTTCATGAGAAAATTTAATAGGGGTTAAACAGTCCTAAAAAATATTTAAATGAGGGGAGGGGAGTGCAAATTTGAAATTCTCCATATCCAGAAAGAACTTGAAAGGGTGTTGTACTGAGAATTTAGAAGATGATGTGCTTCAAGAAGTTATACCAAGAATTAAGCAAAATGTATCTTATAATTTCAAAAAGGCTGAAACTGGAAAAAAATCCCAGACCAACTAAATAGATGGTTGGGTTAAGGGAGGGAACAATCTAAAATGTGTTTATTAGAGATAAGCATTCTGTGGCTTTCATGTGAAATAGCCATTCTCTGTATTAAGACTTGATTCAACTCTTTAAGTGGCACTTAGCCATTAAAAAAATCTAGAAATAAGTTCTTCTGGAAAATGTTTTCTGCTTCTAATGCTTATATTTGTTTACTAAGTGCCCTGTTACAGTGTTCTCCAGAACTGAATGTGAATAAATACATGAAACTGACAGCTGGAACCGCTGCTCATACTGAAGTTGCTTCTCTTACTTGGGCAGACTTTTGTTTACCTCTAGGTTTAAAATCTGTGAAACATCTCATCTTAAGACCTCAGTATGCATCATCAAAGGATTTGTATTGGTCTGCATCAGCTGATGAGTGGATTTAAAGGCTATGTGTTTAAATTGAAGTTGAATTGGGACTTAGGCCCTCATAATTTCACTATATTTTAATTCTTTAAATAAATCTGCGTTAAGTCTGCCATATGTTTTTGTGGAATTACATAATCTTTATTCATTAAAATGAATACTTTTGGGGGATCATTTTGGCAATGTAAGTCTTTCTTAATCTGCAATGAAAATATACAGTCTTACTAATAGGAGGTGAACTAGAAGTGACGATTTACTTTATAATGCTGTCTGTTGGGAAACCTATTTTTAGACTGCGAGAGTCTAAAAAAACTGAGGGAGAAACTTTGTGCATTTGAACGCTTGGAAGTTATGTCTCAAGTATAGAGATACACAACAAGGAAACATATAATATGGTAAAAATCTGCAAGTGTTTTCTAAAATATGTTCTTAATATAAGTAGCATAAGCAGAAATACTTCAGGAAATATCTTAGTGAAGTACTTTGATGTAACTTTTAATCAATGTTCAGAATTTACTTTCTCAATTGCCAGAGCTGAATACAAGTGTATGTATGCAGTGATACTGATTCACTTCATGAAGTGAATACAGCAGTGAGGACACAGTCCCATTTTTTTTAGTTTGTCTATGGCTATTAATAATTTTACAAATGCAACTGTATTTTTGTTAACAATTTTTATAGAATAATTTTATATTAGACTTTTTTTAAAAAGACTATTGTCTGTTGAAGAGAATATGGCTAAATATTGATCTCTCTAGCTACTACTATAAGGGTTTAATACGTTTAAGACTTCCATTAAACTTTGAAAGAATTTTGTTTCACATAGTGTAAAGGCTTAAGGAAACTGAGAAAACTATGGAGTTATTACTGCCACTAGTATAGTTCAAGACCATTCTATTTGCATCCTAAATAATACAGTTCAACGTAGTTTCAAGCCCTTGAAAAACACACTGATATGTTAAAACTGTAATTTGAGTAAGTGTTAGGCCTTGAGTATTCAGTAATTAAGTAATGCTGGAGTAGAATATTGGTGAGAGCAAAAATTATGTATTACATAAAACTGACTTCAAAAGATGGAACATCTCTAGTTCATTGTTTTGTGTTTCAACAGTAAATTGATGTATTGATGCTTGTAACAGAATTTATAGATCCTGAAGTACATCTAGCATCACTCTGTTTTCCTATGGGAATATAGTCGTGTAGACATGTAGCACAGCGTTCAGTGCTCTGCCTTTCCATCCTTGCAGGCAGATGGGGTGATTTGCATTGGAGAGGTGGACTGCAAGATGAGGGGAAGATCTGGGAGGACCACAGGGCTCAAAGGTGTGATTCTGTGTCTCCTCAGAGATTCAAAGTCTAACCAGGCAGCTGTCAGTGTCGTGGTGCGGAGGCTGATCCTAGTTCATGTCCTTGTCTATGACCAGGACAGCGGGATGTGCTGTGGTCAGGATTGCAGTTGATACCAAATTAGAGGGCAGTACTCATTATGTGAGGATGGACATATGGCATTTTATAAGTTTCTTCTAGATGGGAAAATAGGATGACAAACTTCATGATGTTCAGCCAAGAGAAATGAAAAGTCCAGCACCCAGGCTAGAATAGTCTACTGCTTGGGCTGGGAACTAGCTAGTTGAGTTGGGAGCAGCCTCATAGGAAAGACAAACTGGACAGGGGTCAGTGGACCACCCTTGCAGCAGTAAAGACATATACTGCATGTTTAAACTCCTTTAGCAGGACTGTAACCTGCACACCTTCTCTGCTGGGCATATAGGACTGCATATGGAAACCTGTTTTCAGCCTCCTAGTGTACTGTTAAAATTAACAGTCTAGCTCAAATCAACTAAGGTATTTAGGAAGCTATAGCATATGACAGGAGAATAGACTGAGGAAACTGGTCTCGTTTAGATAAGATCAAAAGAGAAGACAAGGCCAAAGGAGATCTAATTGCTGTAGCCTTGCACTCTCTAGGTGATTCATGGTTATAGTGAAGGCAGAACTATTCTCCTTAGATGTGCACAGTAGAAAACTAGAGACAAGTCACAATGGAGGAAATTCCAATCAAGTAAAAGGGAAAATTAAAAAAAAAAAAGTAAAGTCACTATGGGAAAATGAAGTTACACACTTAGCTTTTCTATGTTTTGTCATTAAGAAACTTCACTGAATGTTAATCTTTGCCCTGCTTTGAGCAGAGGTTTGACTAGATACCCTTTGGAGCTCTGTTACAGTTCTGTGATTCTAAATTCTGTAAATGTGCAGATAGCAGTGGAAGAACTCCAGCATTTTTAGACAAAGAATGATAATCCCAGTCTGTCCTGAAACCATGGCATAGTCGAATTGGAACAAAGGAAAAAAAAAGCCTGTGCTAACCAGGCATTGCCTGCCCATAGAGCTTAACTGAGAGGACCCGAATGATGCACTCAGTTGGCCCTGTGCAGGGATGGTTAATAACCCTTCAAAGGGCCAACTCAGTTCATAAAATATGGATGTCGAGGTCTTCTTTTGCAGCTCTTGAGGTGTACACTTCTCTAATTATCTCTTAATGCCATCATTCAACCTCTAAAAAAACCAAGGTCTTGCATTTTATTGTGTTTATTGGAAGTGTTGAAAGTAGTGGCTAAATTTCTTGCATGGTGAAGGAAGATAAGGACTATTGTGGTTGCATCTTAGTGGAGGAAGGAGAGGGCACTTCCTTTTAATCTTTTAGGAAAAAAAGACATATAAATAAAATCTACTAGACTATCAAAATTGTGTTTGAGTGTTGAAAGATGTGCATGCTGTAACACTTAAGTGCTGTACTAAAATGCCTTCTATTTACCTTAAATTGAGCAGTGAGCTTTAATGTATAGTATAAAAATAACTTTTCTGAAAGTTCCGATTTCATTTTTTCGTTGGTACTTTGGGTTTCTATTAAACTTATTTACAGTGTCAATGAGATTTTTTTCTTTTGGGGGTCCATGTATTGTAATGAAGTTTTTGTCTTTGTTTTTTTCCTTGTTTGTTTGGGGACGTTGTAGTTGATGATAATTGGCTCTTGGTAGAGGGAAGTTGAAATGCACATGTGTAGTGCCTTCTGTTGTTGACAGTTATAGATGATGGACAAAATTAGTGCAATCCATACAGATTTGTTAAACATTTTAGTATTGACCTGGGATCCAAAATGTACCTTTAAAATATTTCCAAGCTGAAATGTCTCTTCTGTTTTGGATTCACTTTGTATTTTAGCTGTAACTTTAGATCTAGCCTCTTAATCTACCATAAGTGATAGGAGTGTCAAAAATTATTTCTTGCCCTTCAAGTCTGTTAGTTTTTCTTCTCTGTTCTGTGCCCATTTTGTAGGATCACAGTGCTTTGAAGGCTTTGGCCGAGTGTCTGTTAAACTGAAATTACTTTCATTACAAGCCAAGCCAAAGAGGAGAAAATAATTGTGGGTTATGTTTGGTTAGGGGTTTGGGGGTTTTCGTTTGCTTGGGGGTTTTAGTTTTTGTTTTGGTTGGTTTTGGAGTTTTTTTACACAAAGTGGAGCAACATAATGGCATAAGTATGTAAAATAACAAAAGTATGCAAGACGTTTTTTATCTGTTTTGGTGGGTTTAGTACCTTTGCTAGTGGGCTATTTCTGTGTTCTGTTTTTCTTTGGAAATAATTGTTTCTCAGGCAGGTAAGGCATAGACACATCCCATTGAACACAGTGAATCTTGTCCAATGTAGAATGTGAAAATATTACTGTGAAACATACTCGTGTTACATGAGTTTTAACAATACTGGTTGCTAAAAATGTAAAGGAAATTATGATCTTAATGTTTAGTAAAGACAGTGCTAGTGATCATTTCAATTACTGGAAACAGATTTTTTTCTTTTAGTTATAACTAATAACGTGTTCCTGAGGTGGTAATGATTTCTTTCTTTGGAGGGCTGGTGTGGAATATTAACAGTTGTTTTTGTTTGGTTTCATGAAATGTAATGAAAATGAAGTTGCTCCTCGTGGTGCGATTTGTACAGTATGGTAGAAAAAAAGGTCGGTTGCAAAGGCCTCTTCTTATCAGAATCTATAATGTGCAAAGAAAAAATGTTGAAACACTCTTGTGCTTGGAGATTATTGAATGAAGAAAACTCCTTTTGTAACACTAGCAGTATAGATAATTTTTTGGAATAATTTTCAGAGGATAAATTTTCATGTAACTGTAGCTGCTGTAGAAGTAAAACAATGCAAATTAAAAATTAATACTACATTAGGATAATTATTGAAAAGTTTTTAAGATACTGTTTTCTGTTTAAAATGTATAAGTTATTTCTGTATTATTTTTTGAGCCATTTATGTCTGTAGGTATTGATTTTTCTTATTAAGCATGAGTCATCGATTGTATCTTAAACCTGTTTCCAGATTTTATTTTGGTTTGAAATGTCACGTGTTAAGTAATAGCCAGGGGCATACTCAGGTTAGGTTTTCATAGTGTTGCAGCTGAGAGATTACTTTCGAAGCCTTGTTTCATTTAACTGAGTTCTGAATAAAGAGACTAGCAGAGTCTTCCACGTTGCTGAAAATTTGTAGCCTCTAAGGACTCCCTGGAGTATATTCCTATAAGAAGTATGCCTATGAAATAGCAGTAATTAATCCTTTAACATAAGGAGCTATGTGTTTTAAGATACACAAAAATAGATCTCCTTCAAATGGAAAATAATGCAAACTTAAAAAAGCTGATGAGAAAAAAAGCTGATGGCATGTGCTTGAGATGTTTAGTCTTACCTTTGTATGCCTGCCCACATGCAGACATAATAAGATAGTTCGGTTAGATGTACCCAAATGTTGCATGGTAGATCATAAGGTAAACTTTATCCTTTAATATCTTTTTAATTATATTTTTCTGCCTGGAGATGACCTATTTCAGTGAACTCTTTATGATATAGCAGATTGACTGAATACCAATTTGATCACCTGCTAGTCATTATACTACACAATATTAAAGAGTACATCGCTTCGTAGTATTATTGTACTTTCAGTCATAAGATGCAAGAAAGTCTGGATATCTGGCTTCTGCTGAGTTAATGTGTTGTGTGCTATGTGCTGTGGGTAGAGTACTTCATAAGTTGAGATACTGTTCGTCGTTGTTGAATGAACAGGATTTAAATAAAAGGCTTCAGTTAAAAATAATGTATGATGATAACTTGGGGTTGTAGCCTTTGGCCCACTTACTTGGGTGTTTTCCTACTTGGCCTTGCCCTTGGTCACCCCGTGTATTTCCCATAGATGTACTCTGGGGTTCTTCTTGCCCGTCAAGCCCATCAAGTTATCCAATCAAACTTATAAATGGAGAACTGTTTCTTAATAAAGTACTTTTTGTGTGAGTTACTGAGTAACAAATTGGAACTTTGATTTTCCAGAGTTTCTTCCTGCCAGTCAGGACACTTGCTGTGAAGTTCAAACATTTTTTTCAGGCTGGTGAGGTAATTCCTAGTGTACTCTCTGCATGCAGATGCACATGTGTTAACTTGTACAGGAATTATGCCAAATTCCACATAAGAGTAGAATTACTCTCGTGGTATTGATTTAAACTAGTTCTCCATAGTTGTGGGTGCTGAAGTGACCAGAATGTAATAAGAGGAATATGTCGAGCTACCCATGGAGATATTCACTGTCATCTGTATCTTTGGCTTTGTTTTCTAAACTAGATTGAAGTGTGATTTTGTAAAGTGGACGTAAATGTTTTAAGTATCCTGTTCAGTAAAGTCTATGTAGGATGCTGCCTGCCTTTTAAGGAAAAGAGAGCTGATAAGACTGAAACTGTAGATGATCCAGAAGGGTCATAATATAGAAGGGTATATGCTATGGTGGGCTGAAGTTCACAGTCACCAAATACCTTCCAGTTCAGCGGTGAGGCTGTAGCATCCCAGGACAAGGTGAAATACTACTGCAAAATGCTCTAAGCCAGTATCAGCAGGAGCTCTGCACTAGGCTTTGGTCCCTGGGTTGTGAGGAAATCATCCATCTTCCCTGAGACCTGGCTGGAATACCTGTTATCTTCCTCTGCAGCAGTAGTGCCTTGGTAGATCTGAGAAAGCACCATCCTGTCCTCTTAACTAGGCTTTAACTAAGAATGTGCACACAACTTAAATTTGATAAATTTCACTAGAAAAATATCTCAGTAGTCTTCAAATGGAGATGACTATCCGTATGCAGGAAAAAGGAGGTAGGAAGAGTTTGAAAACTGGCTGCTTTGCAATATGGAATAGTAAAAGGGAGTTCCAGCAAAGTGTAGAAGTTCAGTCATCGTTCTGGACGTGAATATGTGTTTAATAAGATGGGGCTTTAAGTGAATAGTCATAAAAACTATCATAAAAACTATCTTTAAGGACATACATTTACAGGTTTCTGTGAAAATTAAATATAATAGAAAACTAGGTGCAAAAATGAAAGGCAAGGCACTCTGCCTATAAGCAGCAGTTTGGAAAACATACTGCTCTTACTTCAGGCTTGTAGCACTCTATGGTGTCTTAAAAATGTTTATCATTGCAACTCAGAGCAATTTATTTTTTTTTTTTATTTGAAGGCACCAGAAAACTCTTCTGTCATCTTGGGAAAATACCGCATACCTTAATCTGAATTTCCAGGGTAACTGATTTTTTTGGTATTTGATTTTTGGTTTACTATTGAGCAGATAAAGATGACTTGTATTTAGAAAGAAAAAATATTATTTAAAGCTATGTTTTGAACGATGTATGAATAAACATTAATTAAGAAATACATAGTTCATACATCTTTATGTGGAAAGCAATGAGAGCAAGGCTGGGAACTTGTTAGAGTGATGCAGTAGGTGCTGATTTAAGAAGACAGGAGATGCAAACTGTTATTTGAACTATTGGATAAGTCTTTGGGAAAAACAGTATGTGTTTAGACTTATGAGTAGTTTGCCTCTGTATCTGAAAGCTTCACTTTTCTTCTTGTTTTCCGATTTGATGTCAAAAAAATATACTGTTATTTTTTTGTTTAAATGGTTGTGTATTTAGGGCCACTGACATCCCCTTTGGCAAGTGGAGAAGGTAGAAACTGTGCAACCTCTCCCTGTTTTCATCCCAGATGGTGAGAAAACAACTGTTGTCAAAGGAAGAAAAGAAGAAATACGGGTAGGATGCAATTCTGAGAAGTCAAGCTTCAACTTGTTAGACATTTGGACACCTGGCAAACCTTGGCGAGCAAATGGGAATTTAAACCTGCCTCAGGTTTAGCTATTTTTGTTTATTTTTCAGTGCAAACATATCCATATCTTTTTGTACCTAAAATTAATCCTGGAAGTGACAGTGTAAGTCTGAGTTCCTACTAGCACTATCTTCTCAGAACATCTCTTTGATTATGGATAGCTGAGGTCTGAACAGCATGGCAAGTATGAAGGTTGCAGGAGGTAGCAGTTGGACAACCATAGTAGGAAGCCTCGGATTTCTGGAATTAATTTGAACTCCACATTACATCTGTGTTTAGTTGAAACTGTCCTGAGAAACATGAAATGCTACAAGAATTGGTGTTCAAATTCAGTGATGGAGATGATAGACAACAAAACTCACAACCATCATGTGAAGCAGACTGGAAATATTTTTCCTGAAATCCACATGGTATACCAAGACACTGTCATGTATCTGGTCCTTATTATTTAACACCTAAATAAATCAGAATGTACCCATTTGCTCCATCTTACTTAATCCTCAACTTCATTTCTCTGACTTTTGGACAGTTGCATTGGGAAATTCTGGAAGATGCTTGCTAGGACCACTCTTGCTATGTAGCCCCAAGAGTAGTAATGCTAAACTACCTTCGAGCATTGTAGAACAGCAGTAATACAAGTGTCTGTTATCATAAAGGTTGAGGGGTGTGTAATTTAGTGTCTTTTTCTCTGCCTAGACCCCACTTCCTCATGTTGGGAAGTAAACAGGGAGAGTAAGATTTTGAAATGTGGGGGAAAATAATTATAAGGTGGTTCTTGGGACAGAAGGAAGAGCTCCTCATGTTAGAAGAACAGAGATAAATCTTTTCTTGACTATTGCTTTGGAATTATGTAAGTGAGAACAAATGAGGGTCAGTCCTCATTGATATCTTGATGATGTCTCCTCTTTGAGCTTTTGTACTTATTGACATTTGCAAGAAAGAAATATGTCTTGGGTTTCCTCAGGCTTCTGAGACGTCTCCACACGTTACTCATGCTTTAGCCTTTGAATGCAAAAACATGTTGAAGTATTGAGTAGAAATTGGACAAAGAAACAAAAATAAGTGGCTATTTTTTCTGATGTTCAGAAACTGCAGATCATCAGCCTAATTAGTAGCCATAGCTCACTGGGATTGTGTACATGACTGTCAGAATTTTAGACAGTGAGCTTTGTGCAAGTTTAAGAATTGTTTTATTGGTCGCTGGAGGTGAAGGGACTTGCAGAATGACAATTAGGTGTAATTGCACAAACAGAAGTCTAGAGGGAGAAGACAACTTTTCAATATGTAGCTCTGGAGAACTGGAAAGTATAGAGGAGTTGCAGTCTGTTCATACCCTACTTTTCTCCTTAAGAACTGGCTTGGGAAAAAAAAAGTGCATTTCTACCACAAATACTGGTACATAATTGTATTTTATTTCCTGATAAAAGCTATATCAGACATTAAAAGTATGTCTGTTAGTTAAAATGTGCTGATGCTATTAAATTTGCTCTTTTTATTCTTAATGAATCAAAAGCTATTTAGGAAACTCCTGGCCGTATTTAGACTTAGTCTCACTGTGAAAAGAACAGTTTTACTTCAGGGCAATGTTCCTACAAGAAGGTAGGAATGACTAAATTGTAGATCCAGTGATCATGAAATCATCTCACACTGGCGTTGAACTGGAGTTCAACTCTTTCTTCATCAAATAGATCTTTTTAAAAAAGGCTTTAGACTGTCTTGAGTGAATTCTAAAGATTTTTTGCCATTATTAATTATTAAGGCAGTTTGAGAAACTTTGCATCATTAGTTATTTGTGACTTGAGGCATGACTATGCACTGTACAAGATTTAACATACAGGTAGAGTATGCTAATGTAACATTAAATGGATTGATAGTATTAGATTGAACTACACAGATAGCGAGTGCTGTCAGTAGATTTCTGCAGCTCAGGAATGATTCTCGATTTGTCACTTTCACAAATGAAGTAGTTTTGTAAGATCACTCAGAAAACTACTTTTATCTACTTCATTTGCACTATTTTCTTCTGTTGCTTTGGTTTTGATCTTTTTTTTTTCCTCAAGAGCTAATGACACAACAGCAATGAAAGTTAAGGCTGCTTAACTTATTAATGTGTGCAGTGCCCAGATGCCCTGGTTTAGTGCACACACATACACCCCCGCCGGGTCAGGACTTAAAATTGGGCAGCTTTTAGTCCCAGTCCCAGAGAGAGACTTGCAGGCTGGAAACTAACACTAAAACAGCTTTAATGCATCCGTAATAATAAAAGGAAAATAATAAAAATATTAAGAAAATAATAACATATATACGAATCAAACTCTCCTGATAAGTTGCAGGGCAGGCATCCCAGACTGGACTCAGCAGTAGACTGGAGCTGGACTCAGGAGCTGGATCCAGGAACATGTGCATGAGTTCAGGGACAGACAGTCAGGCGAGGTCCTCCCTTGAACATTGGGCATCGAAGAAGAGATCTGTCCCTCGTGATCTCTAAGCTTTTGTACTGAGTATAATGTGTATGGCATGGAATACTTTCTTTGCCAGGCTAGATCACCTGTCCTGTCCGCTCTTTGCAGCAGGCCAGGCTCTTCAGCACTGTTTCTGGGTTGGCCTTAATTTCCATAGGAATAAGTCTAAACGATGGCCTCTGCACGACAATGGCCCATCCTACTTCGGTGATAACTATCAGGCTGAAAAGGTGGAGAAAAAAATATTCTGCTTTAAGCTAAACTAGCACATCAGATTAAAAAAAATCTTGTTCTAATGTGAACAGTTGCAGTAGTCACTGCCTGGTTGAAGAATTTGTGCTTTTTAATTTGTCCCTTCAGTTGTTATTTTGGTCATTCAGCACTTTAGAAATACACTGCAGTATGGCTAGAAATTTTGTGAAGCAATCAAGCCATTTGTCATGAGATTGCTAATTATCTGCAGTGTAACTGATCCAAATTTAAATAATATCCAAAACAAACACACATAACCAGAGTAAAGATTTCAGGGACAGACATTGATTTTAAATATGCATTTCAAAGCTGATAAATAAAAGTTCATAGTGTGGTGGCTGAGAAGGTTTGGACTGTTTCTCAAAGGCAGACATTTTGGCATAGATATTTAAGGAATTAACCATTTTTTATAATTTTCTTTTCTATTCAAAGAAAGATACTTTAGACTGAAGAAATAAAGAAAATATATTCTGGACTGCAGATGAGATAAAGCTGAACTCTGACTTTAGTCTCACATAGCTTTCTGTGTGAAGAGATGTATTGATTTGCTGCTTAGGATGCTAGACATGTATGTGGTATTGGATTCTAGCTGAGGTCTGGAATTCAAATACATTTGTTTTCATGTGTTCCAAATGATGAGAACAGTAACTTTCCTGACTGTCACAGCATTCTCTAAAGCTTATTCTGATTTGACTATTTCTGCCTTGTATTCTCTGAACTGCTTTTGAAACAGATATTTTACTTAAATGCATGGCTTTCAAACTTTAACAACGTGTTTGAAACATAGTATTGTTACTCATTTCTATTTACAAAGCAAATTTATTAGTAATGTCTTCAATCCTGGAAGAAATTGTGCTTTTTCTGGAAACTATTGGTTGTATATTAATAGTGTTTATTTTTTAAAAAAACAGAAACAAACAAAAACACAAAAAACCCTTCACAGTGCCTGCCATCATAAATTGCTATAACTGATTTCTCACACGTTCTTTCTTATTTTACCAATAACTATATGTTCCTGTAAAAAAAAAATCAATAATTGATGGATTCCAAATGTGCTTTGTCCACAGTATTATAGTTTCGTGTTCTGAAGGCATAATGTTAAGTTCTGTTACAGGAAAAAAAAAAAGAGGCAAAGCATAAAACTGCAACTAAAATTGAAGCATCCGTTAAATGTTGTCTTTTATTTTATTAAAGTAGATGATTTTGGAAGATTTTAGCAAACATGTCTGAATGACTTGTCAGAGAGGGAATGTGTCTAGGAGCATGTAATTGCTCAGACTTTTTTCAGATTTAAGAAAAAACTTTTTATGTGTTGCAGGGTAGCACAGCCACTCAGTGGCTTGTGTGAAAATACTTTAGTTTGCAAAGGAACATAATGAGCAGCTAGTGAGGATGATTTTCCCAGCTGTCGAAGGGTTTCACAGAGTTATGACTGCCATATTACTGTCAAGCTGTCATGGACTAACTGAAGGTTTTAAAGCATGTTTGATGGGTTTGTGGGTAGAAGGTTTTTTGAATATTCTAGAAATGCAAACTCTTTTCTCAAATACCAAGACACAACAGGTGAAATGCAACTAGATTTGTTTCTCTGTGCTCAATATTTATGAGGTTGAGGGTGAGACCTAAAGGAGGAACTGCCATTTTTCCAAGAGGATCACATCAACTAACTAGAAACTGAATTTCTACCCAAGACAACTGACATATCCAAGAGCCTTATAAGCTCTTCTGTAGAAGAGATGAACTCTCCCAGAGTTGCTGTGTGGTGGATAATATCGAAGTAATCATTTTTAAAAGTTGCCAAAGTTTAGGCACTTAATGTGATCTTCTTTTGCCAAAATACAGAACACTAGTAGCTCCAGCTGAAGAGAAAGTGGCTCTTCAATGATTATTAAAAGCGCTATGCAGATAAATTTGGAGAATTAGGTTTTGGATATGTCAAATCAGCCAAACAATTTATTGAGATGTTAAGATTTTAAGATTAGACAATTACTGTTTAACTGTCGTATCTGTAAAATTTGATACTTTCATCTTGAAATATGTAATGGCCCCTGTTTTCAAGATCACTAGAATGAATGTCACGTAGAAATCTTAAGAGCAGTAATCTTGCCGTATTAAAGTTTAAGGTTATGTGTCTCATAATTGATTATCCTTGAGGTTCTGAGGAGAAAAATAGCTTTTGATCACCTAGTTGTTCTGTATAGTACTTCCTAGTTTTGAATGCTTTGTTTTACAATGCTGCAGGTGTTAATTCTATATGTGGCTTATGTTCAGTATGCACAGTTTTTTCTTTTTAATACACAGCTCATTCAGCAGTAGATTATTGCCTGTTTCGCATGGAAAGGGAATACCCCACAAACCATAAAACTTGAGCCACTGTTAGATAGCTTTTTGTTAATACTGCTTTGTAGGAAATATGTGGAACTTGATCTAGCAGAATGCCAAAGTGGTCGCTGGAGTTGACAAAAAAGACATGATTAAGTATTAGGAAGACTGTACTAGGGAAGGCAGGGATCATAAGTCTCTGGTCTGTTCATGTAACATCTGAATTGGTTTCACACTCAGTAGTGTGTACACTTGCAGTAAAACCAGAACTTTTATGTGCTGTCTAAGTATAGGTAGGATGCTCGTCACATCTGCATTACTGATAGTGATGGGGCTTGGGTGCATAGGCCAATGAGCAATCAATGAATCTTTAATACTAAACTTAATTCTTAGTCTTTGCATTTCAGTAGATGCTCTGATCTAATTTTACTGCTACCTTTCTGATACTACATTGGTTTTTCAGTGTTTTGTACCATTTGAAATGTGATTCTGAATCACATACTGCACCAATTTGATTTGCAGTGCTTCAGCTGCTGATCAAGAGACTTCTGGGAATCTCTTTATTACATTCTTATCAATAATGGTCACTATATTGAGTCTCACTACACTTTCTATACCAAATTTGCTTCTTAAAAACAATTATCTGTCATCTGGATTGTCATTATCCGGTTTGGTTTGGTTTTAACTTACCAAAATTTCCCTGGAAATGAATTTTCTGTTTATAAAATTAAGTTCTCATAAGGGCTCTTGGACTTTCACAGGCACCGACACAGACTGAACTGAAAGTGTATAAATCTCAGATACTAAAAAGAAATTTTCCTGTTAATCCAAATTTGCTAATCTCTATTCCAAAGCACATTTAACAACAACACAGTGATCTGTTATTGGTGAATTTTCATTCCAAGAAACAATATTAACTTTTTAACTTTATGGAATTATGAAGTATTACATCAATGTTTACTTATTATATAACTGTGCCACTGAGTGCAGAAGTGCATGCAGCATGTATCTTCAGAGTGGGAAGCGTGTTAGTATTCTTGATTATATGGGTAAAAAATAAACAATCTTATTATTCCAGTCCTGATTTTTTTAAAATCCACCTTTAACTACCAGCATCAAAAAGCAGAGAAAAATTAGTTTTCTAGCAATACTTTTAGGAGGACTCTATGGATAAGAGGAATTTTGGAAATAAAAGAGTTTAAGGAGAAAATGAAATGACACAGGACCTTTAGTAGACTAATTGTGTGGTACAATGATTCTTCAAATTATTTCTTCGCAGAAAGTGCGTGTTTCGAAGTGACTTGACATAGAGCAACGGATAAATAACACGTAAATAAAATACATACGTGAATGACCAGGAGCATGGCTCAACAGGGCATGGTGTGTCAGAAGGGCGCAGCAGGTCGTGCGGTCAGGGCATGCAGGGAGGCCATGCGGGCAGGGTACAGTCCCCTCCTAGCTCTAGATGGTAACTCAACTAGTGGTCATTGCCCACTACGGACTACGGTTTTCAGTCACCTGAAAGACGTCGCCAGAAGGAATGTGTCAACCCAGGCAGAGCTCCCACACAAACATATAGCTGACCAGGTCTCTAGCTGCAGAGAGTGGCTGTGGCTGTCACTCATACTGGAGGGCAGCAGAGACAACAGCAGTTTTAAGTATGACGAGGTGAGTGATCTCCTCACTCTGGTGGCAGACCTGAAAGCAGAAGTGGAAAGGTTAAGAAGTGTCAGGGCTATAAGTTGGTTTAGCAGCAACCTACCATCCCTGAGGCAAAGGCAGCAGATGGAGGCTATACAAGAAGCAGAGGATCCCCTACCCTCTTGCCACCAAGCAGGAGGGGACTTAAGAGATAGCAGGGAGCAGAAATAGGTCCCTGCGTGGGTTGGCAGGTGAATCCTCTCCTGGCCTACCTAAACCTTCTCAGTTACCCTCACACAACAGATATGAGGCTCCATAACTTGAGGGCCGGGTAAATGAGGAAGTAAGTGAAGGTCCATCCTAGGATGAATCTGTCAGCTAGATGGATTACGGCTACCTCTTCTGAGAAAAAAAGGAAGGTAATTGTTGTAGGTGATTCCCATCTGAGGGGAATGGAGGGCGCAATATGTTGACCAGACCCTTCCCACAAGGAACTGGGGCCCAGATCAGAGACATTACTAGGAAACTTCCTGGTCTGGTACAGTCCTCTGATTATTAACCACTGTTGGTTATACAGGTTGGCATTGATGAGATTGTGGAGAGAAGTCCAAAAGCGATCAAAAAGGGCTTTGAGGCATTGAGGTGCTGGAGTGTGTCCAGAGGAGGGCCGCAGAGCTGGTGAAGGATCTGGAGTAAAAGTCTTGTGAGGAGTGGCTGAGAGAACTGGAATTGTTTAGTCTGGAGAAGAGGAGGTTGAGGGGAGGCCTTATCATCCTCTACAACTAACTGAAAGGAGGTGTAGTGAAGGCTTTGTTGGTCTCTTCTCCCAGGAGACTAGAGATAAGAAAAGAGAAAATGACCTCAAGTTGCATTAGAGGAGGTTTAGGTTGGATATAGTGAAAAATGTCTTTGCTGAAGGAGTGGTAAAGCATTGGACCAGGCTGCCCAGGGAAGTGGTGGAGTCATGATCCCCTGAGGTGTTCAAAAAAATATGTAGACATGGCACATGGCTTAGTAGGCATGGTGGTGTTGGGCTGACGATTGGATGTTATGATCCTAGAGGTCTTTTCCAACTTAATGATTCAGTGATTCTGTGATTCTATGAAAAGAGAACAGTAAGATGACTGTAAGAACACAGATGAAGAGACATATTTTTACAGGATGTTCGCAACTTAAGCTGATAATGGTTAAAATACATCCAGTTTTTAGTAGTATAATGCTTGTTTGGCAGCATACCATCATTTTGACTATGAGAAGTGTTCATTTCAATATGTTGTCTGGTAAAGGGGAATGTATTTTTCTGTCAAGATCAGTAGCATGTCTCTACTTTGTGGGAGATTATAGAAAATACATGAGCAGACCAGCTGTTGATACGGTGAACTAAATGAAACATTCCTGAAAAATTAAGCCCATTTCGGTTACATATTTTTTCTTTCATATGTTCAGTAACAAACAAGAAACCAGCTCAAGCCTCTATTACGAAGGTGAAGCAATTTGAAGGTTCTACGTCTTTTGTCAGGAGAACGCAGTGGATGTTGGAGCAGCTTCGCCAGGTCAATGGCATAGACCCTAATCGGGTGAGTTTGAACAGTTCTAGAAAGAGAAAAATCAGCTTTTTTAATATAAATTGTGAATCTGGAATTCTTTTCAAAATTCGAAATACATCTGGAAAGATAAGATACAGATTTAAGTGCAAATTCTGAAAAAAGAAATTAACTCAATGGAATACGTGAAGTTGAGTTTGATGGGAAGACAACAAAGCTCATAGTCACCTGGGGGTTTTCCTTCCTGTCTTTCCCTACTTTTCTTCCTACTCTCTCTTCTTTGTAAAGAGAAGAAGAAAAACTTTGTTTGCCTTGTCCTCAGCTATAAGCTTCTTGGGGTCCATTTTGGTGTGCAGCTGTGTTATAAGATAGAACTGTATGTAGAAGCAAGGACCAGAGAGGTTACTAAGTTTCAAGTCTCTAAAATATTGTGAACCTTGCATTTTTTCTAGTATGCTCCTCTCTTCACATCCTTCTCCATTCCTTATCTTTTTCTACAAGGGATAGTGGTGTGATTTAGTTGCCAATGGCATGTGGATGCTGCTTTTAAACAAAAGAAAAAAGAAAAAAGAAAACAAACACCCCACTAAACAGATTTGGAATTATTCCTTTAATATGAAATATACAACATGCCTTGAGTTGTCTCAAGATAAAGTCGTGCTAATATACATAAGAAAAATATGGGACTGTTGGAACTGGTCCAGAGGAGGGCAATGAAGATAATCAGAGAGCTGGAGCACCTCTGCTGTGAGGACAGGCTGAGAGAGTTGGGGTTGTTCAGCTTGGAGAAGAGAAGGCTCTGGGGAGACCTTCTAGTGGTCTTCCAATACCTGAGGGGGGCTACAGGAAAACTGGTGATGGACTTTTTACAAGGACAAGTAGTGATAGGAAGAGGGGGAATCACTTTAAATTGTAAGGGGAAAAATTGAGATTAGGCATTAGGAAGAAATTCTTCACAATGAGGGTGGTGAGGGACTGGCACAGGTTGCCCAGGGAAGCTGTGGATGCCTCCTCCCTGGAAGTGTTCAAGGCCAGCTGGATGGGCAGCTTGAGCAGCTTGGTCTGGTGGGAGGTGTCCCTGCCCAAGGCAGGGGGGTTGGAACTGGATGATCTTTAAGGTCCTTTCCGACCCAAACTATTCTGTGATTCTATGATTGATATGTGATGTTTATTATTACAAATATTCAGTAGTGAACCAGCAGAATTAGAAGTTAGGAATGTGGCTCATACTGTGTGATCACAAAGTCACTTACTGTGTTCATCGTACAGCAAAATACGTTTGTGACTAATCCCCTTGGTTTGTTCCAAGCTCTGCTTTGATCAGCCACCTAAGCATCTTAACAATGGTGCACCAAATTCTGTTACTACTCAATGCAATCTTTTGTACAAAAAAGAAGCCCTTTAGCCCCTGCCCTATGAAATACAGGGGGTAGAATTATATATTCTCTGGGTAAAGGGACAAGAAAATGGGAGCAATGATGAATAGATAAAGGATATGATTTTTAAGCCCTTTCCCAGCATCTGCTTTAAAGTTATGGAAATAATGGGTACTTGGGGTGCTCTTAGATCAGAAGTTCTATCAAGTTCTTAATCTTAGACATGATCCTTTCAAAATTTATTCCTATGAATTCCTAGTGTCATAAATTCAAAGAAGCATTTATTAGATAAGATTACAAAACAATATTTAACAAATATTGCTGAATATATAGCAATACTTCTTGCATAATATCCATTTATTTTGGCAGTTGATGCATGGTACAGAGCTGGGTTTTGATTTGTTCTGGGAGTGCTCTTTTGTTCATCCTGAGACATATACAACACTTTATGATGACACACTAAATTAATAACTATGACTTTCTATTTGTTTTCCTCCTTTGGATGAGCATCAAGAGCAGCAGAATCACATCTTCTATAATATAATGTGATAGTAGATTCTGTGCTGAGGCACAAATCCTTATGCAATATGGAAGACACAAGTGACTGTATATCTGTAGATAACGTTTTCTTATGGGTTTTCCAACTTTTTATTTTTTTGTCTAAAGTATTTTTGGTTTCAGATATTATTAGAATAAATATGTTTTGTCATAGCTCATTAAAAATACCTTCAAGAAAAAAAACTTCCTGCCTGGAAGGAAAAAAAATCCTAGGATGATCTTGAGTTGCATGACGACCTTTCTACTTTTTCCAGCGTAATACCTTTAAAAAATAATAATAGCTCTATGTACTGGAATAATGGTGGTGTATTTTTTTTCTTTTATCTTCTTCTAGGATTCCCCAGAATTTGATTTACTATTTGAAAATGCTTTTGACCAATGGGTAGCAAGCACAGCTTCAGAAAAATGCACATTCTTTCAGGTTCTACATCACACTTGTCAGCGATACCTTACGGACAAGAAGCCAGAATTTATCAACTGCCAATCTAAAATTATGGGAGGTAAGTCAATCACAGCTGGAGTACTTTGTCCAGTTGGATGTGAAATGATTTGCACATGAGTTATTCTGTGTTCGAATGAGCTTGCAGCCTAATTAGGTCTTGAAATCATGGGTCTCACTATGCTGACTTCACAGTAGTAAACTTTCCAGGCTTCAGTGTTTCTCTGTCAAGCACCACTTCATACTCTTTCTCTGTCTTTGCTTCCCTAGTCTTCAGTTCCAGAGGCAACATCCCCTACTTACCTTGCGAGAGGTTGTTCTCCTCCCTCTTTTTAGCAGCCTTGATTTCCATTTGTGTCTCCACTTTTTTTCATCCAGAAACATTTCTGGGTGGCCTGATGTATAATATTGGCTACTAAAAGCCTGTTCTGCATTGCCATTTCCTCACAAGTCTGTGAAAAAGTGGTTATTACTAAACTTTCACTGGGTTTTTTTGGGGAATTTACTTTGATCTTGACAGAAATCCGTTAGTTTAAAGTTTTATCACTTTTCATAATTTGCATATCTTAACATGAATTTCCAGCATTAGACTAAAAAATATCTGAGTAGGTAACAAAAATCTGGTCAATATGTGACATCGGTACTTATCACTCACTTCCTAAGTAATAAAAACTATTTTGGGGGGAGTTTTTTTACATATTTCACAAAGTATTCTTTAGGAAAATAAACTGGTTTAGTTATTCCCTTAGGCTGAAATGTGTGAAAATAGTCTCCTTTTTGCCTGCTCCAAAACAGAACACTTTTTGAAAACTTACACCTCCTGTGTTCTTCACAGCTGGAATAAACAAAATGGTTTTTTTCTCAGTGAGTTTCCATACTGTAGAAGAGAAGTGCAAGCTGACTTGGGATTTTGTTTTATTGTTGTTTCTTCCCCTCATAGATGTCAGTTATAAATACGTAGAACGTTACTCAGTTACTTCTGGTGATCTCCTCTCTCATAATTCTAGAATACATTCCGGTACGCTATTATCGGAACTGTATTTTGTGCAGCCACGCTTACATGTTTTTTTTTTTTTCCTGGCTGTTATTTTGTCTTGCACCCCTTTCCTCTAAAACACCAAAGGTAAACTTGAGGAAGAGGGAGATCATCTCCAGTTTAGTGCTTACGTTTAGTTACTGACATTTAGTTACCATTAACTCTGTAGTGATAAGTTAGAACTGTTTTATCAGTCATCCTTTTTTATTACTGTCTTCGCAAACTGAGAAAAAAAAACAATATCTTTTAAACTCTCTTGTGTTTTCCCCTTCCACATTAATAGGATTTCCTTTGTTTTCTTTTTGGCATGGTGGGGAAGAGGGAGCTGGAGCAGTTTTTGCACTGGCGGACGAATATATCCTCTACAATTTTTCCATTTCATGTGGAAGTAATCTCATATCAAGCCTTTGTTTGTCATATATTTGCTGATGATGCTTACTTCTGTCCTTCCTGCTAATAAGTCAATGTTAATAAAACACTAGACATTTCAACCTTGGAAATGTGTTTTATTCTCATAAGCTTGACCTGTCCAAAATTAAGTTCTTAATTCAACTGACCCAAATATTAACCTTTGTCTTAAACAAGTGTCATTACAGTAAAAAAGAAAAAAAATCAAACATTGCCACTGAGGTTTATAAACTTCTGTTTGACTTCTACTTTTTTAACCCGCACTAGACCCTAACACATCCCATGAAGCATGCCCACAATCTCTGTTATAACTTCATAGCTAAAATGGGTTTATTCAGTCATCCTCTGTTACTGGCTGGTGACTGCTGACATATTCTTTGCCTGTCATTCTGACTGTGCACAGTCTGTGTGTCTGCACACACAGTACAAGCTATAGGTGTGGTACAGAACCGGGACTAATAAAACTTATGGATACAGTGCTTCTGCTGTTCTTTACACTGTCAACTTTTTCCTCAGACTCCCTGTGGATAGATTTAAAATTTGACAGTACCTAACTGTAAACTAAGTAATAGCTGACCCTAAATACCACTGACTTTATGTCAGTCAGCCTCACTGAGCAACGGAAAGTCTACTAAAAATTTTTTTAAAAAAAAGTCCTAACTAGTGTCAGTAATTATAAACGGCAATGCCATTATATTATTGGAAATGGTCTTGTAATATATCAAGTGCAATAATCGGTTTAAACATCTGCTGTTTCAATATTCAGGTGGGTATTCTTAATGCAATGCAAATTTTTCTACAGAAATACTGTATCTAGGCTATAATTGCAAGCTTTACTGGTGTGTTTGTGCATACAGATAAATTCTTACTTAGTTCCAAAAGCATTGTTCTAGCAGCCATGCTGTTATTTCTTGAAAATATAATTAATTATGCAAAAGAGATGAAATTAGCTTCTCAAACTAAATTTCTTGGAATTGTGAAATTCTTTTTCCCTACAATGTCATTTAACGTTTTTCCGAGTGTTCTAGCATACACAGTAGTATATTTCACTAATCTTTCCATCATCTTCAAAAGTTTTTACATTACTTATATAGTGGAGCCACGCTTCCTCCACTGATTAAAAATAAATAAATAACTGTTATACCAGTTTTGAAATATCTCCCAATTAAAGGCAGGTCTCCTTGGTAACATGTAATACTGTGAAGTCAGTTCAGTACCTGGGTTGCGTTAGTTGTTCTGTTACTTTGAGGCAATGGAAGCAGCACCGTTCATTGACTTCAGAAGCTGTTCTGTGAGTTGATAGCAGGCAGGCTCAGGCTCTGGGGACGTAACTGCAGTTCTACCAGTCCTCATTTGAAGCCCAAGAATCAGCCAGCTGTTTATCAAAACCCATTTAGTCTGAAGCCTTCAGTATCAGAGTTTTTATGGACAATACAGTGCAATATGTTGTTGATCTCACGTTCATCCTGACTGGAAAAAGAAAGATCCAAATGTCATCTGGCAAACCAAAGCACGTGCATCTGAGGATATAGCCTTGAATTAATTAAATTTGGTTCAGAATTTGCAACTTGGTATTTTTTTGGTGTTATTGCTTCATTGGTATATTTTGCTAATTAGCCAAAACAGTATTTTCAAATCATAAAACTTAGTGCAGTCAGATTCTGGATGAAGCATTGTCACAGTTTATCTCCCTCTCCCCACGCCCAGTCTGGTCAGCAGGTAAACTGGGCAGCGGTAGTCCCAGTTTCCCCCCGACAGGGAGAGGGAAATGAGAGGGAGAGATTTGTGGGTTGGAAACTAAAACTGCTTTAATGAAGCAATAATAATTGAAAGGGTAATATTAATAACAGAATAATAAAATATATACAAAAATAAATCAGACTCCCACAATGACTATACATCACTACTGATGCTGCAAGACAGGTGCAGGGAAAATCCTAGACTGGATTCAGTGGCAGACAGGAGCTGAACTGAGGAACTGTATTCAGGAATGCATGAATTGAAATCAAGTGTAGATGGTCATCACTGGATGTCAACCATCGCAGAAGAGAGCTTGACTTTCATGATCGCTGTGCTTTAAACTTAGCGTGACTTATAAGAAATGGAGTACTTCATTGGTCAGTTTTGGGTCACCTGTCCTGTGCATATTTGACCCCTTTTTTGACTTAAGACGTTCCACCAACTCTAGGATGGTCTTGATTTCCATAGGAATAAGTATGAACAGTAGCATCTGCATGCCAATGCCCCATTACCTTGGTGGTAAACGTCAGACCTTGCCACTTCTAGAGGCAGACACTGAAAGCTTCAGAAAATGAGGTTACTCAGAGAAGGCGTAGCCGAAAAGTTAAAAGATTAGTTCTGCTTTAGCTCAAACCATATTGGGCATGTCGATTCATCCCCCCTGTCAAGTAGCATTTATGTTTTAAATTATATTCTTTTGAACTTCCTGCAGGAAGTGAAAGCTAATATTCTTTTTGGATAGTTAGTCAGTTCAACTTGTAATATAGTAAAAGTATGATTTAAACAAATTATTAATGTGTGTGTATGCATACACTCATGTGCTTATGTATGTCATGATATAGATATGCACATCTTGCATGTGTTGTGTATCTTGTGGCTACTGCATATTTTCAAAAACAAAAAAAGCCAACAAAGAACAACTCCTCCCAAGTGGAGCTGAAGATGAAAGAACTTGAAGGGCTTCTTTATGAGCTTACTTATCATCTTAAACCACATATCTTCCTAAAGGATAAAAGTGAAGAAAGTGAAATTCATGCTGCTCCTGTTTCTGCAGGAAGTTCTTAGGAGCTTAGCTGTAAGTAAATATGGGCATCCTTTGGATCTGCAGGTCCTCTTCATTGCTTTCCTCTTCCACACACGGTTACTCCTGCAGGCCAGGACCTTGCCCCTGAAGGGGGCAAGAACCATTTTTTGTATTATTTTTATTTGAGTATCATGTAAGGATATGGATTCTAGGGTTAAAGAGGCTAGGCTGTTTTCTGTAACTTCATTAATGACATTAGTAATTACACTGATAATATAAGAACTGATTGAAGGTGTGGGAGCTAATTCTGAGAACAAATCTAAATTTAGCAAGACTGTAACAAGATTCCTGCCACTGGTATTTTATAGTAAATATTTCAAGTTTGTTCAGACCTGTTGTGTCAAGATATTCAGCCCCCTGAGCTGGAAGACAGGGATGCCGAGCAGAAGAAAACTGCATAAGCCAGGAGGAAGCAGTTAACAACCTGCTTTCGCCATCTGGACACTCACAAGTCAGTAGGGCTGGATGGGATCCTCCCGAGAGTACTGAAGGAGCTGGCGGAGGAGCTTGCCAGCCTACTATATCATTTATCAGCAGTCCTGGTTAACAGGGAAGGTCACAGATCGCTGAAGGTTTGCCAATGTGACTTCCACCTACGAGAAGGGCTGGAAGGAGGATCAGGGAGCTACAGGCCTGACATTGATACCAGGGAAGATTATGAAGTGGTTCATCTTGACTGCGCTCACCAGGCACATGCAGGACAACCAGAGGATCAAGCCTAGCCAGCATGGATTCAGGAAAGCCGGGTCCTTGCTGACCAAACCGATCTCCTTTGACCAGGTGACCTGCCTAGTGGATAAGGGAAGGTCTGTGGGTGTTACCTGCCTAGACTTTAGTAAAGTCTTTGGCACAGTTTATCACAGCATTCTCCTAGAGAAGCTGGAAGCTCATCACCTAGGCAAGTGTACTCTTCACTGGGTTAAAAAAAAAAAAAAAAAATTTGGATGGATGGCCAAGCACAGAGAGTTGTGAAGAATGGAGTTAAATCCAGTTGTTGGCTGTTCACAGACAATGTTCCCCAGGGCTCAGTATTGGTTTAATATCTGCATCAATGGTCTTGATAAAGGGACCAAGTACTCCCTCACTAAGTTTGCAGATGACACAGGTTCAATGTAAGTGTTGATATGCTCAAGGGCAGGAAGGCTCCACAGAGGGATCTGGCCAGACTTCAAAGGCCCAGGAAAATTGTGTGAGGTTTAACAAGGCCAAGTGCTGGGTTCTGCGCTTTGGTCACAACACCACCATGCAGTGCTACCAGTTTGGGGAAGAGTAGCTGAAAGACTGGCTGGAGTAAAAGGAGCTGGAGGTGGTGATTGACAGGCATCCAAGGATAAGCCAACAGTGTGCCCAGGTGGTGAGAAAGGCCAACAGCATCCTGGCTTGTATCAGGTATTGTGTGGTCAGGAGGAGTAGGGAAGTGATTGTCCTCCTGTGCTTGGCACTGGTGAGGCTGCACGAGGCTTGAGTACTGTGTTCAGTCTTGGGCCCCACAGTACAAGAAGGAAGCTGGTGAAGGGTCTGGAGCACAAGTCTTGTGAGGAGCGGCTGAGAGAACTGGGATTGTTTAGTCTGGAGAAGAGGCTGAGGGGAGACCTTATCACCCTGTGTAACTACCTAAAAGTAGGTTGTAGCGAGGTGGGTGTTAGTCTCTTCTTCCAAGCGAGTAGTGATAGGACAAGAGGAAATGGCCTCAAATTGTGCCAGGGAAGGTACAGATTGAATGGTACAAAAAATTTATTTACCACAAGAGTGGTGAAGCACTGGACCAGCCTGTCCATGGAAGTGGTGGAGGGACCATTCCTGTACATGTTCAAAAAACACATAGATGTGGCAATTCAGGACATGGTTTAGTATGCACAGTCGTGCTGGGCTGATGGTTGGATGTGATGATCTTAAAGGTCTTTTCCAACCTTAATGATCCTATGATTCTATTAATGTCTTTTATTTAGGATTTAGAAAAGCCTTCTCTATAGCTTCTGTGCATTCTGGATGTTATTTTGGAGAGGGAAGGAAAGGCTTTATTGACAGGGGCAGGAAGTATTTTTCACTTTTTTATCTTTTTAACATATGGGTTCTGATACTGGAATATTCTGATTTTGAGTATATTTGTATAATGTATGTTTTTGAGTGGCCATGTTAATCAGATTGTATTGCTTTTACATCAGTAATGTAAAAATGTTAGAGATGAGTTGTCTGCAGAAATTTGTCATCTACAGATTCTGTTAGAACAACTTAATTATTGACATCACATTAGGCTGACACTGAGGGTGTTTGACTCATTTCTTGGTAGAACCCTATGGTACAGCATATAAAGCTCTTCAAAGATTAATTCTGCACCTATAAGAACAAACAGTTGCTGCCATATTTAGATACATATTAGAAATGCAAAATCTTTGGAAAGGAGCAAGACCTCAGGCTGAAGGAAGATGATGGTCTTGTGATTTTTTTGTATTTTAAGCTTTGTCCTACCCATATGCCTTGGTTTTAATAGTCGTTCTGCTGAAATAATTAAAATATTCTTAGAAGCCCAAAGTAATGACATCTTTGCCTCTGTAACCTTTTCTCTAGGACAATTGGCAGGAGTTACTAATGGATCATGCTTTTTCTCCTCCAAGAATACATTGCCAGTTTGAGATGGTAATGAGTACTTCTTTTTTTCATAAATTATTGACTCAGCTTGCCACATGGGAAACCTGGTAAGCGTATAGCAGTGTTTACCATGCTGTGCAAGATTAATGACTGAGTAAGAGATGAACAACAACTTCCCATTAGGAATTAAAATGGAAAGAAAGGCAGTTGCTCCCCTCCCTCCTGTCAAATACCTGGTAGCTGTGGTTTCAATTCTTACCTAATAACCGTTGAAAGAAGTGTGCAACTAATCCTATTATTTCTACAGACTTTCACTTGTAAATTAATTTTGATGCAAATTAGTTTGGGAAAAAAATATGGTGAATTACCTACCGTATTATTTTGGTGGTGTTTTCCTGTTTTGAAATTACTGATTAGATGAATCTTAGCAATGTTTCTGTACAGAGACAACAAAATGTTTGATTAAGCTATTTCTTGCCAAAGGATACCAAATACTGTTATCTTCTTAAGGGAAAATTAAGGCCATTGTCATTCTAGCGATTGAAATATTAGAAAAATTTTCCACTGCCAAAACCCATTTCAGGTCTTACTTTTATGCCCTGCATATTCATGTAAAGATTAATTATGCTTTATCATTTCTTATTTAACTGGATGGATTTTAGTTATCTTAAGCGTAAAAACCATATGTTGAGATAAGAATAGTTGAGTGCTTGTTCCATAGAAGTACTAACTTTCTAAAATAGAACCTTGGGCTAAAAAAAGGGCCTTATGTTCTTATGAAATCTGTAGGGGTACATAAAATGAGAAGAGACATTTATCATTATAAAGTTTTGTTCCTTTATGATCTGAGATAATACAGGAAGAATTAATATTTTTTGTCTTTTCTGAATAATGAAGGTGTAAGAGAGGTGTTCTTTTCAAGGTGCAGAATATTACTCTTTGTCATAGAAATGGGAAAAAAATTGTGTCAAAGTATCAGGTTTTGGTGTTTATAGAACCAGAATGGACTTCTGGCTTCTGTGGTAATTACTGATTTTGAATGCTCCTGGTTGGTTAGATTTTCATTAAGTGTAAATCCTAGTTACTATTAAAAATATTACTAACTTATGTTAGTATTGATTTCTTCAAATGTATTAGATTTGAGTTTAAAGTTTTCAAGTTTAAATAAATTTCTCAGTTTGGAAGAATTCTATTAAAATTTGCGGCAGTAGGAAACTTATCCTAATTAGATATTTCCTTAATTTTTATCCAATCTGCAGTCTATAATAATGTACTGTCCTGAAATCAGTGCCAGTATTTTTTGTAAGAAGTAGAACTAGATTTGAAATAAAGAAGATAAGTTTTTCTGAAAGTCATTTGTGACCTGTAAATTAGATTCTTAATCTTTATGCTATATATTCTCCAAACTTTAATTATTAATGTAAAATTTATGTAATTTGGACTAAACTCTAAACTTCAGTAACATATTTTGAGGCAGAAATACGGAGATATCAAAACTTTACAGTGACGTTGAGCCCTAGAAGAAACCAAAGTGTGTGAATGTAATTGGCTTGAAAAATTTCAGATGTCTTATCCTTTTTTAATGGATCATTTATTAGCACTAATACCAGATCAAGACAAAAGGATCAAAGGTAGAAAATTTGAAACCACTTAGGTTGTGAAAATCCTTGCTTTAATGTGCTGCCTGTACAAAAACTTTTAAAAGATTAACTGTCTAAAGAATATAATCGTAATTTTATTAATAAGCAAAGACTGGAATAAATCTGTCATTTTATTGTTGTTCTTATTGTCAAGGAAACTCATAATTCTTGAGGCCTAGGGGATGACTTTGTTGTGTAGTTACTCTAGTTTGCCTGTTGCAGCATTACATCCCTCTGAGAAGGTGGTAATGAATGTAGATAGATCAGACACTAGTCTGATCCACTCTGGCAGTTCTATTTAATTCCTTCCTCTATAAATAAAATAAGATTGATTTATAATGCAGTTCTTTTGAACTGCTGTTGTACCTTTAGTGTATTCCAGCATCTCTAAGTCATACACTTGTGTGTATTTTATTTCACTGTGTGCCTATGCCTTGCTAAGTGTTTTCCTAGGAAACTTGATTTTAAACAGAATGTTTATTGTGGCTTACAAGTTACTACACTCTCAGTTTTGGTGCATTAGAGTTCTGCTAAAAAAAAAAGGTTTTGTGGAAAAAAAAAATGTAAAAATAAAGTTGATGCAGAAGTAAGTTTCTCCGTGTGTCAGTCGTGCCATGAATCTGATTCCAGGAGAAAGCCACTGTCACAGTGCTACCTACGACAAGAACATTGTGTGGGTCCCATGTTGCATTACAGTGAACACTAGAGATCACATCCTCAACTATTAAAGAAAGTTACTCTGTTTCAGGTGAAATGCAACTGATTAATAAACTAATGATGACATTGGTAAGAAGTTTGCAGCATCTTTGAAATGTTCTCTATGACTAGCTGATATTTACTATGCTTCCCTAAAGAAAATTGCTGATAAGTAATCTGAAGAAAAGTTAGTGGGTTTCTTCTTTACTGATTGGTTGGTCTTAGTACCATAATTATTCAATTTGTCTGTCCTGTAAGCCCACCTCAGGGACTGCTTAAGGTGCTTCTTATCCTAGAGGTGGAATTTATCTTGAATGTAGTTTATAACAGTGGCAAAGCTATTCACTGTCAGTTTGCCCATGATTTGTTTTTATGAGATCTTTTGCTATTTCACATCACATAGGTTCATTAGTTTTGTGATTTTAATAAATTTTGAAAAAACAAGTACGATTTACACATACTCAGTGTATTTATACGTAGAGATGTATTTGTTTATATCAAATATATGTATGAACCATATGTGCAATTTTGTACGTGTTTATTTAGTTTTGGAATTCATCAGTACTTGCTTAAATGAGTTGGATGCTAGGTTTGTTTTGATGCTGCTGTGCATTAACTGATCAGTGAAAGCTGTCTTCTGGTCACATTTGTGTGTAACCGTGCAAGACCAGCCAGAGATTCTTCATCCTTAATGAAACTGGTTTTTATCTAGATGTACTCTGACATGGAATAGTGTCCACGTTCATAATGACTTCAGAAGTATTAGAAATGGAAAACAGAATTGGTCTTCCTGTTCTTTAAAAAAAAAAAAAAAAAAAAAGAAAAAACAGCCTTGGATGGTGGCTAAATGAAATCTTTAAAAGGGAAAACTGTACCACCTGAATGCCCAGCTGCTTCAAAGACCAAAATCCTCTTTTTTCTGTTTTGGCAACCCAGTATTTCTTATGTTTCTTCTTTATGTCACTATTACTTCCTTTAATGAAGCCATTTTCCCAGTCTCAAAAGTGGTGCATTAACAGTAGTAACTGAAAATAAACTACTGAAAACACCTTTAAGTCCAAAAAACATTTAAGTCCAAATGTCGGGTACTTCATTTTGGACACAACAATCCCATGCAGAGCTACAGACTGGGGACAGAGTGGCTGGAGAGTAGTCAGGCAGAAAAGGACCTGGGAGTGCTGGTGGACAGGAAGCTCAACATGAGCCAGCAGTGTGCCCAGGTGGCCAAGAAGGCCAATGACATCCTGGCCTGCATCAGGAATAGTGTAGTGAGCAGGACCAGAGAAGTTATCGTCCCCCTGTACTCGGCACTGGTCTGACCTCACCTTGAATACTGTGTCCAGTTCTGGGCCCCCCCAATTTGGGAAGGATGTTAGGATACTGGAATGTGTTCAGAGGAGGGCAACGAAGATGGTGAAGGGGCTGGAGCACAAGCCCTATGAGGAGTGACTGAGGGAGTTGGGGCTGTTTAGTCTGGAGAAGAGGAGGCTCAGGGGAGACCTCATTGCTCTCTGCAACTACCTAAAAGGAGGTTGTAGTCGGGCAGGGATTGGTCTCTTCTCTCAGGTGACCAGTGGCAGAACCAGAGGGCATGGACTTAAGCTTCGTCAGGGAAAGTTTAGACTTGATATGAGGAAAAAATTCTTCACTGAAAGGGTGATTGGCCATTGGAATGGGCTGCCCAGGGAGGTGGTGGAGTCACCGACCCTGGAGGTGTTTAAAGGGAGACTGGATGAGGCACTGAGTGCCATGGTTTAGATGATGGTTGGTGTTAGTGTTGGTGTTAGTGTTGGGTTATAGGTTGGACTTGATGATCTCAGAGGTCCTTTCCAACCTTGTGATACTGTGATACTGTGTGTGATACCTTGGGGACACACTTTTATATGAATCCAAATATGTTTCTTAATATTTGTGAGCTTCTTAATTCCTGGAGGATGAATTTTGCATAATTTTCAGGTTGCTGTGAGACAAGAAATGAAGCGTTAAATAACAGGTTTCATAAAAAGACAACACTCCAACTACTTGACCTCATCCTGTTTGTACACAGCCACTAGGCTCATTTGAAATGCATTGCTCAGAAACATCTGGTGCTTACTTTTTTTTTCAGAGTATCTTTTTGTTGTTATTGTGAGCTTTTATTCTTTCCAGTTTGTAGACTTGAATCTGTCTCAAAAATCAGTTCTTCTGGGTAAAAATCATATGTGCCATATTTTTCATAAAGATCCCTTTCGAAGTCATATGGCAATGACGTTACTATACATCTGAATAAAGTAAACAGAAGTGTAAGTTATCTTGTACTTTTTTTCTATATTTAGTACAGCCTAGTCCTTCATAACTAGCAGGAATTCACTAGAGTTGACATTTTCAGTCTTCTATACTGTTGGCAGATTGGAATAGTTCAGTATATATATCCAACCATGTGGTTTGACAGCAATGGCTCTCTTTCCACTTTAATAGCATAGGTCATTTATCTTCTGAAGTATTTTTGCATCTCTATCTTTTGCAGTCCCCATATTGACTTAAAAATGCATAGACCACCTTGTTTGGATAGTCTTATCTACTAATGTTTTTCTTTCAGACTGTTCAAATGCAATGCTAATTTGATAGCTGCGTTTTAATTTCTAATATCTACAGTATAGGGGCTGTGGTTTTCTGTTGCTTTTCATTTGTTTGTGTTTTAAGGGGTTATATTGGGAGGTTTCTTATTATTGTTTGTTTGCCTTCTTGTAAATTTGTTACATGAAAATGCAGAACTTGGAATATGCCACTGTTGAGAGATTTCTAATCTGGAAGAAGTACATTTAAAATATACAGTTGTAGGCTGTCAATGTAGGTAGTAGATAAATAGGAAAATGTTTTCCAGGCTACTCCACCCATTTGAAAAATAGCCTATAAAATTTATTTGTAATTACTTGATATTTTTATGATTCCATTTCATGGATTAACATTACTGTTTAATATAAAACATTAAGAAATAGAACACAGTATGTAGTCTTGATGGTGTCTTATGCCGAAGTGTGGGTTTTGCTGTTCAGAATGACTGAAAAAAGTCATTTTTTAGAATGCCTGCTGTGGCAGGATAATAATTTTCTGAGTATAAAGTTTATTTATTTTCTGCCTTTCTTTCTCTTCACAGTATTTAAACTCACTCATAAAGATGCAAACCAGGTTGGAAATACATCACCTTCATTCACTGTAGACTTTAATGTATTGCTTTGCATCTGTGCAGCTGTAGAACATCTTGAGAGGAGAAGAGACTTGGTATTGATGACACCTTTTTGATTCCTAAGGGTAGAATCACTTAACTTTCTCATTATTGAAGGCTAGAAGCTGATCCAAGCTACTGAAAGACCAATTGTACTGGCTAACTATGATAGATCCTGTGCTACTACCAGGATACAGACAAATTCTGTAACGACATTTGTTTTATCTCTTCATTCTACTAGAAATTTTTCTTCATTAAAATAATACATAGTTGATGGATCTATGTAATATCTTCCCTTCTCTCCACTGCCAGACCACTAACAAGATATAGCTTCAGATAACTTTTTTTTTTTCATAGTACTTAAAAGGTGCCTAGCAAATCTGAAGACCTGACATGGCTAATGAGAGCAGAGGAAGAAACTAATCTCAGTTGTCAATAAGGCTTATCTTGTTCTGTTGTTTGTTGATGTAGGTTTTTCAGTTGAACTGTTAGTATTATAATTTTGCTTCCTTCCTTCATTTTAATCAATAGGACATTTCTAAAATTGTAATGTTATGACTCAGAAGGTATTTTTTGTTATTGTTAGAAATAACCTGGAAGCATTGGTTTAACACCCTGGATATAGACACAATTTAACGAGTAGCGGGAATAAAATATGCTGTTTCCTCATATGAGAACTGAGATGTTAAACTTGGCCTTTTTTTGCCTTAAAACATTATGAGATTACAGGTAAATAAACATAAATGATGTGCAGATGTAAGAATGGATTCAAAAGCAATGAAGTGACAAACTTGGTTTCTATTAGAACATGTTGTTATAAGATAAAATATTCTAAATTACTAAAATTAAAGTTATAAGCTTCATTTCAGGTGTTGCAAATCAGGAAGACTGAGAAGTATGGGGTCATATTTTAAGAGTTTTTTAGAGATTTAAAGAGTGCTTATAATCCACTGGGGTGTTTTTTCTTTTTTTCTGTCTCATGTGCTTCGAACAAAATACCAAATTAGATGGATTTTTAATCTTTCTATTCAATGCTGTTCTTGGCCACTGCTGGCACTAATGGGTATTAAAAGATTAATTTGTGGCAGAAGACATTACGCACTCCATATGAAAACAGAGAAAACTAGTGTAAACAGTCTTAATTTGAGATCATTTCTTGCAATCTTAACTTTTTTGGGCAGAATTAAGATTTTTATGAAAGTAGAACGTGGATTCCATTACTTGCAAGTATGGTGACATTTAATGTTCTGTGATGGGTTTAAGTGCATTGAGTATCAGACTTATAAGTTACCAGACTCGTAACTAATGCTTCTTTTGAGAGTCATAAAATTTACAGGTTCAGGTGCAAAAGCCTCCAGAAGTGTTCTATTTATTTTCAAAGAAGACGGAAGTCTATGGAAATCCTTCTGTCCAGGATGAGCTGGGAGGCTTCTAGATTTTAAGACTCAAATTTAAGTTATGATGTATATTATCCTTGAAAGATTGAGAAATTGATGTTCAGATTTAAGTTAAGTATTTCAAAGTTATAATTAATAAACCCACTAAAGATAATGCTTTCTGAAAATACTCTGTCTTTCAGATCACTTAGTCATCCTTTCTGGCTGATAATTTAGATATTGAAATTATCTAGAGAACATTCCATTCATGTGATATGGGAATTCATTAAGTTGTAAGAGGGAGTTATCTTATAGGAATACAATACTATTTCTCTAATTTTCTGCTTAATAACTCAAGCTATTTAATAATAAGCTATTTTTGCATGGCTGTTTAAGAGAGGTTAGAAACATTTTATCTGTTTGGGTCTTTTTAGCAGCAGTTTCCTCTTATTCAAAAGAGTTCCTAAATGAGGCTGTCATCACAGCACTAATACACGTGACCGAATGTGAAACAGTCATGCGGCAGGGAGATGAGAAAGGTGAAAAAGGAGCGGAAGAACATGGTCATACTCTTGACCTCTGTTATGTTACAGTAGTGATGGAAAGCCTTGGGTTAATGGTAGTGCAGGAACTGTAACTGCCTGGTAATAATTTTAACAAAATAAATATGCTCAGTAAGGAGAGGCAGCTTATGGAAGTGTGAAGTGTTACCTTGAGTTGGAACTTCATCAGTGAAAATACTTTGATTTTGAAATATCTAAGCTTTCTGAGTTAGAAACCTAGAGCTCACTTGGTCTTTCATTACTATTGTAGTGTTTCTGGTGGGTCATTCCAGACACAGCTGTTCCTTGTGTTCAGTTTTCATGACAATTCTAGTGAAATGTATTCCGTGCTGTGTTGCAGTAATGAACAACTGGGAATTTATTTAGTTTGGCTTGTTTTGGATTTTTTTTTGTTGTTATTGGTTTGGGATGTTTTATATTTCTTCCTCCTAACAAAATTTATTGTTTTGATTGTTGAATCTGGCTAATAATGTGTAAGTTATCAGAGCCTTGAGAGCCTAGGGGAATCTTTCAGACTAGAGACATTTGTAAATTCTTCTTTTCCTTGGAAAAACAAAAATCCCTTTCTAGGCAGTTGAAGTCCTATCTGAACAAATGCCCAGTAAAGAACTTGAGCTTCCTGTGGTTGTTTTCTTCTTTCTGAAGTGTTTTTTTTCAGTGATTAGAGGGTGGAGGGGGGGTGACTTTTGTGAATTACTAATCAGATAAAAGCTACACTGAAGTTGATTTTTGTTGTTGATAGTAGCTGTTCAAAACAGGAGAAATGTGCACAATTAGCAGAGAAAACATTCAGACATAAACAGAGTTATACCAGTCCTGCATGACTGGGCTGTTGCTAGAAGAGTGCTCTTCAATATATAGCTCCTAGGTTACCAGACCACGTTCTCCCTGAGGACAGCTGCTCTTGTACAGACAGTCATTCTGAGGCCAGACACTGCGTTTTTTGTTTAATGTGTTCAAACCATTGCTCTTGACTGACTCAATCCTGACCTTGACCAGTTCTCGCTCAGTCTTCATTCTTGTTCATGAGTTACAACTGTATTTCAGCCTGTATTATAACAGAATGGTAATTTTGAATAAGCTACTTAAATAGTCTTTGTAAATATACAGATTAAGTTTGTAGGAAACATGGAATTTTCAAAGTCACATACCTGATTTAGCCGTGTAAATCTGTTCACAAATAGTACTGTTCCATGCATCCATTCTATGCAATCCACATCAGTGCATTATGTTTCTCAATAATAATTAAAACTACTTAATCAGAACATCAATCAATGGTATTGTCACAGTGACTGTAAAAAGTACCTTTGTATAGGAAGATTTCTCTGTTTTGTCTTCAGGGTATGTTGTTACTTGATTTTCCTACCCATGCTAAAAGAAATGTCAGTACTTTGGGGAATCAAATTCAGAATAAAACAACAGAAAAATTACATCTGGAGATGTGAGTTTTGGCTGAGATGGAGCTCATTTTCTTCATAGCAGCCAATATAGTGCTGTATCTTAGATCTGTGACCAAAACTGTGTTGATAACATAACCAGTGTTCTAGGTGAGGAGTGCTTACACAGACTTTTTCAGTTTCTTATTCTGCCTGCCCCTAGCAAGTAGGCTGGGAGAGGGCATAATCAGGAAAACTGACCCAAACTGACCAAGAAGATACTCCATGTCTTGTAAAAGCATGCTGAGCAATGAGAACGGGGGAAGGGGGAGGGTGTTTTCCCATGGTAGCCACACCTTAGGGACTGGTTGGGCATTGGGCTGCTAGTGCTCAGTTACTGGTTTTGCATCACTTGCTTTTTGTTGTTTTGTTTTTTTTTCCTTCCCCTTCACTTATTAAACTGGTTTTATGTCAACCTTTGCATTTTTTCAGTTTTGCCCTTCCCTCATTCCACTGAGTTAGCAAGCAGCTGGGTGGGTGCTTTACAATCAGAATCAACCCACAACAGGCTTTCATTCAGATTAGATTTTTTTCATATTAAATATAACTCCTTATAGTAGCTAGTGTCTTTTTATTCTGTATGAAATCAGTTTCCTCTCTCTGAATATTCCTTACAGAAAAGTGTTCTGATTTTGAATAGAATTTGATTGGATATTTCACCTACCAGCAGAAATGCCTGAAAGGTTTCAACAAAAAAAAAAAAAACATACTTTTCCTTTATAGAATGACATTAATGTTGATAAAAATCAACATGGAAGTTATCTCCTTTCCAGTGATTTTTACCAGTCAGCTGATCAAAACCAGCAAAGCTCAAAAGCTTTTTCAGTATTCACAAAGCAAAGAATAGGTGGAGACTTGGAAAATGTACTAGCTAAGTGTTACTGTGTACTTTATTTACCCTAAAGGTTTTTTGAAAACATCTACTGATTCCTGTAATTTTCTTAAATTCCTATCAGTTTACGTTAGAAAATATCTTCAGGGCTTTTCCTGGAACAATGAGCATACAAACCAGATCAACTAAAATCTATTTAGACTAGTGTTTTGTCTTTGATAACAGTGCTCTCCTTAATTCATTATTTGCCAAAGAGAATTTCCAGTTTCCAATGCTTTTGGGGAGGGAATACATCATAAAGGGAAGGTTTAAAGCATTTAAACAGGTTGAAGTGCGGTTGTCTGAAGGAGGTCTAACAGCTGGTTTCAATACAGTCCCTACCTATAGCTAGATTGATTAAAGTGAATGTAAAATTAATTGCTTAATATAGGCATAAGACATGTTGCTGTTGGCAGACATTGCTGACTGTAAATCAGGATTGAGATTTTGTGTGACTTGGTCTAGCTGTTGTGAGTCCAAAGCGATGTTGTAGGATTCTGCTGTGTTCGAGAGGCGTGGGTAGAGCCCTTGTAACAAGCGTGGGTAGAGCCCTTTTTCAAATCTTCTCTCGCGAAGCCTAGCCATGCCCTGATGCAAGAGGCACTTCAGTTTTTCTGTGGGGCGAATCCCTGCGCTCATCCTTGAACATGGAGAGTTTTGCAGTGGAGTTTACCAGTGGAGACATTTACCTGAAACAAGTACACATTCCCACACAGCATCCCTTGCTAGAGGGTTTTTTACCCCTCATTTCCTTACTGCTTTAGGCACGTTACCTTCAAGGTTTAGAGTAACAAACATTATCTCTGACAGAGAGATAACCTGCCAGAAAGAGAATGCTAAAATAGCAGCTTTTCACTGACAGAAAGACAAAAGGATATTAGGTAAAAAAAATAAAAGTCTCATTCGGACTGGAATGAGCTATCATGGCAGTTATCGATTTTTTTTTTTCTGTAGACTGTGAAAACTTTGTAAAGAAATAGTGAATGAGTTTAGTATCAAGGAAATGCTGTGAATCTTTGCTATGCAGTAATTATGGGTAGGTGTTTTTCCAAACTTTTTCTGAAAACCAAGATGGATAAAAAATATTAGACAGTTCAAACAGGAAAAATAGAAATGCCTCCAGAAAACTCAAACATCATCTACTTTGAGATGCACAAATGACTAGTAATTTTTATCAAGTCTGGAATTTGAAAATTAATGCTTGACATTGACAACTGGGACAAAGTCCAATGTGAATAGGCATGGTATGGGTAGGACTGAAGATATTTGCATCCATAGAGAAGCTTTGGTATTTAACAATTATTTGAACCAGGCAATAGTCCTGTGCTGGAAGCTTCAGTTGCTAGTTAACTTGAAATACATCTTTTATCTCTGTAAAGTTACTGAGAAAATCTTCCAAAAAACTTTTCTAGACACACAGAGAGCAAGGAGTGCTGGCGACAAAGTTTTATTGAAAGCACATTGTTCTCAGCCAGCTTGTGTTCTGTGATGAAGTGACTGGCTCAGTGGATGAAGGGAACGCAGCAGATGTCTTTTTCATTGGCTTCAGCAAGGTAACCAACAATCTCCTCTAACATCATCATAGCAAAACTGGAAAAATATAAACTGGATAGGTGGACAACAATGTGGGTGGACATCTGCAATGATGGTCAGCAGATCAAAGTCCAAATGCTAACCAGTTACTATTGGCAGTCCTTTTAAATCAGTACCAAGGCCTGTGCTATTTAACATTAACAGCCTGGATGACAGGATGAAATGCTAAGAGAGACGTAAGAAATTAACTGTGGTCCTTTAAGGGAAAAAGTGAACTTTTTTTGTATTTGTGGTGTTCGTTTAAAAATAGATGTATTATTTTTAAAAATCAAAGAAACAATTGACCTGAAGTTACCGCTTATCTTGAGCATTTTTTCCCATGTTTAAGTAACTGTCAATAAGAGTTTTGGAACGTTTGAACACTAAATCAAAGTGTTAGAAAACTGGGGGTTTATTCTTTGTAATTTTCTTTATAATTTAATCTAATTTTTTATACTTACATGGAGTCTAATAATAATCATTTGTATGAAAGGGTAGAAAACTGCAGTAATGAAGCAAAGAATTAAAAGCTAGTCAGTTATATAAATCAGAAGGGTCATCATTAATTTCAGATGGAAATTAAAAAGGAAATTTGTTTTTCTCTTCTGAAGTTATAGACTGTCACCTCCATTTCTAAGGCGTGATGAGATAAACTGGAAAGTAATCTTAATTCCTGGTTATATTTAAAAATGCAGTTTTAAGACTTCATTCACTATTCTTTGTCTGGAAACCCAGAATTTATATTCATATCTTTCCCCTCTTAGTGTTTTTTATATTTGGCTTTTGTCACTTTAAACTTTTTTTCAGTAAGTGTTTTATAGTAACTTGGGAAGAAAAATAATCAAAGAATTATAGAATCATTAAGGTTGGAAAAGGCCTCTAAGACCATCAAGTCCAACTGTCAGCCCAATACCACCATGCCTACTAAACCATGTCCCAAAATGCCACGTCTACACATTTTTTGAACGCATCCAGGGACGGTGAATCCACCACTTCCCTGGGCAGCCTGTTCCAATGCTTCACCACTCCTTCAGTAAAGAAATGTTTCTTAAAATCTAATCTAAACTGTGTGGTCATTTCCGTTTGCCTTATCACCAGTCACTTGGGAGAACTAATTGACACCCCTGTTGCTACAACTTATTTTCAGGTAGTTGCATAGAGCAATAAGATCTCCCCTCGGCCTCCTCCAGACTGAACAATCCCAGTTCTCTCAGCTGCTCCAAAGAGTTGTGCTTCAAACACTTCACTAGCTTTGTTGCACTTCTCTGGACATGGTCCAGCACCTCCATGTCCTTCTTATACTGAGGGGCCCAAAACTGAACACAGTACTTGAGATGTGGCCTCAGCAGTGCAAGTACAGGGGCACGACCATGTCTCTCGTCCTGCTGGCTGCACTGTTTCTGAAACAGGGCAGCATCCTGTTGACCTTCTTGACCACCTGGGCACACTGCTACCTCAAGTTGATCTGACTGTCAGCCAGCACTTCCTTTTCTGCTAGGTAGCTTTCCAGCCACTCTTCCCCAAGCCTGTAGCATTGCATGGGGCTTTGACCAGAGTGCAGGACTAGGCACCTGGCCTTGTTGAATCTCATACAATAGACCTCAGCCTGTCAATCCAGCCTGTTCAGATCCTTCTACAGAGCCTTTCCACTCTTGAGTAGATCAACACTCCTGCCCAATTTGGTGTCATCTGCAAACTTACTACAATATATAATATATATAGTGTAATGCTATACTCTACAGCCTCTTTCCTTCTTCAGTCCACTTTTCCACTTCCAGAAAGGATCTGCATGGTTCTCCCTTTTTTCCCAAGGATATGTTTATTCTTAATTGTTCAACACTTTTGTCTTCTCTTTAGAGTCCTTTAGTTTTGTATTGATATTTTAATTGTTCATGGCATTTGGTTCCTAAGTGGTGGGTGCACAGGAAGGTATCACAATACAAACTAATGAAGGAGAAAAAAAAACATTCATTTTATTTACAATCAGCGTTTCCAGTTCTCTGTTGAACTTCTAGCAGTATCAGTGTACCTGAGTGTACGTATTATGTGTAAGTATATAGAATAAATTTGTTGTGATAGAGGTGGTCTTGTTGATCATAGAATGGTTTGGGTTGGAAAACACCTTAAAGATCATCCAACCCCCTGCTATGGGTAGGGACACCTCCCACTAGGCCCTACCCAACCTGACCTTGAACACTTTCAGGGAGGGGGCATCCACACTTACCCTGGGCAGCTTATTCCAGTGTCTCACCACCCTCATTGTGAAGAATATGTTCCTAATGTCTAATCTCAATCTTCGTCCTTCCAATTTAAAGCTATTTCTCCTTGTCCTTATCACTAAATGCCCTTGTCAAAAGTCCCTACTTGAACTGATTGTCATCATGCTTTTAATCTCTATTCAGTGACACAGTTCATTTTATACAGTTCAACAGGAACCATAAAAAATGGTTTTCTTTTGATAAAAAATTTTGTTGATGTAATAGATAGAACTTCTTAATTATCATTGCTAATTGCATGTATTTACTTCTCAGAAGGCAGTTGCTAAATGCTGTGTTAATGCATCTACAATTAAAAAGTAAATGTTTGCATTTACAAATCAGTCACCGTAAAGTCTTATCACTAATGCACAGATAAATCCCTGCATTGAACTGAAATACATTTGATATGGCTAATAGAGAATGTGATGACCTTTTATGAATGTGTGTTAAAACAAATCATGCAAACTAAATAATTTCATCTCTAGAGACCAGTTAGTTTCTTTAACAAATAGATGGGTTCCCATGCTGATTTATGATAGTATTCCTGTATTTTTAAGGTACTGGGTAGGTAGGTTAAGGATGTACTTTTTTGCATGACAAGAGGCCTAAAGCAGTGCCACCTGATTTCTTGGGTTGCAAGACCCTCTGATGTAGCATAAGAACAAAAATGTAGAAATTAGTCTGAGAGGAGTTGTGGTGCTTCCTACAAGGTGTTATTTCTTCAATTTTTATATGTCTGTAGCGAGTAATAGTTCTAGGATCACTGGTCTAAAACACTTACCTAAGGTCAACTGCCCTTCTGCTATTTCTGCACCTTTGGGCCCCAGGAACATTATGTGTAATTATACAGGTCACTAATTTAATTTTCTGTTGAGAGAGGGGAGTTTAATTCCAGTGGTTTATATTTCACTACAGCAAATTCAAAGTAAAATTTATGATTTGCTAAGCAAATTGGATTATCAAGCTGTGTACCTATTGATTGATTTGGAAATCTACATGTTCCTTTTCTCTGAGAAGAAAACTTGAGTTAATAAAAAAAATTGTATTATACTAGAAAAAGCTGGATTAGAAGTGACCTTATTGAGTCACTTGTTTGAGTAACTGAAAATAAATTAGGAGTATGGTTATGTGCTTTTATATGTAGCAAAATTAAACTGAAGAAACCCACTGAATTAAGCTTGATTTGTTTATTTTCAAATTGAAGTTGGCCATAAACGTGCATGTTATATTTATACTATAAATAATATTAATCTGAAATTTTATGTTAAATTCAGTATAAATACGTATTTTATAAATACATATTTTCCTCATCTTATCTGCCAATGTTTGCTCCACTTATACTGTGCGTCTGCAAGTGCTGTTAGATAGTGAAAAGCTTACCCTTAATAGAGACTTCAGAAAAATGTCTTTAATAAAATGGCAAAATATATAAAGTTTTCTATTTTCCTTTCATATTTATTTGAAAGACAAAAGTTTGTAGTCTCAACTGCTGGGATTTGTTCTGCAGAGCTGTAGAAAGAGACACAATCCAAAAACAGGAGGATCCCTGTATACCTTAGGAAAAGCAACAACACAAGCTTACAACTCTTTCTTCTCACAGTGAAGACTGTAGCCATGCAAAATTTGAGGTCATAGGCCCTTGGAGTTGAACATCTTGAGAATAATGTGCATGCTTTCCTACTAAGAACAATTCAGAATGCCATAGGACCCATACTCATATTTTGGTGATGTTTATCTCATCTTGCAAGTGTTATAATATTTCTTTCCTAAGGACATGTATGTAAAATGCTTTTGAAGGTCTTCCACTGAGGAGCTTGTGTCTCTCACCTGGTAGATTAGAAGTCTTGAAATTCCTCAGACTCTTCCTAGAGGAAAAGGGAGAGACAAAAGAAAATAACTTCAGTGGCTCAGTGCCAGCAGGTGGCGTAAGCTTACACATAAGTGGGTACAGTTCAGGTAGTTTTGCAGTTCAGTGGTCACAGTAGTTATCTCTTGAAGAACAGCTTAAAAATTTTGCAGGTTATAGGTGATTTCTTCATAGGAATGATTCTCCAATGTATGCAGTACAGGCGCTGCTATTCTTGCAGTGATACTGATATAAGGCCAAGGCATAATCAGCCATGCCAGAAACCACCTACACATGCTCTAGAAATACACCGATGAAATTCAATAGACTCCTGACACATGGATTGCTGCGTTGCTCATAGATTAGAGTGGCTTTTTTATTATTATTATTTTACTGACATTCCATTGGAAAAGATTATCCAAAAATAGTTCTCCAAAACAGTCTCAGAATAGAAGCTTCTGCAAGTCACTGCCCATAGAAAAATACAGCAGATCTTGCCTGGAGAGAACACGATACTGTATTAGCTAGAAAGAAAAACACTTATTATGATTCTTCCAAACTTTCAAGTTCTTTCTTCTCTGCTGAAAGTAATGTAGAGAAATAGGTATCAATCTTTGGCCACAAATCCTGCTGGTTTCAAGAATATAGAAATTATTCTGTATTTTCATTCTGCTACTCCCTATTGATGTTGACAGAATGTCAGTAATCTGTGTTAACTTCCCAACACATGTTAAAACTTCAGAAGAGGCTTAATTTTATTAAGCTCTCCATGTAACCTGCTTCCCTTGAATTCGGTTTAAGATTTTTGGTCTTGTAAAGAAATAACAGAGTTAATCCAGTGTTGAGAGCTTTCAGAAGTCTTATGCTAGAAAAATAGCACCGATTTATACAAGAGGTTACAGCCTTTAGAACACACCAACAACAAAGGGAAACTATTTCCAGTATGCTGCTGCCCAGTACATGTGTTTATTTGAAAAGCTACCTGAACAGAAGCCAAAATAATCTCCTAAGAAATGGCTTTAAATAAGCAGATTATGAACAAAACAAAAATAGACTGAAAAATCTTGAAGTAAGAAGTTCTTTGATTTTATTATCAGAGTCTTCATTTTCTGAAGAGAGACCACTTGAGAAGATAAAGGTTCTTTTCTGTCTCTGCAAATTCCAACTCATGATATTCTCAGTTATTCATCTCTTCAATATTAATGCCTGTTATTTTCATTTTCTAAATGCAACTTCTTTGTTCCATGCAGTAGTCATTGTGTGTAGGTTCTTGGGTCCCTTCCCACCTCCATGGTTTGATAGTATGGTTTAATTTAATGAAATTTTAAGGCAATTTTTTATCTCAAAGAGTACCTGCATTTGCAGCTGGTAGAGTTGTTCCACTGACTACCTGGAGGAACCTTCAGTTTCACTCTTCATTGCTTGCTGTTCTAAGGAACGTAGTATTGTCTGCAAAATGAGTTTGATGTGTTTTTTGGTCTTCTTTTTTCTTTTGAAACTAATCACAAAATAACCCTTTAAATTAGTGTTTGGGTTTTATTTTTTAATCTGGCAATATTTTTGAAGTAGACACGCTTCTCAGATTAACAATAAAAGGAGTTAGTGTTTATTTTCACTTCTCTTTGTACATTGGTAAGAACTGCAGACTTTGTTATAACAGCAGATTTGCTGTAGTGCTCGATTCAGCTTCATGTGTTGAACTGATTTTGTACCTTGACCAACATAATTAATTGAAAAACGTTACATATTTTATTTTAATGCTGTGAAAAAAAGGCTCTGTGTAATTACAATATTTGGGACGGTTTAGAAAACTGACAGCGGGCCTAATGGTTAATGTTCCCTCTGTATTGGCTTTCTTCCTCTCTCAGTGCCTTTGTATATGTCTAGACAACCAGTTCCTGGGTAACTAATTATCTATAAGGTAGAGTGAAAAGTCAAATTTTTGCTAGTCCTTTTGCTGAAAAAGGGTAGGACAAAATAATTGGTTTATGCTACATGTATTTTAATACACGCCAGTTGATACTAAAAATGTCTAACTTTCTCTGAAGAGTGTTCAGTTTATGTTGTGGTTTGTACTATAAATATTCAGCTGCAGCTCATTCCAGAAGAATGATGAGCCCTTCTGTTGAGAAGTAGTATAGGAAACCATACTGAAAAGACTGAGCATTTAAAAGGGGTGAGTGTAGAGAAAGAATGCAGTGCTGTTGAAAACTTGAAGAAACTACTACACTGTGTACCAGAAAAGAAATGGAAACTGATAAGTTGGTTTGGATGATAAAGATAGAGGCTTAGATGATATTGAAACTTACCGGAACTTTAACTACTAAGATTTAAATAAAGTGTGTTGTCACATAAACATGGCTGGTGGAGAAGGGTTAAAGTTATATAGATTGGAGCAGTGTAAATTAACTGTAGTAGTAGTGTTTGGGGTGCACTTGTAAATGTAATGTTGTTATAGTATTGTTATAATAATTATAACATGGTGAATTGGTACAGATATGTTCTGCAGTGTCAGTCACTTATTCTCTAGGGAAACAGTGTAATTTCCAAAGAACGTTAATCTGTATTAGTGTGAGAGTGTTGTGAAGAAGCTATGTGCACTTGTGAACAGTTTTATTGATTTAGCAGAATAGCTTCCTCAAATGATGTATGAGGATAAAGCTTAAAAAAATAATACATAGCTAAGTTATGTCTTCTGTCTCCTTATGTTCCTGAAGTCTTATGTGGCCATGTGGCATTTGTATATAATTTGCTAATAATATGGTTTGAATGAGAAAACAAAAGCTTATTCCATTATCAAACTAGATGGTAAACTTGCAGATAACACATCAGCTCTAGAACACTATAAATGAAAACAGTTGTGTTTAATACAAAGTATGTATATATATATATGGGTGTTCTAATTGTTTCTTTTAATATTGCAGGAAACAGCATACTCCATTCTGCAGCAGACAGTGTGACGAGTGCAGTACAAAAGGCAAGTCAGGCTTTGAATGAACGTGGTGAAAGGCTAGGTCGAGCAGAAGAAAAGACAGAGGAGCTGAAAAACAGTGCTCAGCAGTTTGCAGAAACTGCACACAAGGTAAGATTTTGGCAGGTTAAGGCTCTCGGTGTGTTAAGGTCACACATTCCTTTATTTCGAGAGGAACCTCTAGAAAGAATTGCCGTCGGTCACTGTTTACAAACAGCTTGCTGTTTCCCTTTATTCTGATCCTCACTTGGCAGATTTCTGATTTATAACTTATTCTGTGCATAGATCTGAGGTTTGTTGCATTACCACTTGAATTGAAACCTATGTTCAGCTCCAGAAGCATATTTCAAATCCATCTTCCCACTATTCCCTCATCGTGCAGCCCTGTTGTGTAATTGTGGTTAGTCCCCTTTGATAAGCAGTCATAAGTCTGTGACTGTCTGTTTCTGAAGATGTTTCTTTTTATTCCTGGAAATGTTATTTATGACAATTTTGAGGAATTGTTTCATCTCAGTAACGTATGGCCATTCCCTGTTCTTAGTGGAAGGTATTGATAGTACTATGCCTGTTGCTTCTGCATGTGCCTAATGGTCTTGAGATTCCATCTCTGTGACAGATAGTCTGGCATCCATAGCATTAGATTTGGTGGCTATGTAATAATCCACAGCAAACACAGTGCTTTTTGGAAAAAAAAAAAAAGGTAGAAGTTTCCTGAATGTGAGCAACCACGTTTGATAATAATAGTTTTTCTGCATACCGCAGGAGGTAGGTTTTATCACACCTATGGCTGGCTACTGCTTAAACGCTAGGAATCCTGGATTGATGTCTTGCTGTTCTATACAAGCCTTTGTCTTACCTAGTCTTTAAAATGTCTCAAAACAACTTATTTTAATATATACTGGGATAACTCTATTTGATACATTTAGATTAGCATAGTTTAGCTTAGTGGCCTTGATATGGTACGAACTTGCTCTTGGACTCTTCCATCTAACACCATCACCTCCCACTGATGATATTTATGCCAACTTAGCAAACCATCCTTAAACAGAAGCTTCTAGGATAGGGGGCAAAAGGTTTTCTGCTTTAGAGTAAAGCATGCAGTGCTGCTTGGTGTAGGGAGTTCAGAAATGAAAAATACCTCTCATAGTTGGCCACTATGAATCTTGATTAAGTTTTGAATAGGTTTCATTAGTGTGTGTCACCCTTTCATCTTCCACATTTGCAGAATAGCAATTCCACAGATGAAGACATGCGTTGAACAGAAACAAATATTTTCAGAAGGTTCCATTAGGAGTGCAATATTGTAATAAAAATACTATCATCGACAGCTTGTGTTGTGTCATATTTAGAAGTAAATGTTTAAAAAATACTGATGTAATAATTCAAAACAAAAATTAGAGGGAAATAGAGCAGGAATGGTGAAGAGATCACCACCTTGGATCCTGCTATGGTGGCTGTGACAATGATGGTATGGTTGTGACGAGGATCCTCTGGTGGCAGGCGCACACACTCAGCTCCTTGGGGAGGCACTTTTTGTGCCACTGTGCCCGTCCCCAAGTCAGTCAGTGATATAAAGGAGGAGTATGCCTCTACATGGGATCACAGGAGAGGGACACACCTCTGCATGGGATATTGCAACTAGCATATACTCTATATTCTTAATTTGTGTATGCATGGATGTCACCTGTTATGTTCATTTGGCCAATAACGAGGCAAAGGTCTTTTCACGGTCACCATCTCAGAGGGGAATAGGTCAAGCAAGGCTGCTCGGGCTCCTCCAAAGTTCTGTCCCACAGACACATCCTGTTTATCATGATTTAACATTGTCCACTTCATTCACTGCTATGCAACAATGATTGAGACATTCGCATTAACACTTCCACATCAGTCTTCCTTCAATTAGTATGAGTCCGTGTGCTGTTGAAGCTATCCAAATTACCAAGTGACTGAAATAGGAAAGTGACAGTCTTTCAGTGGATGATAGTTAAGGCTTTGTAATAAATGCTTGGTATTTGTTTTTTGAACAAGAAAATAACATCTTGTTTTTGAAGAAAACAAAATATAGTTTAGTTCTTGTTATAAAAAGGATGATGAAAAGGCTGAGATACTTAATGCCTTCTTTGCCTCAGTCTTTAATAGTAAGACCAGTTGTTTTCCAGATACCAGACTCCCTGAGCTGGTAGACAGGGACAGGAAGCAGAATGAAGCCCCCATAATCCAAGGGGAGATCGTTAGCAACCTGCTGTATGGCTTAGAGATACGTGTCTATCAGGATAGATGGGGACCAGCTGCAGAAGCGCTCACCAAGCCATTTATTAGCAGTGCTGGCTCACAGGGGAGGTTCCTGTTGACTGAAGGTCAGCAACTGTGATGCCCATCGACAAGAAGGGCCAGAAGGAGGATCCAAGAAACTATGGGCCTGTCAGTCTGACTTCGATGCTGAGGATGGTTATGGAGCAGATCATCTTCTGTGCCATCACACAGCACATGCAGGACAACCAGGCAATCAAGCCCAGTCGATATGGATTTAGGAATATGGATCCTGTCTTACTAACCTGATCTCCTTATATGAGCTGGTTACCCTCTTAGTGGACAATGGAAAGGCTGTGGAAGTTGCTTACTTAGATATAGTGAAGCCTTTGACACTGTTTACTGCAGCATTCTCCTGTAGAAACTGGCTGCGCATGGCTTGGATGGGTGTAATCCTCACTGGGTAAAAGAATGGCTGGATAGCTGGGCCGAGAATGAAATGGTGAATGGAGTTAAATACAGTTGGTGGCCAGTCACAAGTGATGTTCCCCAAGGATCAGTATTAGGGCCAGCTCTGTTTAGTATCTTTATTAATGATCTGGATAAGGATGTCGAGTGCACCCTCAGTAATTTTGCAGACAACACCAAGTAGGGTGGAAGTCTTGATCTGCTTGAGGGAAGGAAGCCTGTACAGAGGGAACTGAACAGGCTGGATCAATGAGCCAAGGTCAACTGTAAGGAGTTTAACAAGGTTAAGTATTGGGTCCTGCACATTGGTCACAATAGCCCCATGCAAGGCTGCAGCCTTGAGGAGGAGTGGCTGGAAAGCTGCCAGCAGAAAAGGAGATGGGGATGCTGGCCAACAGCCAGCTGAATATGAGGAGCAGTGTGCCCAGGTAGCTAAGAAGACCAACACCATCCTGGCCTGTATCAGAATGTGATGTGACCAGCAGGAGTGTCAGGAGGTGATGGTCCCCGTGTACTTGTCACTAATGAGGCCGCACCTCAAGTACTGTGCTCAGTTTTAGGCCTGTCAGTGCAAGTAGAACATTAAGGTGCTGGAATGTGTCAAAAAGGGGCAACAAACGTAATGAAGGGGCTGGAAACTGAGTCTTGTGAAGAGCAGCTGAGAGGACTGGGATTGTTTAGTTTAGAGAAAAGGAGGCTGAGGGGAGACCTTGTCACTATCTGCAACTACCTGAAAGATGATTGTAACGAGGTGGATGTCAGTCTTCTCCCAGGTAACAAGTGACAGGACAATGGCCTCAAGGTGTTCCAGGAGAGGTTTAGGTTGGGTTTTCGGAAAAATTTCTTCACCAGAGAGGTTGTCAAGCACTGGAACAGGCTGCCCAGGGAAGTGGCTGAGTCACCATCCCTCAAGGTATTTAAAAGACATGTAGATGTGGTAACTTTCTGGAGAGTTCACTCATTTCAGCTTTGTTGGCATGCTATAGCATGCCAATTTACAGATACCAATTTCTCATTATACAGAGCTTAAAACTAAGTTTTCTGCTTGGTTTACCAAAGTCTGTTTGTATAGACTTTTTGTATAGGATTTAAGTCACTGTAGCTTTTTCTTTGCCCTCTTATTCCCTGTTCTAAGACATTTTGGAATAGAAATAATCAGTGGAATGGAAATAATCAATAGTCACAAAGGTAGAAAGGCAATCAGTTCTTAATTTTTCATCATTATATAGTGGCAGAGCTGCTGAACAGGTGTATTTAATTATTTGTCTAGAATTTCTGATTACATTTAACAATCCAAATCATTAGTTCTAAATGACCATTCTTTTAAGCATGTCTTTGCTTCTAGTGCATTGCTCTAGCATGCCTCACAGGCAGCAAAACAACGGAACATTGGGAAACACAGCTATGAAAGCAGATAAATCCTGACTCCTCAGCGTAGCAAAGGGAGTCTTTGTCCATCTGTCACAGTAAAGGGAATCACTGTATAGCTATGTGCAAAGAAGTTAGGGATTTCAGGCATCTTTTGGAAAATTTCGTTTCCCAACTCTCAATCCAAACTAGCCACATCAGCTTGATGTAACTATTGTTACATGTGATCTGCTTCAATTATTTTTTTTTCTTTTTCAGCTTGCCATGAAGCACAAATGCTGAGATACTGCCAAAAGCTGAAATCTTCCCAAGAGAAGCTGGAAAGCTGCATTCAGCAATTTTTACAGGAGATTCAGACTTCTGTGTGCTTTTTTCTTCCAGTTTAGTGGAGATGCATTTATTCAGTTTCTGTGCAGGAAAAAGTGTTGCATTTCTAACTTTTTTGACTTACTTTTGTCTCTCTTTTGTAATTCTGCTGCGCAATTCTGCAGTACTTTTTACCTGTTTTTCAGTTGTTACAGGATTGAAAGCAAACAGGGAAACTGGACCAAGTGACAAGCTGATCAGGATTAAAATAGTAAAATTCTTCCTCAGTGGTACTCAAAATTATTTAACTGGTTGTGGCTATGTGTGTGGAAATAATATCCCAAGAAAGGATATACTCTTCTTCATTATATGTAGCATCAGCAGAATGTGAATGTTGGAAGTAAACACCTGGGGTAGGAACTATAGTGGAAAATAAGCTGCTTTGTCCTGAGAAACAGAAAAACTTCTTTTGTCTGCCCAGATGTAGTTCTGCATGTGCCATCACCAGCATTCAGAAGTTCATATCTGACTTTCTTAGGGAAATCAGTTATCAGTGCTGCATTTTGAATATTCCTATTTTTCCTTCTGGAATGATTATTTGAATAGTATAATGAAACCTAGAGAATGCATGCTTGAGGCTTCAAAATTGAGGGGAAAAGTAATTTTTACACCTATACACATATAGCCGTGCCTCAAACTAGAATTTATCAATCTGGTATAAAATAACATTTCATTTTCTTTTTACCTGTGATTCTGTGGCTAAAGGCCAATGTAATTGAGAATGCAAAGGCCTGGGAAAATGAGAGTGCACTGTTTTCTAAGTCTTCTATATTTCATAAGTTCTACAGTAAGAATTTTTGGGAACACCAGAAATTTTTCTGATTAGAATGATTTTTGGCTTTTCTGTTAGTTAGTTGTCTGACTTTTAAAATTAAAGCTTTCAAAAAGTATGTCTTGATACGGTAGAATCTCATTTGGATATCAGTTTTCAATATATATTATCACTGCAAGAGTGACTCCTTACTTCATTCTGTATTTACTATATGCAATATATGCACTGTAGTCTCGTACAAAAATAAGTAGGATGCACTATTTACTTCACAGCTCTTTTCTTAACATTTTTAAGATGTTCTAATATGCTTCTAGAATGAACAGGAAAAAAAAGAAAAAAAAATATGCACTTTTTTTTTAAAACCGGTAAGCTAAAACCAGAAATCTTCATCTTCTGAAGATGCCTGCATTTCATTTTCATCCTCGTCTTATCAGAGAGCCAGAAGCCTCGCATTGTATGAATGTACTGTAGTTTTCATTTTCAATGTAGAATAAGGTTTTTGTGTTGTTAATGACACTTTAAACAGTCTAAAAGCCTCAGAGCAGCGCTTGTAAAACAGATAAAATCTTCTGTAGTAAAATGAGAGTATTGTATTTACTGCAAGCTGAAGTAACTGAAAATCTCTTAGAAATACCCATTTTGTAAAAAGAAGCTTGGCTTTAGGAAAATATTCTCATTTGAGCTAGAGACACTGTCTAGTAACTGATTGCATTCAAACTCTGCATCTGGGTTTTTTTTCCTGTAATTTAAACTGGTTTGTATGAAGCTTTTTATTTAATTTCACTCTGGGAATTGAGAGAAGGGGTAAATTCATCAGCTGTGTAATACTATACAATTATTTAGATCTATTTAGGATCAGCTCTAACAGTTACTATATACAGCACCTTCAGCTGAAAAGGAATTTGACCACATCTGTTTTAAATCAGAACAGGCTCATTAGTGGTGTGAGTTCTGAACACTCTGTTAAGCTATGTGCAATTAATGCTTGGGCTGGAAATGTCAGAAGCTTTCTGAGTGATTTTATAATGATTCTGGGTATTTCTCCAAATTAATCAGGAAAACAGTCCCTCTTTGGAAATTCAACTTCTGCTAGAGACAAAATGTTAGGCTATTTTTTGAAAATAACAGCATTAGATATCATTTAGGGAGTATATTTTTGACCACATAGCAATCTGCTATCATAATATTTTCCTCTTTCTTTTTTTGATTATATTCTGCTACTTACCTCACAAGTCTTTCTCTCAAGAGAAGGAATAAATATGTTTTGAACTGCTGCCATCTAGCTGGTTTTCTAAGCTTGTCAATAATTTATAAGAAATGTCTAAAACCCAGATCAAATAAACCTGGAAATAATTAGTTGTCTAAATTAAGATAGAAAGGCATAGGTTTTCAGGTGTTTACATGATTATCAGCTGGATGGGACAAGGACGCATTTACTCTGCTAAGTTCCAGGCCTTTTGTCAAGAGCTAAACTGTTCTAAAACTGACAGGTTTTCAGCATTTTTTTTTTTAATATCCTCTAGTTAAGTGTATTGTGTTATGTACTGTAACTCAGGACTTTCATGCAACCATCAAAAGCCATTTACTATGCGAATTCTAAGTAACCTAGTGTTATTAAATGAAGGAAAAGTGGTTTGTCTGTGTTTACTTTGTTCTTGCTATTCCCTCAACTACAAGATCTGGTAGTTTTTAGAAAAAAAAAAATCAGAGGTGTATAAATGTTTATCCAAAGGCGAATGTTATAGCATCGCAGTTTCCTTCTGGAACTTAGCTTGTAGTGTATACAACCAAGTATCATTAGATATCTATGTACATATACTGTAATTCAGGTTAATGTTTCATATAAAAGAATGTATTTGTAAATTGTAACAACATCAATAGTTTCTTTATCTTTTTAAAGTTCTACAAAGAATAAAAATAATGTATTGTTAGACTTGACTACTGTACTGCAAATTCTTAAAAGGCTAACTTTGTGTCTAGCAAAAGCTGTGCATTATGTGAAATATTAACAAAAATGTGCTCTCTAGAAAATGATCTTAAAGGTAGGTAGGTTTTGCTATGATATGCCAGAATTGTATTACTTGCTGGTATCTATTGTAACCAATTCCTTGAAAGTTCTCAAAGATGTAGAAATTTTTTGCCATTCTTGGGGAGAGGGAGGAGAGTGGGACCTGCTTTCTTGAGACATTACTGGAAACCCTGATTTTGTCATTAAATACTTTAACTGTGATGAAAAAAACCTGTTCTTGGATTATTTGAGTTGTCTATTCTAAGTATAAATTACTTGTAAATGACGTTTATACATTTCACCCTTGCAGAATTGTATATCGCTCTAGCATAACTGAATCAAAATTAGTTTCCACTGTAATGATGAAAACTTTTTCTAGAAAGACTATTGTAATTAAAAAAGAAGTAATGGGAACTAGGTTGAAGGATTTCATGTCCAAGTGGATTCCAGACAACAGTTGACATAGGTTTAAGTTAGTGTCCTACCTCAAGGCTGGACAGGTTAAAAACCTGTGTTAAATTGCTTTAAATTTGCAATGAAATGCTTATTCTCAAATTGTTATTGTTTCGTTTGTTCATCTAGTTTTATTGATAATTCCCTCCTGGAAGTAGTCAGCTACCAGTGGGGTAAAGACATGAATTTACATGAACAGTGTTTTTTCCAATGATTCTGAAACCTCAGCATCCACTTTGTAACACATCATTTCAACTTCTTTTGTATATCATCTGGAAACACTATATGATATTATAGATATGTTTCATTTACACTTTTATTATTATTTGAGTTGTTAATTATTATTTTATCTGCTGTCAGCTCATGCAATCTGAATTGTGGTAAAATGTTTTAATAGATAATATTATGATGTCTGGCTTTGGCAGGGGTTAATTAGGGATTACAGGCACAGAAATTAATACACTATTTATTTTCACGATGACTAAGCAACTCTAAACTGAGTGTAAAGATACCGTTACATGCAGGGATAGTAGTATGGCAGATCTTCAATGTTAAGGCCAAGTATTTAGATTGTAAAAGTGTGTAAAAGTAAGTTTGTTAGCCAGGGGAGTTGAGTGTCTTTAGAAGTGTAGAGAATAGGCATCTAACAATGTTCTAACTGGCGTTAGAAACAGTTTTACAAGTCTCTAATAGCTAAAATGGTGATAACTTCTGCAGAGGAACTGAAGTTCAAGCCTTACTTTGTTGAAATTCTGTTGCCTCTAAAGATGAGAGAACAAAGAGTTTTCTTCTGTCATTAAGTGTTCTCTTCTGGGTAGAACAGAAAGGAAATGTGATAAAAATAAATGAGAATACTTTGATAGTGTTTCATATGATATCCAAAAGAAAACCTTCAACATATGCAACTAATGTTAACCAACATGCTGGTGTGCAGCCAGATCAGCGAGTTGGGTTTTTTCCTATTTCAGAAAGAAGAGATACAGTAAAGCTTTCTTGGGATTCACATGATATGAAAATAAAGATTAAAGTATTAAGACTTTACTGAGAATACTTCTTTCCAAAACCTTGACTACTTCTGTTACTACAGCAGCTGGAAACATTTATGACAGCATGACAGCTGTGAGATTCTTTGTGTTGTAGATATGATTGGCACTCTGATGAAAAGCGTTTAGCTTTAATAATAGATTTCTGTGTTTTTTTGTTGGAGGCCTTTAAGAGTTTAGCTCAGTTGGAAGCATCCCAATATTGCTCTTTAAGGAAGTGTAAGCACAGCTTGTGCTGCAAATCAAGAGCAGCTAAATTCTGAGGTGAGGGTGAGGAATATGAGGGAAGGGTTGGAGACTCCTGACTCACCATGTGAGCAAGTCAGAAATGGTGATGAAGTGAGCCAAGCGAGCCCTGTGATGATGCAGGTCCCAGGGAAGAGGACAGTAGTGGTGGAGAGCTTGCTGTTAAGTGGTTTTGGCAGCAAGTTCTAGCAAAGCATCTTCAGGACATTCCTGAGGGGTTTTTTTTAAACCTATATATAGATAAATATAAGTACCCTTGTATTTTCTCTCACCTGTTCTTTTCTGTTGCTTCGTTATGTGCATTTGTTCAGTACTTCAAACAAACTGAAAACAGGTCTGTTGAAAGCTGGAGCACTCAAATTGCATGACAGGTACTATTCTTCACCTAGGCCATGAACAATTGCAGAGCTGCCAGGGTCTGACTGAAATAATGGCTGTACAGATAGGATCATTTGTAAGACAGATTGCTGAGAAAGGTACTATTTTTCTACCAGGCAAGGTTTCATAACTACTAGCATCTGTTTGTGAGAAGTGCATCATTAACTGTTAGCTACTGATAATTATCTCAACCTGGTAGGTGTTAGATTACAATCCTTTTTTCGCTGACGTTTCTGTTCTATGTGGCTATCTCTGCAATGGCACTGAAAGAGGGAAAGTAGGTGGGAAGGAAGAGGTTATATGTTCATGTTCATTAACTGTGTATGCTTGATTGAATCCATTCTCTCTCATTGTCTGGCACAGTAAATGTGCATGGTTATTTATGGCTTCCTTACTATCCTGACTGTCATTCCTAGTTCCCACTTATGTACAGTCTTTCCTTAGTCAGTGTCATTCTTTTCTATTATTGCTCACTTGCAAGACCCTCATCCTAAGAGGTAGCTCCGCAGGTAAACTCTCAGGATTTTTAATACCAACATGAAGTAGAATCTTTAGCCCTTGGCTTTGGGGGTGTTTGAAAAACTTGTGTTATATATTGGCTGCAGTTTGTTACTGTTTGTACGTGAAGATGCAGACATTCACTGCACATAAGATAAGGATACTTTACAAGGGCAAAATTGTAGTGAAGCTGTTCCAGCATGTCTGAAAGTATCTAAGACAAGATTTAATACCAATTTGACAGTACTGTCAGAAATTGATAGTACTGAATCACCAACCTAGGTGTTTCTTCTGAAATCTTGGTGAAGATTTTGCTCCAAAGTCTGTGTTGAAACTGTAATAATCAAGCTATTTATCTTGAGTGTAGTATTTTTTCACCCTTCTGTGACAAGAATTCAAAGAGAAATATCAGATTTCTTTCATACAGGTATAACGGGCAGGAATAGAATGGAAATCTGAGAATACAAAACCCAGATCTCTTTATTCCTAGCAGAAAATTAAGTTATCATGGAAACATTTTAAGTTTCTTGTTTGGTTAAAAGCACCAGAAATAAAAGTAGGCTTCTGACCAAGACTTTTTTTTTCCTTCCTGCTCTAGCAACATAATACCTTTCATGGTGTGCAGTATATCCTGCCTGGAAAGCCCAACCTGTTGTTACGAAGTGTTCCTGGAGAAAGAGAACCACTACAGGAAAGTGGGGCAAAGGCAGCAATAAAATCTTATTGCTTCTCTACGTGAATTTTAGAAGCACCGCAAGAAGCTCTCAGCTTTCAGGCTGAATCCATTTGTATTAATGCAATGAAAGAACCCAGTTTAAAGTATTTGGGGGAATACTGTGTACATATGCCTTTTATCACAGACTTCGGCAACTGTAAGGAAAAAATGTTTGCTGCCTTGTGTGCAAAATGTTCTCTGGCATTCTGTGGTGTAGCGTAAGGAACAATAGCATCTCCTACATCACAGCCACAGAGTGCCTTGTCAGTGTCGGTTTTCATTAAATTGCCCTTTTGAAACACACGGAATCTCCTTCCTAAAAGCATGGAAGAAGTAATTAAAGGAAAAGAAGAAATCCTAATAAAGCATGAGAAGTATCATCGTGGAGTGCAAGTATTTGCTATAGAAATGTATACTGCGTTCAGTATTTAAGGCTACTGCTCAAGTCGTGCAATGAGCACAGGAGGCCCGCAAAGACCAAAAGGTCACAGTAAAGAAATGAGGATGGACTGGACCACCTTGGCCCTCAAAGGGCAACAGAACTTGGCATATCAGGGTAGAAATAGTAGTCTGTGAAAAGGTTGTAGTTGTCATACGAGAAAAAAATAAGACAGTCACGTTGCCTTAAATTTTGTAAGATCATGCAAAGAATTTACAAATAGAAAAGTAGGCAGACTTTTGTTTTTTAACATAATGGCTGTAAATCAACCATTTTCAAGTTTCATACCCTAAGCTGCAGGCAACTTTTCCATTCTTAATCAAATATTTATGTGATGTCAGAGGACTTAGTTTACTCTGAATGAGGTAAACAAATGTCCTAACTTTCATTGTAGCTGGTCAAAAAATACAAAACAAATGTTCGTTGGCCATTGCTTCCATACAAAAAAAATCTCTTTGCAGACTTGGTAGTTTAATATTTCACCAGGTCTCTTAAGATTCCTCATCCTGTAGTGGGGTTAACTGAAAACTTCCAGTGTCTGCTGTCTTCAAATCTGGATCAGTTCCAAGATTTGTAACAGTGTTACTACTAAAATTACACAAAAGTCTTTATCTCATTTTTTTATTTTACAGCATATTTTCTATCTGAAACATATACAGAGGAATTAGTGGCTGACAGCTCATGTTATAAACTGCAATGTCTTCTCAAATGAGTGTATTGTTAGCAAGTTCCAATCAAATTCTTCATATTGATAAATACTAATTCCTGTCTTACTAGAAATTGTATTAAAGTATGTCATACTTTTGACATTCCAGGGATTGTAAAGCAACAGAGTAACTTTTTGCCAAACGGGCAGTGATTCCCCAAGTCGGACTCAAGTGCTGTTGCTTGTGTCAGGTGAATCTAGAGATCTCTCCAAATAAAATAGCTTCAGGATTTTTTTTTTTTGCTAAAAAACTCTGTAAAACAGTGATGGAAAGGCTTTTGGAATGATAGTAGTACACTATTTTATTTCTTTAAAATTGAAGGGAAAGGAGAAAAGGTCTGGCTTGAATCCCTTGAGAGCACAGAACAGAGGCTTTCTAGGAGGTGATGGATTGTTTTGCATAAGCCAAGATGTAAGCCTATTTGTACCATGATAGACTCCCTAGACAATTTTTGTGCCCCTGCTTCAGTTCTGAGATTTTTATGCACAGTGAGTTAAGGCACTTCTGAATGGGACATACAGACAGCAGGATGCTGTCCAGGAAAGCTTTTATAGATTTCATATGATACATCTCAAACAAAGAAAACATGCAAGTACACTGTGTCTTTTCATGAAGACTAGAACAGATATAGAGTCAAGGGAACATGTTAGCAAAATTGTCATTAGTCTATGAAAATACTTATTTGCCAGACATACCAAAGGAGTAACTATTCAGAATAAATGTGTAATTCTATATTCAAAAGAAACAGTAGAACATCTTCCAGTAAGAAGATATGAGTCCTGTAGTTTTCATCCTGTCAGTTGTAGCCAATCCCTAGAAAAATGTTGTAGACATATCATCAGAAGCAGTTCACCTACCAGGGTTGAATGAATTCTTCGGTTACATTCTGACAACTAACTGGGTTTGGGCTTAGCCAATAAAGGAAATTTTCTTAAACTACTTTTGTGTGTTAAGCAAACATGATTTATCTCACAAATAGGAAATCTAAGAGAATCTACGTGGCTAGTTTTAATAGCTTCGTCAATGAGTTAAACTTAACATGAACAATGTTCTGTGCAGGAGATTTGCTGAACTGAAAAATGAAAATAAGGTGAGCAGAAACCATTTCTGCTGTCTAAAGGCACTTAGTTAATTAGCCTATTTATAAAAGCTAAAAGGAAAATAAAATTTCTTGCAATTCTTTTTAATTCTGTCATGTTGATTAATATGAACAATAATGACGTGCCTTGTTTCTTGTCTATTATGTACGCAATGGGATTCTAGAGGACACTCAGATTTAAAGCTCTTGAAAATACAGAACATAGTGCCACAGTGACTTTTACTGTCCTACATGAACTGTTGTGTACAGGAAAAATTAATTCTTGAAAGGACATGCAGCTCTATTCTAACTTGTGACAGTGTGGGAGAAACATTTTAGAAGTTTATAATTTTTCAAAGGTTAGAAGTTATTTCAGACACCTGCATGCTATTCTTTCATGCGAGAGGAATTGTTAAAGAAACTTATTATTTCCTTTTTGAAATTGTATATGCTCTTTGCTCCTTTTTTTTACTTGCATTAACAGTCTCGTACTTTGTTTTACGAAGTACTCTGTGAAATATTTCCATTTATTTCAATATTTGCTTCATTGCTTTTTCACTGCTGCTGTTCTCTGTGTATTAGGCATATTTTGTCAATCTTCTGTGTAGGTATTTAAACAAGACATAAATAAGTGGTGAATTTCACACTATGTCTGCCTTGAAACACATGGAAGTTTGTAATGGTCCTGTACGTAATGTTGGAAGTTACATTCAATGATACGGAGTTTACATGATTTATTAGTTTGGCCTCTTAGATGTTGGAAATTACAAATAAGAGTTTACAGATTCCCTGGTGAAATTCACTACCACTGTAGGTGTTCTCAGCTTGATGGTTAAAATTGACTTATGGTCAAAGATATCCTTGATCACCTCTGGATTTGAGATTTCAGTTTCTGGAGTGATACAATAGCTTACATATATGTCTTTGATATGCTTACATATCTCCTTTGATGCTTTCTCTTTGTTTTCCTCCAAAAGAACAAGACCTGGCCATGCAGTATGGAAGTGAACCACATGCCTTGAAACATTTTTTGAGATTACTGGGGAAAAGAAAAGGTGGGATGTGTGGCACAGCATTTTTTTCTTTCAGTCTTAAGACTTCCCTGCCCAACACGATAGAGTCATTTAGAGCTCCTTTAAAAAGCTTGAAAAGTTATTATTCACGTCTCAAAGTTTTAATTACAAGAAGTAGTAGGACCTGAGAAATAGATTACTTCTGTGAGCACCATAGAATGGCTTAACAGCTATAGGCAAGGAATGCAAGTAGGAATAAAATAGGTCTTTCTAATCTAGGATTATCACAGTGTACTTGTTACAAGAAGAAAAAGGGACTTCCCAGGTTTTCTGGAGCATCTGAGAAAGAGACATGGAGAAACGTAGTAGTTGTTAAAGCTAGAATCCCAATGTCAGGGGAGGTAAAATTTCCATTTGTTGGGCAGGTAACTGGATCACAATGGAGTTAGGCAAGGCAATGCATTCACTAGGTCAAATTGTCATGATCATTAATCCCTGCAGTCACTGGAGTCAGTTTCAATTTGCAATAAATTACATCTTTATTGATTTTTAAATAAAACAGTGCTGCAATGACACTGCCATAGAGTGACCACTGTTTTCAGGTGTAGTTTAGAGGTTTTTTGGTTTTAGACAAGATTTTATCCCATCTCCCCGGCTGTGTATTCACTCTTTTCTGTGGAAATAACAACTGTTTTTTATGTACACATTAATCTCTCAAGCAGTGAAGTTTGGAATTGACTGTGAACTTGTACAAGTCTCATTCACACCCACCTAGTACTTGTTTATAGCTTCATATGGAAAGGCAAACAATTCGCAAATGCTCAAAATTGATATGTCAAAATTCTGCGACACGTACACATGCAACCCTCAAAACATGTATTTATAATTTTGATATGACTGTACAATGCGACTCAGCTTTCACGTAAAAATCCTCCATTTTCTCAGAAGTTTTTTGTCCTGTATCTCAGGCTTTTATTTGCATTTCAGTAAGGTGAAAGATGAGGTCACCTGGATAACTGTCAAAAAATAAAAGGTCTTCTTAGAAATTTATTTCTGAAACAGTGGGGTATTTGTCTACTTGATAATAAATCCTTAACTATCGTGAGCTGAACCATTGGTTCCGATTCTGCTGTTTCCTGAAGCAAGATATAAAGAATATGCTGATGTAAGAAAATGTATTTTTCTACTACTTAGAACATTTTTTCCTTTTTATCGTTTTCCAGCTATATCCAATCATATTATTTTAGCTTTTTTTTTCTTTTTCAGTTCATCAGGGAAAAGAGATTTCTAGAAGTCACCCTTAGTTGTAAGTGCCAGTAATCAAGTAGTTGACAATTAGACTGAGAAATGGTGACCCGAAGAAGAGAAGAGTTCTTTGTCAAGTGATTCTTCTTCCTGCACAGTACAAATTATATCTGGAGCTGCAGAGTATAGATCATGACAGTATAGTCCTTGAAATATGTTTTTAGTAATATCATAGTTATACTGAATTTACAGAGAAGGAAAAAACAATTCATGACATTTTTCTTCATGGTGCTTTTCTATCATGAATTCAAGCATGACTATTTGCTCTGAAGGAGAGAAGTGTCCTCATCAATCATCCAAATGAAAAAGCAAAAGTAGTATTGCTAAAGTATCTTTTTTTTATTTTTCCTATATCAGTATATATGTGAATTTATAAATATAGTTACTAAAGCATTACAGTTGTCACTTGAAGCAATTAAAACTGATAAACAGCTGCCTTGGACAAATCACCCAAACAGTGTTAAACAGTTATAGTATCCACTAAACATTTCTGAAAATGCAATTTCTCTCTTAAGTCCCATAATTAATGTGCAAATTATGAGTCACTAGTAGCAAAAAAAAAAAAAAAAAGGAAAATTTAAGCAGGTTCCACCTCCAGTTAACTTTGTTGTTGTTGTAGCTATCACCTCTTATATTATCATCTGTTCTGTTTTAGCTTATGCTCTGCCATCTTCTCCATATGACATCGATTATTTTCTGCCATTCTTCTGATAAAGTTCTGCAAATTCTACTAGTTAAGACTATTTTTCAATTTTTCTTTGTTACAATGATTTCTTGTAAAACATGAAGGAATTGGGCACTTTTCTTGCCAGATAATTCCAATTCTCAAGCAGTGCTCTGTGCTATTAATGTACTCATCTATTAAATAATTCTGTTAGCCCATTATAGTATACAAAGTTTAATCCACAATGTTGTATTGCTCTTTAAACTGAGGTAGCTGGCCAGGCTATATAGGAGATAATGAGCTATTTTTCCCTAAACATTTGTCACAAATAATGTGTCTTCTCACCTTGCTACAGTACGTAACTACTATTGATTACCTGCTTTCTGTTAAATTCTGCTTCTGTTCAGTACTAACGGGCACATACAAGAGTTCTGACAGATTGATCAGGATGTGAAGCTGCAGTTTGAGGAGCTGATAGCTCTGACCTTCAAATAAGAAAACAATCCAAGCTGCTGTTTGAAGTGTGTTCTTTAATTACCCAAGTAATTACATTGATACTCTCTCGAGCTTTTGAGAGAGACGTATATGACATTAATGTAAGTTTCTATAGTTATATGCTAAGTAAATTTACAAAGAAGAGTGTTAATTATGCTTGACCACAAAAAAAAAACTCTGAATTTTTACGTTTTAAATTCTAACTTCTTTTGAAAAATGAAGTTTCTAGAAATAACATAGGAATACAATGGAAAGGATTAGCAAAGTTATAATGCACTTGATATGACAGTATTGCACTTCTGGCAAACAAGGCACTTGACTTAGGCGGAGTGGTGAAGAGAATAGAGTTGTCATTGTCTCTTGGAAGAATGTTCAGTATGAATATTCTCAAATAAACCATGGATTCAAAAATGCTGATATTAAGAATGTGTTTGGAAGTAAAACAGGTTAAAAAATGCCAATAAAATATTAATGATACAATCCAAATGACAGGAATGAAGGACGAAAGTTGAATACTGTAACAGAGGAAACATTCAAGGTAAATGTAGTATTTATTGAACTCAATGATATCTGAATATCTCATAGAAGAAAGTGAGAAAATATATAGAGATATTTAACTTTACCATTATCAGCCAACCCTTACATGCCATGAAAATCTGGACATTGAGGAAGGGCAATAGTAAGTAATAGGAAGTGATTTAGTTACCTGCGGCCTTAAAAATCTTGGAAGTATCTTCAATATGTATGTTGGACTGAGGAAGAAAATCTTGAAGAGCATTGTTTGTACTGTCTTTTAGAAAGCATCATGGTATCAATATTGCGTTACATACATCATAAGGTAGAAGAATAATAATGTTTGCATATCTGAAGTCCCTGTATGAAAAAAAATAAGAACTCGCCCAAATATAGTGATATGTTCTTATCTGGGTCTGTATATTGGAGAATAACATGTGAATATAGCATCCCACCGAAATGGAGATATGAGAAAGGAGAAGGGGGAGGGGAAGGAGAAGGGGAAGGGGAAAAGAAGACAAAAATTTCTGCCTTGATCAAAACTAGGCCAAGATACAATTAGCACCATTTCTATCCATTTTTTGTATGTTTTTCTATACTTGCTATTATAGAAATAATGCAAGATCCATAAAGAAGGGCAGAGAAAATAGTTTAACCTCAGATCCTCAAACTATTTTTCAGCTTACAATATGATGTGATTGTATCCTAGACCTGTAAAGAAAGAGTGTTAGGGCTGATGTGCTCATAATAGGTGCTAGCATAGCAAACAGTAGAAAAAAAGGTTCAGATACTGATTCTGTGATTGCTTCCAGCTAGGTCTCAGCAAAAGACAGGATATTGGCAAGCAAGACCTAGATATCAGCTTAGTGTGTCCTCAGATTATGCTGGCTCTACTTGTTATATATCAATTTAAGAATGGCAGTTGCTGAATCTAGTTGAGCTGCAATAATATTAGATGTTGTTGGTTTTACATCAATGCTAATTGTTGTTGTTTTCATTGTTGTGGTCTACAGAATAAATGGTGTTATGATGCAAAAAGTAACACCTACCATAACATTTCCCCCTGTCCTTAGCAAGGGAGCATCGTCTAACATTCGGAAGAACATTGTGAAACTGATTCCAGCTTAAGTCTTGTTCTCAGTTATCGCTCCACAACTTGTTTTAAGAGAAGAAAGAAGTTGTCTGATTTATTTTCTTGCCATGTGCTGTCCATACAGAGTTGTAAGAAAATTCAGATGATTTTTTCCACACTAGATCACTACATGTTCAGGGATCTTTGAATTTCAGCTCTGATTCCAAGAAATACATGTGCTGGAACTGAAGTCCTTTACAGATAAATCTCTGCATTGTTTCACTGGCTCTTTAGAAGTAAATATAAGTTCTTCTATGCTGCAGGAAACACATCTGAATAAAGTAACCGAGTTGCAAATAGAAAAATGCTGCATGGGCTGATTGCAGGGTTATGGTTTATCCCATGGAATTTTCATTATTCTGTGACTGAAGAAGCACCAGGACTGTATAAGAATGTAAACAATCATACCTTTATGGTTTGCATTATTTTTTTTGTCTTTTGCTCCTTTTACAGTATTTATCACATGACTAACCTTCTGCTGCCACCTGTTAAAGTGAGGCAAAACAGCAGGAAACTTCTGTGGTTTCTTCTGTTACTAGAAGCCATTTACAAACTGGTAATGTACTGTTGGGGAAGATTATTCTATGTCAGCAATATGAAGTGCAGCAGCTTGGTGAACGTACAGAGGAGGCAGGAATATTGCTATGGTAACTGCTGTGTTGATCCAAGAAGCCTTCATATGCATGCAGGTTGTATGGTAAGTGAAAAGAGCAAAGTGGCTGGTGAAGTTGGTCAACTTTTTCATTTTTGATAGTAGCTGTATGGGAAGACCTAGGATACTGAACAGGGAATTTTTTTTGTCAAGATACTAGAAGTGTATCAAATCTTCAAAACAACACCCTTCTAACGTTCATCCAAACAGCTACCCTATCTAAATTAAAACTTTTTTTCTTGAACTTTCCATGAAAGTTGATTTTGTGGGGTTGTTGATTTTGTTTGTTTATATTACAGAGAACTCACCTGAGGAGGCTGTTAATCTCACATTGCCCATCAGACAGGTCAGGACCTCAAGTAAGAAAAAGAAAAAGAAAAGGAGGGTCATTGTAGTGGGAGACTCCCTTCTGAAAGGGACAGAGGGCCCTATTTGTAGGATGGACTCAACTCATAGGGAAGTCTGCTGCCTTCCCCAAGCCCAGGTAGGCGACATCGCCAAGAGACTCCCGGACCTAATTAAACCCTTTGATTATTACCCGCTTCTGGTGGTACAAGCTGGTGGGGATGAGCTAGCAAAAAGAGGGTCAAGGGTAGTTAAGAAGGAATTCCAGGAGCTGGGACAGTCAATAGATAGGGCAGGAGCACAGGTGGTGTTCTGCTCGGTTCCTCTGGTGGCAGGGATGTATACAGATAGGAACAAGAGAATATATGCAGTTAATAAATGGCTTAGGGGCTGGTGCTGGCAGAGGAATTTTGGGTTCTTTGATCATGGGGAAACCTTTACGGCACCTGGCCTGCTTGACCCAGATGGGTCTCGTCTAACTCCGAAGGGTAGGAGGATTCTAGCTCAGGAGCTGGCAGGGCTTGTTGAGAGGGCTTTAAACTAGGCATGAAGGGGGAGGGGGGAGTTACTAGGCTCACCAATGATGTTCCTGTGAAGGATGAGCCATCTCAAAGGGTGTCGTCAGTAACCCAACTGAAGTGCATGTACACAAACGCACGCAGTATGGGAAACAAACAGGAGGAGCTAGAGGTCCTGGTCCAGCGGGAGAGATATGATATAGTTGCCATCACGGAAACGTGGTGGAACGACTGTCATAACTGGAGTGCTGCCATGGAAGGCTACAGGCTCTTCAGGAGAGACAGGCGTGAGAAGAGGGGTGGAGGGGTGGCCCTCTACACTAGAGAAACCCTGGATGCTGTTGAAGTCGAGATCGGTGATGACCAGGTTGAGTGTCTATGGGTAAGAGTCAGAGGGGCAGTCAGGTCTGACCTCCTGGTTGGAGTGTGTTACAGACCACCCGACCAGGAGGAGGATTTGGATCTTCTGTTGTTTAAACAGCTGGAGGCTGCCTCTAGATCGGCTGCCCTTGTTCTTTTAGGAGACTTTAACCTTCCGGATATCTGCTGGGAATTTAACACTGCAGAGAGGAGGCAGTCCAGGAGGTTCTTAGAGTGTATTGAGGACTGTTTTCTGTCACAGCTGGTGAGTGAGCCCACCAGGGGTGAGGCTCTCCTTGACCTGCTGTTTATGAACAAAGAAGGGCTGGTGGGTGATGTTACTGTCAGAGGCTGTCTGGGGTGTAGTGATCATGAGATAATTGAGTTCTCTCTAAACAATGTAATAAGAAAAGCCAGGAACAGAACATCGATGCTGGACTTTCGGTGGGCAGATTTTGGATTATTTAAGGAACTGGTCAGGAAAGTACCCTGGGAAATAGCTCTTAGTGGCAAGGGGGTCCAGGAAGGCTGGATGCACTTCAAGAATGAAATCTTGAAGGCGCAGGAGCGGGCTGTCCCTGTGTGTTGTAAGAAGAGTCGTAGGGGCAGACGGCCGGCCTGGATGAGTAGGGAGCTTCTGAAGGAACTAAGTAAGAAAAAGAGGATGTATCGTGGATGGAAAGAAGGGGACGTAAGCCAGGTCATGTTGAAAGATGTTGTTAAGTTGTGTAGGAAAAAAATCAGGGAAGAAAAAGCCCAGCTGGAGCTCAAATTTGTCACCTTCTGTTAAGGATAATAAGAAGAGTTTTTATAAATATATCAATGGTAGAAAGAAGGGCGGCAGCGGCCTCCACTCCTTGTTGGATGTGGAGGGAAATATAGTAACCAAAGATGCAGAGAGGGCTGAGGTACTTAAGGCCTTCTTTGCCTCAGTTTTTAACAGCAAGAATGTCAGCTCGCTTGACAGTTGGCCCTCTGAAGTGGCTGATGGGGACAGGGTGAAATATGGCCCTCCTGCAATCCATGAGGAGGATGTTAGAGACCTGCTGAGCCGCTTGGACCCTCATAAGTCTATGGGGCCAGATGGGATGGATCCATCCTAGGGTGATGAGAGAGCTGGCGGATGAGCTTGCTAAGCTGCTCTCCATCATCTTTCAGCAGTCCTGGCTCTCTGGATAGGTCCCGGAAGATTGGAAGTTGGCCAATGTGACGCCCATCCATAAGAAGGGCCGTAAGGATGATCCAAGTAATTACAGACCTGTCAGCCTGACCTCGGTCCCAGGTAAAATCGTGGAACAGATAATCCTGGGTGCAATCATGCGGCACTTGCAGAACAGTCAAGAGATCAGGCCCAGCCAGCATGGGTTTAGGAGGGGTAGATCCTGCCTGACCAACCTGATCTCCTTTTATGACCATGTGACTCGCCTGGTGGATGAGAGGAAGGCTGTGGATGTGGTATACCTGGACTTTAGCAAGGCCTTTGACACTGTGTCCCACAGTAGACTCCTAGAGAAGCTGGCAGCCCGTGGCTTAGATGGGAACACTCTGTGCTGGATTAGGAATTGGCTGGATGGCCGAGCCCAAAGAGTGATGGTGAATGGTGTCTCATCCAGTTGGTGGCCGGTCACCAGTGGTGTCCCCCAGGGATCAGTGTTGGGTCCCGTCCTGTTTAATATCTTTATTGATGATCTGGATGATGGGATTGAGTCCATCATCGGCAAGTTTGCAGATGATAGCAAGCTGGGAGGAAGGATTGATCTGCTAGAGGGTAGGATGGCCCTACAGAGGGACCTGGACAGATTGGAGAGATGGGCTGATTCTAATGGGATGATGTTTAATAAGTCCAAATGTCGGGTACTTCATTTTGGACACAACAATCCCATGCATAGCTATAGACTGGGGACAGAGTGGCTGGAGAGTAGTCAGGCAGAAAAGGACCTGGGAGTGCTGGTGGACAGGAAGCTCAAAATGAGCCAGCAGTGTGCCCAGGTGGCCAAGAAGGCCAATGACATTCTGGCCTGCATCAGGAATAGTGTAGTGAGCAGGACCAGAGACGTTATTGTCCCCCTGTACTCGGCACTGGTCAGGCCTCACCTTGAATATTGTGTCCAGTTCTGGGCCCCCCAGTTTGGGAAAGATGTTAGGATACTGGAATGTGTCCAGAGGAGGGCAACGAAGATGGTGAAGGGGCTGGAGCACAAGCCCTATGAGGAGCGACTGAGGGAGTTGGGGCTGTTTAGTCTAGAGAAGAGGAGGCTCAGGGGAGACCTCATTGCTCTCTACAACTACCTGAAAGGAGGTTATAGTCAGGCAGGGATTGGTCTCTTCTCTCAGGTGACCAGTGGCAGAACCAGAGGGCATGGACTTAAGCTTCGTCAGGGAAAGTTTAGACTTGATATGAGGAAAAAATTCTTCACTGAAAGGGTGATTGGCCATTGGAATGGGCTGCCCAGGGAGGTGGTGGAGTCGCCGACCCTGGAGGTGTTTAAGGGGAGACTGGATGAGGCACTGAGTGCCATGGTTTAGATGATGGGTTGGTGTTAGTGTAGGGTTATAGGTTGGACTTGATGATCTCAAAGGTCCTTTCCAACCTTGTAATACTGTGATACTGTGATATTTCTTTTAATGAACCAAAGCTGAACCTGGTGTTTTGAAAAATTGCCTCAAGTGTTCAATCAGCAGAAGAAACCATGGCTAAGAAGCACCATAGCTGAAGTCTTACCATGACAAAAGTCTGAAATAAAAAAACATTTGGGTTATTATTTCATTTGAACAAAAATAAAGTTTTTCTGCACAAAGCAACAATTTTGTTCACAGAGATACCATTTTGTCTCTAATTTAGTTGTGTTGGCTAATTTTTGACCTGCTTTCTTGTTCCTTTTTCTGATCTCTTAGTTGACTAACTTCCTCTCTGTGGCCATAACTAAATTTTTGGGGGGAAATTTCTTACACTCAGATATATACAACATGCAAACCATCAGTGTCAGAGTGTGCTGCTGCCTTTTTCTTGTTCTCATCTCTGTTTGCTTAATTTAGTTTTGACATCCTTCTTTCCCCAGCACTCTCTTTTTCATCATTTCACTACACAACCAACCATAAACTTCCTGTGATTTTTTTTTTTCTACGTTTTTTGCCTTTCGAGACCAAAAAAGAATATTTTTCACACAGCCCCAAGCACTTTTTCCTGCTGCTGCTTTGGACAAGTAAAAAATTTCAGTTTTCCTTGCATTCTTGTTGACTCTTCTACAAAGAGAGTTCTGATATGAGTGGAGAGTAGCCTGTAACTGAAGGGCAATAAACATTATCTGCAAAGTGTAAGTAAGTCTGAATACATTCAAGTCATTTAGTAAAGCAAAGTAAAGCGAAGAATACATGATTATTACTTCCAAATATATAAAAAGATGACATGAAGAACAAAGGATTAAAGAGGATTAAAGTGTTTCATAATAGATAACTTAAGAAGCAATGGTTTTACAAGTGCAGGAAAGCAGATACAAGTTAGACAATAGAAAATATTTCTTAATAGTATAAATACAGTTGAATTGGCATCACTGAAAGTTCTGAAGACCAGAAATTATGGAAATATGATTTATCTTCTTTTTTTTATTCATATCATTAATGATTTTATGACTTCTGATCTCTTTTCTATTAGCTGTTCACTTAAATAGACTCAATCGAACTGGATTTCACATCATCATTATCCTTCTACAGGCTCCCAAATGTACTTATTACATCATGAATTAAATTAGATTGTAAGTGACCTTTCCTTGAGGACTGCTGTAAAGCATCAGTTCAGTACATGACACAGTAGGAAATCTATTGAGGTTATTCTGAAATGCATCTCTCTCTGTGCAGAGAAATGCTAAGTCTCCTTGGAAATAAGGAGGAATAAAAATTATGAAGATCAAAGATTCAGGGAAAAAAAAAGTAAAATTGAGTGGCTTGACACACTTCTGAATAATCTTGGACTGTGTCACTGCACATTGCGAGCAAGGTCTGAAGCTCGTAGCTTCCTCTAATCCAACTTGACTTGTTAGATCTTTGTGGGTATAACTGAACAGATATCTTGCAAAAGTACAAGACCAATAACATTGCATAGCTACACAGAAACAAAAAGTCCATGAGTATGAATTCATGCCTAGCAGCATTGGTATGTTATTTTTCTCTGGCATCCTTTATTATTTTGTTCACACTTAACAGTAAAACAAATGTAAAAACTTCAAAAGTAAAAGTTTCCAGAAAGGAATTGCTAAGACTTGTGGAAAGTTTTGATGATCTAGTATTTTGGATTATATCTCAAAACAGCAAGAAAAGGCAGAGATAAGAGTGAATTTTATACATTTATATTAAACAATTTTATGTGCAGTGGAATACATTCTGTGGCTCTAGGACTCTGATTGAATTAGGTATTTCACATGTTATTTGTGCAAATCAGTGTCTGATATTGCCTAGTGGGCTGAAAGTAGTGAGCTGGACATTTTGGTCCATCAGTTTTTCGGATGACAAATTTTTCAGAAGCCAGCTGTGGGAAGGAATATCTCAGTGTCTAATCTAGGTACTGTTCCACTTCCACCCATATTTTGTCCTGTCGACACGAGACCACATTATGTCAACTAGCTTAGGTAAGATGAAGATCCTCATAACACTGGAGGACTGTCAAGAGCTGAGGTACAGGACAGATTAAAAAATCTTCCATTGCCTTTGCTTGTCATGTAACCCCTCCTTAGCCAAAGAAACTAACTTCTTTCTGAACATGTGATATGCTGTGAGCAGCCCTAGTCACTATTATGAGTAAATACACAAAAGAAATGGCAAATTTTACTTGGTTTATACTATAGTTTCTGTGATGTGTATGAAATGGTAATTTAAAAATATTTGTTTGCATTCCAATCAATACCAGGACTATTTATTTATTTTAATATGTTTCAGACTTCTTAAATCATATATATCATTTTTCATGCGTATTTGTTTGTTGATTGTTTTAATTCAGTCCTACAGCCACTGATCTGCCTCTTGTACATTTATTTCCTAATCAATCAAGGTTTAGATCTAGTTGATGATCCAAAATATACTTCCAGTTGTATTTTTTTTTAAAACAAATTCACCCTGCAATGAAAGATGTAGTTCTAAACAGGGATCAAATACACCATTTGTCACGGTTTAGACCCTACCCAACTAGTTTTGGCAGCTGGCCTCTCAGTTCTCTTCCCTCTCATCTCTCTCATTAGGAAAAAATGAGAGGAAAAAGTCTTGCATGTTGGAAACTAAAACTATAGCTTTAATGAAATGATAATAACAATAATGATGATGATGAAAATAATTTAAAAGTAATGAAAAACATATAAATATATGAGATGGTGCCCCCACCCCTCCATGATTATACATCACCACAAATACTGCAGAGCAGACATAAGGGAATGGGTCCACAGACAAGAGGGAGCTGAACTCAGGAAGTGGATTCAGGAATGCACGTATCTGGAATCAGGGACAATCAGACAGATGAGGTCCTCACTGGATGTCAGCTATCACAGAACAGAGAGAGACCTTTGTGATCTCTTGATTAGCTGAATATGACATATATGGATGGAATATACTCCCTTGGTCTGTTTGGAATCTCCGGTTCTGTCCGTCCCTCCCTGCAGGTGTGGCCTTTTTGCCAGCTCGAAGCTGGCCTTGTTTGCTAGAGGAATAAGTATAAATACTGGCGTTTCTGCATAGCCATGTCCCATGTTATCACTGCTAGAGAGAAACTGTCTGAAAAATACGCAGTTGGCTTTCAGAAAATGAAGTTACTTTAGATGAGACTCAATTAGAGTTAGGAAACTGACTCAAACAACAGTACCATATCTTTAACCCCCATGAATAGAAGTAGACTCGTTAGAGAATGTCAAAAGATTAAATCACAAGTTTATCCATTTACTGTTAGCTTTATTTTACAAAAACAAAAGTGTTCACAAATGAGTGAGTGTGATTTTTTTTTCACCTTGAGTGAAAGAAGATTAATTTCTTGGTAAAATATTGAATTAAATAATGTTTCTTAAATATTTCACCTCTGCTTTTATTTTCTGTATTTTACTTAGCTATAGTTTAACATAAAAATTGCTTCATTATATTTTGCAGTTTTAAATAGGTCATGCTTGTTAAAGGTCTACTTTAAATCATGTCCATTAAAATAACTCCTACTGTTTTGCAAGTGATTGGAACAGTGGGTACATTTGCTGAAATCCATTTTTCCTCTTTCGCTAAGAATATGAAAAAGAAACAGGAATTAAGAAAAAAATGTGTCCTTTCTACCTTTCAAATTTAATATGATAACACTTCACAGCTATTTTTGGAAATATGCTTAAGGGGTTACGCTTCTACCTGGTACGACTCTGTAGCTGATGGTGGGTGATTTTTGTCAAATACTTCTTCCTGAGTTCATGGATTCTGCATTTTTACTTCTCAGTGGCAACATACTGTTTTTTGAGGAGAAGATGGTAATTCAGATCTAAGGGCGTAAATGACCTCTGTATTTATAGAACTAAGACCACACTTTTTAATTAACTATGTTCATCATTAAAATCACTTCCGTATCTTCTTCAGTGATGGAATGTCTGTTTGCACTACTGTACATGAATGGAGAATTTGGCTTAAGAAGTCTTGATAGACTGAACTTCATCGTCCTAGTTGGCTGTCTGTGTGTGCAGAAGAAAACTGCACAGTTATATACTATATACAATTGCAATTTATGTGTTATGGATCAAGAAATATATTATGATAGAAATGAAATAATATGTCCTCTTAACGTATTGTTCAAACGTTAAGCGTAAAAATATGATAATCTTTTTCTTGCTCTCTCACTTTTTTAGGATTTTCCCATTCCATGACTTAACTTCACTGTAGTCCTAGATATTAATGGTGAGAAATGTAACATTTAGGCAAGAGGTTCAAGCTAGATATGACCACTTTTGTTCATTTGGGATCCCAGTGTGCATTTTGTAATAGCATGACTGTCATTTTCAGCAGGCTTGATTTTAATCAACAACCATGCTCGCTATGATTAGATCATTTTTGCAATTTTAATTGGATGTGATGTTCTCAATCACCTATCTTAAATGATATAAAAGATGCTTATGCCAGGAAAAATGGTAGTTATGTTAAACCCTTTGGGTCTGTATTTTTAAATTTGAGATACTTGATATGCAAGTTTGATATAAATGTGTAGATAATGTGTACATTATGTCTGTGGACCCATATATGTGCATATACACTAAATTTGCAAGATCAGACATTTATTATTTAAGAAGGACTAGGGTTTTTTATGCACTATCAACTTGAAACTGACTTTTAGGTTTATCCTTGAGTATTTTGCAGTCATGTCACTGGCTTTTTTTTCTCCACTGATCCTTGGCTTGATTCCACGCATGATAGTATCACAGAGGTGACAACTCTGTGGAACTTGCTTTTCATCTTTTTGCCCTTTTAGATATATTGACTGGAAAATGAGAGAAAATGGCTATAGAGCACAGGCAGGTAAATGTTTTTTTGGGGAGTGGGATTCTGTCCCTATTTCATCTAATGTGAGTGGAACTCTGTCCCTGTTTCATCTGACATGTTCCTTTCTGATGCTGCAATTTGTACTTTTCCAAGTCTATACAGATATAACTCTGCTTAAATAACAGTAGATTTTCGAAAATGTTTAGTTGATCAAAAACTCACCTCTAATAAATGTTCCAATTCATGAACTTAAAACTAATATTTTTTTTAAATCTGCCTCTAAAGTGGGAAATAATGTTTCACACCATAGTAAGTATTGTGAAAATCAGTAGTGTTTGTGGAGACCTTGGACTTTAAACGGGGATAAACACCACAGGGAACTTGTAGGCAAACTCGTCGCTCACTGTTCAGAATAGTGTTGTTGATGGATCACATACAAAGTATGGACTGACAACCTTAAATGCTGAGCTGAAAACAAAAATAAAATTGCTGCTTTATTGCTTCCTTACATGCAACAAAATATGAAATGGTAAATATGCATTGTTAAAAGTACAGAATACTAAAGATCTGCAAGGAAATATTTCTTACAGTAATGTCTGGTTTCTGGTAGTTTCATTGCAAAAAGTGGTTTGGCTGATTTTTCTTTTCTTTCCATTTCCATTACTGAAAAGAAAACTTTTTTAAAAAAAAATAATCATTCATAGTCCTTTTAACCTTCATTTCAATGAGTGATAAGAAATTGCTTCTTCTCAGGAGGTTGTACTCTTATTTTCTTTTTTTTTCTTATAGTTGTCTTCCATTTTGTTGTCTAGATTTCCAGAAGATAATTAATATCCCATGTTGCAGGACAGAATAGGTGACTGAACTGCTGAAAACTGACAGAAAGAGCCCAGTACATGCCCAAAAAGGAGGTAACATAAATACGACTCCATTTAACGGAGTGCATTGGGTCCCGCTGAGACAGAGTTAATTTTCTACAGAGTTAATTTTCTCTGTAGCAGCCCTCATAGTGCTGTGCTTTACATTTGTAGCTAGAAAGGTGTTGATAATATGTCAGTGTTTTGGCTGCTGCTGAGCAGTGCTCGCATGGCATCAAGGCTGTCTCTCTAGCTTTCCCCCCTCACCAGCACATTGCGAGTGGGCAAGATCTTGGGGGGGACACAGCCAGGACAGCTGACTCCAGCTGACCAGGGATATTCCATAAGAGCTAAGAGCAAGAAGGAGGACAGGGGGGCATTTGTTATTATGAAGTTTGTGTTCTGGAGCAACCTCTATGCATACTGAAGCCCTACTTCCCAGCAAGTAGCCAGTCAACACCTGCTGATGGGAAACAGAAAATAAATCTTTTGTCTTTCCTTTGCTTCCACATACAACCTTTGCTTTTGATTTATTAACATGCCTTTATCTTGACCCATGAGTTTTTTTCCATCCTATTTCCTCCCCACCATATCCTGCTGAGGAGGGGAGTGATAGAGTGGCTTAAATTCCACCTGGCATACAGCCAGGGTCAAACTACCACGGAGAGTATTGTGAGGAAGAAAGTATTTTAAATATTCCCTCTGTTTCTTGCTATTGTACTATTAATAGGTTAAGATTAGGAATTTCTTTTTGCCGCGCTGCTTAATGAGGACAGTTGTTTGAAACAAAATTAAAGACAGTGATTTGAGAGTTTAGCTTAAAATTTTTAAGACGCTAGAAATAATATTTGACTTTTTTTTCAGTTCAGTCTGGTTTTGAGCTGTTCAGCATACAATCAAGGTCATATATACAAACATTTCTTCAAATGCAAAGGTTAAGAAAGGCACTTTTCTCAAGGAAAGATAAAAGCTTTTTTTAATCATAGGTCTCCAGCAACTAGTAATTTAAGAGATATATCAAATATCTTGAAACTAGTAACATTATTACAATAATTAATGATTTTTTTTCCAAAAAAAATAATAGAATTCTTTTGCACGTTGTAAGGGAAATTGGTGTTGTCAGACCTGTACAGCACAGCTAAGTTATGAAGAACACCCATCATACATGTGCAACTCTCATGACTTTCATGTGGATCAGCTTGCAGAACCTACAAAGCATTCCAGTATACGAGCTAACATCTATATCTTATTCTGTTGTTAGTTAGTTAGTTAGGACTTAGTTAGGAGGACAACTAAGATAGGTCTGTGACAATAGGTATTAAAAATATTATGTATTGTGTTCACTTTGCTTTTATAAGTATTTCTGGAAGTTCTGACACTGGCCAAAATTAATTAAAAGAATAGTCAGGATTCATTTATTTTGAAACATATATTCATATATGTTTCATTTATTTGTTCATTTACATTTGCATGTTACTGTTTTTCGTGCAAGTTTATTGTTTTTATCTAAATATTCTGAAAACATTGAATTGCTTGGTTTGCAGTCTGGGTACCATATTTCAAAAAGAAAGACGTGCTTTTTAAACTAAAGCAGAGCTCAGAAATAAAAAAGAAAAATTGATGACCTTAACAGTCGAACATTATAATAGAAGAGGCAGAGTTTGCCTCTCACTGTAGCTGGTGGGAGACACATCTGAGATTTTCCTGTTCTGCTTTGGAGCTATAGTTCAGTAACTCTTGAGATACTGCTCTATATTTTAATACTTAATCCAAATATAAAGCAAACGCTGAGCTGAATAGGGCTATTAATCTTCTTCTGTATTAAGAAAGAGTCAAATTCTAACTGTACTTTTCATTATAAAATACAGCCATAAGTCCTGAAGATTCTGAAATTTGCCATTCTGCTTATAGCTGTTCAAATTGAAAATTTTCCTGTGTCAGCACACCACAGCACAGCTGGTGCAAGCTGTAGATGCTTCCTATTTTCTTAAATTGGTTTCTAGCCTCTGGATTATCTTCTCTGCAAAGGCTGCTCTCCTAGAAGGCTCATGGAATCCTTTTAGAGGCTGTACACACTTGCATTAATTTCCTCAATGCCTTTTTTGTGAATTAAGCCTGGCACAATTGAGACTGTTCCCTTTTGATCAAATATTCTGGACAAGGACTACAGTTCATTTACTACCTCCCAAGCAACCATGTCGAAGTGCATTATAGAGCATGATGGCTGAGAGGTGTTTTTACTATCTGCACAAAGCAGGCACATTTGCAAATTCATGAGCTCTTTTTGAAATTCATGAGCCATCCTCTAACCGGTTTTTTATTTTGTTTTGTATAATAGAATATTCGAAAGTATTAATTGTCTTTTTCTTCTTCTGAAAGCACATTACTGCATCTTTTAGAATATAAAGCAAACAATAAAAATAAAATTTAAAAGGTAAAACATGCGTATTTGAATTAGAGTTTTCCTCCTGAGACACAGATATTCTTCAGTCAATGCATTTCTAGCTGAACTCATGGGGCATATGCAATTTCCATTGATTTCATCCACATTTAGTTACCAGAGATTTTATTGCAATTTTTTTTTTAATAAAATCTATCCTGCCCCATGATATGTTCCAGTGACAAAGTATTTATACTCATACACTCGACACTGCAGTTGTACCTTATTATGAATATATGATCATGAATAAAGGTGTACCTTTTTGTTCTGTCCCATTCTAGTGTTCTGATAAATCCCATCTGGTTTTCACATTGGGGAGTTTTATTGGACTCAGGAGAAGGTATGGGACAGCAATAATTAACAAGATAATTTATTGGACCCTTCTAACTATAAGTCTGAGTTTTACATGGACATTTCATGGACACCACCAAAATGCACTTCATCCTATGCATATTCTATGCGAATCACATCATTAGTAGAAAAAGTCAGAAAAGTAATTATTCCGCTCACCTATGCAGGGAAATCTGGATCTACTCTAAAGGATGAATGGAATACATCATATATTGACATATGAATTTTTCAGTTTTGACTCATCACACACAAAATTCTTCTTGGTAACTTCATGATCTTGGTAAAAGACAATAATGCATATTTGTGGACATGAATACTAATAAACTGCACTTATCTTTTATATATTGGCTACAATAGGAATTTGTATTAGGATACAGAGAGAACAAAAGCCAGAACAGTTTAAACAGTTGATAGGATAAAAAATAACATGGTGAACTTAAGTACAACATGTCCTGATTTTTATTTTCATTGTCACAGTTGACTGTATTTAGTCTCATGCTAGATTTTTCAGTTTCACTTAAAGTGGGGTGTGAGCTGAATAGGTACAAGAGATGACAAAGCTGTGGGAGAAACTATAGGAATTGTTCAGTTCTCTGTAACTCAGCGTGAAATAAGTATAGTTATGGAGCAGGATTTTGAAATATCACAGGGAAACATGAGGAAATTACACAAACACCTTAAAGACAGCAGAATTTATTCTTTCACCCATTCAATTTTCTCACTTCACTACACCTTGGCTTGTGTTAAACCCTTCTTTTTGAGGAAGGAGAAAAAAACATTTCTTACAGTTTCCCATATCTAAAAAGCTTTGAAGAATGATGTCCAAAGCAGAGAAATTTCTGTTTCACTGTGGAAACCTCACTGAAAAACACCTGAATCTCACAGTTGTTATGGATTGTGGACTATCAAGGAAATTCTCAGTGAGCTGGTTATGCAGGGTAAGCAAGATTTTTCTTGGTAAACTTCCTATGCCATATGATTGAGGCATTTTCTTTTTATCACTTCTGAATGCACAGAGCCAGCGACAATATAATGCAAACAGCCAACAACGTTGTATTGCTTTGCAAATAAACAAAAGCTGAATATAAGTGAATTTTACTTGACTTTCCTACTAGGCTGTCTCCAACCCTAAATGCAGTGAAGCTCACCATGATCTACTCAGTCTGGGGAATGAAACAGGGAGTATTTTGCATTTCTTTTGCTGTTATTTTTCCAGTGTTCTGATAGCAAAATATCCACAAATTCACTGAAATACCAATTTCAGACATGACGATGTTAGCCTGTGTCATTTTGATTTTTATAGAAGTCAAATTGTAAATATGAATTTTAAATTATTTTACTGCTTTACTTCTTGCAGTGAATAGAATATTGGAGAGGTCTTTTGAAAAAAAACTTAAGGGAGGGGAGTATTGGTTACATTGAAAACGTCTGGAATATGAGAAAAATGGAATGCATTCATAAACTAAAGAAAATTGACTCAAAGTATTAATCTTAAGCAGGAAAAGATCAAGTTATATGTAAAAAGATGAGATCTGACAACAGGAAATTCAAGATTTTTTTTTGCATATATCCATGCAAGGTATAGACACTAAAATACTTTCATGATATTCTATCAAATCTTTGGACACCAACACAAAATCGAAGGATGGCTCAGAAGACTCAGACTATAGCAGCCATAATTACATGACTAACAAACTCCAAAGAGATGAGAACTGAGTCTGAGTATCTCTTAGTTTTCTTCCAAGAACCAGATCAGGCAATAGAGAATCAAGACTATAAAAGTCAGATACAAGACCCAAGAGCTGTTTTAGCTACCCAGGGAGACAACCTGTTGCAGTTGATATGAGTGCACTATACGAGCTGCAATTAGCTCAGAAAATATTTCCTTATCTAAAAGGCAAAGGCAGCTAACAGTAACTGAAAGTTTTAGTGGAACTCCATTAGAAACCTTCACAAAATAGAACTGTGGACAGAGATCCTACCACCTTCACACTTTTCAAGATTTTGAGATCACTGTTGGCCTAATGCATTCAGGCTATTAATACAGATAATTGTGAGGAGGACTATAAGTGGAACCTAGGAGTTGGCCAGTGGGAGCATGTCAGTATTTCTGAAATAGTTCATGTCAGAAGATTTGTAAGTCTTTCAATAAAAAACAACAATGAAAAACGTATTTTCCAATATTACCCAATTAAATTATAGATCTTTCAAAGTGTTTTTGAAAACATTTTAAAAGTTCACAAAAAGTGAGATGTTTAGTTATTGAACGATAAGTATTTGGTAATGTAGGTGTGCAAAAAGAAGAAAATTCCACTGGCAAGTGTAAGAATCACTATTACAGAAATGTGTGCTGAAGCTTTTATTCAATCATAGTGTGGTACCTTTTTCATGCCTTTTAGCTGACTGACATCTGCATTACAGTTATATCAAGGATTTGCTACTAATATGTAAAAGATTATATTTTATAATGAATATTTTTGCACAAGGAGCACATGATAGGATATCATAGCTTTGTCTATTACAGACCATAGCATGTAATATTGGGATAAATGCTGAGAAATTTGCGTACAGATTTGGACACTAATGAAAACAAAGGAAAGCTTGGCTGTGTTTTTTTGTTGGGTTTTCTCTCAGGTCAAGAACAGATCTTTAAAACTCTCAAAACTCAGAACACTTAGAAATGATCCTCTTTTCAGATTTCTCAGAAACACTTACGGTCTCACACACCAGTGATGATCCTAAGACAGAATTCGAAGTAGTCTCTGAAGACAGAGAAATGAAGCACAGAAAACCTGTTATTCAAATTACGAAGAGTACGGCAAGAGGAAACTGCCCAGAGGATTCTACACTGTAAGTATGATATAAAGAAGTTGACAGTCTGTGCATTGTATAGTGGATAATGTGTTTAGAGTAAGATTTCTAATTACCTCTTGGGCAAGGAACATCCTAGGATAAATAATGGCATTCCACGGGGGTCGCTATTGAGACTGGAGTTGTTTAACATCCTTATCGGAGACATGGGCAGCAGGATTGAGGGCAATCTCAGCGAGTTTGCCAATGACACCAAACTGTGTGGCACAGTTAACGCACTGGAGGGAAGGGATGCCATCCAGAGAGACGTGGACAGGCTTGAGAGGTGAGCCTGTGTGAATTTCACGAAGTTCGACAAGGCCAAGTGCAGGGGCTTTGCACCTCAGCTGGAGCAATCCCAAAACCAAATACAGGCTGGGCAGAGAACGGAGTGAGAGCAGCCCTGCTGAGAAGGGCGTGGAGGTTCTAGTGGATATTCTCAGTTCTTGGAGGAGTAAGGAGGGGGTTCAGCAGAACTGCCAGCTTGGACTTCCAGAGAGTAGACTTCAAACTGTTTAGAAGGCAGCTTGATAAAGTTCATTGGGAGGTAGTTCTAAATGACAAAGGAGCACAAGAGGGCTGGGTGCTCCTCAAGAAGGAAATTCTGGCGGTGCAAGAGCAGGCCATCCCCGTGTGCCGTAAAATGAGTCGGCGGGGAAGAACAGAGAGGTCTGTGTTGGTCTCAGGAAGAAAAGATATGAGCTTTGGAAGACGGGGCAGGCATCTCAGAAGGACTATAAGGAGCAGGTGAGATCATGTAGGCAAAAAATTAGAAGGGCTAAAGCCCAACTGGAGCTTAACTGGCCAGTTCAGTGAAAGACAAGAAATGTTCCTTCAAGTATATTAACAACAGGAGGACCAAGGAGAATCTCCCTCCCTTACTGGATGCAAGGGGAATGGTAGTAACAAAGGATGAGGACAACGCAGAGGTACTTAATGCCTTCTTCACCTTGGTCTTTAATAGCAAGGTAAGATGTTCTCTGGGCTCCAAGCCTCCTGAGCCAGAAGACTGTGAAGGTGAACCCTCAGTGTTCCAATAAGACTTGGTTAGAGACCTGCTCAGCCAATTAGATATCCACAAGTCTATGGGGCCAGATGGGATACACCCAAGGGTATTAAGGGAGCTGGCAGAGGTCCTTGCCAAATCCTTTTCCCTCATCTATCAAAGGTCCTGGCTGACTGGGGAAGTGTCACTTGACTGGAGACTGGCAAACGTAACTCCTATTTACAAGAAGGGTCAGAGAGATGATCTGGGGAACTACAGGCCTATCAGTCTGACCTCAGTACTGGGGAAGATCATGGAGCAGATCATATTGAATGCTATCACACAGCACACACAGGACAATCGGGTGATCAGGCCCAGTCATGATGGTTTTCTGAAAGATAGGTTCACCAGACCAACCTGATCTCCTTCTATGACAAGGTTACCCATTTAATAGATGAGGGGAAGGCTGTGGATGTGGTGTAGCTGGACTTTTGTAAAGCCTTTGACACAGTTTCTCACAGCATTCTGCTTGAGAAACTGGCTGCCATTGGCCTGGACAGGCACACCTTCTGCTGGGAAAAAAAACTGGCTGGATGGCTGGGCCCAGAAGGTGGTGGTAAATGGAGTGAAATCCAGTTGGAAACCAGCCATGAGTGGTGTTCCCCAGGGCTTAGTGCTGGGTCCAGTCCTGTTCAATATATTTATCAATGATCTGGACAAAGGGATAGAGTACACCCTTAGGAACTTTGCGAGCTGGTTAACAGTGTTGATCTGCTTGAAGGAAGGGAGGCTCTGCAAAGAGATCTGGACAGGCTGGATCGATGGTCTGAGACAAATGGGATGAGATTTAACAAGACCAAATGCAGAGTCCTGCACTTGGAACACAACAACCCCATGCAGCATTATAGGCTTGGTGAAGAATGGTTGGAGAACTGCCTGGAGGAGAAGGACCTGGGGGTGTTGGTTGAAAAGCGGCTGAACATGAACCAGTAGTGTGCCCAGGTGGCCAAGAAGGCCAATAGCAAGTAGACCTGTATCAAAAACAGTGTGATTTTGCCCCTATACTTAGCACTGATAAGGCTGCACCTCGAGTACTGTGTTCAGTTTTGGGCCCCTCACTTCAAGAAGGACACTGAGGTGTTGGAGCACGTTGAGAGAAGAGCAGCGAAGCTGTTGAAGGGACTGGAGAATAAGTCCTACGAGGAGCGGCTGAGGGAACTGGGGTTGTTTAGCTTGGAGAAGGGAAGGTTGAGGGGAGACCTCATCGCTGGCTTGTATTTCATCTGATAGTTGAGTTATATTTCTAAGCATTTAGAGACTGATTCCATTCATATAGCTTAAACGTTTTTTTCAGCCAATGTTAGAAATTTCCCTGCCTCTAGGAATGAAGTACGAAATTTAAGAGAAGAGCTTTTCAACCTCACGGTACCTGAGAATGCAAGTCATTGTCATTGTAAGTATATCTGTTTGCTGGATATTATATTCTTTCTGTTTTCAAGAAGCCATGATATCAAATGAACATATTCATTTCACTGGCTAGATTTAGCAAAAAACTTTACCAGTATGGAGGATTTGTCCTCTGCAATGGATCACATGATATAAAGCACTGGTTTTGTGATATAAAGCACTGGTTGCTTGTTCACTTTGTATGTGTATTCATTTATTTTTGTCAGGTGTAAGCTGAAAAATATTGATGTGAGCCAGATATACCTGTTTGGTGACCTGTAATATGGCAGGCACTGGCCTCAGTAGAAGAGACTTCCAGACACAATGAGGAACATTGATGTACTTCACTCTTTAATGCTGTGTCAAAATAGTTTACAATGGACTTTAACATAATGAACTATGACAGTGTTCAAATATGGCTCTCTAGACCTACAGCACAAACACATTCATTTTGACACCTACCTCTTTTATACTCTAAAAGTAGGCATATTAAGTATGTTATTATCATACCACAGAGGTGTTCACAATATGTAAAACAGAACACTGAATAAACTACATAGTCATAATTGCATGGTGTGGTGTCTTAGGAGGCTTAAACATGCAGTAAGGCCTAAATTAATTTGTCAAATTGCATCCCAGGCACAATGAAATGTTATTTCAAGGTCAAGTAAGTTAAAATGTTGTATCTGAATATTCGTTACAAATCTTTCTTACGTATCTTGAAATTGCACCGAAGGAAAAACTCAGTTCCAGGATTCTTTGGGTGGTGGAACACAAGCTTTTGGAAGTTTGTCAGCTGCTAATGAAAGGTGACCTTGAAGTATCAGAGCCAGTGCTTGCTGCCGCCAAGTCAATTTTTACCATTATCATGCTTTAGCTGCAGCTTTCAACAATGTATTGTCAGTCTTGGCAGAATTCCCTATATGCATTAGTATGAAATAGTATATAAAAAACACTATATAGTCAATAAAGATGTAAAGGCTGGAAAAAGTGGAGGAAAACACGTTTAATTTGTTCCATTCCCTAGACTCATTAAATTGACTCAATGTCTGGATTTAAATTAACTGAGCTGATACATCAGCCCTAAACCATTTTTATGCCAGAGCATCAGCACTGTACTCTTTAAATCCATTGCTAGATTTTCCTGTCAAATACTGCCCTCTTGTGCATCAGTAGCTTTCTTATAGAGATAAACTAAGAGCAAGAAGCCCATTTACAGTCTCCCAAAATGCAGGTCTGATACAGATATGAATAAAACAACTGAGCAAAAGGGATGGAAAGAATATGTGTTAACAGAGGTTAAGTGAAACCATACAGAGGATTGAGTATCTCAGGTTAAAGTGAGTAATTGGGCAACATAGGGACTCTGTGGAAAGGGAACCTGAAAACTGGAAGTCTTGCACTCTAGACATCTCCCTGATTTTGGTAGCGAAGGGACAGAACTCTGCCTGTCCCAAAGTGCAACTGCAGCAAAAGGCTCTGAGTCCTTCAGAGGATAATTCAGAAAAGAAATCTTGTTCTCTACTGTCAAAAGAATCCTAGAGACAATAGCTTTTCAATTTGAAGATATTTGTTAGGTGTCTAAAATTTTATGAGCTCAACTTTACCAGTGTCTTAGCAAAATGAACACTGAAAGTTCATGCAACATGCCACAGCCCATTGTTTATTCCAATGTAATATCATTAGCATTCATTTAAAGGAACTGATGATGAGTTAAGTAATAAATTCTCTCCAAACCTTTTAAATCAGTGAATGTTATTTTCAGAAGACATTTTAGCTATTATTATTTTATTAGAAATAAACTCAGACATCTCCAGTGTATTGCTTGCTTGCCTGTTTAGCAGGGGATTTGTCACAAGTAATTGTATTCAATTTTAATCCATTTCAAGCTGTGCTTGGGGGAGAGCCAATGTGAAATAAAATAAAGATTGTAAGCCCAAGAGTAATAAAATAAATCTCAGAAGATAGTGTCAAATTCTGAGTTGTAAGTTGATATATATCCAGTAGAGCTGGAAATCACTGAGGATGAAATATTGAACAAAACAAAATAGTAAAAAAGATGCTCTGATATCTTAATTTAAAAAAAAATATCAAAACTTGTCCTATTTCCTTAAATTAGCAGCTCAATTATACTCTAAAATAGCAAAGATGACACTATTGTAGCTATTTTTAGTAAATTATGTTATTATGCAAATATTGTCTTTATTTCACCCAGTTCTGAAAAAATATGTTTAACTTTGTATTTTGAGTATAATTATACTGACTGTTGTTGAGAATCAGAGCCATTTCACACAGCAGAATTTGGCATCTTCTGCTGTCACTGATCTACTACTATGTTTGCTCTGCAAAATATTATCTGGCCTGTGGAGTGAAATCTATTCAATAAGATGGAAGTGATTGCTAAAATCACTATTTCTTCCTGCGGAACATACAGTATTCCAATTACACAGTTTATTTACTGCCTCCTTTGTAAGCTACTTATTCTGAATATTTGTAATTTTGTTGTAGGTGCACATTTTGGTTATGCTAGTTTCCAAAAAAGTAGCTTTCATTAAAACCCACGTTAGTTGCCAAATTTTACACATCGTGAAACTGACTTAATGTTCTATTGCCTCGGTCCAGATGTACAAAAAGAAGCAGCAGCCAAGCTCAGAGAGCTAATATACATGAAGAATTCCTGGTTATTAGAGGTGTACAACCCACTGTGACAGTATTTGTGTTTATAGTATTATGGAGTAAAACATCTCAACTTATACCATGAGACATGATGAAACATGAGAGAACTTTGTGTTACATTCCGTGCAGCGTAAGCCGATGTAATGCATGCACAGTTTAAAGAAACAAAGTATTTCCTATTTGTAAGATAAAAAGATGTTTAGCAGGGACAACTTTACCAGTGTGAATACAACCTAAATCTTTCCTAGAAAGTTTTTATGTGCAATGTACCTTCTTATGATGAAGAATGGTGATGATGATATGTTCTTTGAAGAAAATACACGAAGGTTTAGAAGCCATTTTATTCGCTTACAGAGTTTTCAGCCAGGATAACATTTTAACCTGGTATGGTTGAATACTCTCACTGAAATTTATTGGCAAAATAAAACCTGTATGATTCTATGACATTGATTGTGAGTTAATAAATAATCAGTTTTTAAATCTATGAATATCTTAATTTAGCCTCTGTTACTTAAATTATTCTGAACAAAATTGAACAATGCCTTTATCAAATCAAAGTTATAATTAGATTCAAATTAAATCCATCAATAATATAGAATGAAGAAAGAAGGCAAACTGACTCACCAGGGAAGTTCATAGCAGGAAATTACACTATATTTTTCTGATTTTTAACATCTAAGTGCTAACAAAAAGTAAACTGGTTTATCTTTTTTTAATTTGGAAAGTAATACCATCTGAATTGGTATTTATTCAGTGACTTATAAGGACTCCATATTCTGTTTAAATCCTGTTTTGATATGGAATGGTTTATAAACCCTGATTTCTTTTTTATGGTGAACGCACTTCTAGAGCTGAAGAAAGCGTAACCTGTTTCATGGTATTGTCTGCTAGATGGAAGTATGATGTACATCTTATCACTTTAACAGGTCCACACGTTGATTATGCACAGGTTTTCCAGGGAAATCGAAGCATGTAGGCAGGAGATAGTATTAAAATGCAGTAACATACATGAATAATTATAGACTTTGCTCAGACAGGTCTACTTCCATACTTTTGTTCTCCTGAAATTCCATTTTGCTTATGTCAGTTTCTGAGCTAGAACAAGATGCGAGCTGTAGTTTGTTTAGTTTGTTTTCTGCTTTTTTTTTTTTTTTTTACGTTTGAAGGTCCTGAGACACAAACAAGAGAAAGGTGATGTAGATGTACTGAACCTCCAGTCATGTGAGGTGTCCCACCAGGTGTCAGTTGTTCTTATGATATTACTTTTTGACGGGGCACAGAGCTCAGGTTCCTCTTGTTTGTTCCCCAGGCTGTGTGCATGAGGTATTGGTCTTCCAGTTCTTATCCTGAGAGTCAGCTAAGGAACACTTGTCCTTGCGCTGGCTGGCCTGGCTTATTCGCCTGTTGGTTGCAATGGTGTGAGCATTGCCACTTTGGACCCTGCTCCCCAAGTCCTTCAGTTTCAAGCCCACCTCACCATATTGGCCAGCCTGCTGCCAAAGATTCCCTTGATTCTTATAGACAGGTGGATCCCATCCATCCCTAACAGGCTACAGTCATCACAGTATGTCCCATTGTCATAAAAGCCAAACCCATCACAATGGTACCAGCCACAAATCCAGAAGCTGATTTGTATTATACATCTATTTCTGTCTGCACCCCTTCCTCTGACTGATAAAATGGTAAAAAAGATAGTCTGGGCACCAACGCGTTTTGTTTGCACCCCAGGGCTTTGTAGTCTTCCTTGACTCTGCCCAGGTTCCAGCTTGTGGTGTCATTTGTGCCCAAAGAAAAGAGTAACAATGGATAGTAGTGTGTGCTCTTAAAAATTTGTGGGACCCTCTCAGCAACATCTTGGACCTTATCTCCCGAAAGGGAGCATACCTCTCAATACTCCCTGTCAGGCTGGCAGATTGGAACCTCAGTGTCCTTTGACAGAGTCACCCGCTGCAAACACTCTTTCTTTCTTTTTGCAGTATTCACTGTCAGCAGTGTATTCTATATCCTATAAACAGACTACTTCTTTAGTTTGATAATCATTCAAAATAATACAGTTTTCAAACTTGCATGATAACTCAAAAATACTGTTAACAATGAGGCAGTTCCCAAATTATGTTTCTAGGCCTGGCATATGACTTTCATGGAGCATATGACTGATGAGAGGCTCGACATGAGCTGGCAATGTGCACTCTCAGTCCACAAAGCCAACAGTATCTTCAGCGGAATCAAAAGAAGCATTGCCAGCAGGTCAAGGGAGGTGATTCTCTCCCTCTACTCTGCTCTCATGAGACTCCACCTGGGGTACTGTGTCCAGTTATGGAATCCCCAACATAAGAAGGATATGGAACTGTTGGAACAGGAGCAGAGGAGTGCCAAGAAGATAATCAGAGGGCTGGAGCACCTCTGCTGTCAGGATAGGCTGAGAGAGTCGGGCTTGTTCAGCCTGAAGAGGAGAAGGCTCGAGGAAGACCTTATAGTGGCCTTCCAGTACCTGAGGAAGTTCTACAAGACAGCTGGAGAGGGGCTTTTTACAAGGACAAGTAGTGTAGGTTAAGGGGAAATGATTTTAAATTGGAAGGTGAAGATTTAGATTCAGTATTAGGAAGAAATTCTCCATGATGAAGGTATTGAGACACTGGAACAGGTTGCGCCTCCCTGGAAGCGTTCGAGCCCATGTTGGATGGGGCCTTGAGTAGCCTTGTCTGTTGGGAAGTGTCCCTGCACATGACACAGGGGCTGGAACTAGATGATATTTAAGGCCCCTTCCAACCCAAACCTTTCTATGATTCTGTATCTACCAAGAGATGGGTCAGCTGTAGGTCCAGAGCAAGTAAGCAGTTGCCTAAGACAGCAACAGACAGACACAAAAATCACAGTGGTAGCATAGCATCTACACCAGGCACCACGTGGTGTTCTAAGATTCTACTATCTTCTCAGTCTCAGTAATGAGAAAACTTACCCCACTCCCTGGCCTTAGTTTTCCCTCATCCTCCTGCTAGTAGATGAAGAGGGGCTGGAAACATGGCAGCATGGACCTTGAGAAGGATGATCTTCCATTCATCTGCCTTTTCTCAGGCAGTCGTGCTACACTGGACCAGAAGTGCAAGCAGGTGTCTGTCATTTTATCCTCATTAATTTTGATTCACTGCTGTGAAACCAAGAGTCTGCCTGTGGCAAAATTATTATATTGATTTCTGTACCACTGTACTGGTTTTGGCTGGGATAGAGTTAATTTTCTTCATCGTATGGAACTGTGTTTCCAATTTGTGATGAAACCAGTGTTGATAACAGAGGGTTATTTTATCTGTTGCTGAGCAGAACTTGCACAGCAACAATATAATTTCTATTTTCCCTGCTACCCCATCAGTGAGTAGGCTGGGGTAGCAGAAGAAGTGAGGAAGGGACAACTGATTCCAAGTGGCCAAACAGATATTCCATGTCATACAACATCATGCTCAACAGCAAAACCTGGAGGAAGAAGGAGGAAGGGGGTTACGATCAGAGTTAAGGTGTTTATTTTCCCAAGTAGTGGTTACATGTGATGAAGTCCTCTTTTTCTGGAAATGACTAAGCAAGTACCTGCCTGCTCATGGGAAGTAGACAATGAATTCTTATTTTATTTTGCTTGCATGCCCAGCTTTTGCTCTCCCTATTAAACTGTCTTTACCTCAATGCACACATTTTCTACCCTTCCAGTTCTCCCCTTTATCCCACTGGAAACTAATAAGCGAGCAGCTGTGTGGGCCTCAGATGACTGCTGGAAATAATCCACAATAACCACACAGCATTTAGAACCATAACTCCTGAATGGCAGTGGGTTTGGTCATGCAGATATTTCACTTGGTCATTGTTAGTGAGCCTCATAGCTTCCTACTTTTACTGATATAAACAAAATTTCAAATCAGTCTGGCAGGATTTATTCTAATATGTCTCAAGTATCAGCATATGCATGTGCAAAATTGCCCCTCTAAGATAGCCGTTTTCCAATTTTATTGTAAAGTTGATAATACCAAAACCAGCATTACACATGTGTTAAAATTCAGCTGACTGCTTAAGCATCAAAACTAGAGTAGTGCCTAAATTTCGGCACATATGCCACACCAAAGAAAATTGAATCACCTTCCTAGCTGTTAATAGATGTTCTCAACAGCATTGTGAGGATTTTCTGATACAATGCATCAATTCATAATTTTTATTTAATGTTTATATTTCATTACTGATTGATGAGCTGTATCTACTTGATTGAGGCTGTTATGCTTAATGCTGAATGGACTCTACAACGTTTTGCTGCAAGAGGGTGGGTTTTTTCCCCTGAGAGGATGTGAAAGCTCTTTTTAAGAAGAAAGGTGTAAAAAAGGAAGGAGATGGAGAAGGTAAAAGAGAATTCTCATGTGAATACATATGAAGGAGATAAAAGGTAGTGAACAGTCTAATTGTGTTTTCATAAGATTGTTAATGTTTTCAAAAAGTTTAAATGACCTTCCTGAAATTACATGAAGATTGCAAAGCTTTGCAATCAATTAAAATCATTACTAAAACCCCTGTAATCACTAGATTTTTAAATCACTCATGCGTCACTTGTGGTTGCTTTGAGCAACTTGGTCTAGTGAAAGATGTCTCTACCCGTGGCAGGGATGTCAGGATAGATGATCTTTAAAGTTCTGTTCCAATACAAACTAAGTGATTCTATGATACGTGAAATTCAGGTATAAAAATTGTGAGGAAATGACAGAATGTACCTGGCTGGTTTTTGAAAACTAGATTAAAACTGAGTGTCTTTGAAAGAATTTAAGATCTAAAACAAGAGAAAATGGAGTGCTTGAATAGACGGAATGCAAGAGAATAATTGGTTAACCTTCTGTGGATTCGAATGTGACCTGTACAATGTGGATGAACAGATGAGAAGAAAGTGAGAGATATTTTGGATAAGAATATTGGATAATATTTGGATAATTGCAACTAAACTTTGCTGACCTAGGGACAATTGCAGAAAGCAAGAGTGCTTTAGTCAGACTGTTTAAAAATGGGCTGAACCGGTGCTTACTTATACCAACTCCAGCCTCCATTTCAGGATGGGCAAATGGGCAGTGGCAAACTTGAAGAGTGATACTCAGCTTGCACAATAAGCATGTATGGGAATGGTAACCTCAGAGACAACTTGCTAATGAGAAATAACTTTTTTAAAAAAATGTGTAAATAAGGACTTACAGTCCTTATCTTCACTTCAGTAAGAAAAATAAAAATTCTCATAAAATAAAACCTTGTCTTGAGAAAATGCTGATTAGAAAGATTTTCTTTTGCGGTTTTGCAACAGCTTTTCTAGTGACATTTATAATAGCTTCTGCCACAGCCTTTACAATTTAAATGACCAGCTATCAGAGAAGGGAGGTAAGGATATATTAGTATGTGTCTGCTGCAAATAAACTGGACTTTTTTCCTATTAGTTAATGGATACCTCTTACTTTTCTAATTTACATGAAAATATATTTGGAAAATATGAGAAAAATTTTGTAAGACTATTCTTTCTCAGAAGCATTATCTCAAGGCATCAGGTATTTTTAATATTTTGCTATTTGTTCATTAAAACATTTATTTTGAGTTGAGAACTAATTTCTGTTTCCTGCTCTTTTTTATTATTGTCGTGTTTAGATACTTCTTACTGGCTGGATTTTCATTATGCCTCCTGTCATGGTAAGTAGTGAAGTAGTGGATAGTTTGGTATACTACATCATAGAAGAAAAATAAAAGTGTGATGTACTTACAGGTAATTAATTATAATAATAAAAATACTTATCAACTGTTCATTCTTCAGAGGCGATCAATAACAATCTGTCCATTTCTTGATGTAGAGCTCACCACCTTGTCCCTCGCCTGTGTGTTCTGAACAGCCTGTAGCCATAGATAGCTACAATCTAGTCATGGTATTCGTACTTCTAAGTAGTGGCAAGTAAGTCAGAGTCTTCTAGCAGCACAGTGGCTTCCAGCTCCTGCTTGTTGTTAATGTTGCATGCATTGGCCCAGAGGCATTTTGGTTGGGCTGTTGACTGCGTCACCTTCTTAGAGGTGAGACATAAATGCCTTTGAGGTATTTCACTGGTGTTTCCCTGTCGGCTCCTATTACCTCAGGAGCTGCTGGTTCACCTCCATAAGACTTTCAGTGTTCTGCACTGTATCAAGCACATCTCAAAGCAACAGCCTGAGGGCCGTAGCTGACACTCTGACCCTCTAACCTTGGTGTGTGATTCCACAGGTTGTCACGGTCAAGCTTGATATTATCCACCTCTCCCTTCAAATCTAGTTTAAAGCTCTGTCAATCGTGTCCTGATCAAGGTGCTCTTCCTCCTTTGAGAAAAATGGATCCCGTCTGGTCCCAGCAATCCTGGTGCCATGTAGGCCATCCTATTATCAAAAAAAATTGAAATTGCGGTGGTGAAACCAGTCATGGAGCCATGCATTAATAGTCTATGTGTGTCTTGTTTTCTAATGTCACTGCCCACAAAGGTAAGAAGGGAGGAAAAAAATAACATCAGCTCTAGATTCTCTCACCAACCACGGAAGGCCCTGAATTCTCTTTTGGTCACTTTTGGACTACATTTTACTGCTTCATTGCCATCCATATGGAAGATCAATAATGTGTAACAGCCTGAGGACCATACCAAACAGGGAAGTTTGCTAGTAATGTTCTTAACCCAAGCCCCAGGGAAGCAGCAGGCTTTACTAAGAGGAGGGTCTGTCTGGCATATTGGACTCTCTGTTCCCTTCAGAAGGGAATTGCCTACAACTATAACTTGTCTTTCATCCCTTGTGTAGCTGGTCCTGATACAGGATGTAGGCCTTTCTGACCATGGCAACACTTCTAGTGTAGATTGACCATCATCCACATCATCTATTGACAGTTTCCCCACATCCACAGCCTCATACGTGTTGTACAGAGGCCCCTGGGAAGGTGAGGTGGACAAGGAGGGGCAGTCACTTGCTGTCCCCAGTAGGAACTTTCCTTCATTCACTCCTTAACCTTTAAGCTACTGCCTTCAGTTTGACAGGGGAAGGACAGAGGATCTCCTTGGTACTGTTTTGGGCTTTTTTTTTCTGGTAGTTGTTCCTGTTTCTGTGTCAGGGTGAGTAGAGCATGGCTCCACAAGTATCTTGTTCTCAGACTCACTTTTGCTCCTAAGTCTTTGTACTTCCTCTTGTAGCTCAGCCACTTTATCATCCAACTGGCCATGCCTCACACATTTCTTCTCACTACTGTTACTAGTAAAAGGCTCTGGCTCTCCCTGCAGCCTGAGATCTAGATAGCTGCATGTTTTTGTGGGATTTCTGTCTGGGTTACAACATGCATTCTGCCTAGCGCAGGTTACAGAGCACACTCCTTGCTCACTAAGATCTGCCGCTCTGTTTTGTCATCATCACCAATAAAAATATTTACATTTATTTTCATAGAATCATAGAATTACACAGCTTGGAAGGAACCCAAAATGATCTTCAAGTCCCACTCCTATCCCTACATAAGATACTCCCAATATTCAGACCATGTGACTGAGAGCATTGTCCAAATGACTACTTCCCTGGGAAGCCTGTTCCAGTGCTCCATTACTCACTGGGTGAAGAACCTCATCCTAATAGCCAGTCTAAACCTCACCTGTTACATCTTCCTGCCATTCCCTCTAGTCCTATCATAGGTCACAAGAGAGAAGAGATCAGCACAAGTTTCACTTCCCTCCTGTGAGAAGGGAGTACAGAGGTATGAGATCTCCTCTCAGTTTCCCCTTGTCCAGGCTGAACAGACCAAGTGACTTCAACTGTTCCTCATACGACTTCCCTTCTAAACCCGTCACCAGACTTTTGGCCTCCTCTGGACACCTCCAATAGTTTTATGTCCTTTTTATACTGTGGTGCCCAAAACTGCACCCGGTACTTGCGGTCGGGCCACACCAGTGCAGAGCAGAGACATAAAATATTATATTTTCCCATGTACTGAAAGCAGGAAATCACTCTACTGTTAACCAAAGAATTAACTGTCTTTACGCAGGTATAAATGAAAGCTCCTACATTTACAAAACTATCTGTCTTGCATGTGTCAGTATAATACTTCTTAGACTAACACAAATATTTTAACTTTGGACGTTTAACCTGGTGATTCCAGTCCTAGCTCATCTTCCAGTCATTCAGTTGAAGTTTTATAGTAGATACTTACCCTTACCTAGAATTCAGGTTGCTTCTATATGTCCCTGCACCCAAAATAAAAGATGACTACTTTATGGTAAGTAGGAGCTTGAGCATTTTGAAACTGAGAATTTGTTATAAGAGACAGCATACTGTTACCTTCCCTGTGTGTGATCATTATCAGCTTTATGAACTGTCAATAGTCTGAGTAGTGAGCTCAAGAACCAAGCAGCAGAAAATTAGACAGGTATAGGTTGTATATGGCTCATATAAACTGGGAAAGATGAGAAACTGACTTTTTACAGCCAACACCATGTTCAATGTAACGCCAACAGAGAGGCAACACCCTGCCTATGTATATATTTATTCTTCACTCTGTTTCACCAGGGGTTAAGAGCTTTCTGTCTGCAAGAAAGACCTCCTCTGTGGAGTCAGATGCACATACCAGAGGACAGAAAGCTCTTTTTCCTTTGTTCTGATGTATGCCAAGCGGACAGCTTAAGGTGACTGTTTGACTATGAAAGGGAGGGGAACATGAGAACTTGTGTGGGAAAAGGTGCAAGATATCAGGAAAGGAAGGCAGGAGACCAGCATGGATGAGTGGAGTCCTGATGGTCAAACTAAAGGACAGGAAGAAAATGCACAGGCAGTGAAAGCAGGGACAAGTAACCTATGAAGTGTACAGGGACACTGCCTGGTTGTGTAAGGATGTGGTCAGTAAGACCGAGACAGAGCTGGAGCTGAACTTGAAGGGATGCAAAGAATAATAAGGGCTTCTATGAGCATGTCAGGAAGGTCAAAGAATGTGTACATCCCCTGATGAACATGACTGGCAAATTGGTAAAAAATGGGTGAGGAGAAGGCTAAGGTACTCAAAAACATTTTTGCCTCAGCCTTCTCTGGCAACCTCTCTTCCCACAGCTCTAGAGTGGATGGACTGCAAGATGAAGACTGATGGAGCAAAGTCCCTCCCACTGTAGAGGAAGATTAGGTTGATGACCACCTGAAGAGCATAATCACAAGTCTAATGAGATGCAATCCAGAGTCCTGAGAGAATTGGTTGGTGTAGTTGCCAAGCAACTCTCCACAATATTTGAAAAGTCAAGGCATTCAGGCAAAGTCCCTGGTGACTTTAAAAAGGGAAACATCGTAACCATTTTTAAAAAGGGTAGAAAAGAAGAGCCTGGGAACTACTTACCTGTCAGTCTCACTTCTGTGCCGGGGACGATCATGGAACAAATCCTTCCAGAAACTGTGCTAAGACATGCAGAGGACAGAGGGTGATCTGAGGCAGTTAGCATGGCTTCACTAAAGGCAAGTTCTGCCTCATGAACCTCATTGCCTTCTATGATGGAGTGATTATATCAGTGGATAATGGATCTACAGATGTCATCTCTCTGGACTTCTGTAGGGCCTTTGATACAGACCCCTACAAGATCCTTCTCTTTAAACAGGAGAAATATGGATTTGATGGATGGACTGAATGGATGGTTCAGTGCATGAGCAATTGACTGGATGGTCACATTCAGGGTGTAGTGGTCAACAGCTCAATGTCTAGATGGAGATCTATGACAAGTGGTGTGCCTCAGGGGTCTGTATTGAGACCAGTACTGTTTAATGTATTTATTGATGACGTGGACCATGGGATTGAGTACACCCTCAGCAAGTCTGCAGATGAATAGTGTGCCCGACACACCTGAAGGATGGGCTGCCATTCAAAAGGACCTGGATAAGCATGTGCAGTGAGACTGTGAGAACCTCATGAGGTTCAAAAAGGCCAAGTGCAAGGTCCTGCACATGGGTTGGGGAAAGTCCTGGAATCAATACAGGCGGGGGGGGATGAAAGAATTGAGAGTGGCCCTGTAGAGGACACTGGTGGATGAAAAGCTAGTCATGAGCCAGCAATAAGCACAAACACTCGTAGTCCAGAAAGCCAATTATATCCTGGGCTGGATCCACAGAAGAATTTATAAGCTTCTTTTTTTATATAGGTTGTTTTTTACCATTCTAGTAGAGTTTCTGGGAGCTATGTAATCACTATACAGTTCTGCTTATAGACATTTCATTGATTTGAATTTTGGGGGAGTATTTGCTTTGTTTAGGATTAAATGTAACCTCTTTCACGGTCTCAAAATTTGAGTAAATTTTTATGAGGCCACTAGGTGGTGCCACATGTATTGTTATATGCTTCACAAAACAAAATTCTGGGGTAAACACAAGAAACAAATAAAACAAACGCAAAGTAATACTGCTTTATGAAATAGTAAGGATGTTTTCAGATGTTAGTTTCCATCTTTCCATACTGACATTTCCCTTTATTACCTCAAATTGTACTGTTCTTTCTTCTGTGCATTGTGTACGAGAATACATTTCAGAGTGATTATCACAATGCCAGTTCAGTTTAGCATACGATATCAGTAGACTTGTATTTCTCATTGTTAATTTCTCAGACCTAATTTCTGTAATATCTTCAGATATTATTGAGAAAGGAAGAAGTTTGTAAATTGGTTTAATGTAGATCATTATTGTATAGTTTGTATGGCTTATCTACAGTCAAGTTTTCCTTATCAAGTCAACTAGCGTTGGTTCTTGCACAGTACTCAGCTCTGTAAGGCAGAAAATCTCTTAAGGGTCCTATCCTCTTGGGTTTTGCACCAGAGTAAGCTGAATTATTCCATGAGTTGTGTGGTCACTGCTTCTAAGAAAACAAGCCTAGTGGGGCTTTTCTTCCTGCCCTCATAGGCAATTGTGGGAAAGTACAGAAGAGTAGCAAACATTCTACAGGGTAGTGAGTTGTATTAAGTTGTCATATATGTTTATTTCAAATCAGTTTGAACTCAGGTCATGATTACATTTAAAGAAAGGTGTTAAAATTTTGGTGGCATTTAAGTTGGCCCACAGCTCATTGTCATCATCTAAGATGGAGATGAGATTTGCACATGGTGGCAATATTCAAGGCATATTTAGGGTTAACCCTGCAGTGAAGGTAAATTTCTAGCTGTTTAATTCACTTTTGGATTTAACATCTTATTGTTTATTTTGTTTGTGAGACTTTCTGACATATTTCATTCAGCATTGGCTTGAGAGTACTTCAGAGGAAGGTGTTCAATTTCATTCCTGATCTACTTTTCATTTTGAAAGTTTTGTTTATTTTTTATGGTGTAAGTTTTATTTTTACATGCTTCCTTTGGATAATGACCAGGAAAGATTGTGAAGCTATAAACAGTGGAAAGCAAAAGTGATAAGTCAGGTAAATAGGTGGATATTGAAAAGACCTAAGTATAATAGTAAAGTGCAGTCCTATAAATTGTAGAATATGTGAGGCATTAAAAGTCACGCAGGTTCAGCTTTTGATTTAGGGCAAAAATCAGCCAGACCTTGATTATTTTTTCATGACAAATACAGTAGAGAAGATAATAAAGTGTACTAAACTTACAGTGTTCTAAAAGAGTTCATGAAAACAGGCTGTTAACTTGCTGCTCTCCATCAGATTCGGCCAAGGCTGACATTTAATGGATGACATTCTCTGTGCTATAGGAAAGTGATGAAGAAAGTGAAAACTTTAGTACCGTAACTTCTAACCCCATTTGCTGTAAGAAGTTCTTGTCATTGTATTATTTTTACAGGATTAAAGTCAGGTACATTTCTTCCCAATACCTCAACAATCTCCAGATTCAGCTGGTACATATAATTTTTGTATTAATTCAGTTGGGTGTATTGAAATCACAGAATAGAATTCTATTTCTCTTAGTGATGTGCAAACAGGTAGCACAAGGCAGTCTTTGGTTGGAAAGCCTTACTGCATAATTTAAGATAAGAAAATCAACTCCCTCCTTCCATCAGGAAGAGTAGAGTTCTACCATAGAAAAAAAACATTTCCTTCAGCTCCTTGACAAAGAGCATGCATTACAGCCTCTCTTGTCATCTTGGTGACCCTCGAGAAGCCTTTCTCCACTTTGCCTGATTCTCTTTGTTTTGAGGACTCAGCCTGAACTAAATACACCAGAAGTGGCACTCAAGCAAGCAGCAGGGAGCACCCACTTCCCTGAGCCTGATGGCTGTGGTCAGTCTCTGGGCCCGATACACAGTTAACGCCTCATCGAGTATGGGAGGGAGATTCTCCTTGGTCCTCCTGTTGTTGTTAATATACTTGAAGAAACATTTCTTATTGTCTTTCATCAAACTGGCCAATTGCAATTCTAGTTGGGCTTTAGCTCTTCTAATTCTCTCTCTACATGGTCTCACCTCACACTTGTAGTCCTCCTGGGACACCTGCCCCCTCTTCCAAAGCTCATAAACTTTCCTCTTCTTCCTGAGATCAATACAAAACTCTCTACTCAGCCAAGCTGGTTTTCTTCCCCGCAGACTCATTTTACGGCGCACGGGGATGGCCTGCTCTGGCACTGCCAGGATTTCCTTCTTGAGGAGTGTCCAGCCCTCTTGTGCTCCTTTGTCATTTAGAACTACCTCCCAATTAACTTTATCAAGCAGCCTTCTAAACAGTTCAAAGTCTGCCCTCCAGAAGTCCAAGCTGGCAGTTCTGCTGAACCCCCTCCTTACTCCTCCAAGAATTGAGAATATTAGTCGCTCTGCAGCCAAGCAGTGTGAGTTGCGCTGCCTCTTATCGTTGGTATCTTGGGTATGAGTCTAGAATTTATGGGGTCTTTAATTAAGTGCTTCTGTACTGATGATTATATATAGATGTGAGTAACAGTTTAAGGATTTTCATGAAAAACAAACTGTGGCACAAATGTGCATCATATGCATTCAGTGCAACTTCATAAAGAATGGAAGAAAAATATGTGGGAGTAAGCAGGTTTGGCATGACTGGTTAAGAAGAATAAAGCCAGTGGAGTAGATTAAATCAATAGCTAGGATGATGACAGACTGCACTAGACACAGAGTAAGAGTAACACTGTCACAAAGTCAAGAACATTACAGTTTGAATGGGCCTTGGAAAGCCACTGCTAGGTACTGAGTCACTTTAGTCATGTGCACAGATCCCTAGTAATCTCATACAACAGTCATAATGCAGCATCAACCTTCTAATTTACAATTATTTTGACAGCTGATGTCTGTGCTTGCATGACTGATGATTTTCATTCAAAATCCAACTGCGATCAAGTTGCACCACGTTAGATGGAAATCTAATAGACACATCCTGGTAATGTATATTGCATATGCTTCTCACTCTTTGGCTCCTTAATATTCAGAGCTCTGCCACTCTTTTCTTCTGTACTTTTATTGTCATGCTGTATATCACAACTACATTTTAGTACTGCAGAGGGCACTAATGGTGCACATAAACAGCTGTTGAGCAAACCCACAAATTTAGCTGCATAAAATTAGGACAGTGGAAGTCCACAAGTATGTATTCATTCATTCAGTAGCGTCAGATCTATTTGGTCTATTCATGCTAAGGGCTTAGTGATTCAATCACACATGACCAAATAACATTAGATATGAAAAAAAAAAATTAAAATAAGACTCAAGTAATCCAGTAGCTCAAAGTTCTTCTATTTTTTATACCTATTAAAAAGAACATGGCAGAGGGAAAAACCCCTTGCTAGTTACAAGATGGTTAAACAGTTCATTTTAAATCTTTGTGCATTTTTCTCTGGCATATCTTGGTTTTTAGATGTCATCATTAGTGCAAACTCACACCAAGTCATGATTTTAATATTAAAATGACAGATCAATTTTTAAAGCCTTCTCTTGTGTCTTTAATAGATACACCATACCACAGAATTCGCTTGGTGCATTCTCTGATGAACCTTCAAAGAAAAGGTTTATTTCTGTTTCCAGGTCTGTTTCTGAACAGTACTTTGACTTTAGGCAAGTGACTTCTTAGTTCCTCTATGTCTGTAAATTTGGTGAGATTTCTAGCAAAATGATTTATAATTCTTGGAAGGAATGCCTTTTATTAGTGTAAATATTTTTAGGAAAATATTTCAGCATCCTTGATCACTGAAATTTTTGCTGTTAGGCCGATTTCTGTTGTGTTTAGGACAGAGATTTTGGGTGGAAAAATGGTTTGGACTCTTTAGAAATATTCAATATTAGAGTAATTTTTCTTTTGTTTCTTCCTGCAGATACAAAGTAAACAGCCAGGGCCAAAAGCGTCCACCATGAAGGCATGTTTGCTGACCCCAGATATCTGTCATGTCTACTTTCCTGATGCCTAAAGCTGACCTTTACCATAGCTATATGATAAAAAGAGTAAAAAACCATTAACAGTAGGAAAAGTTCTACAAAATATCTGTTCTCCAAGAAAGTTAGGGGACAATTTGATCATAGTGATCCTAAAAAGAGGTGAAAAGATCTGGAGGCTGTAAATTTCACACTAGGTTTGTTTGCATTTGTTTGCATTTTTAAAAATGTGAATAACATTTACAAATGTGAATTACCATGTCAAAATGGCTTTTGCATCATTATATTTATAAATGTCTATTTCTATCACTGAAAGATACACTCTTCTAATGTTAGAAATTAATTCATGGAGATTAGGTACTGCTCTACCAAGATCAATCCCATCTAGATTCTGATTTAGACCCAAATCTGAACATCTGATCCTGAAGTAGGTTGCCCGAAGTGTTTTGCAAGTCTATTCCCAAGCTTCTCTGTGGCTTATGTAAAGTTTATTTTATACAATTGTCCCATGACAGCCATTCATAAAATTTGCAACATTTGCTATCCAAATAGCTTCCAGCCACTGACATTATATCCTCTAGCATATCTGCTTACATTCTGCTGCTGTCCTACTTCAAGATACATTCATCTTTGAGTGCACAGTCTCACTAGATACAGGATTGTTTGCTCTGCTATCTTCAGCGAAAGCAATCAGATATTAAAAACAACAGATGACATTTAAACAAAATACCAATGTGATTTTGATATTATAAAATCCTACAAACCTCCTAGTCTTAAACATATTCGTAAGATTGTTTACTCACTGACTGTTCATATTGATTTCATCATATTATTGTAAAACTATTAGAAATTACTTAGCTTGATGTAAAATTAATCAAGAGCACTAAACATGCCCATATTAACCATTTCACAGTATCACAGTATCACAAGGTTGGAAAGAACCTCTGAGATCATCAAGTCCAACCTATAACCTAACACTAACACCAACACTAACACCAACCATCATCTAAACCATGGCACTCAGTGCCTCATCCAGTCTCCCTTTAAACACCTCCAGGGTCGGTGACTCCACCACCTCCCTGGGCAGCCCATTCCAATGGCCAATCACTCTTTCAGTGAAGAATTTTTTCCTCATATCAAGTCTAAACTTTTCCTGACGAAGCTTAAGTCCATGCCCTCTGGTTCTGCCACTGGTCACCTGAGAGAAGAGACCAATCCCTGCCTGACTACAACCTCCTTTTAGGTAGTCGTAGAGAGCAATGAAGTCTCCCCTGAGCCTCCTCTTCTCCAGACTAAACAGCCCCAACTCCCTCAGTCGCTCCTCATAGGGCTTGTGCTCCAGCCCCTTCACCATCTTCGTTGCCCTCCTCTGAACACATTCCAGTATCCTAACATCCTTCCCAAATTGGGGGGCCCAGAACTGGACACAGTATTCAAGGTGAGGCCTGACCAGTGCCGAGTACAGGGGGACAATAACTTCTCTGGTCCTGCTTACTACACTATTCCTGATGCAGGCCAGGATGCCATTGGCCTTCTTGGCCACCTGGGCACACTGCTGGCTCATGTTGAGCTTCCTGTCCACCAGCACTCCCAGGTCCTTTTCTGCCTGACTACTCTCCAGCCACTCTGTCCCCCCGTCTGTAGCTCTGCATGGGATTGTTGTGTCCAAAATGAAGTACCCGACATTTCACAGTTCCACTGTTCAGGTGCATGAGATGATCTTTTCACAAACATTAAATCTGCATAAATCAACCCAGTCAAATTAGAGAGTGTATCCAGCTGTTCATTCGTGTTTTTCTGCCTCTCCATCCCATCTTATCTCCCCTCCGCACTCCTAAGCCCTAGATTGAATTTATAAGACTATGACTCTAAAATAGGGATGGGAGAACTGGCCTGGATTAAAACTAATTCAGCTCACAATATAAATAATTAAATGGTTATTGCAGTCTATTGCAATATTTGCTCCATACATTCACTATGCATCTCCACAAACAATCATTCTGGTATTAAGGGATAAAGCAGCGTAGGAATCAAAACAAGTATGAAGAGCAGTCAATGTCTCTTTTGGGCAACTGCTAAGGCTCAAATCATTTGTAAAACTCCTTGTTACGTGCTACATCATTGCCCGATGTGGCTTCAGCTTAAGGTTTAGGAATAATGCAGCTGAAGTATTAGATGTCTTCTTACCAAGGTACCACATCAATCAGCATTTTGTAAATGCAGACTCTAAGACTATTATAATAATCTTGATTCCCTGAAAACTTCAATAGGAAGTGCTTGTATTTGGTATAGGAAAAGGACATATGCAGCAGGAATTTTTTATGAAGCATGTACAAATCACATTCAAGATACTGTTTCACATTCATTTTAACTGTGGATGAGCAAATAAAGTTAGGGTTATACATCGCTAAATTAATTTTGTTATTGATTTCACTAGCAGTAGTGTGAACTCCAACATCCTGGAAAAAGAAATGCAAAGTTACTTTATATTCAATGTAAAATATTACTTGTATTAATCCCAAATAGGCTGTAAAATAGAAGAAAATTATGCTAATGCCTCCTTTAAAACTTGTATCTTTTTTGAGTGATATAGAAGATACACTGGAATTTTGCCAAGAGATATCCTGAATCACTGTGCTCTTTGTTGGAGGTCCTTACAACTTTTTAATTCTTAGCACTATTATATTACACTATTACTTGGCAACCCTTGAGCTACTTATTTTTTAAGTAGGTTCAGAATGAGTCATATTGTTATAACACAATTGTATGATTTCCAGACTAAGATACTGAGCTTGCAAACCAGAAATGTAGCTGGAAAGAAATAGTCACTTAAACTAATAATTATCTTTTTTATAGTGATAGGAAAAAAAATCCCTCTGACATATTAGAAGTATCCACAGAAAGGGTAGAGTTCAGTGGATAAATCATAAAGCTAGATAGTCTGAGACCAGAGTAGTTCTCTCCTGCACGTAATTGCAATGTGAGCTTAAAGTCTATCTGCATAGTGGTTTCCATTGACTACCTGTAACTTAGTGATAAATCTCATTTACTGTCAGATGTCTAAAATTTAGCTGTCTGTTTTAGGTTACTCATCTGGATTGAATTTAACTCTTCACAATGCAGCCAGAAATACACAATTCAAATGGGATGAACCTTCCTTGAGAACTCTCTCCATCGACTGTAGAGAGAATGTAACATGCACTAGACATATCCCAGGTAGTCAGCTGAGCTAAAGATCAACTCAATATCTCCCTGGTCAACATTCAGTTTCTCTCTGGATGATCCCTCTGAGAATTTTGTATGTCATTATATTAAGAGCACGAAGTCACAGTGAAATTTAGATGGAGTACTTTGACTTTAGGAATATTTAACATTTCTTTTTTATTTCTCTTGATTGCAAAGTAGGAATGATACTGGTCTGTTTTGTAAAACAGTTTCTTTTTCATGATGCATTTGCAATATAAACAATTATTACTAAATACATTAAAGGAAAAGTGAACTATTTAAAGTGGAATTGCTTGATTATCAATTCTGCACTGATATTGATCTGTGTATTGGCATTGTCACACAGAAATTAATGATGTGTCTTTTTGCTGGTAGGCCACAAAGGCTTCATACTGTATTCTTAAAAGCAGGCTACATTTCTATACAGTCTAATTGAGATTTGGGCTAAGACTATAGTGCAGAATAGGTCCCCAATTCTACATGCATAAAATCAATAGCAATATTTGTTAAAAAAAAAGAATGAGTGAGAGAAATGCACATGCGTGGAAATACAAAAGCCTTGTTTCTAAAGGAAATAAATCAGTTGTTTTAGCGGCTCATCCCTTTGGGACACCTAAAGGCAGTAGTTCGTATTATGAACTAATGGGCTGCAAAATTTCAGTATAATGACAGAATTTTGTTTCTGGCAGATTGACAGAATTTTGTTATTTTGGGGAAGGCTGCAGGGATAACCATAGCAGAAAAGTAAGGTCAACTCCAGTCAGATAATTTTTAGTAACTGGAATATTGTGATGGTTGCCTGGCAACTACAGCAGATATAAGCTAGCATTTCCAGGTGACCTGGGAGACTTATAGATTTTTCTCTTTGTATATTGAGAAGATTGCCTTTTAAAAGTGCCTGGCAGTCAAAAAGGTAAATTACTCATGGATAACTTGGTCCATAGTAGAGGTGGAGACAGACTGGCTGATAAGTGTTGTTCCGAGCATTTTTCCCCATTTTTTCCATGAAGGGTTAATATATCATCTAAATCTTAAAATTAAGAGATGCATCTTGATTTCATCGCTCTGTTTGGATAAACTAACAACATATATGGGCTCAAAGTATGTCTCTAGCTTCCCAAAATCATTCCCAAGCATTTCCCCCAGCCTACAGAGAACACTCAATGGATTCTAGGTGAGACCTACCCCGTGCAGAACTTCATCTTTATGCTATTTTTTATGCATTGGAAGAAAATTATTATAGCAAGCAAAGACCTCTTCTCACCAAGAAAACTTCCCAGTTCTTGACTTCCCATTGTTTCATTAAAGAAGTAATTAATTACCCCTTCAGATTGGCAATTATTTTTTAGCAAAGGTTTTCTTACTGTATTGTTCCAGTCATAAGCATAGTGTATATTTTCAGAAGGATTCTCCATATAGAAACTTCGCTGGGCAATCTCTAAACGTGCACTGAAGGTATTAATGGATGTCATTTGTTGTATCCAGTCAAAGCTGGTATTGCTTTCTCTTCTGGGGTACTTTGTATCCATGTGGAGTAGCACTTCCAATTTTGATATGCCATTTTTGGTGGTTTTGTTGCTGTCACAGCTCCTCTAGTATGCTCAGATTTGCCATAAAGTGCTCACGGATAAGGCTTTAGTAGCTTTCATGACCAATTCTCATAAATGTTGCCATTTCCATGTGGAGGATAAGTTATCCTGGGAGAAATTAACTGCATTCACCTTCAACAGGATGCAGTAGGCTATTGTCTAGCTTGCTTTACAGTCCGTGTAAGACGCCCACTACCTTTTACCTACCTTAAATATTTATGGCACCATGGGTGTCTTACTGATTATTTATACTAACTACTTTCAGAAAGCTATGGCAAAATGTAATGTATTTTACACTTGATGTTGCAAGCCCCAGTGTCCTGTCAGTCTCACAGGCACTATAATCCTTCGATCAAGACAAATTGCTTATTTCCACAGGGGATCTGGTACCAATTTCACAGTTGATGCAGAAGTAGCTCCGTGGTTAGGAATGTTTATTTTCTCTTTGGCCTGTTGTTCAGTATGTCAGCGGTGGCTTTTCCCTTCTCTACCCTGTTAGCCTATTCTGGATATGAAATCTTCCAAAAAATATTTCTTCTAGTCTTGTTTTCTTATAGTTTTTGTATCATTTTAAAAGGTGATGTTTCAGCATTCCATGGTTCTAGATCATAGTCTGTACTTCTTCTGAAGCGTTCGTTTTAGGTAGCTGTAGTATACAATTTCTGAGATAAAAAAATATGTATTTTTAATAGGGCTCCAGACTACCAGATCCTTAACTGCTCATAACTTTATGATTTAAACACCATAAACCCATTTTTAAAGTCAGGTTGCCCTTGTTACATCCTTTTCTTTAGGAAAGCAGTCAAAAATACATTGATCTTTACTTTTTTTCTGTTTTGACAGTCTGTGTAATTTTGGACTGTTGTTCTGTTTGATCATTGTACTGTATTCCCTGTAACATGCTCTATAGTCTGGTTACAGTATTATGAATTTCATAGTAGCATTTTCCATAACATTTTCTAGAAACACTTGATCAAATATTGATTTCTCATTACAAATGAGAGTTTCATTACCCATCCTTTGTTGCAGGCTCAATGCAGAATAATTTAATTGAAAATCTATAACCATAAAATAGTTTTCCTTCAGTAGCAGAGAGTTAATGGATTTTGTTGGGTTTGTTCTTTGTGCTGCGTAATCAATGCATATAGAACAAGTAATGTTTCAAAAACAATAGATAAGCAATTAGTCTCCATAATAGAATACTACTTCCTGTACATTATTTTCTTCCATGAATGAGGTGCTGTGGCTTTTGCCATTTCCCATTCTTTTTACTTTACCAGTTATGTTGCCAAATTTGACAATCATATCATTTACAGGTCATTGATGAGGAATGGTAGGTAAAATACTGTAACATTTGCTTAAAGACCTGCATGAGTTTTATTTGTCAGTGCATGTACTTTAGTTCAGAAGAGAAATTATCCATGTAAATATATCTTCAGAGTATTGTCCTAAATATAGCTTGTGTTAAAATTGTTGCACTAATCCATCACCTATTTTGAAGATAAGGTATCTGGACAGCTGCTAACTGTTACAGTACCTAGTATTAAGGAATCTTAAATCTTCGTAGTGCCGCCGGCTGCTATTGTTGAATAACTAATGCAGAAAAATAAAAGCTACGATTAGTGCATCTTATGTATCGTGTTCAAGGCTTGACAAGTATTTTTACTAGTCATAATAGTGTTGAGCAGGCAAATAAATAGAATTGCTGGTTTGTTCATAGTCAGAATTAAAGAGTTACTTCCCTGAAAATATCTTCACTGTAAGTCTTCACACAACTATGCTGGGAAGCATTGATGCATTTGGGGATCCAACTGGAGGTCAGAAAGGTAGCAAGCAGGTGTCATAAAGAGTAAATTATGAATAGCTCTCATTCAAAACAATACCTTACAAGTAATCTGTAAGCAGTAACATAGTCATGTACAGCCTTCATCGCATTGCTGAAAATTAATAGCAAACTCAAATTGTTCAGGAACAAAAAGCTTAGTTATACATACTGCTGCTCTAAATACTTCACCTAAGATACGCTTAGGCTGTGTTGAAGAATTAGACTTTTATGCCTAATTTGTAGTTTAAAATGTGGCAAATATTACAATTAACTGAGTACTTTAACCTCCTTGACATGGATTTCAACAAGGGTGGCTGCAGTCCTTGTGTTAGAAAAACAACTGAGACAAGTTAGACCACATGTGTAACCTGACATCGTGTTGGGCTGTATGTCTTTTTCTCTGCCTCCAATGCTGGACCTCAGGGAGTCAGCATGAAACACCAGTGCCGTGCAAGGAAAAAAAATTGATTTCCATTACAAATACAGGGAAGTAGAAAGTGAATGTAATGGTGAGACCAGAACATCTTATGTCTGGTTAATCTATGCATCGCCAATTAACCAACTATAATAATATACAAGAGAATAGATTGTAACATATGATGTTTAGCACCTAAATGTGAAGTTCATGGGAAAAGATCTCAAAGACAGTTTAATCCCATGTCAGTTTTATTTCTTTAGTATTAAGCATTCTCTTAACTCAGTAACATCTCATAAGGAATTCCTCTTCTTACAACAGTCCGCATAAAGAATCAAGAAATAGTTAAACTAGAAAGCTCAATTTTTTCTTTCCATTAACTTATGGGTATACATAGGCCATGCTTGTTTAGTATCAGACACTAACAAGTTTAGTCATACATCGTGCCATACCAAAATGCTAAGTAGATGATGCTGATTTAGAATTTTGATTATGTCAGAAATTATCTCTATATGATTTACACTACACCATTTTAGAAAAAATAAAAAAATTACAAGAAGTAGAAGACAATGAAGTAGAGGAAACTTTAGGTGCTGGAATGTACTTTAGTACCTGTTTTCAAATAAAATACAATATTTTAAGAAATATTTAGGCAATGCAGTTGAATTCCTCCTTCCTACACTGATTTATCCATGTAATGAGTATATGAATGATCAAGTGCAAAAGATTTCAAGCATAAAGAAAAATAAAAGGAAAAAAAAGAAAAAAGAAAATATCAGAAGGATCCTATGTAGGAACATTCACTGTGCTAACTGTGTGACAACACTAAGAGGTCCCACTGATAAACTAGCACAAGATGAACATCTATCCTAAGAATTCATAAAACTATAAATGGCACAAAAGAGTTGTTACTGAGTTCCCCATTTATTGCATGACTGGCCACATGGTGTAGGAGCCCATTATGCTTGCCTAAGAGCTTGCACCTGGATTTTTTCCTGTCTTCATAATGGTCTTCGTTACAGTAGCATGAAGATCAGGGTGGTCTTGTCAGAACCAGCTGCTACAGAAATGTGTACTTACAGCTGATATTTACTGGGGTAGAGCATGGTGTGCAATGCTGCATATGAAACATTCATACTGCAATACTCCATACAAAAATATTCACATGAAATACTTTCTTGATATTCATCAAAATAAATCCAAGCACAAAGCCAAGCTGATACTTTGGTACTTATACCTGGAACCCAGCCACACTGGTCTTCATCCTTTCTTTTCCAGTCTTCCGTTCAGCATCGAGCAGTTAACATTCAAAGTCCTCTTTCACAGATATCTCCCACTCTGTTGCAGAGTTGATATTATCTGCCTCTAACGAGACTGATTTTTGCTAGTAGCTTGATAATAAAAGAATATGATACTTTCTTAGAAACAACATTACTAGGCCACTGAGATGTAATACATTCCTAGTGTGGAGGTCTTGCCTTTTTCGCAATCTAACGTTCACTGGTACAATTTACTCAAAAAAAGTTTCTGTAATTTTAGCTTTTCTGTATGTAAGGCTCCATACTTAGCCTGTTGTTTCTCAAAAGTAATTGTTCAAATAATTTGTCAAATATTTTGTGAAGTAACGTTGTATAGTTTCCAGTGTCAGTATAAACATTTAATTCCCTCTTCAATCTGCAAAATATCTTTTTTAGGACAAAATAGATGCATTAAAAAATAATAACACTGAATGACCTCTTACAAAATTCTCTTTAGGTTAAGGGACAAATTGTGGGTCACAACAAGGCATCAACCTAAGTTTTTCTATGAAAAATGCTTTATAAACAGCATACTCTATAAATAGTGTGGCTACTTAAACCAGCTGACCTAACTTTATTTAACATAGTCCTAGATACAAACTCAGTCACTTTTTGTTAACTTCAAACCTCTGGCTACTCCCTCAGATTGTCTCATGACTATCTGAGAGCCTCAAGCCAGAGCCATGGAACTGACAAACATTGCAAGCACTGAGTGTCAAAGGATGCTTTCATCTACTTGCAGAGGCGAGCACCAAGGATGCTACAGATTAGACTGAAAAATATATGTCTTTACTAGTAATTCATAATGTAGACAAAATCTTTTATGCTAAGGTCATACATGTTCTTGTGCCAAGGTGTTATAGGTTTATGTATGAGATATGTTGCTTTTCCAAATGATTTTGAAAGTTAGTGTCATCAATACGAATCTATAGGTTTTAGCTGTTCCTAGTTTAGGAAACATACTGTGCTTTTCACCCCAGATCACCTTGCAATTCTCACATTCATCTCTATGTGACATAATGCAGATGAAACCAGCCCTGAAGCTATTATGCAATGCTAATGCCTTTTTTGTTTATAGTGGAAATCAGCCATTTTCTGTGCAGCCTGGATGTTAACATTCTGCAGTATCCTACAAAATGGCACAGACATTTTCTCTATTCATTCTAACGGCCTTACCAATCTAGTTTCACAGAAACTCAAAAAGAAGGAGTTATTCTAGTTAACGTTGCAGGGTTTTTTTAATATTTAAAATTAATAATTTGTTCTGTTATGTCTGAGGTTATAGGTTCTGTACTTGGAAGCAGCAATAAGACTGATAAACAAATTATTTTTTCTTAGTATTTGTTGAATAACTGGTAAGCAAAGAATGGTTTTTAGAAACATTAAAAATTAATCATGATGCCAGAAACACAGAATCCTATGGTAAGAAGAAACTATAAGCAGAACATAAAGTACTTCATTCGTACTGAAAATCAAGGACGCTTTTACTCATGACTGCAGCAGAAGGGAAGGTAGACCACTAATATAACTCTTTTGAAAATCTCTGCACGTTTCAGGGAAACCTACAAGGAGGGTAAAATGAATAGCACTCTGCAGATGAGTAAATATATGAATTATTTGCCTTAGAAAGAAAAAAGCTATTCTTAAAACATAGATCAACAGTGTTCCCTTTGTAAGGGATGTTGCAGTGATATTACTGAACATCTTTAAGTGGTGTGTGTCTGCTCTACTGCAGCGGGCCAGAGAGAAACTGTTATTGCAATGGGCTTTTTTCTTCTGTAAGCAGTAAACTTGCTGAGAATACAGTAGGAAGAATAAAAATAACTGCTGTTGTGCTGTGTTGATCTCCTTTTGTGCTAAAATGCCTTTTGTTGTTATTTTCCCAAACTAGTCTGAGTTACTGGGCTCCATCTGCTGTGTAAGTGGCATATTACTTTAGGCATGATGTGTTACTGCATCTGTCTTTACACTAAGCTGGAACATGATCCTCTATCCAGAATGTGGCAAGAGCACAGATAAAATGTCTTTCTTGAAAACAGAGAGAAGGTTACAGACAGTGAATTTTTTTCTTTGTTGTTGCCAATTATACAAGAATTTAATTTGGTCAATAAGCAGCTGTTTGGATTCTCTGAGTAGGGCTTATTTTATGCAAATATTATACATCTTTACTCTGCTTTCAGGTAAATCTGTAACTATGTTCATTTCGCTAAAAAAAAATTTTAAAATCTTTTCATATTCATGTGGTTGTTATTATTTGGAACTTTGTTGTTTGCATGTATAGACATTTTCAATAGAAATTTCCAAGTTTAATAACTATATATGTAGTTTGAGAGTTTTACAAGAGAATGTATAAATTTGTTCTGTGAAGTCTTCATTCATAGACACTGTACAGCACTGTACATTATTTTATCGTGGTTTCATGATCACAATACATTTAATTAAACATTTGAAATAACTAAACATTTGAAAGGCTTTAAGACAGCGTAGGGCAACAAGATCTAGATGGTAAATTTTACTGAAAACAAATGTTTTCTCTTTTATCCAAAACCGTGATCTGATTCTTAAAAGTAGGTTTTTATTATTGCATTGCTAATCATCTGGGCAATTGCCCATTCCGTTTACATTTGCCTGCAAAAGTCTCGGAAACTCTAGGAAAAGGATAGAAGACTATATTTTCCAAATTGTCATTCACTGGTCATAGTCAAAAATTTCCAACTTGTCATTCACTGGTCACTGGCAAAAGCATGCAATCTATATGGGTTTTATTCACTTAAACTTGTTTTAATTCTTCAAGTTTTCAAGAAATGACAGATGTTGTCAAAGAACAAAGACAACAAAATCCATAGGACAGTGAGACCACAGGATGTTAAGGCATATGGGGATTCATTTCCATCTGCTTTTAATCATCTAGAGTTAAACTAAAGAACAGTTGCTACACTGAGGATGTTACCTATATTTTTGTATTAAATCAGAGCATCCAAATAAAGCAATGAGAGAACAAGGGTGTCAAAGAGTATTTATGGTTATCTTAGTAGTGTACAGTATTTGCTGCTCCTTATGGAGGTAGTAGAAAAGTTATTCAGGGTCATGTGATATGCTTTTACAAATTAATATCTTAGCTGTACATACTTCATGTTAATAAATGAAATTTATTGAATAAAATTGAATCATTCAACAGCATAAACATTGATATTTAAGCTCAGTAGAATATGCAGATCTGTGCAGGATATTTTTGTACAACTTTTCTTTAAGACTTAGTCACTCATTAAAATTAATTGAAGTTTTTATATAAAATCAAAGTGACATTAGACATAGACAAAGTTCTTTAAGACTTCAATGAAATGAATGAATTATAAGATATCTCTGTCTTCACGTATTTTTCACCTCACATTTCTTTCAACAAGGAGATCTCCAAAGAGATCTTTTGCCCACTGCAAAAGCTGAAGTAAATTTTGTTCATGTAGGGCTAAGAGAGATCAGAGAAAGCAATATGAATCACAAAGAATTTAGAAAATACAGGTAGAGGTCTGTTGGGTTGGTTTGTTTATATGAGTGGTACAAAAGATAAGTGGTGTAACAGTTTAAAGAGAGATAGAAAATGTATTACATTAAAAAGTCAGAAATTATATTTTCTGAGGAAGAAAATAAATCTTGCATTTCCTTTTCTGAGACACTTTGTAATTGTTCTTACAGTACATGTTCCCAGAATTCTGAATTTCTAACATATTTACGTTTTTATTATTTCTAAAGTGAAGAGATACATTAGCTATTATCATATCACTAGGTTTCTAAACTCTGATTTTTTTTTCCTAGCCTGAAAACATTGGCAGCTCATGGTTGGGGATGGGAGGGGTTATGGAAGAGGGAGTTTTTGCTTTTTCTGTTCTTTAAGTATAATATCACACGAACAGGGAAGAAAGAAAAGCAAGTGATAATGTTCAGGTGTTTTTAGAGAGTTCTGAGTCATTTACAAATGCATCAATTACTATTATCTCTAGGAAAATTAAATGGGAAAAAAAAACATCCCACTTTGCAGTGTCATATGACAAAATGTGAAGTCAGTTTGGGTCATCAGGGTACAACAGAAAGCACCAAGAAGCATTAAGAACATGAGGGAAAAGGTAAGGACTGTCATTAGGTTTGTATCACTCATGGCTCCCATTAGATAACTGAGTTGTAAGAAATATGTTTTTTTCCTCTGAGGAAAATAAAAAATGAACAATATGTTTACAGCTTTTTGAATGAAGGTCATCTCTTTTATTTCAAAAATTATTTCACAACATACCGTCTTTCACTGAAGAAATTTTACCAAGTAACTCTTTAGAAATTAATAGGTTGATGCTTTTTTTGTTACAAATCTTACACAGATTAGAGTAGCTGAAGCCTAAAGGGATTGTGCCTGAGAAATACAGCCCAGTCCTTTTTGCTGAGGAGAGATACCAGATTTGTCTTGTCTTTTTGGCATGGGCCATACGGAGGTGTTGCTGGGCTCTCTGTAGGAGGCATACATCCCCATCCATGTCTATGCCCACGTGGAGGAAGACGTGGTAGCTCTTCTGAGGAAAAGGCAGCTGGCCAAGAAGAATCATTCCCTGGGCTACATCCAGCTCACAGGATACTAGAGACCATCCTGGCCAGAGACTCATCATGACTGCATTTGTTTGAGCTCTGAGGATACCATGAACAGAGCCAAGGAACTCGCATGTTGCAGAAGAACATTCTTGTTTGTAGTGGGGGTGGGAGGAGAAAAAAGCACAATAATTCTTCTGACTTTCCTTAATCGTCATTTCAGATTGCACAGCTTCTGTGAAAATTGTGTAAGAGTGCATTTTTGGAGGGATTTCCTTCTACAATTATTACTAAGCATGTGTCTATTGCTTTTGGTTAATTGAGCAAACAATGCCCTTGATAACCATTTCCTTTCACTAAAGTCAAAGGCAAGGTAATTAGTTAATTGCCAGAAGGGGTTGTTAACTGCTGGTAATGAACCACTATTGAGTAAATTACCACTAGAGTACCATTAGATGCTGCAAGAACCCATGAAGAGGAGAAATACTGTTTCTGATGTTTCTATAATTTTTCATGCAAGGAATTGCAGTTCATATATTGCTGAGATATATAGCACCAAAAAAAAAAAAAAAAGAGACAGAGAAAGAGAACAATTACATTTTAGAGCAAAAAAATTATCCTATTGTTAAGAATAATTCTTTATGTGGCTACTAATAATAGTAATGACATGAATTTACAAATCCATCCAGTTTTCAACAGGCAGAATAACAATACTTTGCTAAAATTTATGTGATGAAATACAGTGTAATGACATTAACATAGAAGAATTTTAAAAAACCCTCTTCGTTTAATCTATGTGTGATTTTGATAATAGATTTGGACTAGACCTAAAGGATGGATGTTCCCATCTCAAAGATTATCACAGTTCTCAATAATGACTATTCTTTGTGGTCTGATTTACCAATACCCCTGGTATGTACCTCAAAATACAAAGGGTTAGGTTATGATTATATTAAATATATGAAGGCCAAAAAGTGTTTTAGAAGGATAAATTAAAGTGTAACAGCAACAAAAATAGAAATTAAACCAATCAATTTTTCAAGAATTTTTAAAATTCTTGATAAAACACAAAAAGCACTTTTTTTTAGTTTAAACAAAAAAATTTCCTGTGTACTCTATTTCAGATGTTCATACAGAATCCTATAATAAATACATTCAGTGTATTAAACCCAAATACATACAAGAACTGTGTAGTATGATTAACCCCAGAGCAACATATATTATAGTTCATGAAATTTAGGTTTCCAAGTGTATCCTGAGTTCATAAAAATCACAAAATCACAAACAGAATGGGTCCAGAGGAGGGCTGCGAAGATGATCGGAGAACTGGAGCACCTCTGCTATGAGGACAGGCTAAGAGAGTTTGGTTTGTTCAGCCTGGAGAAGAGAAGGCTTTGGAGACACATCATAGTGGCCTTCCAGTACCTGAAGAGGGCCTACAAGAAAGCTGGGGAGGGACTTCTTACAAGGGCAAGTAGTGACAGGACACGGGAGAATGGCTTTAAGTTTGAAAGGGGAAGATTAGACATTAGGAAGAAGTCCTTCACAATGAGGGTGGTGAGGCACTGGCACAGGCTGGCCACGAAGCTGTGGATGCCCCTTCCCTGGAATTGTTCAAGGCCGGGTTGGATGGGGCCTTGAGTAGCCTGGTCTGGTGGGAGGTGTCCCTGCCCATGGCAGGCGGTATGAAACTGGATGAACTTTAATGTCTCTTCCAACCCCAACTATTCTATGATTCTATGAAAATTACAGAATGACTCAAGCAGGGCCACCTAGGTTGTTCATGGTTGTTCAGGACCATGTCCAGACGGCTTTTGAATGTATCCAAGGTTGGAGACTCCACAGCTTTGCTGGGCAATCTGTGCTAGTGCTTGCTGTTTCCTGATGTTCAGTTGCATCCTCCTGTGTTTCAGTTTGTGCCTGTTCTGCCTTGTCCTGTCATTGAGTAGCACTGAAAAAAGTCTAGCTCCCTCTTCTTTTCACCCTCCTTTCAGGTATTTATATACATTAATAAGAGCCCCCTGCACCATCTGTTCTCCACATTGAACAGTCCCAGCTCTCTGAGGTTTTCCTCAAAGAGAGGTGCTCAAGTCACTTAGTCATCTTGGTGGCCTTTCATTGGACACTCTCTAGAATGTCCCTCTCTTTCTTGTACTGGGAGTCCACTACACAATACTCCAGAGGCTGCCTCATCAGTGCTGGGTAGAAGGGAACTGCTGGCAAACAACCCTCATAATGCAGCCCAGGATACCACTTGCCTTCTTTGCTGCAAGGGCTCATTGCTGGCTCTTATTCAGTCTACTAGGACTTCCAGGTCCTTTTCTGCGAAGATGCATTTCAATTACATATCATAAAAATCAGCACACATGGGAAGTTCTTAAAAGGCAATCACATTTCCGCTTATCTGGGAATAAAAAATAGAAATCACCAAGCTGTATGGAAGCCTTCACCTCTTCTGAGCAATTCTATCAATATACAAACAATCCACAATTGTCTCTTACCTGAGCAGGCCTTTGAGGTGGGTTTTACATATCATACATATATCAACACGGTCATTTCTTATGTATGCATGTCTGCAGTGTAAAGAATTATCATTTCCTTTTAAAAGAAGAAAAATCCCTCCTCTTGTAAAACAAAATGTTTGAAAAGTTGGTAAAAAATGCACCTTCACATGAGAAGAAATATTAATAGAAAATTCAGTGAAATAGTGCCATTAATTATGAAGTTCCTAGGAAGTTTCGACAATATAAAGAATATGAGTTTCTACAAATCAGTATATGTATTGCCAAAGACAGTAGCTATTGTATCCTGTTTCTCTCTTCATCACAAATATATTATAATTTATTACTAATATATTGCTATATATCTAGTAGTATTACATTTTTATAGGTTACACTGTAGCTGAATTCTGGGAATATTTTTATTAGAATTAATTTGTAAAATAAATAACTAGCTGCAATTTATTGATGAATGTTCTCTCAGGATTAGAATTTAATACACACGTTCTCTAAAGGAGAGAATTTTAGTCACAGAAAAAAATGGGATACTTCCAGATGATGTTATTTGTCATTCTTTTCTTCTTTGCAGAATAATTCTGAAGCAGATTTTAGCAAATAATTACCAAGTTAAAGTCGATTTTTGTGATGATGCTTGTACAGGCAACACATAAGAGACATCATAGAAAGAAAGGTACTTATATAGGTAGTAGATTACATACTAGTTTACCACATGCCTTTAAAGGAAAGGAAGGAGACACTGGTAAGCAGAAACTGATGTATAGAAACTCAGAAACTAAACTGACTATAACCAGATCTCCCATTTGTGATCTATTTCAGGCTACATAGACAACACCTACTTGAGGTATCTAAGTCCAAATACCTTAGTTCTGAGTACCTCATTAAGTATGGAGGAGATTCGGAGGAGCTAAGCAGAAACATTGAACTGGTGGTGAATACTTCATATTTCTGTACAAGAAACATAATTGTTTCACTTTGTTGGCTCAGCATAGTCCCATGCCAGCAAGGAACATAAGCAAGTACTGACATCTCAGTGTGAGTGGTTGCATTGGTGCATCCTTTCCTTAGGTTGAAGGCTTTGGAAATAACTCTCCTCCCCCAATAGAATATTATCTCCCTACCTCTCCCACATGGCTTCACAAAGGAATTTAGATAGCACTTTAGCTCTCTAAATTTAGATTGCCACTTCAGTTCTCTAAATCCAGCTGTGAGACCCTGAGAAAGCCCTGCTTAGCTGCTACTTAACCTGAAAGGCACTGAAATTATCCCAGCACTGAAATACTCCACCAATAAATTCTTCTTCCCAAATTTCTGACGCTGGATAATGATATCCTATGCATATCCTAAAGATGCTGAGCAGCTGCGAATGTGAGCATGGCAGATTCTCAAATTAGGCATTCTGTTGCTTGGCTAGTCTCTTGGGACTAATCTCATAGACATCCTTATATGCCAACAACCAAATCAGATTTCAGACATCCTGCTGCCAGAGTAAGGGATGTTAGGCTATCTCTGAATAAATCACTTCCAGTTCTTTTTTAGCGGAGGTGGGAGATCTGTTTTAAAATTCTGTTTCCCAATCAGGCACACAAGGGAAGTAAAAACCTGAATCTTTTCACTGTGATGTGGTATAAAAGAGAAATACCATGTCTGCCTATTAGATCATTAGAAGCTAGGAGAAATAATTTAAATCCAAATTCCACCATAATGCAGAAAGTAATTTCCTTCTGACCACCTTAGCAACATTACTCTTCAGCTGGTTTTGCTTTTTCTTCAGTGGTCTTTTTTACAGACTGTCTTGGGTGACTTTGCACTCTCCTGGTGCCTGATATGAGTCTTATTCTTATGACCCATATTCTTATGATACTTTATATGTGTAAGAAATTCCTTATTTTGGATTGACATGTTCCCTACAGAACTTCCAATATCAGCATTAATAAAGCTAATCTCGCTTGGAAATTTAAGTTCTTGCAGCTTCACGTCCCACATGCCTCAACTCTGTTCAGTACTGCCTACTTCCAGTTTTATATTGCTGTCTCATTGCAATAAATCCTGTCCTGCAACAGATATGAGGTTTGTTCCTCTGCAATTTGAATTCAACACCGAATTCTTACTGTTTTAAATGGTACAGAATCAGATGTGGTTTGGGATGAGAGTTTTTGGGACTTATTATAAAAAGAAACTGAGCAGATGTAGAACTGTTTACAAGCCCATCGCCTCAGCTGTAATCTCCTTCAGACAAGTGCTTTTTTCCATTTGCTTTCAACATCCCATGCACACCTGCAGCACTTAAAGAATTATAGTCAAAGAGGATGGAGAAAACTACTTGTTAGGGGTGACCATGAATAGTGAATTAAAAAAAAATTTCCACTGGGCTTAACATGCGATACAGAAAATGGATTTAGCCTGGAAAATCAGCTTTTGTCAGGATTGTCTGAAAATTGGCACCCAGTTAAAGTGGACTCGACTATATAACCCCTGTAAAAATATCAAATCAAGGATCAGCTTTATCTAAGATTTCAATTTAGTAGTGATCTATAAAGGCTACTTCACAGAAGAGTTTTATATTCAGTAGCATCTGAAAATAGAAAAGAAAGAAGTTAAGACAATTCTATTCATTAACCTTAGAGATGTTATGACAGTCTTCAGATTTTTCTGTTTTAAAATTAATTTTGGAGAAAAATGCACGTTTTATTTCCATATACAGTTTAGAAAAATAATCATTCCTGTTTCAGCTTGTGAAGTTGTACACATAAAGAGGGTGAACATGAAGTGGAGCATGAACAACTGAAAGCCAAATTGGTCCATTACAGAAAATGATGAGTGTATTTCCAAGTCTAATAATTACAAGCCAATTTGGTTGAACAATATGGGAAGGGGAGGAAATAAAGCATTATTTTAGAAGAAGTTTTGCATTTAGCAGTTTGCAATATTTAAAGCACACCAGAATCTCATTTTATTTAAATTCTAACATGTCTTCATAATAAAGAGAACAGCTAAATACATTTCATTATACTTTTAATACTTTAGTCAACATATAATTTATTAAATATATTATTTTTAATCAATTAAATGCTTAGTTTCAGACAAAAAATTAAACTCTATCCTGATTTTTTTTAAAAATCAGTCTACCAACACTCTGATACATATAAACTCAACAAGTGCTGTCATATTGCTTTGCCATTCTCAGTGAGATAGAATAAACAAAGCATATTTCAAGATGAAATAGTGATAGAAAGATATTATGAGAATTTTTTTAATGTTCTTACAGCAAACAATTGACAGTTTTGCTTTTATGTAGCCTTTGACAGATCATTTTCTTGTTGATTTCATTCTGAAGAAGACAAAATATCTTAAATATTTCCATTCGGTGTCATGGGAGAGATTGGTAAGTAGTGTGGCTGATATAATCAGGCTGGTTTGTAGGTCCAGCCTACTAGGCTGGTTGCAGAACTATAGTACAACAGCTGTATTGTTTTCAAATATTAGCTGATAGCTCTGTAACAGCTATAGCCATGCATTGTGCTGAAGGACCATATCAACAAGTCTGGAGCTGTCTCAGAGGTCTTCAGAATGAAACCATGCAATCCTCTGGTTTGCCCTAGTCAGAACACAACAGATCTTGTAAGACTGTGGGATTTAATCTAGCCAAATTCTTTAATATTCCCAGAGAATTTACAGTTACGGAAAAAATCTGTAACATATTATTACCGCTAGCCAAAATGATGTGCTCTTTGTTCTGCATTTTCTTTATATAATTTCAGCAAAGGGTTACAAGCCCTTTGTTTACAACATAAACTGATCTGCCAGGCAATAGGATAATTTTAAGCAGGTGTTTTTATTTGATTGAACGAAATGTAATGTTCACAGAAATACTATACTGTGAATTATAAATGTGTTTACTCTTTCATCTAGGCTTCATTCTTGTTCTACTTGAGTGTAGTAACAAGATGCTATTAAATTCAAAAGGACAGGGAAAAGACTAATATAAGCAGGGATGTTTTATTAAAGCCTTGAAGGCAAGAAAATATTCCTGTAGGAAATTTTCTACTCTGCATTTAAAAAATTATATTAGGCTTTAGGGAATGTCTTATACATTATTTAGAATTTATGTTGAGGAAAGAAAAGTTTTCCGATAAAAAATTTCCATTTTACAAGTAGAACTTCAGTGGCATGTGTTGGCAATTTTCTGGTATCCAAGATCTGAAAACACACTCTGAAGAATCTGAAGCAGATAATTTTGCATTATAATGATCACCATCATATATAGCCTGTGAAATTAAGAGAAAAAGAAAAAGTAATTTTAAAAAACACCAGGGAAATTTTCTAAAGATGGAATTGCTTTGTCCACTTAATATTACCTGAATATTAAGCAGGTTTGTTATTCTTCAGTAATAAGCGGCTATTATTCAGCCCTTCAGCAGTGTCAAAACTGATGTCTAGTACCCTATGACACTGCAGAACAAGAAATGCAAGCTGCATCCTGCTGGAAATGGGAAGGAACCCAGCTTTTAACTCCAGTGAGTTATATAAGAACTGCATCGCTGTGCCTGTCTGAGTTCTGCTGGCATCAGCTGAACTGCTGCAGGAGGAGCTATCCATTATCTTCACATCTCATATGAATCCACACCTAACAGCATCCACCTCCAGAGTAAACTGTCCACTCTGCAAAATGGAAAGAATCAAAGAAACTGAGAGTGGAAGTAGGACAAATGCATTTGATAGTTTGTATTTAACGAACTACATGTAGTGAATTCTTTCCTTAAAATTTAGCTGGTCTTAGTTCCATCACTATTTCATTTTTCTCACGTTGTGACCTTCTAGAAAATTCCAATAAATTTACAGATGACATTTTGTTGACAATATTATTAACCTATAATGTTTTCATTAGAATAATTACATAGGCTAAGTGTGTGAAGTCTCCTGTTTTCTAGTGTCCTTATTACAGAGTTGCTGTTCTTATAGGTCAGCAGTTAGATCCTAAAGAAATGTCGATATTAAATTATTTACAAATTATTTACTATATCTGTATATTTTTAAAAAAGCATCTTTGTCATCTTATGAGTATGAGCAGTAATTTCTCCAAAGCCTCTTTGCCTGCTACTTTCATTGTTTGTTTTTTTTCTATCATGCACTTCCCAACTTATAAGAAGTAAAATGAGTGTGCATACAAAATCACATATCAAGGTTTCCATTCAATTGTGAATAAAAGAAGATACTTGAATCTTGGAACAAATGCTGTACTGAGAGAAATGTATTTACATATTAAAGCAAAGGGTTATTAAAACTGCAGAAAAAGTCAGGAAGACTTTTAAAACAGAAAAAATGTCCTGGTGAAAAAAAAATCTTTAATATTGAAGCAAGAACAGCGAAATTCATTTTGTTTTATTGTGACCAAGAACACACCAGCTTTGCTTACAGATCTGAGGGGCTAAAATTGGGATAATGCTGATCAGTGCTGTAATGTTAGTAAATTGCCATGATGTTAAGAACATCCTGGCTAAGCTAATGTAAATAAAAAGTATTTTGTGGGTACAACTATATCACTGAGATGTAACTATTCAGAAGTTCTTCTGCAGAAGTGCTCTCCAAAGCCACAGATGATGGTTGAAAAACAGGTGTCAGGCTTCCTGTTTGCCATATATCATTTAGACCACTGATAAATGACAGTCAGCAAAACATGCTCAACTAGATATCCAAGAGCATCATAAGCTGTTGCATCATTTGCGTTCCTGGAGGACAGAAAATACTAAGCTGGAAATCCAAAATTAGGTTTAATCATATACAGAATTTGAATATGATGAAACCAGGAAGTATCCTTACTTAGTACCTTGCAGATGAAAAAAAAGTATTTTTAGACAGAAATAGAAATTAAGTATTCAGATTGAGGGGAATGTGTTAGGCTAGAAGCTTGACTTGTACATAACAATACAGGCTCTTCCTAGTTGTAACACATTTCTGCCAAAGAGCTTCCATGATCATTGAACTTCAATATCTGGGTAAGAATAAGAATTGCATGGAAGTGTGTGAGGGTAACTTATGCTGTTCCAAAATTCCCCTTTGGCATTTGATCGCTTCACTGTATCGGCATACTCCATACTGATTTGCAGTAAGGAAGAAAGCACAATTTGGATTGTTTCCCAAACAAAAGGTGAAACAGTGAATCTTCTTTTGATTTTTCCAGTATTGTTTTTGAAGAACTGCAGTATAAAATTTATCACAAACTCAATGGCTTCCAAGGCTAAGGAAGATAGGACACTTTGTGATAATCCAAAATTTTACATAAAGGGCAACACTTGTATATGATCTACTATACTGGCCAGAGGATACAGCATTAATTTTTATTTAAATTTGAGAGTGACTGATATACAGAAAAGCAGTTTACTGATACTTTATCCATTTGTAGATTGAACAGAGGTTCCTTAGCTCACGTGAGACAGTTCAGTTTTATTTTTAGCTACAGCATGGCTGGTGCAATGACTCTTCTTTTAGCATTTTCATTTTGCACTGCCTTCAGTCCTGACATGAAAGTTAACATTAATCTGCCAACTCATTCTGATTGGATTGCTTTGGAAGTCACTCCAAAGTCACAATGGCTAAATGGGATGAAGCCGTAAGACAGAAATGCATTGCAGTTAATACCTCTGCAGTACTGAAGCTAAGCCAGGGCCAGCCCTAATTCCTGAAAGAAAACAAATCCACAATAATCCATCTCTTAATTCTGAACAGAGTGGCACAATGCCAAAAATATAAAACACGTATTCCTTGCTAAAACACTGCATCTTATTCACCACAGTTTCTTTTGGCCTTTTATTCATGTAGTTTGAGGTCAGCGAGCAGCATACATGTGAAGGTGTTATCCGTACTGACACTTAGAGTATTCCAGTGTTCTCCTTGAAGTAGGAGGACTTGAGGAGAGAATAGTTCCTGAAACAAATAATTTCAGTTTCTGTAGCAACAATTAGAAGGCAAAAATTAAGTTATCTCCCAACCCCACAGACCTCACTAATCCGGAACCCTGAGAATATTTTCAGTCATTTAATCCATCTAATGTCCAGTTGTGCGAAACTACAAGTGGTTTTGTTCTTTTCATAATCTTGGTCAAATTTTGGTTCTGATAAAAGCAAGAACGATCCCATTAATGTCTAAGTAGTCTCAGTTTGGAGATTTTTATTAGGAATATGATGATTTTAGCTGAAACATAGACTGTGCTATTTAGAATCTATTCTCCCTAAAGTGGCTTTGTGATGTTAACTCAGTGTGACAAAAAAAAATTTTAGACATTTCTATCTTCATCCAAAAGTGTGTCATCATGAAAAAAATAAGCCTTAAAAATTTCTTGCTAGTGCAATATCCCACAGAAATAGATGAGCACATTAGGATGAGTTAGGTGGCTAGCAAGTATTTCTGGATGTCAAGCCTAATTTAGAACCCCTTAGGGATTCCTTTGCAAGAGCCTTATATTTTTTAAGCCTTATGGTAATTCATATTATGAAATTAATTTTGTTCATTACTTGGCCAGAGCTGAAAACCAAGAGAAAAGTGCCCCAATTGTTTCAGGGTTGGCAGGCCTTGCTGTGAATGAAATCCTGGTACTTGTTCTGAGGTTTTGAAATTGAGTATGTCTATGGAAATATTTCAAGAAATTCACTTTAATATCCTTAATAGAACATTAAGAACAATTCCATTTTTAAGTATAATATATATATTTGTGCATTAGTCTTTATGAATCAAATTTTAATCTCTTTCTCTGTCACTTTGTCAACTTTGGTAAAATTGTCATATTGTCATTTTTCTTCTTTGCAGCAAAAAGAAGAAAAACTGCCTTGCTCTGGCAAGGCTTCTCAAAAGCACGTGTAGAATGCTGTACAGACAAGGATGAGCTTCTGTCCCCCACTATATTTTAAAGCCCTTGATATACCTGACTTGGGTGCTGTTGTCATTATGTGACTGGATGGATGGAGGCCAATGAGTTTGGGTATATAAACACAAGCCAGTCCCCTATAGCTTGTCAGATCTGCATTCAGTGCCTTGGCACAACTTTGAAAAGGAACACAACTTCATATACAAAGTCAGCATCAGGAGGATGGGGCCAAACTCTTTTTGGTAGCGCTCAGTGACAGGACAAGAGATAACAGGCACAAACTGGAGCACAGGAAGTTCTGCCTTAACATGAGGAAAATCTTATTTACTGTGAAGGTGATAGAGCACTGGAACAGGCTACCCAAAGAGGTGCAACCTGCCAGAGAGCCCTTCCAACTCCAACCACTCTGTGATTCTCAGATACAACCCTACATTTCCACCAGGAGAACTGTGCCGATGCAGCTGTTTGCTTCTGTTTGGATGGCTGGATGTAGCTCTGTAGTAGGGTACTCACATATATATGCACGTAAGATAATATTCATGCCTATTGTTAACATCTATTTTTAAAGGCTGAAAATCCTGCTTACCTCCAGCAAATGCTGCAAACAATTGACTCACAAGTGAACTATATATAATGTTCGCAGCACAGAGCCCGTGCAACATATTGCCCTAGTGTTACTGAATATGTAGAACCTGCTGCCTCTGGTAGCTATATACGTCATGTTCATGACAGGTTTAGGCTTCAGTAGCCCAGAGCCTAAGATCCGGCATGTGTTTTGGAACTAGAGCATTTGCAGATTAGTGAATACCAGCCACAGGGCCAGGTATGATGTGGAAACCTGAAAATACAAAGTGTCTGAACTGACATTCTGAATATTACTACAAAATAATATAAAAGGTTAAAAAATACTAAAGGAATAAAAATACAGATGTTGAGAGGGGTTGAGGGGAATGACTGACAAATGCCACCAAGCATAAAGCAATATAGGCAGCTACAGGCCCAGCCTCCATCAAGTGCAAAGCTTCTGTAGTAGGCATAGTTTTGAAAGAAAGTCTGCAGGCATAGAAAAGGGGATGAAATTTTGTTTAGCAAGGATAGAATTTAGCAGACAAAGTTGCTAAATGGTTGACCAACCTCAAAGAAATTGTGGCAGAAGATGGGAGCAGCTCTGGAAGGGCAGCTGCATGTTTCTACCATGCTGATTTGTCTGTTGCCTGTACCTGAGGAAAGGGCAGAGCATTTGGTTTGCTGGTGGCACCAGAGGAGACGGGAAGGAGAAGTAATGGATCTTCCATGTATTTCCAGCCTGACTGATGTAGCAAGTCTGCAGCATCGCCATCACAACAGGACAGCCCTGCAGTCAGTTCCCTGTTTAACAGGAATAGAATAAGAGGAAAATGAAACACATGGGTTAATAAAGGATTGCAGCTACCATAGCCTAGTATACCACAACATCATATCAGTGTCTATGTTCAGCCATGCATTGTACCCTGCTCCAAGGTTTCCTGTCTTGGAGGCAGAAGGACAGGAAATCATGGAAGTAAGAGTCTAGTGGTGATATGGCCATCTCCTGTGCTGCGTCTCACATACAATATTCAAACAAAACCTGAAGTGCTGTGGTGCACATACATCTTTATGGAAAAGGACAATTGCATATAGAAACTTCAATTTTGAGTTACAATTGGTAAAAAAAAATAAGCTCTCATAGACCCTAGTAATTTTTTAAATGTTTTTACTTTCTCATTTTGATGCAAAAACATCTTCACAAGCACTTGTGGGAAAATGCTGCATTTAAATAAACAGAAATGCCATCAAATTTATACAGGGCTGAATTACATTATTTTTATCTAAATCCTAAACAAGTATAAATGCATTAATTTTTTTGCCTTGACATAGCACCAGTACATGAAATTCAAATTCTGGACTGTTTTCCCACTTTACAGTAAGGTCAAGAGGTTTGAACAAAGATAGAGTCCTGACTTGACCCTTTGTCCTCTGTCTTACCACATTCTACTTATTATTCCGTCATTATTCAATCTGCTGCTAAAGGATTCTACCATCCCCAAACAAAATTAATCTCCAATATATGCCACTTTATTTTTAGCATACTTGTAGAGAAAAATAATGTTTGAGCTGTTCTTAAAGTAGAGAAAAGCATCAGCAATTCTCCCCTGAGATTTTTCATTTGTGTGGTTAATATTTGCAGGAGATTTTAAATCTCTGTTGATTCTGGCCGACAAATGATTACAACATGGTCTTCTCCCAGAAATACTGGAGATTGTGTTCTTTTGGCTTTTCTGGGGCATGGTTGAGAACCCCTAAACATGTTGTTTTATTCCAGGATATTAAATTTTTTTAAATTATGCCTTCACCATGGGCTTTTGAAGCATTTCCATCAGAAGTGAAATAAAAAGAGGTTATTAAAAGGGAAACTAGTAGATGATTTGGCAACATTACACATACAGCATAAATACCATCTTCTTTCACCATCACTTCTTGATGTTTATGTTCGTCTTACATAAATGGTTGATATTTACCAGTGATTCATTTAGCATCAAGGTGAGGAAAGGCAATGAAGGGAATGGAAATGCAGGGAAAGGCATGAAAGAGAAAGACAAGGCAACATAAGCGAGAGGGAGGCAATACAAGGGAGGAAAAGGCAGGGAAAGGCAAGAGGGAAAAAAGAGCAATATCATTGGAAGTAATAACATTTCCTTACATAAGCACTTATTACAAATTTAATTGTGAACAACATGTAGACCTGTTGAGTAGGTATTATAGGAAAGGTATTTTTAAACAGCTCATTGTTCATTAAATTATTTCTACATATAGCTGAAATAGTCTTAGACTGCCTCTACGCTTTATACGGTATATCTAAAATAGAATTGTAATAATATAGCCTCAATCAAAAGAAAACAGCTTATGAAACATTAGAAGAAACAGGCTTCTAGAACATTGATAGATGGTGCTAGTTACAGGGAAGATGGAAGAAAATGTCGATGGTCAACAAGTATGGTCAGATACTTTTGTAAATAACCTGAAGAATGCCAATTCATTTTCCTTTCATTATTTTCTGATGAACAGGCACAGGAGAAAAAAAAATAGAATAGATGTTGTACGGTTATTATTCAGAAGCCTAGAGGTTTTGGGTTATTCATATAGATAATCTGATTTTCATTAAAAATCACATTTGCACTGAGATTGTGTTTGCTAAACAGATAAAAAAGTGTTCTATAAGCATCTGAAACATTTCCAGTAATTTAAATTCCTCCTGGTGCTTTGGATGGAAGAATTCTATCAGCCACAGTCCACACTGCCCTGAGCCTTTAGTGATGTTCATAAGATACCACTAAATGACAACAGACATTTAGTGATTTAAAAAACTGAGTACAAGCCTGGTGAGAGACAGCTTCTCTGACTGGGAGCTTCTTACCACTTCATTTGGCCAATGTTCAGATGCAGATAAGTGGTGTAAGAACAATCACTGCACAAGATAGTTTAAAACTGCAGACCTAGAGAAGTGCGGGAAGAAGTTTGATACTAACTGGGAAATCAATAGAAAGGAAAGTATCCCAATATTACCTGGCAGATTTTTTTTTCCCTTTGGTGAAATTTCAGACTCTATTGTTTAAGAAGATGTAGGATTAGCTATGGTAATAATCATATAAAAACCCTGTCAAAGTTTTAGCTCTCAGTTTAATTGTATCAATTAATTTTGAAGTTCGGGTCTGTAATGGATGGGATTTATTTTATCAAGTAAACTGATGGATTAAGAAAATTAAATTATAAGGTAGTTAGATAAAATAAAGATTTAGTTTACAGCACAAAATAAGAATTAAATACAAACTACCAGAAAATAGCAAAGATTAATCTGCCTAAGTTTTGGACAACTGCATTTGGAAAGCTTTTAAGTGTTATTTTGAGAAAACAGAAGAACGATAGAATCATAGAATTATTTAGGGTGGAAAAGGACTTTAAGATCAAGTCCAACCGTAAACATAACACTGCCAAGTCCACCACTAAATCGTGTCCCTAAGTGCCACATCTACGCATCTTTAAATACTTCCAGGGATGGTGACTCAACCACTTCCCTGGGCAGCCTATGCTTTATAACCTTTTTTTGGTGAAATAAATTTCCATTATACAATCTAAGCCTACTCTGGCACAACTTGAGCCCATTTCCTTTTGTCCTATAGCTTGTTACTTTGGAGAAGAGACTGACACTCACTATAATCTCTTTTCAGGTAGTTGTAGAGAGGGATAAGGTGTTCCCTCAGTCTCCTCATCTCCATACTAAACCTCAATCACCTCAACCACTTCTTACAGGACTTGTTTTCTAGATTTTCACTAGCTTTATTTTTCTCTGAGTTCCTCCTACCTAACGTCATTATATTTCCTATCATTAATATTTTCTATTTTTATGTTGAGTAATAGGATTAAACAAAGGTTTTTAATATTATTTTCTACCCTTGTGTTTCTTGTTATATGCTACATGATGCTAAACTTAGATCTGGATTCATTCCTGAAATCTTAAAACCCTAGATAAATCTTCTTGCTTCAACATCAGAAGATGCCAACTACCTTTGCTGGAAATGGTGCACCGACACCTTGTGCAGTTGTCTAGCCGTGGGGAGGGCCAGGATTTCCAAAAGTCACTAATGATTCTATTGTTCAAATGAGACATTTTCGTGTGTGAGACAGACCACCTTAAAAATCAAAATCTAAATGTGTCTGAAGGAACACAATATCTTTGGAAAGACTTAGTTTATAATTTAGAAAACGGAGTGAGGTCTTAAGCAATGATAAAGCAGGTGAGTGTTGTCTTATGATTATATTGCCTTTTCCCTATAGAATTTATCCTATGAGGAATGTTTATGACATTCCTTACTCAGATATTATCCTTCTTATGTCATAAAATTAATTGAAAATACACTGTAGTGTTTCCTATCTTGGAAAAGGCGTCATACAGCCAGGTTTATGAATTCAGCTTGTGGAAAGAAGCATGATTCTATCCATTATTTTGAGTGAACAGGTTTGAAAAATTGTTTCCTTTTCTTCTGTGTCACTATGATACTGTAGAAAAATACTTAACCATCAAAGTAAGTGGATGGATGAAACAATCAGTTCAGCACTGTTCAGTCATAATTGCATGTCTGATTTCCACTCTAAAAATCCCTGATGAATCAATTATTCTGTGATTCTGTGAAAATCTGAATTTCTTTTTCAGGATCAGTGTTGCATTCTGCTCTACATGCCACGAAATACTTGCACAGGGTATTTTGGAAAAAGTGGCAATTTCAGCACGTAGAATCATTTGTCACTTACTTCTTCTAAACCAATCTAGCAGATAATATATGCCAAATGATTCTTCTGTGTAATGGGGGAAAAAAATGCTCTGTGTACTCCTAAATATTATAATTAAGATGTTTATTAGGCAGGAAAAGTGCTTTTGGAGAAAAGCAAAACAACACCAGAAGCCCCAATAATTGCTTGTGCTCTATATAACATTAGTTTTTTGCACAAAAAAAAAAAAGTTTTTTTGTGCAAATTCAGTACACCAGCTAGGGAAGAAAAAACTTGTAGGAATCATACAGACATTGCACTTTCAACTCACAGAAGAAAATTATTCCATAAAAGAAAATTTGATATCTTTAGGAATTAAGAATTAATTCAGGGATGAGATTGTGCAGTAGGACACTCACTTCTGCTACAGAACTAGACTAGGAAATATGAAAAGCAGATTAGCGCATTCGGTAGTTTTCACGCCCAGTTGTTCAGCAGTTCTGCAGAAATCTCTGTTGTTCCACAGCCTTTAGCCTCTTTGTAAGACCATATGTTTTCAAACACGCTGACAGTCTTAGGGGTTTTTAAGGAAAAATAATGATCCAGGATAGCAAGTCAGCAACTCACAAGTGTTTCTGTTCAGCAACAAGCCATATGTAATATTATGTCTAATCTTTTAAGTATGTAAACTTCTCTAGGACATGATATACTACGACACTCATGAATTTTCCAAAGTGGATATAATAAAGAACTCTCTGACCACTAATAAGAATAGGTCCCAGAGATAAACGCATGAAGCTGATTGTGGTATTAGTGATATATATTCTTAACCAGTTTATTTGAGCACAAGTTCAACCTTACAAAAACAATTTTGGAAAACTGAAAAGAATACAAGAAAATTAAATACAGAAAGGAATCCATTTGTGTCAGTATTTGTAATGCTGTTTTTTATTCTTCAGTGGAGAATGATGAAATTCTTTTCCACATGATCTAAGAAGATTATGATTACTAATGAGATGGAGATGGTGTACCTTCATTTTTTGATCTAAAGGGTGGTTACTGAGAGTGCAGTCATGTCCTTAAAGAATGCCTCTGAACACCACAAAGTAGAAAATACCCTATGTGTAGGTCCTGTTTTGCTTTTACCATTCTTTTGGACAACGATGTTTGTTTATTACTAAGTGCACAGCCCAAGTTTGTGATTAAATTAAAACAAGCTTCAGAAAGGGATATAAATTTATCTCCCCTTTTCACTCCAAAAAGTTTTGTTTGTTTGTTTCTTCTATGTTTCTTCTAGCATAGAGAACCAAAAATCTTAATGAATTCATCACCTTCAGTGGGAAGTTACTGGATTTTCTGTCCAGTAACTTGACTTGACTGTTCTGTTTCTTGCACCAACTGGCTGTGCGTCTTCTCACTTGGTGAGACTGGAGGAAAGAAACACTGTGGATCTTCTGCTAGAAATTGCTTGATTTCAAAGCAAGTGAGGGATATGTCAGATAGTAACCTATCTTATAGAGAAATTAAATAGTGATGAATCTGGCATTGAACTGTGGAGTAGGAGTCTGAAATTCATCATGGCCTTGTGCCATCCCCAGTAACAAACAGCAGCCCCTAATGCGCGTGGGAGGCCTCAGGAAATCTTCACTGAATACTTAAGGAATTTACTGACCATCAGATTGAAGAGAATTCTGAGGAAGGGCAAGATGAAAAAGGTGGATCAGCAGCACTGAACTCTTTATTACGCCTTAACAGCTGTTGCTATCAGACTGAAAATATTTCCATCCCTCTTATTCCCACTTTGAGCCTGAACTTAATCCTGCAGGCTAGCTAAAGTAAATAGTGCATATATCAGGCAGATTTCATCATAGTATTTTTACTAGAGAGCTGGTGTGTGAATTGCATTGCTTGAAATGTGTGCAGAAAGAAATTATTTCTATTAATTAACTCTAATGATCTACTGATTTGGCTAATGTTTTTTTGTGAGGAAAATCTTCTCCTGATTTACACCATGAAAGTACCATAAAAAGTCCCCAGCTTGGAGCACTACATTGTATATATTGCAAAAATATTCTTCACCGTATAAATAAAGGCTTTAAACATGTCACTCCTTATTAATATCACAGCATTAGAAACCAGAGACAAAAGGGAGGGGGGCAAAATTGTTGTTGCTTTATTTAGAAACAAAGTACACCAGGAAAAATGTCTCACAAGTTACAAGGCACATGGTAATATCACATTCCACAAAGATTTTGGTGAAAGGAATATAACAGTCTGTATCTGTTAATTTTTATAACACTTAACTGGAGCAGAAGGAAAATACAGTATGTTCTTTTTCTACCGTTGCTTATGGTTAAATATAGGAATCCTTTGGAGCCTGTAGGTAAATTCTTGTTATCTAAGGGGCTGTTCATTACTCAGTCAAGTCTACACAGGAAGACAAGGCCATCACGCACTATTGAAATGCCTGATAGTGGTTTAAAGGTATTTAGAAAATTCTGACCTGAATTATGCTTAAGATAACCTGTCTGCTTCAGTATGTTCACAGCTAAATCACTGTTTGCATCTCAGCTATGTGACATAGGGCTCCTTAACAGAATAGTACATGCATGCACACCAGGACCTCACACATCCTTCTTTCCTTTGAAATGAAATTTGAATATTCAGGGAAGAAAAGATCTTGAATGTAGTTCAACGTTTTCCACAGTCAAACAGTGGCATGGGAATTTCAGTGCACTGAATTGTTGTGTACAAGATGGTGCATAATCTTACCTGACATGACTACTCAAAAGAAAGGGTATGCTATTGATTTAAATTACAAACACCTTCTGGTGTATCATGATATTCACAAAATAGGCAACTCTGTACCTGAATTGTATACACACATCCATCTTGTGCGCCCTTTTAGTCAAAAGGCTTCTAGTTTTTGCATAAGAAAACTATAATTTTCATAAGGTTTGTGCCTTGCTTATTTCACCTTGTCAGTTTTATACAAGCATCATTTCTAACAGAAATTTTGAAATAACTTAATAAAAGACAAATTGATATTCACATATTTAGCAGGCTTGAAAAGAGAAGAATTAACACCTTCAGATACTGATATTTAATTTATCATTGCTTTTTAAAGAATATTTATTCTGACAGCTCATAAAAAATATGATAGCAGCTGCTGATACCAGGAAGAAGGATGGTATCCAATGCATGCACACATACAAAATATGCAAGGCAGAAAGTTCTGTCTAGGTGGAATCTATTTCAGCTGTTTTGAAACACAAGTATGAAGTGCTAAACAGACTGTAGAGTATAATCTACTTCATTGTTTGCACTTCATGACTGATAAATACTCCTTAACTATCATAAAAGCCGATGGACACTTGAAACATAATACAGAATTTTTACTGTGTTTTCCCTGATTTGTCAAGATTCTCCAATTAGTCAAGATTCAGACTTGCACTTGAAAGCATACAGTTCAACTTCTGCATCCAGCATCCTCAAAATCATCAGAGCTCCATTAGGGTGCCATTATTTGTTCCTTGAAAACATTACTTGCAGGTTATTAAAAGTGTTTCATATAATGCTCTGCCTCTTTGTAATTTATAAAAGAATACCATGCCAAGCCTGATGAACTTCAAGGTTAGATGCTGTGAAGACACGTATGGTCAGAACATTTTGGAGAGCAGAACATTCAAGAATCATAGCATCTGAAAAGAAAGGTGTTTCAATGAATAAGGATCTCTCGATTTTGGGGCACATGGGTAACAGTTTTCTGCAGATTGACATAGTGAGGTGGACTTTTCTGAATGTAGCCAGACAATGAAGTATAGTGGTGTGGAAGGGAAATTAAGACACCAGAAACTGAAAACCAAAGCAGAACACTTAAAAAGTTGAAGTCCAGTCTGTGGTCAATGAAAGTGAATGAGGAAGCAACAATTTCTAACCTGTCATGTTAGTCCAGGGGATGTGGGGTTTTGATACATTCAATAGATATTCAAAATCAAACTACATCTTACCCTGGGTGCACTGGAATAAACATAAACACAAATGTTTAATATTACGTGGATTCTATTGACATTTTAAGGATTTTGACAGGTACATGTTTGCTTCCTGTTTCTGCATCAGAAACTGGACACATATTGACTAGCAAGCCTTCTGATGACAGCTCATAGACTGCACATCCTAGGATTTAAGTGTCCCAAGTAAAAAAATTTCTCAGTTCTCAAAAGAATGGTATAAGTTAAGAATTGCACTTCTTTAATCACTTCCCTGTCCTCCATGTGCCTTAGCATAGCTTCCAGGAGGATATGTTCCATGATTTTTCCAGGCAAGGAGATCACAGTATCACACAGTATCACAGTATCATAACATTGGAAAGGACCTCTGAGATCATCAAGTCCAACCTATAACGCAACACTAACACCAACACCAACACTAACACCAGCCCATCATCTAAACCATGGCACTCAGTGCCTCATCCAGTCTCCCCTTAAACACTTCCAGGGTCTGCGACTCCACCACCTCCCTGGGCAGCACATGAGATTAACAAGTCTGTATTTCCCAGGGTCCTGCTTTCTACCCTTTTTGAAAATGGGTGCAAAGTTAGTTATGCTCTTTCCAGATACCAGGGACTTTGCCTGACTGCCATGACTTTTCAAATGAAGAGTGTTTTGGCGACTACGTCAGTCAAGTGCCTCAGAACTCTTAGATGCATCTCATCCAGTCCCATGGACTTGCATACATCCAGGTTCCTCAGGTGGTCGCAAACTTAATCTTCTCTTATAGCACAAGAGACTTCGTACTCCCAGTCTGTATCTTGCAGCCCATCCCCTTGAGAGGTGTGGGAAGAGAAGTTGTCAGAGAAGATGGAGGCAAAAAATTGTTGAGTACTTCAGCCTTTTCTTAATCTCTTGTTGCCAGCTTGACAGTCTCAGTCAACAGGGCAGTATGCTCTCTTTTACCTTTCTTTTCTGCTTTACATACCTGTAGAAGCCCTTCTTGTAATTCTTTGCATCCCCTGCCAAGTTCAACTGCAGCTGTGCCTTGACCTTCCTGACAGCATCCCTGGACAACCAGAGAGCATCCCAGGATACCTGACCATGTTTCTACTGCTTTTGCATTTCCTTCTTGCCTTTTAGTTTGAGCCAGAAGTCACGACTCAACCATGTCAGTTGATTGCCTTTCTTGCCAGACTTTTTACATCCGGGGATGGAGAGTTCTTGCGGTCTATGAAAAGCATCCTTAAAGATATGCCAGCTCTATTATGCGCTTTTGTGCCTCAGGGCAGTTTCCCAAGGGGTCCTATCAACTAACTCTTTGAAGAGATGGAATTTTGCTTTCCTGAAATTCAGAGTCACAGTCTCACAGTATCACAGTATCAGAAGGTTGGAAAGGACCTCCAAGATCGAGTCCAACCTATAACCCAACACTAACACCAACACTAACACCATCACCTAAACCATGGCACTCAGTGCCTCATCCTGACTTTACTCTTCACCCATATCCTTCAGGACCACAAACTCCACCAGTATGTGATTGCTACATGGCAGGCAGCCTCCAACCCCAATTAGCTCTCTCGCATTAATAATCATGAGATCAAGTATTGCATATCCCCTGATAGGGAAAATTTTTCCCTGACTTAAAAACTTGTCTTCAGTGCATTTCAAGGGTCTCCTAGATTGCGTGCAACTTGCCGTGCTATTTTTCCAGCACATGTCCAGGTGACTGAAGTCCCTCAGCAGGACAAAATCCTGTGAGCATGATGTCTCCTGAAGCTGGATTAAGAAAGTTTCATCAATCACCTGTTCTTTATCAGGTGACCTGGAGTAGACTCCAAACACTATACTCCCTTGTGGTCTTGGTCTCTGACTTTTAGCTGTAGGTTTTCAACCTGCTCATGCCTATTCTTCAGAGACAGCTCTTCACACATTTTAGAGACATTTTTTGTGCTAGTGTTTTGAGGAAGCTTCTCAAAAATTATGTGCCCAACTCATCCCAACATTTGTAATAGTGCATTGAATCAACCTTTCTTCTTTATTGGGAGGCTTAAGGAGTAAAGGCATTGCTGCTCTGGGGATGATTGTGTCAGTTAATTTACTGATTTGAAGAGAAGTATGATAGATAATATGGTAAAAGCTCAACTATAGGAGTGAGAAGAATGCGTTCTTTTTTATCTCTTCATATTAGTTCAAATTTCTCCCTTCTATTTGTATGAAGAAAGTGATAGTTTTCATTTACATGCATCCCAAGACTTAAAGCTCTAATTTTTTCAAAAGAGGTTATTTTGTTCTTTGTATAAACAGTGCTATGAAAATAGTTTAACAAGTCATTTTCATTATGAGTTAGCACTGTTCAGGTAATCCCCATTTATTCACAGTTTTCTCTACATTTTAAGGGAACAATGAAAAAAAACTATTTAAACTTGATATTTGCCTCAAGCTTTCCAGGTAGAGAAAAACAGTACCAAAAACATTAGCACTTGGGATTGTTGTAAAGTGGAATTCATAACCGTACGTGTGCTGGTTTTGGCTGGGATAGAGTTAATTTTCTCCACAGTTACTACTATGGGGTTATGTCTTCAATTTCTGCTGAAAACAGTGTTGATGATAACACAGGAATGTTTTAGTTACTGCTGAGTAGTGCTTACATAGAGTTAAGGCCTTTTCTGCCTCTCATCCCATTCTACCAATGAGTAGGCTGAGGGTACACAAGAAATTTGGAGGGACCCAAGTCAGCTGAATCCAGCTAACCAAAGGAGTATTCCTTACCATATAGGACATTGTGAGCATGTAAATCTGGAAGAAGGAGAAGGAAGAGGAAAATGTTCAAGTTATGGTTTTTGTCTTCCTAAGAAACCATTACGCATGATGGAGCTCTGCTTTCCTGGAGATCGCTGAATACCTGCTGGCTGACGGGAAGCAGTGAATTAATTCCTTGTCTTGATTTGCTTACACCCATGGCTTTTGCCCTATTTATCAAACTGTCTTTATCTCAACCCACATATTCTCTCACTTTTACTCTTCCAATTCTCTTCTTCTTCCCACTGCGAGGAGTGGACAAGCAGCTGTGTGTTGCTTATTTGTCAGTTGGGTTTAAATCATAACGGTACCCAGCTCCATGGTTTTTACATATAAAAGTTACATGAAGGCTGCAAACACTGGGTTGTATAAAAACACTGAGACATATCAATATCATAGGCTAATGTAATTTGTCTACAGTTCATGGAGAGAGAAAGGAAACTCCAATGAGCCATTCATTCAATTTTAAAAGATTAGTCATTTAAGACTTGCAGAATTAATTGTTGTCCTGTTTGAATTCATCAGAGGGAGTATGAATGACTAGTTGAGAAAATACACTTTATTTATAGCATATGAAATTGCTCACAGTAGAAAAAAGTAGAATCAGTGTTCAGTATTTCCACAATCCTATAAAAACTTGTAAGAACAAAGTGATCAAAGTTCAAGATGTTTGTATCTTCTTTGGTGTAAATCTTTCATTTTTATTCTGCCTGTAATACTACTTCTGTCAGCTTCTCCCAGGTTTCTTCAGATTGGCTGTGAGTTCCTGGCTGCACATGAATATAGAAATTAGGTCCCATATGGTTCTGGACACAACCCAATACTAAAATCAGAAGAGTTACTTCTAATCTGGGAATTCACATTCACCCAGTACTCGGAAATATGAAAGCATTTAGATTCAAAATTCTTTTTTTATATTGTTCTTCTTACCATCAAAAGTCTAAATGCAACATACATGACAAGAAGATGACAATGTAGAGAGGGGATAGAGTGAGCAGGCAGAATTCCATTCTCTAAGGCCAGGAACAGATTTGCCATTGTTAGCAGATCTGTCACTGAACACAGCGCACAATAGTGTAAATATCACAGATTGGCACTACCTGCACCTTCCAAAAGATCACACCAGGGCAATAGCGATGTGGTCTCCTCTACTACACAGCTTCAGCATTAAAAGGCAGGATGTTTGCTATCATGTCCGTACTTTTTATGCTATGAAAAGAATTCAAGACATTTTTATAGCTGTCTGACTTCCCTCTTTTCCTTCAGACATCTTTCCTCAGGCAGTCTTCCAAATACAAGGCCTTCATAAAAGTAAAATGAATAAATAAAACTATTGGATTAGCACTGCACATACAAAACCTAGGAATTTTAAAGGAAAAGGTTAGAAATATAGGGGTTGCATGGTTTGCAGTTTGAAAGGTCAGAGAGCAGATAAAATCTGCCTGCTAATCTCCAGTGATCACTGAGAATGTTCTAAACCTATCTTTTAATGTTTTACTGCTAAAAAGCATAGAAAATTGTCAAAGATTACTATAAAATTTGGGAACTTCAAATTCTTTGCTTATTTTCCTTTTCCCATTAGTGACTCTTCATTCAAGATCATGTTATTCTAATCCAAATGTTTTGCAAGGCACATAGAGTGAAACAGTTCCACAACGCTCTCCAAAACCAAATAGATACAAATTAAATTATAGACATTATTGAGCATGGTGGAAGCCCATTGGCTCTGGCCAGATTATTTTAGCAGAATTAGATCAAAGGAAGAATTTTAGAGGCCAAAATTAGAATTTCTTGAAACACAAGTTTACTGGGAAGCGTGCAGTGGTGTTTGTGCACTCTATTACTTTCTGCCCATGGCTCTTCTAGAGCACTGTGACTGCTGGAAGATTTCCAACCTGTTTTACGCCTTTGCAAGAGGATTGAGAGCAACTGTAGTGCTACGTTGCTCTGGGAATACCACAAGAGTTACCAGCTCTAGAACTAGGATAGGTAGTAATTATTAAGGACAGCTGATTCAACGTAGGATTTCCATTCTCATCATATCTTTGAACACAGGTACACACCCTTTCCACATGGCTCACAAGACTCATCTGAGGGACAGTATCTGAATCTCATTTATCCTTAGGCTATACTACTGTTACTAAAGCAAGGAATTTCAATCATATTAGGCAACACTAAGATTTTTCTTTCATGGAGCAATAGAAAAAACCCAGCCAGATAAAGAGTATCTTTGTAATGATAATGGAAATATAGAAAAACATTAAAAGATAGATGAGCAGTGGACAACAACAAGCTAGTGGAGTAAGCTAGAATGGGAAGTGGAATAGTAATTGTACTTGAAAAGTGGATGATTTGGGTACATACCACAAGAAGTGGAGACAATAATGTTTGTCTCAGGATGGCCAGACTCAGGGAAATGCCAGCATTTAGGGCACTATCACAAAAGGAAAGGAAAGATTCTGGAAAATTTTTCTGATGGGCGTGAAGATAAATCAGAGAGAAAGAATGGGAAATATAATTGGGAAGGAAAACCAAGAAAGCTAAACATTTCTAGAAAGTCTTTGTTATTATTCAAGATACCTGACTTGTAGACAATAGTTCTATAAAGATTTTCCATCTTTCTTTGCTTTTCATCTCTCATCATCTAAAACTTTTCTGGTACTCAATATGTCAATGTGGCACAAGAAAACAATGAACACACTTTTTGCTGCTAATCCCAACCTCTCCAGCTATATTGAATATAGTCAATTTTTGTATTTATGTACTGTCTTTTTGCACTGTTGTATAGCCTTACCAGAATCTTCATGGTGAAATCATAAGCAAAACACAGAAGAGCAGTTAGCATCTCATTGTTCATTTGATGATAGAGACTTGTTCTTCTCACTTTCTTCCACAGAACTCTACACATATGCACCCTGAAAACCCAAGACTTGCACATTTCTACATACATATATGTTGCCTGTTTGATTGAGGCAATAAACAAAAGCAATGAGAATCCAATATTTGACTCCTAGTAGATTTCAGCAGTTTTGAAAGAATGACCAGCTTGTGTCTTGAAGGGCGGATGGTCATGAGCAAACAGAAGATGGATGTAGAAAGATAAAAGACAGAGTCAGCAATCCCCATGGACATACATCACTGGAAGTACGCCAATAATATTGTTTCACCAGGAGAGACAGGAAGAAACATAGGTAGATCCAAGACTTTCTGCAGAAGCATTCATCAAGCTGAAAACACAAAATGAGGGAGCAGATAGTCTTGCAGAGTGCAAAGTGAGAGAACACACAATTAAGGAAGGCAATAAGAGGAATAGTGTGTGCTGATAGACTAAAGAATAAAGAACTGATTAATGAAGTGGGACTTGTAATATTGCACAATGGCATAACTGCAGGGAAAATATGAAAGAGAGACCAATTTCTTGAAGGTTGTGATCAGCAAGTTTGGTTCACCTTTTCCCTCCCACCATCTTGTGCACCCACAACGTAGTCACTGGTGAGGTGGTGTAAGAAGCAGAGAAGGCCTTGGTGCTGTGCAAGTACTGCTCAGCAAGAGCTAAAATCAGCATTATTTTGGTCACAGACGTAAAATGTAGTACCATATTAGCTACTGTGAAGAAAATTACCTCTGTCTACACAAAATCAGTACACTGAGGAAGTACAGTACCTCCCATAATGGATCCATGAGCATGAAATATAGTGGATTTATGGCTTTATTTAACACGATAAACTCTTCTTTGCAGTGTCTCAGCTCTGTAGAAAAAACAGGTTTCTCCATGCAATCTTTTTGCTGTAAGACATGGGAACTTAGTAAGATTTCACAACCAAAACAAAGGATCTGCATGTGCAATGAAGGACTCCTAACAGTCTGCCCTTATTTTTTTAGTGTGTTTTTTCAGCAATCTGTGAAGAAGTCTCTGTCATACAAAATGTAACTTCATTTTCAATATGAGTCTGAAACCACCGCTGTCAATGCTACCAGCTTTGAGGCAGTGATTGTCATGCAATGGAGAAAATGGATGAAGCAAAACCAAGCCCTTAGCAGTTCTCCCCTCTGTGTTTGCCTTCAGGGCTGCCTTGGATGAGTGCTCAAAGATTATATAACCTGGCAGCAGCTCTTTAGGCTGGTTTATGAGCCTACAATATTTGCTATAGCTGGTTCTGAATAAAATGGGTGTGCTTTTTCAGTTACTTAAATACTGCTGTCACTAATGTAGCTTCTTTCAGAAGTCATGCATCATCAAAAGTTCACATTTTTTCTAATTAAAACAGTTTGCAATAATTAAATTGTATGTGGCTGTGTTTCTACTTTGAAAAGGCTAAATAGTTGGCAAGCTTCCTAAAGTCGGATTAGACTGCAGACCAGCTCAGACAATGCTTCCAGGCATCGGGGATGTACTGCAGAATCAGTTTAATAAAGTCTGATTAGATTACTTTCCTTGGTCAATTTGAAGCACACTGGCCATGGGATAAATCATCTTTTTATCTTACTGCACTGCTCATTTTCTTTGCTGAATCATACCTTACAAGCATTAAACATATTTTTAAATATCTGCAAAGAAACATAACATCATGAATTCCCTGTTGTCCCAGGGCAGTTTGGTATTCTATCCCAGTCTAAAGAATCAACTCATTGCTTAGGAGGTCTGTACTCATTGGTTTGCCTTCTGAATATGGTACCTCTCTTTTCCCCCTATATAAACAGCCTTGCTAGTATTACCAGAAAATAGCCTTGCATTTCTTATCCTGATCTGTCAAGATAACAATTATGTACTGAAAACAAGGGGAAAGTTATAAGTTTTTGACAAATTACTAGTTCTGTTGAATTCTAGTCATTTAGGTTAACGTGTGAATGGATCTGAGTGTCTTTAAACTTGATTTATTGCACACTATGCAGAACAAATAAAGAGTTATTCAGCATGTCTGAGTCAAGAACTTCTTTAAGTTTTCCAGATTTATAGTGACAGAGTTTGCACTGCACTAGTTTCCTATCTAATTTCACGACTGCTAGGAGGGGTATTTAAGTATTTAAGTCAAGACAAAAAAATGCCTTCTTCTGGTCTCTATATATGATGCTGAATTATGCCAAAAGATCTTAGCAGCCAGCTCAGCTCCTCGAAAATGCATTGATCCAGTCCAGTTTGCCTTTCACCAGTTTGTGCTCAATCACTTTTTCAAGTCTGGAGCGTCTCTGCTGGTACAAAATTCAGTTGCATTGTTTACATTTGCATTCCATTTTCTTTTTGAATAAAGAACATTTCATCTTTCCAAGGTTATTATTTCTATATAGTACCATATTAAGAAAGGAAAGGGTGGAGGTGCCCCCTCCCTGTCGTGTCATGTCCTCCCCCCCCCCCCCCCCCCCAAACACACACACTTCCCGGACTCTAGGACAGCATTCGTAGTACTTAGAGGTGATAAGAATATAGTTCCAACACAGAGGCCATCATCTCCTTTCTCAAGGACCAATCCTATCAAATGCTGCTTAATTTCTGTTTCTTAAGTTCTGAGCAAGGGTTTTCAGTGTTTTGCAGGCTCATTCCAGTGAAACAGCCTAGGATGAATTTCAAGGAAAGAAAAATGCTTTACGACTGACTACTGCCACAAGAATGGAGTTGTGAAAATATAAGGGAAAATCAGAATCAAGTATTTCCAGAGTTCCAGTTTAAATTTAGAGTGATAGTAGTTTCATGCCTGTTTGTTTGATGTTTATTTCAGTAAGCTGAGAATTTAAATGACATTATGTCCATGTGGCCTATTTGTTCATATACTCTTCTAGTGTATTTTCTTCTAACTGAATTAGCACCTAGAGACATTTCCCTCAGATTAGATTTATGCACTTTTTTCAACTAGCTGGACAGTGTATGGATAGAGAAAGGAGAAGGAGATAAAGAGAAGCAAAATCTTCTCCTTTTATTTTCTCGGGAGGCTGCAAGGACTAGACATGGAGTCCTGACACATTCTGTCAGATCACTGTTAAAAATTAAAAGAAAAAAACACACTGCAGTGCTCTTGTGTTTTTTTTAATATGCTTTCTGCAATTTTCTCACTTTGCACTAGCTGCCAGTGTCAGCTGGTCCACTGCAAAGGTAAGGAATAGCTCTAGCTTCTACATGGAGCTAAAAACGCCCAAGTACATGTATAGGTTGAAAACCTGAGACACCTACTCTGATAAAGTATATTTCCTTATATTTCTCTGGCAAATTCAATTTTCGGTGAAATCTTACAAAAATTGAGCATTGATTTTGGGGGTTGGATTAGTAGGGCTTGTCAACTTTCTGGTAAAATGTCACTAGATACTGTTAAAACTTCGTTAAAAGTTACAGACTAACTCACTCAGCAAAACATGTTAAAATAAACTGGATAAGAGCCAGAAGAGATGAGACAGGATTATTTAAATCTAATATGTGTTAGAATACAGCTTAAGTCCTCTGACCCTAATCACTTTCCACCAGAGTATATCAAATTAGGATCCTGGGACAATTTACGTAGGAATCTGAGTAAATGTACTAGTTTTGCCCTTTAATAATAAGTGAAAAAACATGGGTAGCCTTATATTAGTTCCAGAGGCTATCGACGCATGAGAACACCCAGCATACAAACCACAGTGCTGGTTCTCATACTGCAGTGAACGATGAGATAGGCTGAACCTTTAGCAGCCTCTGGTTCTGTTCTTTTTTACCTTAGCTCATAAAGTTAATTTTGTATTATCAAACAAATAGTAAGCTTTCATTTTCTTTAGGCTTTATCTTAGATTTCTGTTTGCCTTCAAATCTACCTTTCTCAGCTAATGCCCTGAAAAATGCTGAGATAGAATCCAATAACATGATCCTGTCTGCAGTACTGTGCATTGTTAGAGAAATTTCATTCAAGCTTGTGAGCATGTCGTAGTAATGACATTACCTTAATGAGAGAACTGAAATTCTTGGGGGAGTTGTGACATGACAGTACACAGAGATGCTTTGGACCTCTCATGTTTCTTCTGTTTCTGTGAATAACTGGGATGCCTTGAAGTAACTAGAGAAGATTATTAGTGCTGACACCTGGGACTGTTTGTTTGTCATGGATGTATTTGTTCCTGCTCTCTCGGGATCAAGGGGGCTATTAGGGCAGTTAGGGGTAAAGTAGAATATATGCGGGGCTTTTTTTTCCCCTTTGCTTTCTTGATTTTTTCCCCCTTTTCACGATTCTGTTATTTTTTCTCAGGTTCTGAATAACTCTGTTCTCAAAGCAAGGTGGTGTGCAGTTTGCCATTAAATCACTTGCAAGACACTGTATTTCTGATAATTTCTGTCTTCAGATAGATCCTTCTCTCTAAACTCGGTTCTTATTTTCATGATGCTCAGAACAGTAGTGCCAAGTGTAGGGACTATGAGTTTCTTACGGAAAATTCATGCAGCACTATCAATCAATCAGTATCGTATAGGTTCAAACACTCTTCAGTATTTTACCGTGTTTAAGAGATAGTCATGGAATACTAATACGATAAGTAAGCAATTAGATATACAGAGATAGATCCTTAGTCACCTGCTAGCTGCTTTTTTTTCTCTTCTATGTTATAGGAGTCAATGTCGCTAACTTCTGCGTAGTTAGAAATAGTCTGAGAAGCAAAGTAAAGACAGCGAAATAGCTGCAGTAGCCGATACCTCTGTATAATATATCTATGTAAGATTGACAATTGTATAGTTAAAAACAAATACAGTAACACTGGAAATATGACATCTATTATTATACCGACAGAATTCAAGCTGATTTTCACTCCAGTGAAGTCAACAATGAGAAATACATGCTTAGAAGACTAACATGTACATGACATTTTTATGGTGGTGCTGTTTTAAAATAGTAGCAGCCAAATGTTTCTGCAGTCTTTGACTCTTTCTGAATTAGCTCAAGTTGTTCAGCACTGACATGTTTTTAAAAAACAACTGCAGCTGTGATAGTCTGTTTTGTATGTTAGCATTTTCTGTTATTTTTTTCTGAGTGAAGTCTTTTGCAGGATAATAGAACTGTGGGAGCATATCTGCACTCAGAGGAAAAAAACCAAGAAACTCCTGGCTTTTTACCAGAACTGGAGCATTCTATAAATAATTTCACCTGAGATACTGCAGTAGCAGCATTTACTTTTCCAAATGAAGGCTACTTTTTCTATGTAGGAAGCAATCCCCATCAGCCTGTACATTAAGGATTTAAAGAAAATGCTCCCCATTCACTGTCCACACAAAATCCTCCAGTTTCTCAATAATTAAAGTAATGCATTTCTAAATGATCTAAATAATAAACTAGCGATGAATAAATCATTTAACCACAAGGCCAAGTTCAAATTTTTATTTATAATTTCACAAGAGAGAAAATTGTTTACTCTAATCAGTATCTTCTATTGTTGAGCTGTTATCAATAGGTGTACCTGAGGCTATGACTTTAAACTGGCTCCAGATCCAAATTTGCATTTATTCTGGGACTTAGACTGGGATCCCTACCAGGATCTACCATGGTAGATTCATGACTGCGAATGTAACTAAGGTCAACCATCTTTTCTCACTGCAACAGAACTCCTCCTCTGAAAGCAAGAAATCCTTCACAGACAATTAAATTTAATTTTGGTTAAATGTAATTCAGACCTGTGAATGAACATGGGAAGTTGCCAAAATTTCTGCTGAAATTGCTGCTATAGTTCATCTACAGCCATTCAGAGTAATTTTTTTAAACTGTAAAAACAGTACTAGGATTGTTGTGGTCCCTTTAAGGGGTTATGTAAGGGTCCTTTACAGGACTGTGGTTTTTACCTATACATCTTCTCTTCATCTAGGTTCATATCTACACCAAGTCATGAATTATATGACAGAAAACTTTTCATAGGAAGTAATTTTTACATTATAGAATGCTGCAAGGCTTGACCTTCTCAAATCTAGAATGATCAACCAAGAGATATCTTTAGTAGACAAGATGATAGGATGCTGCTTGATCCAAGCTGTGAAATTTAACTTAGTTCACCACAAGCCCAGCAGATACCCAAACCAAGAGGTTTTTAAATTCTCTCTTTCTTCCTCTCCCTTTTGGAATTCCTAGTTATTAATTCCAAACAGAACAGTTCTGGCTGGACTTGCTTACGTTTGCTGTACTGTTTGCTGCTCTGCTGTGACAGTCTTTTTTAGCTCTCTATTTTCTATTTGAAAATGTCAGCCTCCTTCTTCTCCCTCTTCCATCCTCTTCCCATCTTTGTGGCCAGCTTTATTTACAATTTTATCATTTTTCAGGTATGTGTAGAAAATAATTCTGTTTCTTACAACTTTCACACGGTTCTTGCTTACTATTGTTCTGGGTCTGCTTTGAAGTTCTGCTTTAAGTACTTTAAGGGTTTTAAGGGAGACTTGTAAATTCAAGGTCCTGGTGACACATGGATAAGCCGAATTGAAACCCAGTCTTACCTGATACTCATATATGGCAGCACTGGGAAGCAGCATCTACAACTGTGTTGATCATGTACCTGCCTCTACTTTCATTAGTGCCCTATATTTGAAAAGCATAATTTCTTTCAAATTGTAAAATTTTTGATGGATAATTGAATTATAATTATTTAAATAAAGCAAAATAAAACATTACAATGTAAGAAATAAAATCTGTTTTCTTCTCTATTAATTGCTTGTGTTTGTCTGATTTAGTAAGTAGATGTTCTAAACCTTCTGAATTCCCCATTGTCCATAAACTCATCTCGGATGTATAAAGTAAGCAAAACAGACATTGTATTTCAAAATAGCAAATTATCACTATAGCACAGCTGGAAAATGTTCATGGCTTCTCCTCGGCAGTATAAAAAGAGAGACAAGGAGAGAGAGAAACACCAGTTTGTTTATTCCAGCTGCTAGTGATCACAACCCTGCTGCTTTCAGTCTGTCTCTTCTTTCAGTCAGAGTGACTGGCAGTTCTAAAGACATATTCTTCCCTTTCAAATGTCAGATATGGGCATCCTGTCTAGTATTACTTCTGACATGTAGAAATTATCCAAGAATACGTAGTTATTTATCATGCATGTATTTTTGTGCTAGAAATGTGGACACTCTTAAGCCGAAGAGTGGAGTATCTGTGTTCTTGATGACCAGTTACACATGTCAGAAATGGAATCTTAATATTGAATTTTTGTTGTTTAATTGAAAACTGTTTTTCATAATTATTCAATGTTTTCAAAAATCCAGGAAGTCAGTTGCAATTATTATGCATTTTTAAATGAATATATGATTGTTAACAGGATGTAAAAACTTAGCATCAGTGTGCCTTAGAGTCATAAGCATGGATTAGAAATAAGCAAGTATGCAAGCGATATGAACAAAGACTACCACAGTGGCACCTGCAGGACTACTGTACTTCAGTGAGATAAATCTCCTCAAATGCTCTTGTAGGCATACCAGAATTAGCACTAGTCTTCCTTAGCTGCAACTCTCACATTTTTAACAGTATACACTGTGGCAGATAAGGATGAGAGGGGAAATTCTTTCTCTTACTTCTAATATTTTTGTACCTTGCAATGCATTAGGACCTACCACAAAGAATTTGTGCATTTGAAAGCTTCATCTGTCTACTTAGTAAATGCCAGATAAACAACTCTTCCTACTGGTTGAGGATTTGGAGGAAGTGGAGAAGCAGGGACCAGGTAGAATGTTCACACCCTTTTAGCCACTCGCTTTCACTAATGCATGGTATGTTTAAGAAATCCTTTTACCATAAGCTTGCTTGACACAGCCTTAAGACTTATTACTAATCCCTCTGAAGGATTTTTCTTTTGACCGTCTTATGAAAGAACTCAAGTAAGTGTACTGAGCAAATTAAAAAGAGTGAGGCAGACTGAGGGATGCAAGCCAGGAAATTGCTGATGAAATACAGGGGCTCAAGAGTCTTTGAAGTGGGATCGTGCACAAGGGTAGTGGAAATGGTTGTTTAAAGCATAAGTATAAAGATGGGTTATGCAACACCATTATTTATTACCCAAATGTAGCTATAACACCATCCACTCATAATACTCTTTCTGCATTTTGGGTGATCGAAGAAGACTAGCTCCGGCTCTCAGAGAACTGGCCTATGTCCTCCTGTTCCAAATGTAAATCTCCACTGCTTTTTTCAGTTGAGCTTCCCTGTTTTGGCTGTTTGAGAAGTTTCCACAGACAGAGAGCTGAGAACCAAATTCCTTCTTACAATAACTGCGCTTAAAAAATATTGTTCCTTCATCACAATAAAGAAATACTCGAGTTACAAAAAGTGAGTAAATTATTGGTGGTTATGTAAAAGTGTGGGTTTCTTATACCTGCCAACAAGGTAAAGGAGATAGATAAAGACAGGAAGCCGCAATTACACAGTGTGATCCAAGTGACAAATAAGATCAAAGCAGGGCAGTAAGAGTCTACAACTCCAGGATCCGAAGTTAACTTTTGCAGAATTAAATGTGGGTGAGTTTGACTCAAAGGTTGAGCCACCACTAGATGATATAGCAGTGAAATCTCAGAAAAAAAACAAGATAAATTAAGAAAGGCTTGGGTCCATTTGAAAAATGTCCCACACAAGTTACTGTTAGCACAAACAACATTCAAACAAGAGACACTCAAATGCCGATTTCAATATTTGTTGACAACTCAAGGTTAAATATTTAACAAAAAACCCACAATGGCTTTCTGCTTGGTCTTAATTAATGTCAAAGATGAAAACCTGTGCCTAATTATAGATAAAAAAGCAAAGAAAATATCTTTACTGAAAGCATTAAAGACTGCCTATAGTATGCCACTTTAGAACTATCAAAAATGTAACTCCAGCAATATGCAACACTCGGAAGAGTGACATAATTAATGCTACTCTAAAGATTAAGCATTCATTTATAGTTTCTTCAGTCATCAAATGCATGTTTGTTACACCATAATGAATTCTTCTCAGATTTCTTGTAGTCACTTCAGTCTTTGCGCGTCAGACTTAGACCTATTTGCTATTTGTGACCGGTCTTTCTCTCCAAACTGTATCAGAAGTGCTGGGGATGTAAGGAGTACGCTCAAATGAGGGATTTTGGAGGAGGGAAGTGTATCTCAAAAAAAAAAAAAATCTTTATTTCCCATCTTTTCTCCACTTCTGTTGACATTTCCTATAGAAACCAGAAGGGTATGGATTTTCAAAACATAGAACTTGAGGAAAGCTGTGATACTGCACAAGTACTGTAAAAAAAATATTGATTTTCTCAGGACTTTTTTTTAATATAAAAATAGGAAAAGCATAAGAAAACTTCTGGAGAGACTGTAACTGGTTAAACTTAAATGTAGAAAAGGGCAATAGTAGGCAATGAGGTTAAGCAGAGATCTAAAGATTAGCGGAAGCAATAAACAGAAGGCTTTTAAAAATGAAAAAAATACTGAGTCTGGGAAGGAGAAAGATTTAAGAACGATAAAGTACAAAGAACAAAAAGCTATATTGCAAATTGAGCTACAGATAATGCCTCAGTACACGCTCATGAGTTGTCAGAATACCTATTTTAAAATAAATAGCAATAAAAGGCTCAAGGACTAGCAGCTGACTAGAAGTAAGAACAATGAACAGAACCAGTTTCAAAAAATTATTCAGTTACTGAAGTAATTTTCATATTTAAAAGAGTGAACATAGTTAATAATACAAGCCAGAAATCAGTTTGAAGAGAATAAAGTTAAGAATGATAATGTAGAATTGATAACTGAAAAATACTATTAAAAAAATATATCAGGTTTAAGTAAAATTCAGGAGTATGATTTAATGGAGGAGAATGAGGTCTAAAACATTTTTACAGGTTTATTTTCTGTTTCTTTTTAGAGTTTTTCTTTTCTGGATTATCATGATTTTGTGTAGTTTTTAATTCAGCAATTTAACCTTCTGAAAAAAAGATTATTCAAAATCTAAAACATGTATAGAAGATGATGGTTTTGGTTCAGAGCAGACTTCTCTAAGATTACAGAACCAAATTGAGACTAACATGAACTTCTCTTCTATTGTTGTAACATATTGTCTCTTTCATACCAGTATGAGAATGTGTTCTGCTGACAGATAGCAGTGTAAGTAGCTAAAAATAGAGAAGAAGAAAAAGAACAGGAGAGACCTTTTCTGTCCTCAGTTTGTGCTAAGCGAATGCTGATGTAGAACTACTGAGCTGATTAAGTGGAGTCACTATACTTTCTATAAGAAAAAGCAAAGGAACATCAGTCCTGTTGGAAGTAAGAAGGAGACATTCACTAGCGAGAGTAGAAAGCGTGCTTCTGAATTTAACGCCAAATGAAGGTTAGGGATAGTGGTCTTGCTGAGCATTGTGAACTGCTGCCAAGGCTGTTCCAAATCTATGATTTTGAATGATCAGCTCATGGCCTACTTTCCAACGTGTTCCTTCCTAATACAAGTAAGAGTGTCTAAACTGTAAGAGCTTGATGTCTTATCTTGTTCTGTGACTGCAAGTGCCTGTGCACGTGCACACACACAGAGGCAGAGTGGATGAAATTTTTCTGTTATGTAGATATGTGTATTTAACTGACTTAAGTGTTCTTCAAATATATAATAGGAAGTGTGGCTACAAGGTTTGTCTTTTAAAAATATAGTTACTAAAGTAAGACGCTCTTCAATTTTTGAGATTTAATTTTTGAGTGTTTAATTTAAATCATAGAAAATAAGTTGAAGAATATCTTTAAAATATACGTCTGTATTTTCTAGCTTTATATTATCTCATAATTCAAAGTACAGAAATCTTGCTACAAAGAAAATTAACATTCAACATTAGAGTATATAAGAAAACAAAATTATTCATAAAAGTACTTTCTCTGACAGACAACTGACCCAGAAATTTCTACAATTTAGCTATTCATGCAGCTTATGGAGGGAAATCATTTTGTTTGACTCAAGTTGAGGACCACCTTCAAATTAAATTTCTGTGCACATTTGCTTCATGCAAGTACAATTACACATACTCAAACAGAATCAAGTTTTCTTGTGTTCCCATCTGAGTAACGATGGGGCAAAAGACTCTCTGCTTAATACCATTCTACCTTTTGTGGAGTTGTGCAAGAAAGTTCACAAGAGCCCATAGCTTACAATCCTGGTGCAGTAGCTGCAGGCTCCTATCTTTTAACCACTTGTCCTACTTATATTTTAATATTTTTCACACCAGCTCTCAGAGGGCCATGCAAAATCTGCAAAATTGCCTAGTTTTGTGCTGGCCCTGAGAGCATAGTATCAATATTTTCCCAAATCAATTCATTTCTCTGCTTTGGACACCACAGTAGTTGATACGGCTTCATTCATGTTTAAAAGGCAATTCTTGTATCATTTTTTCACATCAAGGAAGGTTATATAAGAGGGTAAAAGAATGACTGTTTGGTCAGAAGTGAAAACTTGAAAAACGGGCTCCAATGTAGCAGAAAGGGATATTGAAAAAGTGAATAATGGGAAGCTAAAGGCCAGGGGGAGAAAACATAGTGAAACATTGTTCCAAAGGAAAGTATGAGACATATGAAGGATATCAACAGAGCAAGTAGGAAGACTTCAGAGACATAAGCAATCAGCTTGGCTAAGGTCAATGACTAAAATTAAATGTTTGAGCCATCTTAATGTTTATGCACAAAACAATATTGGTGAGTTCAGTTTCATTGGAGTGACAGGAGAAGGCTTCTGAAACTATTTAACTCATATTTCACTGACATCCATATATTGCTGTTGTGGACATTTGATTATTTTAGACACAGAAGATACTACCTCATCGCTCAACAACGATAGAATAGAACACTCTACTACAAAGATTTTAATCCTACTACAAATCATATACTAGATTAAAATACAAAATTATCAGAAACAATTAAGGGTAAAAAATTATGTAAGTCAATTAACAAAGTCAATTACACATCTCCTGATTTCTTTTCAACTTATTTATTCACCAAGAAAAACATTTTTGTCCTCCTTTAAAAGACAAAATTTAATGTGAGGGTGAACAAATGTAATACTTCTGCATTTCTCCCTAATTATGTATAGCCTGTATCTGCACTAATTCGATGGGAACAACTCAAATTCAGTACAAGCTTCTAAACAAAATAGCTATACGTTCTTTCACTCATGTTATTTTTCAGTATAATGAGAAGAGACAAAAATTAATTTTGAGTTAGAAGGGGAAGAAACACTGGTCCTAAAAACTGATGAAGAATTTGACCAAATCTCTTCCAGTAGAAGGAGTCAAGTCTATTCTGTCAAACAGGAGACATTGCACAATGCATCATCCCAAGATAATTTTGCTAAGAGTCATTCAGAACATATCTGTGAACCTATTAGGACTCCAGCATATAGGTAGGTTGAAATTTATTCATCTCTCTGGAATTATTCTTTCTGAAATTATCTGTTACTTATTCTGACATTACTTTGTAACAATATAAAATCTCTTGATTTCAGCTGAACAGTATGGATCTTCTGAGGATCTTCTAAGATGCAAAAGTAAAAGTATTATACTAGCAAAGTGTTTTTCCGAAGTTTAATTTTGGAAGGTAACTGAGGAAGCTGACAAGTGAGACTTATTAGAGACTTATTATGTTTAATAATTATTAGACTTATTATGTTCCCACGACATGTGTGGGTGGGTACCTGTGCGTATGTGCGCACAAGAAGTCAAACACTGGTTAAATATGTCCTTGAATGTCCCTTTCTGACAGTTACTAGATTTTTCATTCCAGTTTAAGTGAGTTTTTTAAATAACATGAGTCTCTCTTTGTTTAACCTTCTGAGTTTGCTAACAAACAAAAACTTTGAATTATGCATAGCTGAAAACAAATGACTTGTTGTTAGCTTCAATATAATAATTAATTTATAGAAATTTGATTTTACTGAAATAGCGTACATGCCTGTCATCTATGCTGCACTGCAAAGCCTTTCCAAAGGCTTTTCTGTATCAAATAGTGTAGTTAAAGGTAGCTATGATGGCTCTGGCCTGAAAAAATGGTTAAAAAGCAGCTAAAAAGAAAAATCACTTCAGAAAAAAATTGTTAGTCTGTGATCATTTGAAACAATTTAGATTTTTGTAGAGCTTGACATTAACATGTTATTTCTAACATATTTGAAAGTTTTTTTCAGGCTATTATATAAAAGTTATCCAATAATATTCTTTGACAGTGAATTATACTTTTATTACGAGACACTTAAAAAAAACCCCTGTCATAGGAAATTATTATATTCATATAAAAACTTAAAGAATAGCAAATAATATAAATTAATTTCAAGGACTTGAACTTTAGGTGAGAAAGCAAGAAAGAAAGAAAGAAAGAAAGAAAGAAAGAAAGAAAGAAAGAAAGAAAGAAAGAAAGAAAGGAAACAGACAAACAAATTTCTCTTTTTAAATCCCAAAAGTTTCTGTTCATGCTTGGTTTAGGAGATCAAATCTTACTGTAAACAACTTTTAAATTTTATTTTAGGCAGTCTGAATTACTTAGATTACCATTTTGGAGCGATGGTTATTTCTCTTAGGCAACTCTCTCAACATCTCTATTTTCATAAAAAAATTCTGAACATAAAAATGAGGTAAAAGTATGGCTGCATGTAACTTATATACATTTCTGCATTGGCTTCCATCTAGTTATTTAAATTTTGTCCTGAAATTTTACAAAATGTTCTACTATTCTTTTGCCAGTCCTTCAATGGCAAGGTATCTGCACTGAAATATAATATCCATATGGGATATGAACATCAATCCTGGTGTTCTTTATTTTTTTTTATATATCAGTGAAAAAATAGTGCTGATTTAAGTATTGTCAAAATAATGACAAAGTAAACAATATTAAAAAATGAAATGGTATTTTGAATGAGATGAAGCTGTATAATTTTTATAAATTTGTGATTTTAAATCCAAAACAATTAAATCCATTTAAAGAAGAATATAGCTAAAAGTTATGTCTGGATGAGAACTTTATTCCATTATAATCTATTCACAGGTGTAGCATTGCAATATATAACATTAAAAACAAATATTAAAGAACTACATCAGGAAATATCAAATTATGATAAGGTTCATTTTTTTAAAAAAGTGGTTCTTCAATGTTTATTAATATTGAAAGCTAAACAAATGTTAATAATACTCTCAAGGACATTGAGACAGGAAAGCTTCAGAAAGAGGACTCAAAAAAGGAGGATTTTAATATTTAATCTGAAAAACTAGGATAAATTGAGCTTATCCCAATTTGTAAAACCATTTTAAATCTGGAGCACTGGAAGAGGATAATTTAATTTCAAGAGGTCAAGAGTTTGCCTAGATGATTGTACTCTGTGTGTTTTTAACAGGTGATAAAGTTTGCATCAAAGGAAGTTGGCCCTAAAGAGTAGTGTAGGATATTGTGAAATACTCCTGATAATGCTCATGGCTATACGCACAATTTTAGATGCAGTTTTGCTAGATTCTACAAATGGCAAATTAATGGTGTAATGCCTATGTTACCTAAAAATGAGTTATTCAGCCTCATTTGGAATGGTCCATTTTGGATTAGTCCAAAATATCTTAAACTTTTTCTACAATTACATTTAATTGAGGTACTGTCTTCGGTGGGGTTCTTTTGAGAGGTATCGGAATAAAAGGTTTGGCCTCCTGAGGAGCCGTCTGTTCTTAGGGATTACTTCCTAGACCACAGCAATGTTCAAGGTCTCTGACAAGAGGTTATATAATCTCTTTCTTAGCATGTTCAAAAAGGTATTAACCCTTTAAATATAATAGCTGGTGTTTTGAATATGTCAGCAAGAACTATCTTTCAAAGAGTCAGCCTATAACCGAGCTCGACAGGTTTTAGTTATGCCTCCTCCACGAAGGTGAATCAAGGTGGTTGAACAACTGATAATGAGCATTAAATTTTCATTGATGAAATACTGACCTTGTTTCAGATTTGTTAATGATTTTTTTTTAACTAATCTCTATTAAATTTCAATTTTAGGGTACAAATGAAAGGAAGACAGATTTTGTTTTCCAATAGTGAGGTGGTTGTCTATAATGCTTTTAGAAAGGATTTCGATTGTTTTTCTTAAGTATTTATTTTCCATAAAAAGGGTGGGTAAGAGGGGCGGGGGAGAAGAATTAGGTCATTATTTTTAGTCAAGCAGAAGCATTATTAGATTCCTCGAGGTAACTAAGATCTGATTTTCATCCTGTATTTCCCCATGTAAGGCACTGGCTATGCTGCGAAGTTCACTTTTTTTTGTTTTTCTAATCATACTTAATTCTTTTAACTTGTGTCTACAATTCAAGATCTGAACACAGGTTTTAAGACCTTCTTTGTTCAGACATACCCAATAGAGAGACAATAAATTTCATAGACAATAAAGTTGCTGTATTTCACCCAGATGTTTTGCGACAAGTGCCTCCTCCCTCGCCTGCAATACAGAGCAGGTTCTTAGCTCACAGCAGCTTCTACCAAACCAGAAGTTAATCAGAAAACGTATGTTACCTGTGCCGTTGTAAGTAACAGAAAGATGTTGAGGTTCTTTCTACTTTTGCTGTGAGGAGTAGGCTTAGATGAGATAAATTTGAAGTTGCTTAAACTTGCTACAGGCATTTTATCCCAACAGCTAGCATCTGTTTCCAGTGAACCATTTTATCACTATATTATTTCACTGGAGTGTGAAGTGGCAAAAGTTATCCTTATACAACCTGTTCAGTTGTAAATGTTAGGAATGCTTAGGCTTTTGTTGTTGTTGTTTTATTTTATGCATAATTACAAGTTAAAATAGCTAACATTTACTGTTAACAATTTGTTTCCTAAAAATTTATGGGAAGTCTTGTATTGGTGAAAGAAGCCTGGTTTAATGGAGCACTTCAGTTTTTAAATTCTGAGATATTCCTCCAGAAGTGTAAAATACGTACTAATGAAAGGACTGCATTTTCAGGAAAGAAATTTGATTTATTAGATGATTAGTGCAGAACAGACTTCTTTGTTTCTTTTTTGTTTTTAAGAAGAGAGATCAGAAATTTTACTATTATTTACTAGACAAAAAAGATGGATCAGAAAAAAGATATACAGCTATGCAAACTCTTCGTAGTCCACACCAAAAGACCCAGAGCTCTAGATTATTTACCTTTTTCCTTTTCTATTACAGTGCAGTCGAGAAAAGCCAGTCATAACTGTATTCAGACGCACAGATGTGACCTTTTTAACCAAAAGACTGCATGCCTTTCATCTGAGAAAGATATCTTCTGAAATTTTGAGTTCTGAAAGTGAAAAAATTGGACAGAAAAAGCCCTCTATGACACCTTTTTAAAATTTTCTTCAGTTATTACAGAAGAAAAATTATAATTGCTGTTTATCCTGTTAAAGTGTGTACACTCACAGTGGAATACAGCACACAGATGGTGTTTCAGCAAGTAGATGTTCACTGTACATGAGCTGAAGGTGCAGACTTCTAAAAGTCTTGATCAAATCATATTAGATCCTGCATTATGGGTATATAGTGCTGCTTTTCAATGGCACATTATGCGTGCTCTTTGGAAAGAGGGGGAAAAGCTAAGACATCTATTTTAAGTGTCTAGGGAGGGAAGTTAATGTCCCTAAACTCTCCATATACAGAAAAAAAAATTCATCTAGGCTCCTAACATGTTGAAATGTGAGTCCAAAATAAGTATCTTCCTGGTTTAGTCATAACCAGTGTTTGTCAACATAAAGGACTATAAACTGTAGTGAATTAAGTATGTTTCATGAATAAAACTAAAAGAAAAGCAAAGCAAAAGTTAACTAAACTATTTTTGCAAATTCAGCTTTTTTAATGTTAGTCGAATGTCCAGAGACTTTACCTGTCCCCCTGAAGAAATGCTACTTTAAAGGAATCTTTCTTTTTCATGCCATCATTTGCTTTTTAAGTGGAACAGCTAATGAAACTTTGAAAGTGAACACAGTAGAGCTGAGCTGAATAATAAACTAAAATTTCCTTCTAGCCAAAAGAAGATTTAATTCTTTTTTCTTCTTTCTTCTAAGCTTCCATGTCTCTAGTTCCTTGCAGTTCCCGGAAGACTGAAGATAATGGCCTTCAACACAGACACTGCAGGATGGGTAAGATGTCTGTTATGTATAATTCAGTTTGACTTTCCCAGTCCATATTACAAAAATGGCACTGTTATCACCTTTTACAAAGAGGTAACATCGTTCATTGGTTGCAGCTCCTTTTTTTACCCCATGAGTGCTAATCTGCATGGGAGAAAACATCGAAGGGAGTGATGAATAGACAGGACTCCTCAGGGAATGGGGATTATTTATGAAGTTACTCCAGTTCAGTGAACAGTGTAATTCATGTCAAAGTGTGTGACTTAAACCCAGTGAATTATAGAGATAATTTGAAACCTGGAGATCACAGACAGGCTACGACAAGGCAGTGGGTAAAGCACATTTTATAACAAACCTTTTCAACCGCGCACCTCATTAAATCACAACTCCAAAACTTTCTGTGTAGCTTTCAGACCACAGATACAATTCACTTTTTCCCACCATTATGTTTTGTCACACAACTATCCGGGCAGTGACAAGTAAACTCATCTTTGCTCCTCAGTAAAATATATTTCTCAGTCTCTTTATAATTTAAGTATCTGTGTGAGAAATTGCTACAGAAGATATGTATTGCAGAGGGTGTTAGTTAGATATCTGGCCTGTGCAATATCATTGATCCTGAGACAACAATAGCATTTTATGGAAAACTTCACTCAAGTTATCACTTGCTATTTGCTTTCAGACCAGATCTGTCAAATTAACATAGCAGTGCTAATGGGAACTCTTGTTTTCAACTCAAATCATCCACTCCTATTTCTGTTTCTCCTTCAGCTGCTCCCCTTTGATAAAGTGTGTTCTGTTCCTTGTGCTCTGTATATTGCCAAGGCAGGCGGGGTTCACAAAATCTATATTATGTCTTAAGTGTTTACATAAGTTCCACAGATTTTAAGAATCATATCACCTAGAATTATTAAGGAAAAATAAATGAAAGAAAAAGGTGATATAGTCACAACAGAGACAGTACTACTTCATATAATGAATAGTTAAAAGTAATTCTGAGTTGCCTAGTGGGTTTATTTACTTGGATTAAAAAGGCATATGTGTAAATTAACAGAAGAATTATGGGACACCGAACAGTGTGTCATTCTTATCATTCCCTTTAGATCCTGTGTCAGAAAGTTGCAGTGATGGTCTATACATAACTTCAGAATCTTGCAGTCAGCTAACAAACCAGGCAGGATTTTCAAAAGCAATCATTGAATAATACCACACATAGAAGCCCAGTGCAGATGTAATTCAGACTCTGTGATTCCTCAGGAAATTATTTAGCAACACCTGAAGTTTAATTTTAATTCTGAACGTGGAATTGGGCTTCTGCTCCTGCAGCATGTTTTCTCCACTCTAAGGCCTTCTGATCTAAACTAAAACCTATTTTTCCAGGCAGGTTCCTCTTTTGGGGTCTTTCGTTTTTCTTTACTATTCTAAATAATTTTCATCATTGCTTTCCTTTTTTTTGGAGGGGGGGTGGGGAGGGAGCAGAAGGATTGTTTAGTTTTTTCTGCCCTATTTCTTCGCATTTTCAGTCTCTTTTCTTTTACTGGACCACCTGAGGTGAGGGTACACACACCTCTGATCAGCTAACCTCAGCCAACACTGGGGCTGACCCTGTACCTCTCTCTTGTGCGAGTTCCTTCTTGACTGGTTGCATTAAGGCTTTTGTCAGAGTACAGACAGAAGGTGGGCGGTTTTCAAGGATCTTTTCTCTACACAAGCATGGCTCCAAGGTTACAGTCACCTGATGACTGGCAGATCTGGGACACACAACACACATTTTTTTTTCAGTATGGACCAGCAAGAAGATGATGAAAGTAATGCGATGGAAAAAATAAATAAAACCTTGACACAATATATTTAAAATAACCCTCTAACTGTTATAGTTGTGAAATAATGCATTGATGTTCTCATTTCTAACAAGAGTCCACAGGCTAGCGTGCATGTTTTAGATCCATTCTATAAGACTGTATACTTTCTATTCCTCTTAGTTCATCCTTAAATTACCTTCTGTTACAGGATACTCAGAAAATGGCAAACAAGACAGCAGAGCCTAGAAAGACAGAGATTTATTGTTAATGCTCTTATTTGACCAGGAATTCACAATTACAGAACTTTGGTTACTAATTTATCATCTTACATTCCTTCTCTAACCTGCTTGTTTGTTGCACTCACCTGTTTAGGGTTTATAATCCCGTTGGCATTCTATTAGATCTATCCATGAGCTCCAGAAGTTCCACAGAAACAATATAAAGTTATTACTTGTTAATTAATACGTCTCAGTGACTGTATAAACCAGTGTTAGAACTCTGTCACATTGAATATAATTGTTTTAAACATACAAAAAGAAATAAATTCTCAGATCACATATGAAACTTTAGAATTTTAGTGATAACCTGTATAGATAAGGTTAAAAGAAGAACAGCATTCTACAGTGGGAGCGTTTTTATCTGGAATGCATTTCTATGTTCTTGTGAAACTAATGTATAAGTAGCATGCCAAAACTAACAATGTGCCTTATTTTTGGTTGGAAATATACCTTTCTTTTAACAGAGTTTGAGGCATTCATCCTTGAATTGAAAGAGGAGGATAATGGTTATGAATCTATCTCTAATAATGAAAAAATTCATAAATCATAAGCACTATTTACTCTTTTCTAAATAAAAAAAATGCTGACAAAAAATTATAGTCATGTCTAGTAAATATTGCTGTAATTTATTTATTGCTTCCATAACTGCTAGCAATGCAAAAATAAATCCAAGGACTCTTCAATGCCTTTTGGGCAGACACACATGATAAACACATTTTTTAAGATGTGCAACTCACTACAATCCCTCTTTTGGTGAAATAAAATCTTAAAATTTAAGCATTTTTTTTTTTGGTTGCTAAGCCGAAAACCTGTAAAAATGTGTTCAGACAAAAGGTAAAATTCAGATTTCTATTAACACGAGGAATGCCAATTCTCTATGACTTCTTGTTGATTTAACACTAGCACACTATTCTCTGACCTGAAGCCTCTATGCTAAGAATGCTGTAAGCCTTTCACTGAGGCATTACATGATCTGTCTTCCATTACAGCTGAACTCAGGGATTTTTAGTGTCAACAAATTAAACCAAATGTCATGCAGCTGTATTTTCTAGCAGCCTTGCTCAATGAGGAGCCTAGTAAGCTCACTTCAGCTCAAATAACCCCCCTAAGATCACTGCATGGTTTCAAACATGCGAAGAGGCAGCAAGCAAGGTCAAGCAACAAAACACAGTCTTGAGACAAAATTTCATGCCTAATGGTGCTGACAGATATTTTTTTCCCTACAATAAAAGGAGTAACTGTAACTCACCCAATTCAGCCCAAATACATCAATCTCTGTGTTCATTAAATGAAGAGTTAATAAATCTAAGCAATAAAAGAGATTGGCTCTTTTTTTTCCCTTTTAAAATGGATTTCAGCTACATTCTGCCTGATGTGACAACCGACCTAATTGTATCTTTGAAGTTTGTCTGTTCATTATTGTCCAGATAAACTTAAAAAACCTGAGGGTTTTGGACACTTCAGTTCTAATGACCATACTATCGCATTCTTTACTATTCTAATCATTAATGATTTTAAGAATATGAGTTAGCAGGACCTATTCGGTTGTTTGTTACACTCATTTAAGAGTCTATTGGTGTTAAAACTGGTGGTAAGAATTTTACAATTATTGATTTTGTGAACTAGGAAGAGTTAGAGTATGTGTGTCTCAGTTTAGCTCCTTGCAGGTAGGCTGGACAGTTGTAGTGCCTGTTCTTCCCTCACAGGGGAAAGAGAAAGGGAAATCAGTGACAAAGAGACATGTGGGTTGGAAACAAAAACTAAACTGCTTTAATGAAGAAATAGTAATTAAAAAAGATAGTAACATTAATAAGAAGATAATAAAATATATACAAAGACACAAAGCCAAAATTAAACTCTCCCAATATCTATATGCTATCACTGATGCTGCAGTGGGTAAAGTCCCAGACTGGACTCAGTGGCAGGCAGGAGCTGGATTCAGGAACACATGGATCGGATTGGGAGCAGAGTGACAAACCAGGTCCTCGCTGGACATCAGCCATCAAAGAAGAGAGCTGGACCCTTGTGATCCCTCAGGTTTAAACTGAGTATGACAGATACAGCATAGACTATTTCATTGGTTTTGGGGCACCTGTCCTGTTCACTCCTCTCTGCAAGTGCCACCCTTTTTCCACCCTCCAATTTATGGCATTACACTAACTCTAGGATGGTCTTGATTTACATAGGAGTAAGTATAAACAGTGGCCTCTGCATACCAATGGCCCATTACCTTGGTGACAAACATTAGGCATTATCTCTTCTAGAGACAGACACTGTCTGAAAAACTGTTTTGGTAACTTTTGGAAACTGAAGTTACTTAGAAGAGGCTTGGCTGAAAAGTGAAATTTTTTCTCTTTTACCCAAAACCAGAACATTCCACCCCTTATTCCATGCCATTACATCTTGCTTAAGTTACTACTACTTTTATCTTCAAACATATACATATATATACATATAGATCACTAATTTATGATCCATCTTTCTATACAGAAGATCATTAAAGTCATGATTGTGGGTCTCCATCCATTATAGCAGCCCCTCAGGGCAGAAAGATGGTATGAAAATCGATTGCTGTTCATCCCCACATATTGCAGGTTAGAGATACCAATTTTGAGGAGGTTACTGGACACCACATAATGAAACTAACTCGTTATCCTGAAAAAACTCTTAGTTAACACTGTTAGTGTTATTTAACAATTAATATTATACAGCTTTAAATTGAGTCTTCTCACTCAGTCAGATTTCCTTGAGGTACACTTGAACTTCACCATTTTTCAGCATCACCCATCAAGTATATCCAGGTCTTCAGAAAAAGCAAACTCATTAATGGGTTTGCCTTTCTCAAAGCAGGAGAAACCCAGTTTTCACCATAAAATTAATTTCACGCACCACAGGGACTCTGTCTCCTTTTATGATATGTAGAAAGTCTGATTGAACAGAACTGGCTTGATAGGCATATCCTCTGGTGTTAACTGGCCAGGTGGTTTGTTTCAAATGCTTATACCAATATCTAAAGATTCCAGCACCCATTGATTTTAGGGTAGTTTTAAATAATCCATTGTATTGCTCAATTTTCCCTGAGGCTGGTGCAAGATAAGGAATATATGCCTACTGCATGCCATGCTCTTTGATCCAGCTGTTTATAAGATTGTTTTCAAAGTGAGTCCCATTGTCTAATGTCTAATTCTTTTTGGGGTACTGTGCTGCCATAAAACTTTTCCAAGGCCCAGGATAGTATTCTATGCAGTGCCATGAGGCATGGGATATGTTTCCAGCGATAGTGGTTCCTTTTACCATTGTAAGCACAGAGTACTTACCCTCGTGAGTTGAGAGAGTGTGATGTAGGCAATTTTCCAGGACTCCCCATACCTATATTTCAACCATAATCCTCCATACCACAAAGGTTTTAAACATTTAGCTTGTTTTATTGCTGTGCATATTTCACAGTCATGGATAACCCATGCAATAGCACCCGTGGTTAAATTCACCCCCTAGTCATGGGCTTATCTATGTGTTGCATCCCCTCCCTGGTGACCTGAAGTGTCATGGGCCCACTGAGCTAAAAATAATTTGCTTATATGTTCCCAGTCTGAATTTATTTGGAACGCTTTAGCAACTTGTATCTACTTGCTGGTTATTTTGATGTTTCTCAGTGGTTTGGCTCTTCAGCACGTGGGCATTTATGCGACATACCTTTGTGACTAGTTCCTCTAGCTGGGCAGTAATATCTTGCCACAATGTGACTGCCCAAATAGATTTACCTCTGCACTGCCAGTTTTTCCATTTCCATTATTTTATCCACCCCACAAATCATTTTCTACCATACGTGGGTCAATATAGAGATGAAGTAGCAGCCACTTTTCTTGTTTAGCAATGTCTAAACCCAGCTGGATAGTTTATACTTCTGCAAATTGGCTTGATCCACCTTCTCCTTCAATTGTTTCTGTGGCTTGTTGTGTAGAACTCCATATAGCATCTTTCCACCTCTGATGATTACCTAGCAAGATCCATTGGTGAACAGGGCATACTGTTTCTCATTTTCTGGTAGCTGATTATATGGTGGGGCTTCTTCAGCACATATTAACACCTTCTTTGGTAGCATTCCGAAGTCTCTGCCTTCTGGTCAGTCCATACCCATTTCTAAGATTCCTGGACAATGTGCGCTTGCTGTGCTATTAATGCAATCTGTTTACTCCATGGAGCATCGGTGGCATATTGAGTGGAAGAAATCCTACCCTTGAACATCTGGTCCAGTACTGGTAATCAAGGTGCTAGAAAGAGCTGTGCTTCAGCACCAGTCATGTCCAAAGCAGCTCTAATTCCTTCATACGCTGCCAAGATTTCTTTTTCATTTGGAGTGTACTTGGTCTCGGAGCCTTTGTATGCTTGGCTACAAGAGCCTAGGGGTCACCCTCCTGTGCTCCCTGGTGCTTTCTGCACCATTATCCTTAGCTGTGGTGTAGAGCATTTTTTGATGTCTTGTCCTGTTTGAACTGGCCCCAGGGCTACTACAGGCACTAATTTGTTCAAAGTCTTGCCATTGCTCAGGGCCCCAGTTAAAACTGTTTTTCTTTCAGGCCACCTCATAGAGAAATCTCACAATGTCACTGTAATCAGGAATATGCATTCTCCACAAATGCACAATGTTTGAAAATACTTGTGCTTCATTTTTGCTAGCTAGTGGGGACATAGCTGATATTTTGTTCACGTCTAATGGGATTTGGTGATGCCCATCTTGCCATTTCATCTAAATATTGGATATCTTGCACAGGTCCCTTTACCTTGCTTCTCTTTATAGCAAAACCAGCTGTTAAAAGAATTTTAACTTCAGCAGCTCCACAACAGAAGGATCCTTTGTAAGACCAGACAAGGTAGACAGCTGTTTAATGTCCTCAGTTTCCACAGCCACTATACCAAAGGCCCACTTATAACCTTTTGGATCTTCAAAGTACTCTCTTCTGAGACAGTTTATACCAAGGATACGTGGAACATCAGGGGCAGTCACAATGGGGTGCTTTTCCCACTTATTCTGAGTTAGACTCACTTCAGCCTCCTCTAGGGTCCATTCTTGAGATCCCTGCATCACTCCAGAAATACTGATGAATTCTATTCTTTTATGATTTGGTGAAAATAATGTGTAATGTGCACTGGTATCTACCAGGGCTTTATATTTTTGTGGTTCTCTCATGCCAGGCCATCAAATCCACACAGTCCAATAAACTTGGTGGTACCTCTCCTGCACCTGGCTGGAGGTGGGATCTCTCTGATTCTGAGTACAGTATCCATTATTATTTTGTGGGCTTGTGAGGCTTACAGCAGTTTGAAACACATTCCGCTTACTCATGTGTTTTAGATAGGGATTTTAATCCCACCTACCCTACTTAAAAAGCTGCCCACTGGAGACTGCAGCAACACTTTTCCCAAAATAACTTTCATGTGTTTTTCCTTTTAACTTACGAACTCGTGACTCTAATATGATGGTATATTTTCTATCCCACTAACTCATATCTTTTCCACAATCATATAGGAAAAATCACAAGTTGTGATGTGCACTGTCTCTCTTGGGCAGATTTTGTAGGAAGAAGTTTGTTCTTAATGGCTCAGATGTGGGCCCATGAAGCTGAGGATTAGGATCTATCTTCCATCTGGGATAGTTTGTCAAACAATCTGTTGAATAAGCATTCAGAGCTTTTGAATCTTTCAGACAGTTTCTCCATAGCCGAGACACAGGCCTGTACTGAGGAGTAAAAACTCTGAAATCCCTCAAGCGGTTAATAAAGTCAGTCACCAACTGACTGTCCAAGCATGGTCAACACTGCCAAAGAGTGGACATATGTTGGTGGTACATTCTTCACAAGATTTTGCAACATAGATCAGAAAATCACACCTTATCTGGATCTGCAGGTGTTCACAGGTGTTTCAGATCCCTATAAATTATATCCCACACAGCTAGTTCTCAGGTAATTCATACCTTTCTCTGTGTTTGTCCACTTGCTAAAAAAGTCCTTGGCTATCGTCTTTGAAGGAGTACTTTTCCTTCACAGCTGCCAGAGGTCACCTCCAGAAGCTGATGGCTCCATCCCCGGTTCCAATTACTCTATCAATGCATGCTTCTATAGTAAGGGATCCCAACTACTTAGCTTCTTTTCCTTCTAATTCAAAACTATTACTCCATTATTCCAGCAATCAGGTAAGAATTGGGTTACTTTCATGATAGCTGAAATTTTTTCACTTATCTCTTATCTCACCCATGGATAGGGATCATGTGATTATCTCCATATCTGTGTCTTCAGTTTGTGATGGCATTGGTTCAGCATCACAAGCTGCGGCTCTTGTTTTGTAGCTTCTTTTTGTAACTGGGGCAACTGGCACTAGACAAGTGAAAACATCCATAGTGGTTGTCTAGAGGCTTGCGACTGACACAGATTGACTAAAAGCGTCCAAGGTGACTGGCACAGTGCTTGTCACAGCTGGATCAAATGGAGGTGAAACTTTCACGGCAGCTCCCAATGTGCTTTCCACAACCGGATCTGGCCCACACTGAGCGTCTCATTGCATGTTGGTTGTTGGCATAGCTACAGTGCTTGCAGCCACTAGCATGGACACCTGTATAACTGCAGTGCTTGCGATGAGTGCCACCAGTACAGATTGAGAGGGTAGAGACTGAGGGAAGTGTCCATAGTTGCTGTCTGAGCAGCCGCTGCATCATGATTACTGGTACATGAGTAGCCATCGTAGTTGTCTGCATGGCCACAGTGCTTGCGATGACTGGCACAGGTGTAGATTAAGTGGTTGTCTGTGTAGCTACAGTCCTCATGACAGCTGGTGCTGGTACTGATCAGGTGGCTGCAGTGTGTGTTTTCTGTGGCAGATGTCCTTGCTTTCTCTTTTGCAGTGTCTGTTGTTGAAGCAGCATGCTCAGTGTATGTTGAGGTGTTTACATTTTCTGCTTTACCTCAAACGAGAGGTACCAACGTCGTGAAAAAATCAGTCAGGGTGGTATTTTCAAATCATAGCATCTATGGGTAAAATTTCAAGAAGAATTTACACATTTTTAAGATTTAATTTACATCTGGAAAATTACCTGGAAGTTAAAATCTCATTTCAATTCGATAATATACAAGCTCCTCAGTTAATTGTATGTAAAAATGAAACATGAGGTCTTGAGCCCAGTGGAAAATTTTGGAAATTTTACTTCTAATATAAAAGAAAATCTGGACACCAAACATGTTTTTGTTTAGGACAGTAATGATACAGAAATAACATCTGACCACTACTTTTGAAAATATTACCCTCTTTCTCTCCACCCTAGGTTCATCCATCTGTAATTTTGAAGTTTATTTCATTCAGTTATTATATGCTGTGAAGCCTTAAAAAGCAGAGACTTGTCCTGTGATGATTGTGATATGAACTTTAAATCATTAAAAAAGAATTAGTAATTAATTATTTGTTAAAATGGTAACATTTTGACTTCTATTTGTAACCTGCTGAAACATTTTTTAAGTATTGCTTTGTCCAGGTATTCAGGTAGCATACTGCTAAACATATGAGTGTCATTTTCTCTCTACCACAATGTTATAAAAGAAAGCATAGTTCTTCCAAAACCTTGAGTTTTCTCTTCTGCTCAGATGTCCAGTTATGGGGTTTGGCACATTTAAAAATGTAAACAGGAAGTGACACAAACACTGTTTTTTCAGGTAAGCTGTTTTCAAAATACTCTAAATAACATTGCAGCTCCTGAGACTCTTCTGTTCAAGTGAAAATAAGAGATTCATGGGTTGGTACCAGTATTTTTTGCCTGTGGTGGAAAACTTCTTGTCTGACAAGTTAATATTTCTTGTCCATTTCCCTAGAATGATCAAACTTAAAAGCCCACGTAAGACAGAACATCTGTTTATCCATAAAAAGCTTTCCTCGTTCACCCATGTAGGCTGGATGAATATCAGTTCTGAACTTTCTTTCACCAGGAAGGAACTATGGAAAGTTGTTATTGCTCACATGTCCTTCTTGAGAGACATGCTTAGGAGAAATAAGAACTGCAGAGCTCTATGCGTGAATAACTCTGGCTTTCTACAGGCATTGCTAAGGAGATCAGCATTCTGAGTACTCTTTTTTGCCCTTGTATGTGCTATCGCTATAAATGCTTACTTTCAGGAAAAGACATTAATGCGTAACACTGGATAGCAGCACAATTTAAGGAAAGTATAAATGCTGACTGGAAAAGATATTCCTAGCAGCAGCTGCATGACAGATATTGTGATCTTCATTCATTAGTAAGAGTATTAAATTTGTCTAAATAAAACCTTGTCTAAGTAGCTTTAATGACAAAAGGGAGTATTCTAAACTATATCATCTGAGTTGGCTGAAGGGAAGAATCCTAAATTAGAATCAAGGTACAGACCAGAATATTCTACTGTCACTCATTCTCTTCTATTATAATTCAGGTTACTCCTAAGCATATTAATGCATAAGGAATCCTAATCATAATATAATCCTCTTATATTTGTAGTGTTTTTCTTCTGCAAGAACTAGAGGACTGCCACTGTGCTATCTAAGGAGTCATTGAATTTATTTCAAAACAGAGAGAAAGATGTCACATGAGCATAATTTATGATTTTGCTTAAACAGTATAACAAGATTTCTTCCTTGTTCAGATACGGCCAAATAGTCTTTAAGGATCTTGACAGCTGAGAGATCAAGAAATTTTGCTTCCCATTGTGAAGGTTTAATTGAGATTATATTCCTAAACCAAATCAGTTTTATAGAACACACTATAGCAAATACAAAAATGTTAAGCACAGCTGACACTGAGACTGATGTACTAGTAACTGCTGCTCTCATAGACGCTTACTAATAAGTCCAGATAAAACACTTGCTTTATTTTGAACATGGGTCCTCATGTTCATATTTAGAAAAGGACTTAAGCTTTTGCTTAATATCCACCTAAGTCAAGTTAAGTATCTACTGTAAGGTAAGGATGTATTTTAATGATTTTTTAAGCCGTTATCAGAACACATGATCAGCAAAATGGAGATGTACAGCTAAACAGACTTGTTTTCTTACCTTTGTTTTTCTTCAGTTCTTTCAACCATATTTATTTCATCTCTTGAAAAACAAAAGAATGGTCACTCTACTGTTCTTACTTTTTTCTTTATCATTCATGCATACATAATAAGCATTATCAAGAATGACAAACATTTTATTAGTTTTTAAAGCATGCACTATTTTATATCATTTTTTTAAACTCTGAAGTATGAAATAAATATCTCTGTATTTACAAGTCAAATTACTTCAAAATTGTTTGATTTTTTTCTTTTTAAAAAAGAAAGGAAGCAAAAATGATATTTGAGTACTGTATTTACACCATGTATGTGTTCTATCAAATAATTTAAAAGAGTAAAGATAGCCAAGTCTGTGTATCATCATGAAGAAAATCTTCATGCTAAAATTACTCTTTTATGAGCATGATTGTTTTCTTAAGTAGATGTCTGTTTTATTGTGGGCTATCATTCACTTCCAAATGGTTTTGAGACCAGAAGTTTATATAATGCATGTAGTGCATGTTGAACCTGACACTTCATTGCACACCTAGGGATATTTTGAATCAAAATCTGTAATTATATAATTTTTAAAAGAATAAAGGAACTAGTGAGAATTCCTAATTCACAAGAAACTAGTTTATGCATATGTTCTACCTCTGCAAAAACGGTGGAGAAGATTTGGGCCAAGATTACAAATTGTTTATTTTGTGGGAATGTATGTTTCAACTTATATATCCAGATTCCTCAGCCATACAGACCTCCATTTTCTGCAGCATTTGTATTATACCAGAAAGTGAGACTTCAGAACAACTCTCTTAACAGTGTTACCACCTGCAAGTTACATGCTTTTGGAAGAAGAGACAATAACAATGTTTAAACATTAAAAATGAAATCAGTTCTAATGGCTGTCTTACAAGATTTCTGGTGGCTGAAAGGAAAGTGTTTCTCTAACAAGTCAAGTAAATTAAACATACAGAGTTTGGATGATAATTGGAGTCTGTTAGTTAATTTTTAAAAGTTAAATGAGGAATAGCTGACATTCACTGTAGTCTTTGCAGCCACGCATTTAAAAATTTTAAAGCTCTACAGGTGGTCTAAAAGAGGTAGTAAAAGCTTGAATATCTTTCAGACAAGAATAACTTTCATCATGTTGTTTGTATTAAAGAATGATTCCAGGTTAGCTTGAAAATATGGCTGTGAATATGGAAGGACACAAGATCTTACCCTAGTCACCCCTGGATCACTCAGTGCACTCTGAACTGCCCTATTAAAATCTCAAGTTTCCTTGAAACAAACCATTTCTTGTTATTTTTTATTTTGCTCAGGATCAGGCATATGTCAGTAAGACATATCTGTTGCATACCTGCAAGCAACTGCTCATGATAACTACTATCAGAGACTATAAAAACAATTATAATTTTATTATCCACACATTAATAAAGTTTTGCGCTGACACAGAGAAAGCATGTACTGCATATCTCCTATATATATATAACAGCTCCACTCTCAATTTCAAGATCTGGTAAGCAAAGAAATCTTATAGTCTTCACAATGTTAAATTAAACCTTAAAACGATAAATGAAGCTTGGACACTCATCAGACAGTATTTTATATTTAATTGCTTGCTAGCTGAATGTAACTGTAATTCAAAACACAGAGTTTTATCTAAGAGGCTAAATTGAAAAATATGGACAAACATATATCATGGGGAATATTCCAAATGGCATAAATCTGGAAAATTGTAACTTGTTACTAAATGAATTTATTTTTTATGGTGGTACAGTACAAGCAGAGAAAGTAGCAAAGGGAGGTCCATCTGAAATGAGAAGGGTTTCATTTGCAATAATAAAAGTTACTCTGGGGATCTGTGCCATTTCAGTGTTAGAGATAGAACCGTGTTTCCAAAACTCAGAGCAGTTTTCTGTAGGTCTTTCACATAAGCACACAAATACCATTCATAAGTTGTGATTCCTATTTAACTAATTTCTGAAATAAAGTAAAAGAAACTCAATTAAAGGAACAACATAACCTAAATTGGAGAAAAAACTACTTGAACCTCTGCACTTAAGGACTATAAAGTTCCAGACTGGTGTTCTATAGAAGTTTCCTAAATGTTCTAGACCCTGCTTATGGGATAAACTGAGGGAACTAGGATTGTTTAGTATGGAGAACGGGAGGCTGAGGGGAGACCGTGTTAATCTCTGCACTCACCTGAAAGGAGATTGTAGTATGCTGGGTATTGGTCTCTTCTCCCAAGTAACTAGCAATAGGATGAGAGGAAATGGCCTGAAATTGTGCCAGAGGGAGGTTTAGATTGGATATAAATAAAAATTTCTTTATTTGAAAGAGTAGTGAAACATTCGAAACATTGCCCAGGGAAGTGGTGGAGTCGCCATCCATGGAGATGTTGAAAAACCTGTAGACGTGGCACTTCAGGACATGGCTTAGTAGGCATGGTGATGTAGGGCTGACAGTTGGACTTGATGATCTCAGAGGTATTTTCCAACCTTAATGATTCTGTGATTCTACATGTGTTCCATACAACTCCTTGAGAGACAGGTTGTTTAGGCATGGATATCATTCTAGATAGTGTTTAAATCCTACTTTTAAAATAAAATTGAATTCAAAAAAGGGCATAAGGGACCTAGACCATGCAGTGCAAATATTCCTGAACCACGAAGTAGGATTTATTAGTTCAGCTAAACTTGGTGCCATCTGCACTTAGACTATATCAGAGCTGTTCTATACATTAGCAGACCTGACCATGGGTGCATAACAATGACTTACGGGAAATTTAGCTTTTAAGCTCAAAACTGCATTTCTCCAAGCCCGCAGTTCAGCTGCTGCCCAGTTTTTGAGGTGCTGAAATGTCTCATAGACAACAGACTTTTCAATGCTTCAATTCAGCCCCTGCTCCAAGTTCAACTTCTGCTTTAAAAATACTCAGTCTTATACAGACAGGTAGCTTATCACTTATCTCAAATCCAAACCCCCTAAGAGTCCAGAATTTATACATTTCTTCTTTGTCTTCAGGGGAAACTTGATTCTTTCAGCTCCCTTTCACATACCCAAGATACAACTTATGTTAGCCTCCTTATAAAATACATCCTCAGCAAGCATTTTCTTTTATAAAAAGGCCTCCTTACCTTCCCCTAAATCACACACTCAGTTTGTGTAAGAGATTAATTAAGTGTTGAGATTACTCAGACCCACACCAGCCCTCAGATGAAACCCTAACTAGCAAATCATAAACTCTCCTTGGACTCAGGGCACTTTCTGTATTTTCTTTGAAGCTAAGCCACTGTTCAGGATTTATTAGGAAAGTAAAAAGGGATCCATCATCTGCAAGGTACGTAACCAAATGAGGGCTTGAAACCTGCTAGATATTTGCATGAATGGGTTCAGCAATGGATTAACTACTCCTATAGGTAGACAGGCATTGTCCTATGCTGCATAGCTGATATTATCATAGGAAATAAATAAGCAGCTACCACATACTAGGCTTTCAAGCTATTCAGGTTTCAATTAGCATCAGTATTATATTCTACAGATTCCACAGTTCATTAGCAAGACTTGACAGTCCTGACAGCTGGTGTTTTGGAGCAGTCCTGTATAGTATCCTTCAGCGACCTTGATGAACCTTTTAAATCACTTTAGCTCTGTTTTGGAGAACAGATTGTCCATAGTGAATTTATAACCTGTACTGCTACTGAGGCAGCTTTCTTGGCCAGCTTCTACCTCCCAATTTCTGAACATCTGCTCTTCAGAAAATGTAAGTCACCACTTGGATATTAGGTGAACTTAAAGTTGATCAAGTTAATAAAAACATAATTTGCCTCATTTCCCATATAGTATATTAAGAAAAATATATATTTTTCTAATTCTTATAGCAGTGCACTTTATAAAAGGACTGAAAGTGACCTTTTGGTCATGTAAATGTAGCAGCACAGTCAGCAGCATCTGAAACTGGTACAGAAACATTTATTGTCATGCCATAGAAAAGTAAGGTTCAGTTCCTTTCCAACTTTACAGTTTTGTTTAATTTCACTGTTGTTTTCATGTCAGCTAGCAGCATCCTTCCCAGTAATCCTGTACCCTTTCCTGAGAGTCATGACTACTTCTGCCTGTCACTATAGAGTTAGGATTTTTGGACTACTGCCCAGACCCTCAGTAGAGTCACTTCTCTCCTTTGTCTTTCCAAGCATGGACAGAGTGTTCGTAAATCACATTAACTAGAATTAAAGCAAAGTAGCAAATTGAACAAATAACTATAATGACCAGTAGGGAAGGCAGAGACTTGATTAATATTACTCAGTTTGCTGAGTACATAGATGTTAACATGACTCACTCCGCAGCAATTATGCTGTAGCTTCTGACAGGTGTGATACAGCATTGTTGATTTTGGCAGATATCTCTAGTACAATTGCTCTGGTTGACCTTGAAAAGTCTGATGTCAGCATTCACTACTGAGGCCCTGATACTGACTCTTCTCATATTCTCTGCACTTCCTTGGGAAAATGTACTCCAAGCCTTTTACTCAATATTGAAAAAGTAATCTCTGGTTTACCTGATTTCATTGGTATTTTTTGTTTGCATCTTCCTGAGAATGATTATTGATACAAACATTTGCAGACTGCCTTGCTTTATAGCCCCTCTCTGATGTCCAAAAGGGATCTTGGGGTATTTGCCTGAAAAGTGATTTGTATGTTACGATTAATCATCCACGTAAAGTATCTCCCATTTCCTTATCCCCAAAGATAATTGAATAAAATTTGAGCATTATTTTAATGATTCATTCCATATTAAAAGTCTGAGCTGCTTCCGTATGAGGCTGCTCAGTCTGCAAGTCCTGAAGGCTTTACACCCCCTCTTTTAGCAGGACTTACTCCTGCAGTCTAATCTGCATAAGTAGGATCGCATACCTTCAGGGTCAAAGCTCACTTTTTGTCTGGCTTGAACATTTTTCTGGCACAGCGAGCTTGGATCTATGTTCAAAATACACACATTGACCAGCTGACTCAGATATACAGATGGATTTGGGTTCTCGTTGTATTTATGTATTTTTGACAAATATTCTAGATCAGTCCACTTCAATTTTGTGCTAAAACCTTAAATGCAATAGAAAGGTAAAGTAGTGAAATATAGTAATGATATTAGGGTAAGATTAAAAGAAAATTAAATCCACTTCTCTCTCCTTCCTCTTCTTTTTTTTCACAGATGTTAGTAAATTAATTTCCTCAAGAACTATCTTTATTATAAAGAGTAGATAAGGACCTTTTGGGTGACATTTTAATTTCTGTTGGCCAATGTCTAATTATACTAATGTCTCAACATTTCCTCGTGAAGCTCCCATGCAGTTTCTGGGAGTGTTAGTTACTCATGGTTATGGCACAAATCCATTTCGATTCTCTGATCAAGTGTCAAGCTCTGGCAGGTTAAACACTTGTAATCAATAAAATGTTGGTGACTTGAACATGAGGATAGTGCTCAGTGTTGAGCACATCTTAAAAATCAAGCACTTTAAACGTATCCCTATTTGTCACTAAACGTAAGTGACAGAAAAGGGTAAACTTTCTTAAATTTATAGCTTCTACATACATTCATTTCAGGAAAATTCAATTAATTGAATGTCAATGAAAAGTTCCTTCAAATGGGGGCATAGACTCAGTTGAAATAAACTCATTTTCTTACAGGGAAATGTTTGAAGAATAGTCTTTTTTCTTTGCCAAGTTCTGATATTTATTGACCTTCAAGGGAGTATAAAGAAGACCGCGGTTATCACTGCAGTCTTATCATAAAGTTTAGGCTTTAAAAAAACAAGTGATACAGAATGACCAAACACATTTTGTGCTCTAATTATGAACACACACTGAATAGAACTCCTAAGCAAAATCCAAGACTAATTTCTTCCCTAATACTCAATATGTTCCAGGATTAAGACTATTTTAATACATAATAAAAAATAACTATTAAAATAAACATTGGAAATTTTATCAAAGAAAATTATTTTATTCCCCACACTGCTAACAGATGCACAAGAAACTTCTGCTGTCTACTGAAAGTGGTAAGCGACTTAAAAGAAATACTTGCCCTACACAGCAGTCTTTCATAGCATGCTAGAACTAGTAATCTACCCAGGAGCAGAGCCAAAGAGGGATTAACCCATCACTGAAAGGCATTGTATTTTAGACAGCAGGCACAAATGCCTAGTGAGTGAAGATACTGAGGCTTTGTGCAATATGCCACTGCAGTCTGTTTTTTGATGAAACAGAATACTATAATTTATCTGAAGCTTATAATACTGTGCTGATGCATGACACCTGTAAAATCGATGTTAGCATAGTGAATTGGTAAATCAGATGAATCTTCCAAAGATTTTCTTCAGTGACTCTTGCAGTTCAAAAACACTGCTACAGCTTAACAGAAGTATTCTTTCAGTGTAGGAAGAATCAAGTTCTTCCTACCATCTCAGAAAGTCCCCACATTTAGAATAGAGAATCTATGTTTGCTAACTGATCATATTCTTTATTCCTTTACTAAACTAACTATTGAGCTATTGATACAAGTGGCTTTACTCCTCAGAGAAATGTGCTTTAGTCCTTGCACTAGAATTCATGAATCTGATATATGGATCAGAAAATATTTCTATGCAAGGAGTACGCATGCACCCTTTTGAGTTACTGTTTGTACCAATGATTGGATGTTTCTGCTGGTCTTCTGCTACCTTTGAAAACACTGTAGACCTTAGAGAGCTTCTGTTTGCAAAGAAGGTTTAAAAACTTAAAATGTTAAACTTTCCCACAAGTATCCCCCACTCCTCCAGTTTAAGGATTTAGTTAACCTTCCTTTTATTCATTATTAATGTGGCAGATTCAAAACTATGGATTCCAGGATCACAATGCATGCCCATGTGCTATAAGACTGCAGTCATTTGCTTGGAACCTTTCACACCTGCTTGTGACAAAGGATCTGATATAACACTGCAGAGGTTCAAAAGCACTACTCAGCTATCGAGGGATATGTTCATAGCGGGAAGGGAAATACACAACTCTGAAATTCTAGGTATGCTACCTTAAAAGCATTTTGATCAGCATTTCCCATACAACAGACCAATTTATAAACCCAAAAGTCAGCTTGAGAATAATTGTTACTTTGTATAGTGCACATTAATCCCTTTTAATTTATTCTGGTACTACTTTGCTGTTATTGATTTTAAAGCATAATGGAGAGTGTTGTCTGGCATCTCTTTGATATAAGTTATCTGAAAGAAGTCAATTAAAATAAGCAAAAGACTTGACACTTTACCTAGTTTTGTACATCACTAAAATATGTGTGGAAATCGAAAGGCCCATTTTCATATACTGTTAAATATTCTTTCATAAATTAGATTTATTTGCTAAAGAAGCAGTTCTCATTTTGTCCATTACAGGAATGAACAGCTATTTCCCATTTTGCTTTATCTTCATGAATTGTCTAATTCTTCTATTTGACCAGCATTATTAGATCTTTGTAAACATTATTTAGCTTATCTTCATACCTCTGTTATGTTCTGGTATTTTTATTGCCAGATACTTATATACCAGAACTTTGCACGAATTTGGATAACCTGTTTGAAGCACTTCTGCAAAGTATTTATCATTATGTGCAATCATCTATGTGCACAATACAGGAATATTTTTTTATTTCCCACTAAAGTGCTCGGAAAGTCAAATTACATCTTCAGCAATGAATAATTTCATGTGGAAACCCAGTCTAAATTCACAATCCACAGGAACTACGTAACAGAATCAAGGACAGAATCCAGTTCCCTAAAGTGACTGTCATTTTTTTTTTATTTTTTTCTTTGACTACTCATTCCACCATATGTATCTCACAAATTCTCCAACAAATGGAACAGTTATCCCAGAGAGAACAAACTAATTCAGCCACAGTACAGATCTACCAGGTGCACTGAAGTAGGCATTGCTGAGGGGAAAATGGTGTGTGGTCATGACATTTTATATCAGAACTCCATAGGTTACAAAACTAGAAGGGCCCATCTTGATCTTTTAGTCTGACAACCTTCATAGGAACAGGTCATGGGAACAGCCCAGAATGAATTCTCCTTTCATAAGGTATAGATTCAGACAAACAGAACTAAAAATATGCAGGCAACTTTCTTTCTGATACTCCACAATTTTTAATGTCTTTTTGCAATGTTGATATTTTACAAGAAAGGAACAGGGGTACAACTGTTTCAGGATTAATCCCTAGTTGATGATTTGAAAAGCAATCAGAAATTCCATCATTATAATTATAAATATCTTCCTGATCCAATTTTCTTCCCTCTGGGGTGTGTAAACTATTGGCTTTGTAGTGTGTTAGTGAAGTGACCATGTTGTCTTAGTACTTTAGATGCCAAGGGAGAGAAGTTATGGAAGCACTGCCGCCATAAGTTAAGATACGCCAGAGAGTGAAGGAGACTGGGGGAAGAGAGGGGAGGAATATGGGGCTGTGTTTACAGCTGGGAAAGAGGGAGCTAGGACAGAAGCAGAGAGGGAGATTTTTTATACTTTATTCTCTGCATGTCATACAGAACATACCATGTTCTCAGTCAGTGGCGTGTGTTGCTTGGAACAATGCCCGCCTCCATAACTATTTAACTATTTTTACTATTTTATTTACTTATAGGCTAAGCACTGTTTCTACATCACTTACCCATTTTAGTGGTAAACATCTATGTCCCTATATCATTTACAAGTGCGGTGCCTCAGTTAGCTTCACTTAAGGAGGTGTCGGATGGATTGTTTCCCTGTTGACAGTTTGTAACTAATGAGCACTAAAACTTGGCAGTCTCACCCTATGTGTTATCAAAACTGCGTGTCAGGTCAGAATAGGGTGGATTGAGCACTCAGCAAACAGGAGAAGGAATCTCTTCTGCTTTATACATCAGATGAAAGGGTAGATGTGCTGAGGTTCCTTCAAATGAAGGCAATGCTTAGGGAACACAAGAACCAGCATAACGCCTTCCTCCATGGCCTTCCCATGCCATCACACCCTCCCTGCCAGGTTGTACACCACGCAACAAATGCTCTGAGACCCAGGTTTGGTGAGTCACACAGCCCTCTTCCTGTACTCCTAAGTGGATGTGTTTTTACCTCTAGGTGTATGACTGTCCATAAAACCATACATAGAAAGTGTGGTAACAACATAAAAAGCTTGAAATTGTGGGATAAATCTTGCGCTCGGGCATACTTAAATACGTCTGGAATTGAATAGTAAGACTTTTTTTCAGATCCCTCATCCAACTATTATCTTTTAATCCAGTTAGCCAAGAATTTCAATCCCAACTGTGTAGATTCAATTTGCAAAATCAAACAGAAATGACCAGCATAGAAACATATCATTTTAACCACAGTCATCATGCAGTTAATGCTGTAACTGTGCTGTGTCTGGGGGATGGGCTAAGGCCCTGCCTGAATGTTTCTTACCTAAGAAGGGAAGAGATCTTTCTTACTGCTGGTATTAATCTGACAGCAGAGCTGGAGGGACCAATTCAAATTTAAAAGCTAAATTTAATCTGAAACGATCAATACCCTGGAACTTGCCATGTCCCAGAAGATTAGGCCAAATAGCAGCATCATGTATCTGAGCTCACATTGCAAAACTCTGTATAGCTACTAATTCTATTAGGGAAAGCTTATTTCCTCCTCCTCACCAATTGCTAGTGAATAACCCGGTGTCAATTAATTTGACATTCAATGTTCACAGAATCAATGTTTAACCGAAAACTCTTCGGAACACAGCAAAAATAAATTTCACATCTATGTCATAAAAGAAAACATTTATTTTTCATTCAAAATGGGTAATGTCTTTACCATCAGTAAGAGAATTTTTAAAGCTAATGTGTGTTCCTGACTTACAAATCCTTTAAAGGCACAGTGTTCATGAAGTTGTGTACTACAAGGTTAGGTGGCCATCCATTCACAGACAACTTAATTCAAGACCAGGGTCTCAGCTATTTTCCAATCATCACCCCAGCATACATCTAAAAGTCACTGTGTCACTGGTGGTGATAGCTCATCTTAGCACAATGTACAAAAATGAGCTTTGGGTTCTGAGCAATGTGACAACCGGTTTGGATGAATCTTTTTCTAGTGATTAGTTTAATTTTCTTCTCTATTAAAGGAGGGGTGTTTGAAACCCTGGATTCTTCCTGTATAGCACCTCCTATGGAATGATGGAATTACATAAAGAATAGCTGATTTTGTTATGTTTGTGGCGTACTAAAGCTAAAAGCTAAGAGGAACCTTGCTACTGTGATGTTCCATGAGATTATTACTCTCTTGGCTCCATGGAATCAGATAATTTGCAAAAGTATTGGGTTTTTTTCATGCTTATTTTATCTGAGCACTTGTCTTTCTCTAGATACTCCTTTTCAATATAATTTTATACAATTCAGAGAAAAACTCTATTGTATCCCATGCTTAAACAAAACCTGAATGTCTGGTTTTAAAACTCAGAGGATGAAGGAATAAAGCTCAAATTTAGCTCTCAGACTTAATATTTCAAAAATGGAATAGAAATATGGCGGCTGTGCAGTGCTGACTGTTTTAGTAAATTCACAGAACATTTAGATTTTAAAGGGACAGGTACTATGATGCTGATGTCATATGCAGAGCCATCAGAGCTTGGGAGAATTTCATTTCACAAGTTATTACAATCTGATGGCTTATTATTATTATTCTTGCTCAGCTAGAAACAGTTAGCTAGACACTGGCCCACATAAACCAACACTGGCATCAGCGGTATTTAAAGACAGGTTTTGATCAAAAGGAATGATTTAACTATGCATTTTTTTCTGAATCAGAGCCTTAGACATATACTCTTACCCTGCTGAAAGTATAGATTCAATTTTACTTCTATGAGAGAAATGTAAGTATGCATTCTAAACTGAGATAAAGGAAAATTTACTCCACTGAATAAGTTTCAGTACTTTCAGAATATTGGAAACTTTTGAAATGTTTGAGTCAGTGTATATATATTTATATTTGCCTATAAAAAAATTTATAATTAAATGACACACACAAAATATCTGTGTATCTATCTAGCTGCACAGACAGAAGTAGTATTTTTTGTCTGGTTTTACATTGAATGCAAAGCAGACTAAACATATCTAAATACACTTACAGTGTAAATGGTGCATAACTGTGATTATTTTATATCTAAGCACAGATTATTACAACGTGCTAATGTAAATCTGCCTTAAAGGGAAGAATTTTATCATGAAAATGAGGTTGAATGAATGTGCAGAAAATCTTCAAGCCCCAGCCCTGCTCTTAACTTCACTCTTTACTTAACATCCAGTTGCTGGGCCAACTGCACTAACAACTGTTTGGCTTGGAGCCCTCTTCTGCTTTTCTTTGTTTTGATATGACTGATGTGTCATTTTGTTAATAGTTCTTCCTCTTTGTATGGCTGTTTTGGAGACTGGAAGTCTTTAAAGGTATCGAGAAAAATAGAGGGGGAAAGCCTGAATATGACTACCTATCGTCTGTAGTACAGTTAAGTTAACTTTCTCCCCCCAAAAAAACATTTTCTTTGAAACCATTGCCTCATTACATACTGGTTTACTTGCATGAAGGGTGTTCAGTTCCAAACAGTATCACCCATAACAAAAGCAAGCCATTTAAATATACTATAGCCCAAGAAAAACAAATTTCTGGTATGCTTTCTCTGCTTTGTAGCTGTCGTTAACACTATGCTGCCCGGTTATAGGTGTCCAGCAAGTGCTAAATTCTCTTTTCTGATTTAAAAATGAACAAGCACTTCCACTTCAAGATGTTACTTTGCTATCCTACTTTCCGTCTGAGAACGCATAACACTAATTAATCAGACCATCCTGTTCCTAGCCTCTTCTTGCTTCATTTGAAGTCAGCATCAGACTTGCCTTAGTGTGCAATGCCATAGTGAAATTTGTTTCGGTCTTGCTCAGCTACTAATACCTAGAAAACATCCCTGTTTGGCTTTTCACATTTGCAGCACAGATGAGAGCGAAGAGACAATTAATCACAAAGCGACCTCCTTCTGTAGCATCTCACAAAACCTTTACAGCAATGTAAATCCAAATTTTCTTCCCACTGAATAGATCTGAGGAATGTTCTGCTTTTCTAATTCATGGCCCATCCCTGAATTTTCAACAGAGAATCATTCTGTACTTGGTCTTGTGTATTGTTAATAATCACCTGGCTTCCTAATCTGACTGAACACCTGTATTTCTATAAAAGTGTATTTCTACATCACATAATGCACAAATGTTCAGAGACACTTTGATTTATTCCACAAAGGATCAAAGTTTATTAGCTCACACAGAGTACCCAGCTAATACTCTGTTAGCTGACAGAGCTACGCCGTGCCATTTAAACATAACCTGATCAAATGTCATTCTGTTGCCATCAACGGCAAAAAGCACCCTGCCAAACCAAATCAGGTCAGGATCCCACCATAAATATTTCAGCCATTTAAGTGGGAGATAAGTGTGCAAAGTCCTTTTTTAAAGCAAAATTATGATCAAGGGGATACTTAATGATTTTTCAGGATCAGCAAGAGAACTCTAGCCCTTAGGACTATAGAACTACCATAGAGAGATGCAAACTTAAGTATAAAACTTTAAGGAAGATTTAACTAGTACTTGAATCAGTATTTTTCATGCAGGAGAGTTTCCCATTGAGCATTTTAATACAGGGATTTAGTTCCCTGAATATAAATAGCCGCTACTGAAAAAAAAAGTATGGAAAAGTATTTGAAATACAAGTATTTTAGTTACAGTCTGTGGTGCGTCACTTGGTGCTCTTAGTCCAACACAAAACTAGAAGCCTTTTTCCATGAAGAAAGCCAAAAGGCTGCTACAACTTTTGCCTGTGTCTGCCAGAAAATTCTGACTGAGAGATTTAATGGCTGATGGTTCCACATATGTTTCTGTCAACATGATCCTTGACTCCAACTGCATCCTACAGAGAAATGCTTGAACACACACGAGCTGCAGCTGAGCTGCACAATGACAAAGGCAAAACTGACACAGTGATCCAATTTTAGAACAGAAACAATATCTTAATTCATCATCTAGAATAGAAAATGTACTGTTTGAATAGAATGCCGTGATTTGTAACTGGATTGCTATAACGTATGTTTTTCACATAAGGTAGCAAGCAAATTTGATAGGGATCTCTTTATTATTATCTGTTAATTTATTCTAAGGATTCTATTCCATGAATTCACAATGTGAAATCTGGTAGAACTTAGTTTATTATGCTGTTAGTTTACCAAAATTCCTCTATTTTTCTATATGCAGAAGATTCTCATCTTATTATCAGTGAAACACACTAAGGATTATTTACAATATTCTGTAAGGCTGTAAGAGAGACACACATTACATTCCTTGTGTTTACTCATATGTTTCGAAGGTGTGGGCTTACAAACTGAAAGCTCAGCACAAGAGGTTTGATAGTTTAATAAACCTTCCAACGAAGACAAGCTAATCTGAGTCAAAATCAGGGAAACTTAATAGTTCGAGCTGAGATTTTGTTTGTGTTTCAAATCAAAACCTGGGTCATAAACTCCCAATAAATAAATCCAGCTGTCATGCCATTCTAATCTCACTGCCTACTGATAATGAAGAGAGAAACATCTTCTTGGGCAGAGCAGGTGCTAGAAAAAAAAGGCAGTCAGCCTGAGTCCCAAGTCCAGTATATGGTTTTGTCCTGCTGGGTTAAGTTACGAAGAAATCCTAATCATTCAGTGTGTGGGTGAAAGGAGGGAGAGGCCCATGCCTTTCTTTCTCTGTAGACTCCTCATGTCTCTAACACTGCCCCTCCTCTTTGAATATGTCTATCAATCAGTAAACCTGACTCTGAACAACAACTAAGGGATATTCATGATGCAGCAGCTGCAAAGTTGTTAAAAATATTCAAAATTTCATTGTGTGGGTGGAAAAATTGCCCTTGCTTAACAGAGACAGAAATCCTAGCAGCCCAATATTTTTGACCACAGCTTGCTATATTTTGATATATAGTCTAGGAACCTCAATCCTTGTTGTCCTTATTGTAGCCTTTGTAACCCTGGTTGTTGCCCTTGTTGAAGATATTTTAAATGCAATCTTTTAAAACAGAAGCATGAATCCATTATTTTTTTCATCTTGAACAAGGCTCTCATGTCCAGAGATGAGAAAACAGAAATTATTTTTTCCACCTGCTATCAATGCACCAGGCCAAGCAGCCTGGGGTAGCTAAAAAAAAAAAAACATTCCGCAACTCCACTTGGATTCCACTGTGTTGCTTATCAGAGCCAAGATTTGGAGCTTTCAGCTGCTCCTGAGGGTTGGTGTGGCAAAGTGCACAGAAAATGCCATGCCAACCATTCCTTCAGAGCAGATGGGAGAGGCATATTCACTAACCATCACAGAAACTCCTATACCTGTTTAAATCCTCTTTCTAAAAAAAATTTGATTTTTAGCCCTTTAGTGAACAGCTACTAAGCTGCACCTGTATTCAGCAGTAAAAGACTACACATTCAAGTTCTTACTTTCTCTCCAAGATCCAGTTTGGCAATGAATGGCACGCTCTCACATGGAACATTCTCCCACTGTAACTGTGACTCCTAGCAGCCTTTCTAAAAGCTAAAATTGTCTAGGATTTTATGGTTCTGTATTTCTGAAAATAAGGTTGCTAATTACAACCAATGCCGAACATTATATCTAAAAGTGGAATGTTTTTGGTTTAGCCTAGATATTTTCCATAGTGATATGTGTTACCTGCTGAAATGCACTCCAAACTAAGAGGTATACCAGCTACAACTATCATGACTCTAAGCTATACTTTACTTTCTAATCAGTTATCTTAACCTAATCTTAGAAAAGGTATGAGCTCCTTGTCCTCTCTCAAAGCACCTAAAACAATTTAAAAAAAAAAAAAAAATCCTAGGACTCAAATCACCCTTTCTGTAGCTGAAGGTACATAATACTTGAAAATACTTGTACATTCGACTGTCATTTTCCCTTGTTCTGAGACAATGACTATTATTTCTTCTGCATGTAGTGAAGAAACAGTAAACAAGTAGCCCTGCATCCTCTCAAAATCCCTGTTGCCCTCTTCAATTACCTTTATCCTCTATCATAATGTTAATACTCAGATGACTTTAAATATCAAAGCAGATAAAGGCAGCCTAGTTCTGCAGTTTCACAGTTGCCAGAAGTGATGGCTGCAGGAGGCAACACTGCAGAGTGAATAAGTACTCTGGCACTGTCTGCATGGAGTATCCTGCACATTATTTTATCAATGCTATATTTTGCTGTTTTTTTTCACCTAGCAAACCCTCAGTACCCCTGTTGTATTTTCACCTTCAACTGAAGTTACTGAAAGGGTTTAAGACAGTGACAGACTTCATTCCCTATGATCCAACATGACGTAAAACCTTAGGTCTTACTCCGGGCAAGGACTCCTTGCTACTACATTATCATAACTATTGATAATTACTAATAAAAATGGATTTAGTCCATTGCAGCTATTCTTTAGTGTATTGTGCAATATTTGCTCCACTATTCTTTTTCATTCTCTCCTCTCTGTGATTGTCTCTAGTTTGAGGAAATTTGCTACTGAATGAATTTAAAACCATTAGGTCTCTTTTGTAAAACAGATTTAACTCTCCCTTTATTTTAGTCATTTGCATTTTCATTCATTTATTGCATTATTTGCAGTACGTCCACCCTGCACTGGAAAACTTCCTGATACTTCTTAAAGATTCACTTTAAAGCAATAAATAAAAATATCTTAAGACACCATCTTGTGTCCTCAAGAAACAGTGTCATTTGTTTACAGCCAAGAATTAAAACAGCAGCTGCATGCAGTCGATGATTGCACTGATTACTATGCCATGGTATCATAAGAATGTTTTCTCCATTTGTAGCTGTGGATATATTAGAGCTATCAGTTGGAATGAAAATGCCTATATGAAAACTCTGATGAGGGAACATGATACTGACACCTGAAAACTTAAAAACTAAAATTGTAAAACCGTGACAAAAGCAACTCACAGACATAATCCACTTCTTATGAAAGAAAAGAAATTAAAAAGCAGAAAGGCAATTTGTGTCAGGAACAGAGCTGCAAAAGCATGGTTTCCAGTAGATTTGTAACCTTTATCCCAGTTTATCTCCCAGCTGCTTACCTCAGTATAATAATTACAGCTTCTTCTCTGTTAATTTTCTCAAAATTTCTAGGAGCTTAATTCTTTTTGAGATTTACTTATCTTTCAGACTTATTCAATTCATCCTTAGGGTTTGAAAACTTTTAGGTGAGGAATAGGTAGCTCAGTAGTCTTGAGTGCATAAGTCTACTGGTTTTAGGAAACCAGGCTAAGAAAAATTAGTTTTCTCTTGTCTAGACAACTACAGTGCTGTTAAACTGAAATCGTTCAGGTGCTAAACTTTCCAAGAACCACTTCCAGTAGACACCTAGCATATAGCTACTCTATTTTTGAGAGTACAGAGGTAACTCTTATCTAACGAATTTAATTTATTCATATAAGCAGGGCCAGAAAATACCAGAACTTCAATAAGAGTCTTAAAGAAGTGGTAATCTTTTATCTGAGCATAATAGCACAGGATAAAATAAAGTGAAATAATATAGTGAATAGAAGTAGGCCACCAGCAGAAATGAAGGCTTCTTACCTTCCACAAAAGAAATCAAAGTGACTCAGCGGGTTCTGATTTTTCATCAGGAAAAGCAGAGGATATGCACAAGCTGGATGGTCCGTGCCTCTTTTTAAGGAAATGGCATGTGTTGGTCCTGTGATTACAGCTTGATGTTATCACTCTTCTCGCAGACCGCACGAGGTCCACTTCTGTTGTCAAAGTTGTGTCTTGCTGTAGAGCAAGAGAGATCCATTTTAAGTCATAATCATTGCCCAAAAGAAGCCAAAGTTGTGCACTAACTCTGAAAAGTATCTTACATTGTGTAAGGTTGAGAGGTTGTAATGTTGTATCAGCTCCATTTCACAATCTTTCTCTCATCAAAGGATACCAGAGTTTTATTTCAAAATTTGGTCAAAGACAGCAGGCAGTGATTTGGCAGATGTAAGTAACCGAACAATGTAATCAGGCTTGAAAGTAAGTTTAGAGTACAGACAGTTGTGGAAGTTAGTGTTGAAAGAGATGGAATCCAAAAGCCTACTCATGAAACTGAAGCCAGGAAAGCACAGGGCTTTGAAGAATTGAGAAGAGATATAGAAACTGGAGGAGGACACAAAGATGACTTTAGGGCCAAGGAGTTGGAAATAATTAAAGAGAAAAGCATGAGTCTTATCATGTATCACAAAATTTATAGCATAGGAGACTGAATTTTGGACAAAGAATATGACAGGAATGGAAATGACATGAATTGTAGGAAATTATTGTTGATACTTTTTTTGTATCACAAAATGTTTTATTGGAACGAGGTTTTACATCTATACACACACATATATGTAAAGGATATGTCTTAATAGACTATATATAACTGTATTGTTCCAAATAAAACTTTGTTAACCTAAGTATATTAACTTTAAAAAATATACAGGACGTGAATACAGACAACTACTCTTTTTCAATGTTTCATCTCATCTTCCAGTAGTCTGCAGTTTATAGATGTTGAGAACCAGAGGTTAGACCAAGATTGCTGTAAACAGAGTCTCAAACAACTTTGCTTCCACAAGCTTCTCAAATAAAGTTTTTTTCACTTAGGATATAAAAATGTTACTTAGAAGGATAATCTACAATTTCTTGGAGAAGTGTAAAAAAATTACCTCATGTGATTAGTTTAAATATGCTGCTTTTTCATTTAATGCCCTTTGATGTGTTGTCAATATAAATAAACAATAAATGTCAATTAAAGAAAACATATTTTAAAACACTTTTCCATTTATTATCTTCTGTTAGTGTTTCTTTTATTATTGCATTTATTTTTTGTAAGTTCTTTCTGACTGAACTGGAGGAATTTTCAGTAGCTCTCATGACTTAGGGAAAAAACTTTCCAAGAATACATTTTCTTATTCTCAGAAGTACTTCAGTATAAAGAAAACTCCATTCTGAGAATCAGATTTACTAGACATTGAAAAGCTTATACAAAAAAATAATATTTTCAAATATATGTAATATTGTTTTTTTACATCTAGAATCCAGCTGTGGTAACGTAGAAGTGGGAATAGCACAATAACATGGAAAGAAAAGAGGTGTTGGGAGAAAACACTCCTGCATGCATGGAATCTTTAGCTCTGATGGAGAGGAAGAATATGGAAAAAAACAAAACCAGGAGCTTTTAAGGGATGCCTGAGAGATAGCTGCAGCTATAAAAACAGATGAAGGGCAGAATTTGAGAATGGATGGGAGTCAACTGCTTTGAAAAGGAAATTCAAGAATGGTGAACAGAAGGGGTCAATCAAGGACATGCTGACTGTAAAGCACCAAATCTAATCTAACAACTTCACCCCAGTTCCAGTGAATTCAAGAAAATTGTGCAGATATGGAATAATGAAGTACAAACAGAAAGCAATAACCTGTGTTTTATGACTGACCTCACTGAATTCAGTAACAGAACTTCTTTTTGCCTTACGACAGTTCTCTGAGCTCTAAAAGGGATGGTTTTGGTTCCTTTCATTTCATATAATAGGTGAACTGGGATGCATTCTTTATTTTCTTTCTTCTGACAAGCCCAGAAGTCTACATAAGAGCCAGAAAAAATATTACGGAAGTATTTTTAATTTTCAAAAAGAGCCAAACCATATATTTTCTACATGTTTTTAATTATCTCAGCTTATACTGCTCATTTTTTTTTGGCAAAAATAGATTCACGGTTTGAGTCAAGATGGGTATCTATACATTGTGCTTCAGTGTCCTGAAGAATATACAAGAACTATGTTTTAGCTAACATTTAGACAGCTCAGTCCTCAGCAGACCTCAGTTTACTTAAATGAGCATGAGCAGTTATGAAAATGAAACCATTGTTTTGCCTCCGGCTAAAGAAAAATCTATTGTTAGGCAAGAGATCATATCATAAGGCAGAATACATCCACCTGTGTTGTTCTATTTATGTGGTACAACTGCAAAAGTAGGGTGGCACATCACCAAGTTTCACGTCATTAACTGTGGGAGCAGCTGCACCACAGGCAAACTAAAAGAAACCTGAAAGTGCCACCATCAACATTTGAGAAATACAGAACCTTCTTATGAGATGCGTATAACTGAAAGCAGGCTCACTGAGTAATGAAGTGGAGAGCAAATGTAGTTTTCACACCAGCAACACTGCGTTGTTTTCAAGAAAGATATTGGTAAAAGAAATGTGAAGTTTTATCACTTCTTATTTAATCAGCTTCAACTTCATGGCCACTGAATTATGTGCCTAATTATACCAGGCACACAATATAATCTCTCAAACAGATTCTATTTCAAGTACCTACTATGTACATTTTTCCTTCTAGTAGAAGGTTTGCATTTTTAGTATATAAGTCTTTATTTCTGGGAAAAATAAACAGTTTGTCAGAACCAAAGGAGAGCAGAAATAAATTATTGTTTTTCATATAGTTTACTTCAAACCAAGTTAGAAATTACATTTAGAGCTTTGTTTTTCCCACTAGCTGTCATAAATGCTAACTAAGAGCAGACAGTGCTTAGTTAATCTGTTCTTCTGAATAAGTACATCAGAACTGTCAGAAGTGTAACAGGAACAAGAATTTGTATCTTCCTGATTAGATATTCCAAAGTCTGACCTTTTTATGCTCTGCTCTTAAAGTCACACAAACATCCCAGCTTTCCTGTTTTCTCCAATATGAAACTTCTTCTCCATCTCCAGAACAGACACTGTGGAGAAGTAAGGGAGAAGGGGTTTCCTTCAAGTGGCTTTTCTTTATGTAGGTCTAATTTACTATTCACAATGGATATCCTTTGTAGTATGGTATAGTTTTGGGATATGAATACACCCTTCCTCAGACAGAGAGAGGAACAAGGCATAGAAATGAGCTGAAGAGGGATCCCTGACTGACTTTTTTCCATTGGTAAGTACTGACTGTTATTCCATGTCTTGATGCTCTGTCTGACAGAGTCCTGTCACTCCAAGAAGTGAGAAACAAAACTTGAAATGTATTGGAACAGTTAAAGTGCTCTTAGAAGTGCTAATTGCCCTGAAACATGGAACTATGTTATGAGAACAAGAAAAAAAAGTAATGCTCCTCCAGTAAGCCAAACATGAAAGTGATGATTCTCATTGGACAAGAAAGATAATTAAAAATATTTTCCAGGTTACTTACAATGCTTTTGTTTCCATTTGTTTTAAACATTAGTTTGAACATATATACACACACACCAAAAAGGATTGGGATTTTCAAAATGCACTAGTACATTTGTGGTAAGTCAGGGCATAGGAGTATCTTTGTTCAGTCAGCAAATTTGAATACTTCATACACAGTAAACTATTTCACAATTGTAACTCATACAAATAAATTATTTCACGGATATCATGTAACACGGGAATTCTATGTCTATTCTATGTCTAGAATTCTATTCTACTTTCTATGTCTCTTTATGAAGAAAATAAAAGATCTAAACTCATCAGATTGCGAATTTTAGCATGTTGTGTCCCATCTCTTTTCAAAAGGCACACTTTGAGTTTTTTTAAACACGGATACAAGTTTCAGCTCTCTCTCTTTCCTCAATTCCACGTCATTTTGACTTCAGCCACACACAATTAATTCTTATATTCACACACCAACATGACATATAAAACAGAACAGAAATTACTGTGCTCCTCATTTTTTTGAGCTGCTCCGCAATGGGCAATGAGTTTTATTTTGGGAAGCATGCAAGCTGTTTCATGAGTAGACAGCCCACCACAAAACTTTTTGAGGTTTTCTAGGTTTTACCCCACAAGTTACATAAACTGCACCCTCAACAGAGCTTTGTAAGCCAAAGAAGTGTCATGTATTTGTTCTTGATGATTCCTGGGGAAACTAATGTGTACAAATAGCATTGAGGCCCCTGTCCAATCTCAGCAAGTTTCCTTCACTTGTTAACGAGGTATTCAAATCCTCTAATACAGCTCTCTCAAGTTTTATCATAGATATCTAAATATGACCCAGGGAAATTTCCACAGCACTCAGTCAAATGCTTTTACAAGTAAAACATCTTACACTATTACCTGGTCCTGGCCCAAATAACTTTCAGAGTATGTGTTGACAAGCACAGAGGAAGAGAAGTTCCTATGTAATCTTTGAAGAACACTGTACACACACTAGTTGACAGGTCCTTAGATGATTTCATATTCAGTGGTAGGTGCAAATTAAACAAAAATTAAAACATCAGAATGGTAAGTACTGGGAACAATTTAAGTGCAAGTGTCAGATGCAATAGTCCTTAAACTATTGGTTTGCGGTTTTAAAAATGCAGCAGGATACATATCCTACTTTTCCATTTTGGCTCTGACACTGTGTAAGCAAGGTCATTTCAGGTGATCTATATATAGAGAAAGATCTTAGTCTCTTGAATACTATAAAAAAAAAAAAAAACTGTATAATTGACTGCTACAGGGAGAGGATCCAGCTCATTATTTGAATTACACATCCATCTGTTTCAGTCAGGATGGTTTATAAACAGACTGCAAGAGTTAGTTGAAATTGTCAAATAGCATATACGGTAATTTTAAAATACAAGAGACATTTAATATTTTCTTTCTTTTGTGAATCAGCATTTTCTAAAGGAGAGGAAAATAAACTTTATGGTGTAATCTAGGATTTTAAAAAGCTTATGACATCCTCCTTTTGGCCCTAGACAATCTGTTATGCTGAGCCTAGATTTTATGTATTCCTCGCCTCTTTGATTTCTAATTAATTTCCTGTATTCACTTTAAGCTTGCATGTTATTTCTCAGTGTTATATATTAACATAGAAATAGTAAATCATAACTAACACAACAAATATATTAAAAATATATACCTTCCCTCCTCTAAAATATTATAGAAAGGAAGCATGAAAAGATCACTCTCTGCAAACTCTTGTATTGCATCAGCATTGATTTTTTTCGTGTTTTGGCTACTAAGAGATCAAGCATATTTGGACTATGTCATTTTACACAATCTGTTAATGTGGCTCACATGTAGAAACAGCCATTTTCTATCTTTTCCTTTCTCCTTGTACTAGGTGCTCTAAACTAAGGCCCCTAGTGAGCATGCTGCTGAGGTGCAATTCACTGTCCTTTGCCTCTGATCATTCATGAACCTATTTTCATGATCTGGAATTTCTTATTCTCTGAATAAGAATCATCAGCACCAATTTACTTTCTCTTCATTCTTTATTATGTATGTAGCCTCTGTCAAAACTCTGGAAGCCACTGATCTCCTTAGCTCTGGATCCCTATAAACGGCTTGCTTTTGTGGTTTTCAGTCAAGAAGCTAAATTCAGAATGCTGACAGAGGTATTGCTTTGAAAACATATATTTTTTAAATGGTCTGGGAAAGTACTTCAACTTCTTCTACACAAGTCTACATAGAAATACATAAATCCAAAATATTTTAAGTTATTTGAATCTTCAGTGTTTCAGATATCTGACTGCCACTGCACTGTAAAGGAAACTCCTTTCACAGAATATATTTTCTCCAGTTCTTAGCATACTTCCTTTATTCCTGTGATCAGAGAAATGTCTTCAATTGAAATACTTCATAACTCCAGCTTTGATTTGTTGTGGGAGGAGATACAGATTCATAGAGGTGTTTTGAAGAAGGTAATTCAGTGATTCAAGGTCTCTATTGATTCCAGTTGCTAGCATGGAGAAAGAAGCAAACCCAATTATCAAATAAGGCAAAATGTATTTTATGTTAAACAAAGTTTCACAGGCATTTGTAGAAATTGAAGCATGTATTCTGATATAGTTCAGTTGCCCATGGTTAAAGAAAAGATGGTCAGGAAATGGAATTGGAAAATAGAGGAAAATTTCCACAAGTCCACAAAGATCAGAGAGAATCAATATCTCCTTCAATAAAGAGACATAGTATGAGTGTGAAGAGAATTATATGTGTATGTTTGTTCACATTAGAGTATATGGGTTTTCTTCTCCCACAGGCAGAATAACTGGAATAAACGCAAAGTTAGGTAAAAATTTTCATCTGAGCTTCCCGTATTACAGGAGGAAAATTGATAAACCCAGAGAAGTTCAAATATTCTTCCTATATTTCCAAATCAAACAGAGCTATTCAATTTATAAGGTGATTCTCCATAAGTGAGATAACTAATTATAAAGTGTTCTTCCAGTTCTGCTTCCACTATAAATTTTTCATTAATGTTTGTCATTGTTATTTAGTTTGAGCACGATACTTGCAGTAGATTTTATCCTCCAATTTACCTCATTAGAAAGAATATTTTAAAGCAAATGAAGAGGGTACACCTCCTTATAAGGACCACTAAACCCATACGTTTGCACTTGGCCTTGCTATTTTGATTGCAAAGAAGCAGAATTTCCCCAGACCTACATTTTTGTATCTTTTAGATAATGGATGAGGTGGGAATGTAAATATACACTTGTGTCATCAAATATTAACAATTTACAGATGCACCAGTTTATTTCTGTCCAGAAGAATGGGTCAACATAGCAATTAAGAGGGGCTTTTTAACCACAGGAGGTGTGGAAAGCCTAACCTACCAAATATGCCTCTCATACCTTCATTCTTTGGCCTACTATGACCACATTAGCTCAGTAATTAAGTACAGTATCTTTGTTATCTACACTGAGATTAAGCAAAAGGACAGATTCCATTGTCCTCAAAAACTAGGCCAAGAATTTTTATTGAGTTTTCTTTCCCCATTACATTTCAAATTCTGTGGCATCCTCATGTAGGAAAGTTGAAGATAACAATCATACTTTTATGATACCACTCTCATAGTACTTTTTTCCAGATAACAATAAAAGACAAATGTTGTGAATCCCAGTCTATCATCTCACAATCACAATGAACAAGTTACAACAGTTTAAGTTAGCATTTCCTCCCAAAAGAAATATTTTCCCACTTGAAAGGTGGATATTTTTCAGCTGAGCCTGTAATTACCTCTTCAGTTGCCATCCTTCGATCACATTTGGTCACCAGACCATGTTTGTTATATACCCGCAAGATCACAAATATCCTCCACAGCTGAGATGAAACAGAACAACTTGCGAAGTCAGATGAGGCTAACACTATAATAATTCCCATACTCTTCAAATGTGAGCAGAAACAGAAGTGCATTTGAGAAGTTTGAGGCACTAACATTTCACTCTGGCCAGGCTCAGAATATTACCTCTGAGGGTCCAATTTAGATATTCTCAAAAAAAAAGTAGCTCACTTGGCTAGGCAAGCAGCAATCTCTCGCTGAGACAGGAGAAATATAGGAGGCTCCAGAAAGGAGCACAGAGCAAGAGTCAGAGTGCCTCTCTGTGCCCCACTGGGCTTTTACTACCTGTCAAGAAAGTGAAACGACTCAGTCTACTGACCCGCCCATGCCCTCATTCACCCATACCTTTTTTTGTTAATTATTTACATAACTTGCTTGAATAAGCAATGCTTTAAAATAAAGCCTTTAAAATGGCTCACAAAGAACTAATACACATGATTCAGCAAGCCAGCATTCTGGCTCGCAGGTCCACCTGCCCTCAAGAAACAGCAAGGTTAGACCAACCATAAACTTTTTCTCAGCAGAATGGCAAGTTTCCAGATTGCCTGTGTGCTGTAGCTGTGGCAAAGGACAGAAAATGCTTGTGTCACTCCCTCTATTTTACATTAAACTGAAACAAGACTAGAATTTAAATAACTGCACTCAGCAGACACAGGCTTCAGAATGAACAGCCTTGATTTTAACCGTAAAAGTGTCATAACTTCTACGGACTATTCTGCAGACTAGATTTGGGAGAATGTACTAAGAGTGGAGATACTTACACAGTGAAAATCTACTATCCCACTTTACCTATTGATATAAAGGAAAATGAAAGAATGCATTTAGAGGCTGAATCAGGATGTCTCCGAGTGCAATATTTTTTCCTGTATTCACTACGTACTGTACTGAACTAAGTTATTATGATTCATTTGCAAATGGCACGTTATTTATTATTGTAAATGTTGGATGGTCATTCTTAGAAACATAGTTGATGTTATAATATCTGGAACAGGTGCTGTCAAAAAAAACTGCTCAAGAAGTGTCAGTCCCTAAGAATACAAGGAAGAGGGAGAAATCTTCTACAATATAATTTTGTTTCTCTTGAAATATTATTTCAGACACTGATGATAGGGAAGTGAAAAGCAACTAGTCTGACTATTATTTGGGTTTGTGAAAAATGCATACCTAAATCTGAGATTGTTTTCAGATTTTTGATTTTCAAATTGAACATGGGCAAACTGTGGTTGCAAAGTCGTAATTCCCATAAATAACTTAAAATTGATGAAAAAAAAATCTATTGAAAAGACAAATGAAACACACTGCAGGCTATTAGTTCCTATTAAGTACAATAAAACTGGATAAATAAATATCCAAACTCATAGGCCACAGTATGTCAAAGTATCTAATCATACTCCCTTTAGGAAAGTATTCGTATTCAGGCTATTGTTTAAGTATTTTATCAACTTGAGATATAAGTAGCCAGGTGATTTTCCTTCAGAATTTTCCCACATTATTTTCCATACCTGAGAACATGAAAACATTACCTCAGCCAGTTTTCATTAGAGCGTCTAAAATACTTTTACATGATAAACTCATTGGCTGTCCTGGCTAAATACCTCTATGGGTATTCAAACCACAACCCACCACCAAATAACAAGACTCCCAAATGGCAGTCGGAATACAGCTACATAAAAATGTTCCACCAGTTCCTCCTTGCATCAGAACTACTATTACCCTCTGTACCTGAAACCATAGATTTGGACTCTCTAACGTTTAGTTGAAATGTGGACTCAAAGCAAATCTAGTATGGATATCAGCCTACTTACTTCTCTCACATTTCTGGCTACATAATGTTGTAGTCCAATGTGCCAGCTCAGGTAGAATAGAAGAAAAGTGTATTTTTTCCTACTTCCCTTCTTCAGAAAAAAATATATTTCCCGATTTAAAGAAAAAAATGCATATTTCAGGAAGCTGTTAGATATGAAAAATATCATCCCATATGATCACATGATTACAACCACATTATTCTATATTCCATAGAATTTGGATATTCTAGGAATTTTAAATCAGGCAATCAATATCCTGTGGAATTCACAATCTGGAAACAAAGATTCATGGCACTCTGAAGTCCCAAATAACTTTATGTATACATATGGTTCCATAAGATGTAATAGCTTTGTTGAGTTACAGATACATATAGATTTATGTGAATACTGTGTTGTACTGGAACAATAATGTTGTATATGTCGGCCTTACTGAAAAAAAAGATACCATAGGTTGTTTTTGGGTTTCTTCTCTGACAGCTCCCTTAGGAGATAGTACAAAAGCATTTATTATTTATAGAGAAGCCAGCATGTCAACACATTTTTAGATAACACTCAGTGTACTTTTTTCTGTCTAGCAATGGAAACTACAGAATAAATTATATATGACATTTGTAGCTATTCTGAGAAAGTTGGTATTGCACAGCCAGCAATCTACAAATTAGGTATAAAATGTTGCATGGAGGTAATATTTTTTATATGCTGTTGGTGTTGCTAACTATTTCATGGCACTGTCTATATAAAATTCAGATTAAATCTGCTCAACGTAGCCTTCTAAAATCTGATATCTGTCCACTTTGTGCACTTTAAGATGTCTTAAGGTGGTATGCCACATGTGAGGAAGGCTGTATTTTACTTCAAATCCCACAGGTATAGAGCAAATATATTTTGCAATGCATACCATCTGGTACCTGGTTTTTACCAGAGAACAGAGCGTGTTTAATCATTAAATCTCATCCTGCAGTACTTAAATTAATTCATACAGATATGTGCATTTGTCTCCCTGTGGATTTTCCTATCAAAATAACCTGGTTACTTTATGTGACAACAGAAATCTTCACTGGACCAATATCTGCTCCAAGATGCACACATATAAACAACAGGAAGTCAATCAGTTTGTATGGGTGTAAATGTTTACAGAATAATCAGATATGAACAATAACTACATTTAATATAACTATCATATACATGGTAGAGCATTGTCTTCTATTTTTCTCATATGATTTGACTAGCAAATCAGAATTAATTATATTAATGTTAAGGACATACATATGTAGTATTCACCTTATTTTCTCCTGCCTTATAGGTCCAACAACACTAATCAAAATTCAAATAAATAAAACTTTTGTCTAGCACTCTGGATGATTTTGATAAACAAAGTTTTTCCCAAAGAACAAATTATTGTTAGAACTGTTGCTTTATAAACTGCTCTGCTAATTCTTCCCTTCACTGTTTTTTTTTGGCCCTCTTTTATTGTAACTAATAATAGAACAAAACAGGTATTTATATAACCAGGTTAGATTTTTGCCAAATATGTTATAAAGTTTCTTGGAAAAGAGCCCAAGAAGTAAGAGTTCCACAGGAGTTTTTTCCTGGTCTGGCCTTAAATGTTCATGTCAGGAAAAAAAAAAAAATGGGGAAAAAAAAAAAGGAAAAAAAGAAACCAGATACTTTAAAGAACATGAATTTATGACCTGAACAACAATAATAAATCTCATGTACTGGTTAAGAAACCACAATAAAGGAAAAAGTAACACAGTAAACAGATAAGGGTGATTACAAAGGCTAAATAGAATTGTTAGGGTTAGCAAATATTACAAGATATTCTGTCAGGGTAACAGTCTGCTAAGAATTTACATACTTGTGTCACAAGTCAGAAATACTTGCTTCACGGGCACGGAGTAGAAATACAGCAGCATTAATCACATAGATATGTTTGTATGCAATATATACTAAACAATCACAAAACTGACAAAAAAAGGTAACTATTCAGTCCTGTCTTTACTAAGGCTCAAGCCATATTATCAAAGCTGGTCATTGAAATTAGCCTTGCACTAAGATTAATTAACAAGGCACCATACAGCAGTCTCATTCAGATAAGCACAAGAATAAATAAAAACAGAGCAGGTACAACATTTTCAGTTTCTAATGGTAAATTGATACATTAAGCAAACTGGTTAGTTGAATGACCTAGGCTGAAGAGGATTTTTTACCAGTGGAGGAAGTCTTAAATTTCTTTCATACAATGTGCAAAAGGTACCTGATATTTTTTTCACAAAGAAATAGAAAGAACTAATAAGGAAAGAGTCAATAGTCAATTGAAGGAACAGTCACCGTGAAAAGTAGAAACTGATTTTCCCACTTATTTAAAAACAAAAAGTTGCTTACAGTTTTCACAAGAAATCACTACAAGTTCATATGCACAACCATTTTTTATAGAAGTAAAAATAATAATTTCAAGATTATGTTAATTCCTCACTAGGATCAAAACTATATTTCATGGTTGGAATAAGTGGCCCTGCAAAGCTTGTAGTCCACTTAAACCATTTTGCAGAAACTAGAATGCTGCAATTAGATGCATATCTCACTTTTACCCCTGTTATCAAGTTTTCATCAAGTGTTACAGCACTACATATGGAGAATATTTTTGGAATCCCCAGTTCTTTCACCTTCAAGATTTTTGCATAATAAGATTCACTTCTATTCATTTGGTTTTGCTCAGGAGAGCTTGATGAATTACATGTACTGTCATAAGAACCTCAGACTGGATTTAAAGGGTTACTTTTTGCCGGGAGTTTTAGACAGTGGTCATACCCTCCAGACCCATAAACTGGCATTCTTTGTGAGTTCTGGGTCCTGAATTTTAACACTTTCAACAGAAATAAGGCTGGCTTTGTATAGAAGGACCACAGGAAGTTTCACAAATTTCATCATGCAGGAAGAATACATCACATGGTTTTAAGGGAATTGAACATCTACCTTCCCAATTCAAAGTTTCCTCTAACATTTGACATGTTGATAGCAGGACTTCCAGGCAACCATGAGACTTTGAACTGTATGTGATCCCTGAGTTGAGCTGACACTCCTCCATTGTGGCTAATCCTGCACAAGAACAGCTACTTGTCACTCTTCCTTACCTTTTTACAGATGTACAGGTTTAAGTCACTCTTAGACGTTGCTTTATTTTGCCAGGGTATTTGTAGAGTCATAAACACCTCTGTAGGCATAAAGTAGCGAGTTCAATGTTGAAAGAACTGCTGCTATTTTGTTTTCAGTTTACTCATTTTTCTGGAGCACTGTAAGATAGAGAGTAGGGGAAGTATGTGTGAAATGTGTTGAAAAGCAGGCCCTTAACTTCAATAAACTAATTCAGAGAAATAGTTTTTAATATAAGAGTTTAACTTGATAGACAGCCTTAGGAAAGCTTTTGGACCAATTAGTTAAAACTCTCATAAACACTTTCAGTTGCTCAGAAATGCCATGAGTAATATTTTGGTCATTGTGCTTTGTTACAAGGACACCAGGTAGGAGAAGACTTTGAACTACATTGGTGTGATTTCGTAATGTCTAATTTACTTACTAGGCCTTTGGTTTTCCTGTACGTTTTGTTCTAGACTCTGCCAATGATTTTACTGATGTTGGGTAAGTTACCTTTGCAAAATTTTTTCCAGTCTGTCATCCACAGACTGATACTTGCACATAAGATATCAAAAGATAGTCCAGGAAAAAAAAAAGTGTATTTAAAAAAAATAAGCAGACACATTCCCACATACCCAAGGAAGGAAACAAATAAAATAAGTCATATAGGAGCATCTAAAAGTTGCTGCAATTAAGAACATCTGTATTTGACCCTACTGGTATTTTTTTTTTTGCCATTGTTATGTAACATCGAACACATTTTTTTGTGAAACTTCAGCTGAGAATTCTTGGTTTATCACAAGCTTTTAAAAACAGAACAAAATATACTTTGCTTGATCATTTGTCCTTTTATGACAGTGCCACTCTACCAAAACCCACGGAAAACTCATAGATCACAGGTTATACAGTCTCTAAATCACCTGCAGTGGAAAATAATGAAACCTGAGTTCATTTAAGCAGAGGCCATTGAGCCTCAGGAGGACGATACTCAGCAGATGTTAACAGTTCCCTGATTCCCAACCAGGCTCATAATAGTATCTGTGCAGCTGCAGCATGGAAATCTCATGGTGAGAGCAAGTAACAGCAAGAGGTAGAAGAAGAAGATGGCTTACAGATATGTGTACATTTCCTCAGAGTACAGTCAGGTCAGTGGAGTAACTAAATAAGAGTAACTGCTACATTCAACACAAGTGGTTGCACAATATAACCCTTAAATAAAGGTGACTGAATTTTCTCTCACTACGATAGCAAGATGTTCTGCTGTGCCATGGGGATGAGCCACTCACTTTTCTTAACAAGTGTTTCTGTCATCAGTTTTTAAAGCCATCTGAGTGAAGTCAAAATAAGCCTGTGGATAAGCAGATATCAAAGAATGGCCCATGTGGAAGAGAAGACATCTTAATCCATGCAGTGAAAAGGATCTTTCCTTTCGTAAGGACTGTAAAGGTAGCTTAACCACAGAGGGAGTCAATACAACCTCAAATCTTCGCAACATGTATATATATAAACATTTTGATGCATATCTGAGTTTAATGGTAACAAGCAAACTGACCAAAAATGTGACTGAAATAAAAATACAGCTGTCATATTAATTTTGAAGTGTCACAGTTCATATTGACATGAAGTATAACAATGGCACAATATAATAAATTTAATCTGAATTATATTTTTATGACATTGCTTATTTGTAAAAACAGTGCCACCTTGTTCTCACTTGGTGTGTTGAAAATGTGAGCCTGCACTAAATTATTACCTCTTTACACTGGTGAAAGGAAGCAAGGTGCAGACCACAATGGACAACCTGTATTTTAAGCATTTCTGCACATTCTTTTTCATTCAGGTGTTCATATTCTTGTATTTGTTCATGTATGCTGCATTCATTGCACTGCCTTTGTAAGAAGGCAGGAGTGAGCTACAGTCTATTTCACTGTAAACTCAGACCTGCCTTAAGTAATAAAAGAGTGAAAAATTCTGCAAGTGGACAATTGCTGGGATTCTAACAGAACACTTATGAGAAGCATTTCATATGCTCTGAAATACTTTTTTCTGTGTCTGTCAACAGCCATTGAGCCGAAGAATAGGGACTATTATGGAGTTACAAGAGTAAGGAAAGTTAGTTTGTAAGATAGTTTATCATTTGAACTATCCAGATTAATAAAACGAATGAAACTAGAACAAAAGCAACAAGAAGAGCCTATCTATCTCTTCAGGTATTTAAGCTGGTGCAAATCAGAGAGGGTAAAGATTTTCCAGATTTTACGTTTTCACTATCTACTATCAATACCACAGCTGTCAACGAAAATAAAATCATGGAAATTACACTTTAGATAGAAGGGTAACTTTTTTCATCTTTATGAAGAAAACTTTAGATGTAAATTACCCTGAATGCTCAGAAACCCTCCTGCCTTTGCAGAAGGCATGGCATTCCTCTTGTTGATTTAGCCATAGATCCTGATGTCTCAATCTGGGAAAGTAATTTAGCAGATGCCACTGAAGGACAGAAGCTGCTTTGCTGACTGAGAATCAGACCTAATGGTGCTGACAAGTATTGCAGAAGAACCAGCTGAGAGAGTTTAAGAAGTCATTGGCTCCAGTTCTCAGTTCCCCTTCTCTGCAGCAGACTCATCAGGACTGAATTCTGTAACAAATGTGAAGCCAACTTGATCTCAAGTTACTGTGAAATACATTCGTTTAGTTGAGGAAAGAAATGACAAGAAGTGATTGACTAGGCTTGCTAAATAAGCAAAAAATCTTCCATAGTTGCACAGCTCAGCTTCTTCTTTACAAATGCCACCATGTTAGTTAAAACCCCATCTTCAGCAGTTTGAAATAAGTTGCAGGATCTCACACAGATAGAGCTGAGTCAATTTTAGAAGTTTTTCTGTTACGTATTTCTGCTGTAAACTCTGACAGAAGAACAGCAGAATTTCTAAAAAAGCACATCTGTATCCGATAAATGATTTTTATGTGGTCAAAGCTCATAAGCACACCCATAAAAAAGAATAGAGAATGGCAGAGGCATCTTTTGGTAGTTTTGCTCCACAGCTGGGGGGAGGGGGCGTGTCTAGGGATATGGAACGCATTATGAGATGGGGGGAAGCGCATTTCAAGTTTTATTCTGGAATGTTTAGGGGGAAAACTAAAGGTGGGAAAGGGAGTGATCTAGATGACTCGAGGAACAGATGTGGAGATACAGGGAGACAAATCGGCCAGCCAGGTGTAGTTTGTTGGTTGGTATGCTTGTCTGGCCATGCCTTGCACCTGATGAGCTCAGTCTGCCCTATATTTATAGAGTCCTCTCTGTTTCCAAGATGAGAAATTCTTTAGTGAATTTGTCCGTATGGGGGTCTGGATGCTAGCAACTGGAGTCAGACCATGGGTCGGAGGGCCCATGTGCTTGGGTAGTGGTGACTGGAGATGACCCAAGTAATTGAAACCTGATGCCAGCCACAGGATTGGGAACAAGACTTTGAGGCCCAGGTGCCAGCAAGTGGAGGGCACATGAGTAAGTGTATGAGCACTAGTGAAGATCAAGTCAGACTAGCTGGGGAGAGGTTGAAGTGGCTGAAGAGCTGGGGGAGGTGGATGTGTCTCTAAGGCTGAGATGACAGCAGGCTATCAGAGGGGCTGAGAGTCACAGCCTGCTGCTGGAGAGACCTTGGGGTCTGGGATGCTTTCAGCGTGAGACCTGGCAGTGTGTGTATGTGTGTCTTTAAGCACAGGACCATAGGAGAGTTGGCTAGTGAGGACTAGGGGAATCCCAGCCACCTTTGTGTGTGTGTATACATGTGCATATGGATGTCTGTATGTGTCTGAGTGTGGATGTTGGGTCTGCACCTGCAACTGGAGTGGGGATGCAGCCTTGGGGGGTTTGTATGTCAGTCTGATAGTAACTGGGGAGACTGGGATTTAAGGGCAGCTGCTGGGAAGACTGAATGAGTTGTGGTAAAGCGTTGTGGCAAATCGAGTTAAATCCAGTCGGAAACCAGAAATGAATGGTGTTCCCCAGAGTTCAGTGCCGGGTCCAGCCCTGTTCAATATCTTTATCAATGATCTGGACAAAGGGATTGAGTGCACCCTTAGCAAGTTTGCAGATGACAATGAGTTGGGTGGCAGTGTTGGTCTGCTTGAAGGAAGGGAGGCTCTGCAAAGGGATCTGGACAGGCTGGATCGATGGGCTGAAACCAACTGGATGAGGTTCAACAAGACCAAGTGCTGAGTCCTGCACCTGGGACACAATAACCCCATGCAGTGTTACAGGAAGAATGGCTGGAGAACTGTCTGGCAGACAAGGATCTGGGGGTGATGGTTGACAACTGGCTGAATATGAGCCAGCAGTGTGCCCAGATGGCCAAGAGGGCGAATGGCATCTTGGCCTGTAGCAGAAACAGCGAGGCCAGCAGGACCAGGGAAGTGATTGTGCCCCTGTACTCAGCATTGGTGAGGCTGCACCTCGAGTACTGTGTTCAGTTTTGGGTCCCTCACAACAAGGACATTGAGGTGTTAGAGCGCGTGCAGAGAGGGTGACGAGGATGCTGAAGGGGCTGGAGAACAAGTCCTACGAGGAACAGCTGAGGGAACTGGGGCTGTTTAGCATATAGAAGAGGAGGCTGAGGAAAGACCTCATCACTTTCTACAGCTGCCTGAAGGGAGGTTGTGGCAAGGTGGGTGCTGGTCCCTTCTCCCAAGTGACAGGGGATAGTACAAGAGGAAATGGCCATAGGTTGCAACAGGGAAGGTTTCAGATTACACATCAAGAAAAATTTCTTTACTGAAAGGCTGGTCAGGCATTGGAACAGCTGCCCAAGGAGATAGTTGAGTCGCCATCCCTGGAGGTATTTAAAAGTCAGGTAGATGAAGTGGTCAGGGACATGGTTTAGTAAGGGGATAGGTATGGTTGGACTTGATGATCTCAGAGGTCTTTTCCAACCAGATGATTCTACGATTCTATTAATGTCTGAGCCTGACTGCTGGAGAGATCCATGTTGTGCAAGTGTATATATTTCCACTTGCGTGCTTCCAGCCTGCTCAACCAGAGGGGGGAACAGGATGAGGTCCATGTGAAGGTTCTGTGTATCTGTCTGATCTATGTAGCTAGCCGTGTGTATGTGATGTACATGTGTGCAGTGTGTGCATATGCCTACTGGGAATACATGCTCATTCTCACTGCTGCTTTGGCCTAGGTCATGGAGCTGCATCAGCCTTGCTTCTCTCAGGATTATCAGATCCAGCAAAATACATATTCACCTAACAATATAATAAACATTTTTTAGTCAATATCCTAATTCACTCCCCTGTTCCTTTAAAAACTTTAAGTTCCACTCTTCTGGCATTTGTTTTAATTTTTTTCTTGAAAAATTCTGTTTTAAAAAACAGCTCAAAGTATTTCTAGACAATATAGTCAAGAATATACATCTTCTTTGGAAGACCTTTTGAATTTAATCTCTTTTCACTTGAGGATATTTATGTATTTAAGTACATTTATTTTCAGTGCTGAACTGTCCTGGAGCTCTGAGTATACTGAGTGGCAGAAGAAGGAGTTATAAAAAGCATTTAAAAAAAATTGCAAGGAGAAAATTGAATATTATGCTTATTAGAATTAAAAAATACATTTTTATATGCAGTATTTTATTTTAAAATAAAGGGGGGCGTTTTAGAAAATGTTGCCCTTATTTTTTTTATTCTTCATTCTAATTTACACGTGATATTAGGTTCTTTCTAAGTCTAAAGATTTCTATGTTGTATTGACAATTAGTACCCTCATGCTTTCTTAGGGAGAATTCAACTTGAAATATGTATTAATTCTGTAGTGAGTCTGCATTTCTAGATGAATGATCCAATATAAAGAATCTTTTGTGTAAATCTCTTAGCAAGTGAGAAATTACAACCTTAATTTAATTAAATAACTTTCATGCTTTATTAGACTTTTTTTTGCACTATGGATTAAATGCATGAATTACCATGCCAAAGGCAAGCCTTGGTACTGCAGACAGCTGTCTAGCACAAGAAAAATGCTTGATGTCTTGCTGAAGAACAATGATGCCATCCTTGGACAAGCCAGAACTACCTACAGACCTTGCCACAGGTGCTAGTTCCAGGGAATGGCTGCATATGCAAGCTGACAGCCATCTCTGAGAAGTGAGGACAGGGGTGATGTGAAGGACAAGCAGTAATCACACCTTTCCTTCCTGACTTCTCCTTAGCAGCAGAAAACTGGCAACTCCGGCTCTTCCTGCTCTCTCTTCTGTCTTCTGCTTATGCTGCTAAATAGACTGGAGTCAGTTTTGTGTTTTCATTTCCTGTGAGAATTTGATCTGCTGTGCTAGGATAAACTTAGAGGAAACACGTTTGCTTGAATGAGAGTTTTACCTTATGGTGGATAATTGCATGAAGAGTGATGCTGCCCAAAAAAAAAAAAAAAAATCAAGTACTCTTAGTTCTTTTAAAAGGTATACAAGACATACAGTACCTTCAGGACAGGCATTTGGACCAGTGGTCACTCGGGTGTTAATTATATTTAAATATTTGCACATAGGATTTCAGCAGCTTTACAATAGCTGTCACAGCCCTTTAGTATCATTCATAACCTTATAATAGACCAGCGAGGGAAGTTTCTGAGCAAAAGCTATTCGACTAGGAGCAATGATCTAAACACAGCTCCATGTTTATATTTTTGTTTCAGAGGCTCACACATTCACTAAGGAGTCAGTATGGTTAGAGACCTATAGCCAGATCTCCTGTGCACACTATCGACGTGATTCCTTTTTTCCCTTCCATTCAAAGGAGAAGGTCATTGAAACAATTGTGGAAGGAAGCCATAGACTTTTCAGTACTGAGAGGAATCAAATATCCAATGCTGCATAGCTCTTTGCAGTGTTGCAGGGTTTATAGTGATGCACTGTGCCAAAGTGTAAGCTGCTATTCTAATGGCGTGAGAGTTTCAGTGTATCAAATTTGACACCTTTTCAATAAAATAGGCTAAAATTAGAAAACCATATGCTCATGCTGACAAACTAGCTTCACCCTGATGTGTGTTTTCATGAAAGAGTACAGAATGGTCTCAAAGTTTAATTAGTTTAAAGTGAATTCAAAATATTGTATTAATTTGCAGTAGAAAGGTCAAGTTGTAGAGTAAAGAGCAGGGATGAATATTTTCTGCATAATACACCGATTCAGCCACACAGCCTCCATTAATGTTAGTAAGAATCATGCTTCCAAATTTATAAATCATACTAGAAATATTTTTATTTCTCTTTGCTTTTACTGCAGTCTAATAACCACAGTACAGTTAAAGCCCCTTCTCTCTTGACTGCCAGCTAGGCAAAGTTGAAGAGTACAAGCATGCAAGCAAAGCAGACTTTTGTCAACAGACATGTATTTATCATTTGTGCTTCAGTAACCTAAGAAGATGGGCCAATTTCACAATTACACTACAATCTTTGCATCATGTTAAGGAATTTTTAAACAAATGTTTGAAAAAAATGTAAATTAATGATGTTAAAACAAAAATCTCTCAGTAGTCACTGACACTGCCTTTTTGTTAGTAAGACTACAGGTAATGTAAAATAATACCTATTCATTTATGTGTGATTAAACCACAAAGACTGATTTCATTTAGTATGTTATTTGTAGGATAAACATCACTTTAAAATTCTTTTTTTTTTTTATGTCTCCCACTAAGTATTGTGATTTTCTTGGTTGTTCATGCACTGTGGTCTTACTGGTCTAAAAGTAAGTCAAAATCTGAGATACACACATAGCTGAAGGCAGAGAAAATCTTCAGTCTTCACTTACATACAGATTACACAAATAATTGCAGGAGACTTAACTTCTTAAAACAGTAATAATTAAGGTGCTAAATAAAACCCCTCAGATTCGTTTTTCTTAAACTCAAACCCAAAATTCCAAGATAGATAATTGTCTGCTTCATCTAAATTCACCAAAAAAATCCAACCCCTGAACTTATTCGCTGACACTCTTTAAGAACTATAATACCTTAAAATATGAGCAGAATCTCAGTTAATTATGATAATTAAAAAAGAAAAACAGAAAAATTACACATCTCTGGAGGCACAATCCAAATAATAACCAGAATATTAAACTGGAGAATAAATACATCAAGGAAATTTGCATCACATAGAAAAAAAACAAGGATGATATGAAATTAATTATAAAATGTTAAATCCTTTTAGAAATGGATTTCCACCCCTTTTATAAATAGAGAAACCTCACTAGTTTCATAAGACAGCAATATAAAGTGTTTCACTATGGGGAAATTAGTACAAATATAGCAGATAAATAAACTGTTTCCTTGCTCTTACAGATGATATTCCCACTAGCATGTGAGAAAATGGTGATAAAGAGATGAATGCACCTTTTATATACCTATATGTAAACTAAATATTGCTCAAGTACATTTCTTTGTGGGTATTTAACGATGTCAGATGTGAACACTTCCCTCTGAAAAAGTGTAAATATACAGAACAAAGGACATCGTTGGAGTGGCGTGGGTGAGGGAAAGGGACTTTTTTTTTTTTTAAAGAGAAAGTAAAGAAATTCTTAGGGAAGTTATCTTTCTTCAAAACACCTAATTCTCTAGTATGTCACGTGTAGTGCAAATATGGAAGACCCTTTACATTTAAGTTCTTCCAACCAAGCAGTAACTCGATTCATAATGTGTATTCATCACAAGTCACTCTGTAGTGTGAAGCTTTAAGTCTGATCATTCCACCTACATCTGCTAGATCTATGTCAAGTATTGTCTGTTTTCTGATGCGGAAATTTTCTAGTGGCAAAATGGTTTTCATTGCAGACCAGTAACGAAGGATGTGGTGCATTTCAAAAATACTCCAGATACGTTAAAATCACAAAAGCTAGGAGTGCACAAAGGGCCATTGGCATTCATGATGGCTTTTGACAATGTAATATAACATTTAGATTCTTCAAACAAAAAGCTGAAAAATATTTGTAAATAATTTTAGAACTATTTTGCTTACATAAGTGATAATGCAAGGAATCTTTTATATTTGCTCATGAATGTGTTTTGAACATGCTTGTATCCCTAGACTGCATAATAAGCAAAGTAAGTCCATAGCCCACCTCTTTTTTCCTTAATACCTACAAATCTTTATTTTTTTCCCAATTTTGCTGTTATATATGCTTCCTTAATCTTATGTCTTCATAGCCTGTAATTCTAATATATCGTAAAAACATTGTTCAATGTTAATTTTTAAAAAAAAATGTCGGGTCATTGCTCATAGTTGTAAGAATACTTGCCAGTGCATTACTTCCATAGTTTTTTTAACAGTCCCTTTGGATATGTGGCTGCCTCTGTATCCATACCTGAAATTCTACCCAAAATATGGTTATCTTATTTAGGTAGTTTTTAAAAAAACTCTTGTATATATTTTTATATATATATGTACACACATGCATATGTAGAGTTTATTATTAATGCAGGACTATAGGATTATCCGTATGCACTTTTATCATGGGCTGTTGACTGCTGACTTATTTCTCTAGTACATCTTAATAGACATAATATGAAGCACTTCTGGTGCAATTTTCTTCAGAGAGATATTACCAGAGTTTCAATGAGAGGACAGCGGAGTCTAGAATCTGCTGTTAGTAGCTGATATTAACCTAGTATATTTTCTGAAAGCTTACAATAAGATAGAATTTCTGGGAGAAGTGTCCCAAAATTACAAAGGATCGATGTGCAATACAGAAATAACATAATGTCTCCTGTAAATCTCATTAAATAATGGAATTGACTTTACCCTCGGCTAGGAATTGACTTGGTCCCATGGAAAACAAAGTCTCATCGTTGATTTCATGCATACTAGACCAGATCCTAAATGAGGAAAACCTATGCTTATTCTCTCCTTCGTGAATTTCCATTTTTTTATTCCCATTTATATACTTCCACACCAAAAAAATCCTTTATCTCGTTTCACTGAAAGACTAAGGTAGACCACTTATATTTTAAAAAAAAAAGGAAAATCAGAAGAATACAGGGACAATGTTTGTCTGGTCTATCCGCCTGACCTACAAGAAATGTAAGTATTCTTTTAAATGTGGATGAAAAGAGTTCTTCCTCACATTTAACCTTAACATTTCACACATATCTTTTCCTGTGGTGCTACAAAGAAACAGTTATGTCCTACGCTATCAGCTATAATGCAGGACAAGCACTGAGCCCACTTTGCAGTTTCAGAGTGTGTGAAAAAACCAAGTTAGTGACTTTTCTAGCATAAAACAAACTAAAATCAATCTCACTACTTATGCAAATCATTCACCTCAGTTGTTTTCTTCATTCTTCAGATTTTTCTTAAGAAAGATGAAAACTCTTATGCGTCTTCAAAGTCAATGTTCTCTAAAACTGAACTATTTATGTAACACTCAACTCAGCTTCCCCGTGTAAAAATTCAGCTAGTTTTCCTTATAGAAAAACAAATCCTGATTTTTAAAAAATCTTTTTATAGATTATGCATTCATAGTAAAATGGTTCAAAACCCTTATATAAATAGCTTTTGAAACTCACACAGGTTTGAGAAGCACAAGGTCAAGCCTATGCAAGAACAAAATATCATTATTTTATGTAAATTTTAAAATTTCCATGGAACCAATAGCATATTAAATTCTATTGCAGTTTTCCGTAACAGCTTAGTAAACATAATTTTTATGTTTGCACATATGATGACATACAACATTGTCCATCAATACAATGAATAAAACAAATGTGAACTCCATTTTCTTATTTAATGCCTGATTCTCCATAGATGTCAATGGCAAGACTAATTCATTTCACTAAGGCAAGAATAAGACCTAAGTGGACAGTAACATGCCCTTTAGCTTCATGTTCACTCAGTTCTGTTCACGCAACACACTTTTCCATTGCTGTGACAATTTAAAACATTTATTCTGTAAATTAATGGTCAGCTTTCATGCAAACAGTCCATTAGCATTAATCATATTACTCTCACAAGATACATTGACAAAAAAGCGTTTGCAATATTTCTCTTGTCCACAACAAATAAGTAGTTGGTAAGAAATGAAAAAGAAAGGTTAGAACAATTGATCTCTTGACACCATTTCATTTCTCTTCGAAAACATGAAAAGCCATATTCTATTTAGTGCAAATATGGAGGATGGCATTTCTGTTGATCAAAATATGAGGCTTTGCCTACTTTATCACTGATCCTATTGCATAAATTAACATTTGTATTTCCTTACATGTGTCTCTTAGGAAAATTCTGAAGAACCCCAACTTACTGGAGTACAAAATGTCCAACTGCATAAAATGATTCAATGAACTTACTCACTGGCATTGACTATTATAAATAAATCCTTTCCTGGTTTCATCTAAAGATTTCTAAGGTTTTAAAACATTACAGCTATCAAGACATGCACCTTCACTAGAGTTTGACTAAACGCTCTTATGCAGCCACTTAAAATAACTTGCTTCTGCCTAACAGGAAATTATACTGAACCTGAACCAAAACCCAGTGAATTCAGCATGTTTTTTTTCCTTCAACTTTAATTGGCACTGAATCAAGACCTTCGCACACAATCTCTCATTTTTCCACACTAAAACAATGCTTATGACTGTCAAACATTTTTCCCTTCAATATATATTCAAACGGAGATTTTGCAAACCATCCCAGGATTCTGCAAAATCAAAATCAGACTCGGATTTGTGTGTCAAATAATAATCTTCAGAAGCTTGTTATATTGCAGATGGAGATTTTAGCTGCCACATTGTCCTTCTAAAAATAACATGCAGTTTTTCAGTGATCATGCAGTCAACTAGCAATATCAGTGTGCATTTATATCACAAAGAATCATTTGAGAAATCTATTTTTATAGATTTCTATAATCAAACTGGAAGTTAATACATAAGGAAAAATATTTTTTAAATCTTTAAAAACATGACACATCTCAAAGTGTTTTTATGTTTCACAGTAGAAGGAAAAAAGATCACAGATAAAAGTGATAATGAACACACTATTTAAGAATCAATTAACATATTTTTAGTGACAATGCTGGCAAACCACAAGAATGGTTAAGGTCTTTACTGTAAGCCAAGAGGAAAAGCTTTACCTCCAAGCCAAAATACAATCAAATCCATTTTCAGGCTTGAAATAAAACATAATCAAAAGGCCATTTGTGACCTTGACCCCTGTCTCCATCTTATGTTATAAGCTAGCCCAAATTTTTCAGCACCATTTCGTCCCTTTTCTTTAAAGGGCAGACACTATTTAGTTAGGAATGTACTTTTATATTTTTTTTAGTCCTGATCCAACTCCTACTGTTGCCAGTGGAATATTTTATGTCGAATTCAGTGGGAATTAAATAAGATCCTTCAATAAAACTTAGAATCCTATATTAAATGGTTGCTGTTAACAGCGGTTTATTGATGACTGCCCAATTGGCTTGGCCATAAATTGATGGTACACGAACCTTGAATGAGCAGTAAGGCAGAAAAGCTGAGGTTACTGTTTGGATTCCCTGATGAAAAGCTGCAATTGTTTCATTTATAGTTAAATGTACTTTGGCAATTCCCAGAGTGGCCAGTGGCCAACTGTGTTGCCCTTAGTGTCAGCAGAAAGAAGGCTGTTGGTGTCAGTGGGCTTTGGATCAGGCTTTAAAAACAGAGAAAGCTTGCTTAAGGAGGAAAACAGACATAACAAATAGTCCTGATTTTCCAGGTTTTGTCACTTAGAATTTAGAATATCAAGAGGACACTTTGAACCCTGAAGAAAAATGATTATAAGTCAATTATTTTGACCCCACTGTTTCTACAGTTATATACAATAATAAAGAAGAACAAATGTCTCTGGCTTACAAAAAAAAGGCAAGTACTTTATTTATCAATAGAGATTTTAGTTGCTTGTTACACCATTGCAATGACTAAACAAATAGCATAAAATAAATAAAGGACAGTATAAAATCACTTTATTCCAGCTGGTATCCCAAGACAACCTTTTGACTAAGTACAGAGTTAGATGTTCAAGTATGGCACTTATATAAATAAGAGCAGAGAGAAGGTGACATATTCACAGTTAAAAGCAATGAACTCTGTTCCTTTGGTATATGTTTCATCATAGGTGATTGTAGGTAAATACATAACTTGGCTGGCATGAAGCAACTCCATCTTCTTCATGCACATACTAGGGAATGAACTGAAATGTATTGATATCTTCTGCAGATCACAACTAACATAAAATGATTAAGGTCTCTGGTGTGTGTGTGTGTGCTGACAGGCAAATAAAAAAAATGGCAAAATTATATTCAGAATTTATTGTTTAGCGTAACTAATTGATGCACAAACTATGATAGGAAATAGCTATTAATACACACCAGGAATAAACTCTGTGATTTAAACAAACAAAATAATATAAGACATCTGTGAGATAGGTGAACGCAGATATACTGATTGAGCTGTGGTCAGGTTTCCTACAGTGCAATTACCCTCCTTTTAAAACATGCCTACATCTGCATATTGCAACAGTTTCCCCCATCCCATCCCGCCCCATATAGAGTATCCTTGAGGATTTTTAATATGAACATTCTACACATGTACAACAATTAGTCAGACAGTCCAAACTGTAAACTTATCCTAAGGACAACCAAAAAGCAGCTCCACCGACAGATAACACCCAATCATTAGAAAGAAAAGTAGTAATAATAGTAGCTGTGCTGTAAGGCTAGATCAAGCATGGGTTTGTAGCTGTTTTCTCAGTCTTTTACATAGCACTGCATTTTGCAGCTAGTTCAGTAAGTGCAGATCCAATACCTTAATGGCTTTCTTGGTGGTTTGATAAAATGCTTGCCTAAGCAATGTACCTTTCTCTAATGGTGTCTGAGTCTGTTCCACCTGGCACAGTGTTTCAGTTCTGTCAGAGCCTCACACATAAGCTGAGTCACTTGACTGAGTCCTGCCAAAGTTAGGCATGCTCATTCTTGGCAGATCCTTATTTCTGATTTCGTATATGGATTTCCTTTTTGCCTGTACTCCTCTCACTGCCATTTTGATCTTTCTCCAGCCCAAGTGGTTCAGTTCTGCCAAATTGAGCACCACACAAATCCCACTGACAGCAAACATGAATACCAAGAATACAGTCTTCTCAGTGGGTCTAGAGACATAGCACTCTACTTCTTTAATGCAAGGGTATCTGTCACATTCGTACATGGAAGGGACATTGAATCCATACAGAAAATACTGTCCCACTAAGAATCCAATCTCTAGGGCATTTCGAAAGACCACTTGGATGATATAGAATCGCGAAATGCCTTCTTGCCTCCTCATCTTTGACTTTGTAGTTCTGATAGCAGGATTGGGGATTTCCTTCACTTCTAAGCAGTCTGGTTCTGCCTCTTTGGTGGAGTTCTCAGTGTTCTGCAGCACCCCATTGACAATCGTGTTCTTGATTTTCTTACTGTCCTCACGCTTCATTGAATCCTGGTCCCTTTCCAGGGTGAGGAAGACAGTGGAGTACCTCCGTTCCCTCTGCTTAGCAGACTGGTGAACAGAGTACGTTATGAAGCAAAGGCTGGGAGTGCACACCATGATGATCTGGAACACCCAGTACCTTATATGAGAAATAGGGAAAGCCTGGTCGTAACAAGCCTGGTTGCAGCCTGGCTGCAGCGTGTTACAGACAAACATAGTTTGCTCGTCATCGTACACCGTCTCCCCTACAATGGCCACAATGAGTATCCTGAAGATCACCACCACAGTCAGCAGGATCCTGGAACAGAGAAGCCCGTCAGTGCGCGCCGCCGCCGCGCGGCCGGGAACTGTCCAGTGCTGATCGGGTCCCCAGCCGCGGCTCCCCCAGCCCGCACCCGCCCGGCGGCGGCGGCACCAGCGACCGGCGGCGGCGGCCCCGCTCCCAAGTGGAGCCTACGCGGCACCGCCTCAGCGCGGCCATGGGAGCTCGCCGCGGTCAGAAACCACCACTGCCCCCCGCCCCGACCTTTCTGTGCAGCACAAGTGGCCGCTGGGGAGCACAGGAGGCAGCGGCAGGGGAGTCGCTGCGGCCGCGGGACCGTGGTGGCGGCGAGATCTCCCCGACAGCCACTCGCTGCCCCGTGGCTCCTCGGGGACAAGGACGGTGGCGTCTGCGGTGCCGCTGCGTCTCGATCACCCGTGCCGCGCACATACACACACACGCACTGGAAGCGAGCACTGCAAAGAGCTCCGCACGAAGGGTGCTCCGCTCGGGTGGGACCCGGGGTGAGCCCCCGCCCCGCCGGGACAAAAAAAGGGTGCCCCCCGTGACCCCGCAGCCCTTACCTCCCTATCATAGTAGAATGCTGCTGCACGGCAGCTTCCAGTAGCCTCTCTAGAATAGTCCATTCCCCCATCGCTGTTCATCCGGAGACAAAGACTTTGGCAAGCGGAGGGGATCTCTTCACTTCTTCCTCCCTTTTTTTTTTTCTTTTCCTTTTTTTCAAGGGGGAGGAAAAAACCAACCAAAGAGCAACCTTTCTCTCTCTTTACCGCAGCCCGGTGGCGGGAAGCCGGCTGGAGCCCGCAGCTCTGCTGAGACTTCCGGCTCGGCTGGCCTGGGCTGGGTTCGCCTGGGCTGGGCTTAGCTGGGCTGGGCTCGGTCGGGCCCCCGCGGCGAGTGCCCGGCCCTCTGGTGCTGCAGATTCGCGGCGCGGAGGCAGGCGGCGAGGCTGGCGTTTTAATGTCTTGCTGCCTCTAATCTGCCTTTAAGTAGTCTCCGCTTGCGTCACTGACAGGTTGGTGGAGAGCAGCCAAAAGCAGCGCTCGGATTTTCTCATTTTTTATTATACCGGTGAATATAAATAAATGCAATAGAATAAATGAAATAAATAAGTGAGGAGGCGGAGGAGGAGGAGAAGGAGAAGGAGAAGAAGGAGAAGGAGAAGGAGAAGGAGAAGGAGAAGGAGAAGGAGAAGGAGAAGGAGAAGGAGAAGGAGAAGGAGAAGGAGAAGGAGAAGGAGAAGGAGAAGGAGAAGGAGAAGGAGAAGGAGAAGGAGGAAGGAGGAAAGAGGAAGAGCTGCCCCAGCCGGCGCGAGGCTCGTTGTGCAGCCGAGTGCCTCCTTGCCAGTGGGCTCCGGGCGGGCACACACAAACCCCAAGCCGGGAACGGGCGCTGCCTCTCGGCCGCCAGTTTGAAAAGCGGCTCTAGGGCGTGACCGTGGCACCGTGGCCCCTCCAGCCACCAACGCCCAGCTACAGGGAGGGAATCCCAGGGACTGAGAGAATTGCTTCTCTCCCAAAGACCGACTGTGTTTTCTGCCGCTCACAGAACGGCGGTGTCGTGCAGCAATAACCTTACCTGTCAGAACTGCTTACCTTTGGAAGACGTTGGACTTACAGCTGCATCTTTATTCTGCCCTGATTATAGGTATAAGAGGCACTAAGGAAAAATGAAACAGTGAATGACTCGTTTCAGAGAAACCTGAGACTGAAATTGGATTTCAGCTAAGAAAGACACCAAGCCTTCACACAAAGCACCTCTAAACAGTACAAGAATAAAGCATCTTGAATAAATTGCTGCATTATAATTGGTCCACGTATTTTATTCCTATAAACTACTATACTGTGTTTAAAATATTTTTTCTTTTACAGACGTCCTAAGACTGTACTTGAGACACCACCATACAATTCTACACAAAACATTGGCATCAATTGGAATTAAATATTCTCTGGTAAAGAAACATAAAAATGTATTCTATACATTTCCATAACAATGAAGTATAGCTTTATACATGCTGTTATTTTCACTCAACAAATCTCATTAAAAAACAACATAAGAAATACTTCAGTCAGTCTGATTATAATACTCCTACTGTCAAACTCAGTAAAATCAGTCTCTTTCAAAAGCAGAGCTGCTCAGGCCATTATAAATGGTGTAATATTTTGTTTTCTTTGCAGATCTCTTGTGAACATATTCCATGTTGCATTAACAATATTAAGTGTTTTCTGAATAGATGAGACCATACTTCTTCTGCGCAGAGGGATCTGTGTGTTTTAGACATGCCAAGGTTTGTTGTTTTTTCATTTGGAATGTGTAGATGGTCTCTGATTCACATGATATTGGGTCATTTATCTGATTGGATCCCCAAACCTTTGAATTAGAAAAGTATCAAAGAAGCGAAGATCAATTAATACCTCTGTTTGCTCAGAAACTGATTTTTTTTTCTTCCCTAATCAAGAGTCTGTGAAGAAGCATTCAATAATCTGGATTGTTTTCTTCCCACAATATTGGAATTACTGGGAAGACTTTTTCTCCTTAAAATCTGACTCCATTCTTCTTGAAAGCTAGTTCTCACAATTCCTGCCTTCTTTTTTTTTTTGCTTGTGGTCTGTAAAACTTGCTACTGTAGCAAAAGAACAAAAGGAAGAGATTGCTTCTTTAGTTTTATGAGGACAGTAGTAACTATACAACTACCCTGAAAATGGAGTACCTTATATGGACCCCAAAGTGTCAGCTGTTTGGAGATGGATCTGAAAATGAGAGAATTCAAAGCAGGAAAGCATATATAGAAGAAGAGAGGGCAGGGAATATGCTAAGAAGCTAATGATGATAATCCCATTTAGCAAACCAAACAGCAGAGAGGGTAACCCATGACTGAAATTACTGAAGTGAGAAAAGGAGACTTTGGTTCATAGATATATATAAGAATTTTTCCAAAGGACAGTTGATGTCTAGCACTGGGACAGAAAACCTGCTTATCTGAGATTTTAGGATTGGTAAACAAAAAGGAATTAAATTCTGAACATATCAGACACTGGCCTATGAATGGACAGTTAGTGCATGAATGGACAGTCACTGTTATGAAATTACTTTTTATTTGGAAATGGTTTAAAGTTCAATACTTTCAAGCCTGGTCTTATGGGAGTTGCATCTCATTCGGAAATAGCTGACCCCTCCTTCTTTAACAGTAACCTCGTTTCCTGCTACAAGCCATGTTCACATGAAGGTTTCTTGGCCTTAGACTTGTGAAAGTATATTGAGTTTCAATCCTAAGTGAGTTTGAGAAAAAAAGGTAATTTCAGTGTGAGAGACTCTTTCATGATGCTAATATACATTTTAATTGACTGGAAAACTTCGAGGAGTTTGATATATCTCAAAACTACACATACAAATTCTAAACTATGAACTACTCTCCTTAATTTGAGCCCTGACTTATTGTCAAAATAGAATTAATAAGAATCAACACGATGTTCACTGAGTGTTTAGTGCAACAGTGAAAGGTGTATGAACATGTAACTATTTGCATTTCCATTATCCATTACACACATAACAGCAGCCTGTGCAATCATCTGACAAATTGTCTAAATCACAAAGTGCTCAGACTATCTGTAGCCATGATTGTAAGAGAGAGTTGTAGTCATAAGAAGATTTTCAGCTTCTAAAAGTTCATCTTAGGTTTTACACCATTCCCCTGGATGCTTCAGCCTATGGTAAAGCCAGGATTTGCAGAGCAGCAAGCTGCCAAGAATGGTGTGGAATGTATATTGCACAGTGTGTGGTATTCACATTAGAAAACCATACCTATGATTCATTCAGGATTATCAAAGCTTTGTGTCTCGCATCTTACAAAGAATCACTTTGTAATGAAGCAGCAATAACAGCAGGGCCAGCCTTGTCTTGATCAGTAATTTTTGTCGGTTGCATATAAAGGAAACAAAACCAGCTTCCCTCTCCACACACACGCTTTTGGGTGAGAGGGTGTATTTTTCTTTTGTTTGCTTTGCATTCAAAGAGGATGAGTATTCCTGTACAGACAAAATTCAGAATAAACTCTGTCATTGCAAAAAGAAACCTTCAGAGTGTGCATTTGTTCAAAGATACTACTGCTGCAATATTAATTCATGATAAAATAATATAGACTGAGCTGATCTTGGATTAGGTCTGGAGAATGAGACTGTATGTGTCCTCAGTTTGATGCCAAACCAAGGTTAATCTGTCTCTAAGAAGCTGTAGGCCAGATTCTCTCTAAGAAATCCAGCCCTTTTGCCCTGATCTAGTTTTGTAAAAGGTCCAGAGAGCAGTAAAATCTCACAGGCTGCACATTCCTGAAGTATGGAGCAGATCACACTGGTAGCAGAGCTGACACATCTGGCTCTCCTGTCAGACCCCACGCAACCTGGATGTGGATGGTATGACTGGATGGCATGATAGAGAAGCCACATGCCTAGTACCATACCCGCTGTCAGACCACACAGTGCTAAACCACAGTACTCCTCTGCTTCATTATTTGTCGTACTGAGGTGAACAACTGGAAAAGAGAATCCAGATCTTACACGAGCTTTTCTCACATATTACATCCTTTTAAAGATATGTATTCATCCTGCATTTTCTAACTAGTGTCACAGAAGAGAGATTTTTCAGGATTGCTTTCATAAAGCAGTGCAACTTTCTTTGGAAGACTGACATGATGAGTGCTTCTTTTCTAATAGTGTTTGGTGTAGTTCATGAAATCTAAGTCATTAGCTACTGAAATAAAAATGCTGGTTTAAGACCTCTCATAGCCATCTGCTATGCTCTGTTTTCATTTGCTGCCATGTGTGTATTAATGAAATGATTACATCAGATTATATCATTTATTCATAAAATCATCTAGGTCATCTGATTCCACCTACACTTTCTCTCTCACTAAAATGAGCATTTGTGCGTGTGTTCTTCCCCCACTGTAGCAGTACAATCCCAGCTGCAGTCAGCTGCTACATGCATCTTAATAAGAAATCCCTCTCTGTTTCTTTTTCTTAAAGGAAATTCCTTCAAACGACAACTCCAGTGTTTCACACCACAGAAAGTGCATTTTTCCTACAGTTTGAAAAGGAAAGACTTCCCAAAAGATACAAGATCTTGAGGTACTAATGACTTCACCCCTTCAGAAGAGAAAGTAATATCTCAAAAACAGTAATTTTGCTACCAGGAAATATGTAGCACACTTTTCAGGTCTGGTCAAGAGTATTTGTGTCAAAACAGTCAATAGGAGGGCAATCACTTGTGCTCCTTCTTGTGAGGGTGGAATAGAGCCTGCACTTACACACTTCATACTTGAAAAGCGCAAGGTGTTGAGTGCACACCATTCAGGTCTTTCTGTAACACATAAACAGACAAAATACTCGGTTATCCTAATAATCATATTAAGATTCTATTACACATCAGGGGTTCATATCTTTAGCAAATCAATGAATGTTTTCAGTAAAGATTGAGTAAATCTATGAACATTCACAAGCTTTATAAGTGAGGGCCGGGCCTATAAGTTGTTGAATTTCCGTAACTGTTCCTTCCAGGGATGTTAGTATAAGAAAAATCTTGATGGGTGCAGTATGAGGGTATTGAGTAACTATGCCACAATTTTTTGACCCAAGACACTACAAAATATCTAAATGTAACTGCTTCAACTATGAGACAGATGTTGGACAAGGAAGAGTGTGAAGGATTGCATATAAACAGATTTAGTACCTACAACAGGCATTGTAGGGATACAAAGAAACATGCATGTACTAAGATAATAATAACCCAAATATGGGAATGAAAATAATTTTTTTATTGATCAATTTTTTTTTATAGAGCCTATTTTTAAAAAAATACATATTCAAAAAGATATGCAGTGCTGTATAACCAATTAGTGCATTATGGTAAAAGAAGAGACAATTACACAGCCACTATGCTAGAAACAATATGGAATATTGGTGAGACCCAGTTTTAGAAACCTTATTTTCCTCTTTTCCTTTTAAAGCAAAAGGAGTCGTAAATTGTAATCGGAACAAACAATGAAATTTAATGATAATAATATATTTTTTTAAAATCAAAAATAAAATTATTTTTTATTTGTATTATAACATCTCCATCCCATGGTAGTCAATTTTTATGGTACTAATGACAATTCCCACTGACTTTAGTGGAGCCAGAATTTTAAAACCCTTAAGACCTAATTTACATCAGAACATTTTTACATCTTTAATGGCAGAATGCTAATGATTAGAAAGCTTGTTTGTGCTTCAGAATACTCAGAACAACAAAAAATAAGATCAAATAATAAGAAGAGAGACCTCTATATTGGAACTCTACGCAGTGTTTTGATTCTTCTTTTATTCCGTAGGAGAAAAACAAATATTTATGAGAAATCATGCCTCAGTATTTCAGTAAGAATATATTACATCAGGCATTTTTTTCGGACCTATTGCTTTGCTTTGCCTTGTCTACATTTGTCTTCATCTAAATGCTGAATCCCTGTACTCAGCTGCTTTCAGTTCAGTGATGTGATTTACAGCAGAGTTGCTTTCCTTTGTTTTGATTCTTACACCACCATATGTCTTCAGTATTCCTGGTGCCACTCACTCTCATCCTCTCCCTGTCCATCTCACCAGTCTCAGAAAGGAATTCACATTACATTAACGCATCCCTTCAGAGGCCAGGCTGAAACAATCCCTCGAAATAACTAGGGCAGTCAAATGATTGATTCGAAAGTAAACTATGTCAGCAAATGGCAGTGAAAAGCAGGAGCTCAGTAAGAAATGCTAAAGCTTTTTATCCTTCTGTAATTCAAACATTCTACAGTTACAGTAAAAATGGATGAAATATATTTGCTATGAAATCCATTATAGCTATATAAGGTATAAATGCATACACACATGTGTGTGTGGAAATGAATGTATTTATGTATGTGTTTTATAATCACTGTCTATTTGCATGACAGACTGCCAAAAGAAATATGAAATAATATTTACCAGAGAATTCCTCAGGAAGTTCTGTTATCTAGGAAACCTAAAACATTACTGACGTGATTTAATTGGCTTGTGTGGGGAGAATATACTTAAATTCCATGTGATTTTAGACTTTATCCCAGGTAAAGCCCTACGTAAAAGCTATTGTGTTGTCTTTCCAGTGATATTAGTATATGTGGGTCGAGAATATGCAGTAATGGGTTTAAGAGAGTAGAGTTCATGGAATATTGAAAAAAAAATCTTTAAGTTAATTTAAGTCTTGTAAACATTCAGTAGTGTCATTTTTTTAGTTTACAGTCTTTAGTATAGTCTATAGATCTACACACTTTCACTGAAAAATACTGATTCATAGACTTAGAATATTTTCCCAGACCCATCTCAATCATGAATATCTGGCGTTTCACAGGTGGTGATTTAAACTGGCATTTTTGTGAGTTTAACAACTGTCAATAACAAACAGCATCTTCTTAGTGTTGCAGAGCATGCTCTGTTTTCAGAACACAATTTGTTAATCTTTCCTAAACAAACAGTTTTCCAGGATAAGCATGTTGTTAAATTTTTGTAATGTTTCTGTTACAGAAAGGAACAAACCCAGATTTTGATTATCAAAATATTCTATGAATAAAACCCCCTGATTTTCTGGAGTTGTGATTATGGTACTCAATTTATTTATACCACAGAAAATTGAAGTGTTTATCTATAGATTTTGCAAAAATTTTCATATGGTGAAATAATTCATAAATATATTTTCCAGAATCTATTAGATATTGTCCATTTTTTACTATGCTGCAGGAAAAAAAATGTGACACAGCACGAGAAAAGATAAATTCAGTCATTCATAAAACATTGTAGAACACCTATAATTGTGCATGACTTATTTCTGTGCTCTGAAGAAAAAACCAAATCAACATTATGCATAATGTTGCTATGGTACTGCAAGTTACAGTTTATTTTTCTAGATATCAGTGAAACACACGTAATTTCTCACATAGGTCAGAGTTGCTCAAGGGCTGCACTGATTTGCAAATATCCTATGCAAATCTGTCCTCACTTTAACCAGATTTTTACTTTGCATTTTATATTTAGAAGCTCTGCTTTGTACCTGTTTGCAATCTCTTTCACATTTTCCTGTAATAAAGCGGGGACTGTTTTCCCTAGGGAAACCTATCTCCCAGTGATTTTGGGGGGGTGGTTAAAAAAAAAAAATCATGGCATCTTGCTCCATGATTTCTTTAATCTAAAGCTGTGTCTGTCCAAACAAGTGGGAAACAGTGTGGAAAGATGTACTGTTTACCCTATCCACATCTTCCTTATTGCATTCCCAGGAGTTTTGGGGGCCTGGCACAGGCCGGTTGGTTCACACTAACAACAGTGCCAAGCAGCTTGAGTCGTCCCTGGGTACCTTTCTCTCTAGTGCTTGCCCAGGTCTACATCCAGCTGAGGATCTGAGGGAAACTGAAATTCTCCATTACCCACCTCTTGCCAGACTGAACACCCAGTACAGATCCTGAATCATAATATTTGTCATTGAACTTCAAAGGCTATATCAGAGTGAGAACAGTATCGTGTATTTATACTTACATGAAAGTGAGTGAATATTTTATGTGTACAATTTTATCAGCTATTGTTCTCTATCAATTCATAAGATTTACTACAAGTACCAGATCAGGTTTTATCTACATTTTTTCATTTTCAGATTTCAAAGTATCATCTCCTACATTTGTATGTGTATAGCTGCTGGGCACACAATAAACAAAACACATAATTTTATTTTCTTCAGTCACACCACCAGAATACCTCCATTCTGCACACAACTTCAGAACAGACTTACTCAGGCAAATCAGGAAGGAGGTCACACCTCCTGACATGGGGTGGTAAGCCTCCCTTTCCCCATCCAGATTCATGTCATTTCCATTTTCAGCATGGATCCATGATGGAAAATAGGCTTTCTTGTGGCTCTTAAGCTTTAGATTTAATAAAAATTTTCACATGTTTAGAATAGATTAAAACTGCACACACACAAACCATTTGCACAGGAATGTCAAGGCCTCATATTGAAACACAGCTATACAGGATTTTCACAAAAAACAGGCCTCTTCTGATGTTGATGAACAGAAACCAGTAGATGTCCAGCCCATATTTCACCATTATAATTATATTCATCCTATAGTTTCAGTAGGAAAAAAAAAAACAGAGCAAAACAGGCAAGTGACTTGAAATATTTACTGATAAACACTTAAAGATTTGACGTGTTTAAAAAATATGTCAATAAGTAATGTGTCAATTTGTTTCATCAGTGTTGTTTGATATCTTTCATTATTTCATGTATTTCCATGAAGCAAGGGATTTATTTTAGGGTAGAAATTATATTATAAATAAAAAAGACTTACAGGAATGCTAGCGCAGTGGGGGAGAGAAAAGAAATGACAGTCAAGTCCCCACAGGGCTTTAAATATTTGTGAAGCATATTTAGTTTAATTAGTTTAATTACTAGCTATCAAAGTCCAGTGTCATGCTACCTGAAATGTCAGTGTAAACTGTTCCTTGGGCTTGAAGGTGTGTACAGCAAAAGTTAATGTGTGAAATCCAAATACGGCTGTCACAAAGACAGACAAGGCATGAGAGAAAATATGAGCTCAAATATAGATCAATTAATCCAAAGAACACCAACTAGACAGGTGGATGAATCACACATACTGTGCGGACAGAGTTCCTGTTGAATGGAAAATGCACTTAATAGAGCATGTTTCACTGTGAAAGAAAATGCAGACCACAAACTAAATTAAACCGGGTGGCAAGCTTCTTACCTGCATCGTGATTATAGAAACATCCTCAAGCAGAGAACAGAAACTGAGTTTCCCGTTTCATAAGGCCTCTCCTCTTGTGATTAGCCCTTCTCACTAATGTGGTTTTCTTCAATTTTTAAGATGACTTTGGAAAAAGAAGGTACAGTGTAGAGCAAGACATGATAAAGAAGAGCTATCCTTTCTTTTCATTGGAACGGTTTGTCAGAGAAATATGTCAAATTAATATATCCAAATAATTAAATAAAAGAAATGTAATTGTTCCTTTCTCTGGCAGCAGGGAAAAATGGTCTTTCCAGAACTAGGAAGCACTGATATACTTGCATCACTGGGCAGTGATGATTGTCCTGCAGAGAGGATATGACCTATCACAGCTGGCTTTGGAACAGATCAAGCACACAGCTACAATGGCTATGAATAACTTGTCAAATTACTTTTAGTTTTAATTAAGTGAATGTGTTAAGTAGGAAAACCAAATCACAATGCACACAGAAAAAGTAAAGTAGCACCTTACTCAAAGCCTAAGTGATCTTCTGCAACTGCATAGCATTACATTCTTACTTAAAAAAACAGAACTGTTTCTTATGTTTGAAATTTATTATGAAAGTCATCTTCTCACAAGTCAAAAAGTACATTCAGAAGTACACAGCTACTTTTCTGACATAAAACCTCCAGCATTTTAGTGGACCTAATAAACAATTTAAAAGTAGTACATGATTGCTAGCATTTAAGTTAACTCTCAGCTCCAACATCAAGCTGCACTAGAATCTAGCCCAAGAAACATAATTTCAAAAATCCACACTAAGGGCCCTTTCACGAAGACAGATCTAAAATGTCATTACTTGTCTCTTTTCAGCCACTATATTCAATGGTTAGTTAGAAGCATGCACAGAAGATTTAAACCATGGGAATAAAAAAACAACCCCATCTATTGAGGAAAATATCCATATCTTCATCTACTAGTCCTACTAGTACCACTGGCTTCAAAACAAAAGCAATTTATCCGAGGTGAGAATTTGGCACTTACTGTTTTTCTATGACCCTAAGAATACAGTGCAGTGTTTTTGTTCTACATTTAAGTTATATCTGAAGTTTTAGTTTTCCAAAGCAATAACATTGAAGCAAAATACATTCCACTTTTCAAGAGATATTTAAAAGGTCAACTTATCTATGATTTGAGTGAATTATAAATTATTTTAGAAGTGACTGAAGTTGGATACAGTACTTGCTTTCGCTAGCATATTCTCCTCTGTTACTTTTACTAGGCAAATTGTGCTTATGGAAAGACTAGGGAATTTGGGGGGGGAAGGCATGCCAAATGAATGTGAAGAGTTCATGTCAAGGACTGACTTGTAGCATGCAGGTTTTGTCAATAATCCAGGAATTTCATTATACACTCTTCAGTGCCATCTGTTGTAATCAGATGCATTCAAAAACTCCGGAGACAATCAGATAGCCAGTGTCAGCAGATCTATGGCAGGGAAATTATCTAACTCTAGGCTCAGGTTTATTCTGCAAGGGTAGAATCCCATGAAGGAATCAAGTACACGTAATTGCCAAAGATTAAAAAGTCTGTCACGACTATGGATACATTATTTCAACATTTTGCTGCACTTTCTTAAACTGTAGCAAAATACCCTTTACATAACTTAAAACCTACAAGAATTAATGCTTAGCAACACTGCACCTCCACCAGTTAAGCAGGCATAGAACTGCACCTGTGGAAAAGACTTGAGGACCCTGTGAACCTGAAGAATATGTCAAGAAACAATTTTTTCTAAAGTATAAATGGGATTTGGGTGCCTAGAGTACAGAAACCAAACAGAGTCAGACAATGGCAAAGCCAGTCTCCAATGCTCTGGTGGCTATAGAGAAACATTTCTTATACAAAAGACTATTTGGTCTAAATAGGCAAGATAAAGGAAAAGAATAACAAACTTTTTCCCATTCCATATTGAGAAATTCCTAGCTATTAGTACCTGCAATGCATTACCAAAATATAGAAAGCTGTAGGTTTAGCAAAGCACCACCTGCAGTTTGTTGGGTTTTGCACAGCAGAATTTATCTGTTCTGTGGTATTTATTTATGGCATTCTCTATACTTAGATTGGCAAATGCCACAAATACCGTGATAAATTTAACCACTGTGAGTGATAAATGTCAAGCTTTTAATAGCACCTATTGTCTCTGTCACCACACAACCCTATTTGGAAATTACACAATCACAATCTCTCTATTGTTTCTTATATAATAAACAGTCTTTATGGTATTTTAAATAGCAATTTGTTTGCTTTGTACAATATATATGGCCAGAATGAGCAAAGTCACCCTTTGTATGTCTTTTGGCAGAAATAAACACCTGCATGATACTACTGATAATTTCATATGCTGTTTATTTACCAAAATAATGTCAGAAGGTAATTTCATGTTTCTGTTAGGTGCCTGTACAATGGGCTGAATTCATGGTCTCAGTTGAAATTACAGAGCAGAAACAAATTTGTCCACCTCACTGATGAAAACAGTTGACATTACGTTTGATCAGAAAGAAAAATCTACAGAACAAATCTACAGAACTATCATAACAGCCATCAAACTAGAGAATGTGACACAAGACTCTGCATATTTACTTATTCTCTGCTTGACATTAGGCACTTTTTACAATTTTAGCAATATGTGATATATTCAGGACACATCCGAAGAACATACCTCTGTGGCACTTTGACTGTAGGGTGTGAGAAAGAAAATTTCGTGTTATCTCTAAAAACATTTCAGTTCTGATCTTTTCTCAAAATTCCAAAGTTCTGAGGTTTTATTTTGAGCACAAAACTAAATCAGGATTTCTCTGATAGGAATCAGGCTACAAAATGTCCAGATTTTGTCTTAGTCAAATATCTCTGTGAAGTTTCTGACACAAAATATTTGTCCTTCCAACTTCAACTATGCAAATTTTCTGGGAGGGGTATTCCCATGCTGTGTCATACAGGCATGGCTCTAAAACTTGTTACCAAGTCAGGGATACTCTTCCATTGCAAAGTTAAAGAGAAGACTTAGGGAAAATATTTCTATGCATATATATGAATATGTGTAAATATATTTATATATGTATATACACACATATGTATAAATACAGTTATGTGGTAGTACAGCAAATACTTTGGGGAAACCGGAACCAAATGCAAGACAGACTAATACCAGTGATATAATAATCACTCACTTTCTGATATACATGTAGATATCAATTCCCTGTGTCTTTCAAAGTCCATTTGACTTAGCTGCCAAAAAACTGCTTCACTACTGTGGTTTGCCTAGTTGCCATAAAAGCTGAGCTGCAGAAGATAGCTCCAATTCAAGTAAAAGTAAATCTAAAATCGTTTCTATAACAGTAGGACTAGTAGGGCCTAAGACCATTTTTGTAAACCTGTGCATCACATATTATAGGTTTTGTTACGCAATAAATGGTTTGGGTTTTACAATGCACTATTTTACAATTTAAAGATATATCTGGGCATTGTATAGTATCTCATAATGGATTACGACATTTAGTAGGCATAATGTATGTTAAACACCTACTATATATTCATTCATACAAACATACATGGCATTTTAAATATGGATCAAAGAAATCATTAAACATTTGTAAGAATAAAACCACAGATTGTATTATTCACAACTCACATTTTGACATAAACAAGTGGGCTGTCTGCTATGAGTTCAGTGTTTTAATTATGAATAAAAGAGTATGCTAATATAGTTGAATTCACAACTAATGCTGAATTAGTAACTCAACTGATTAATGATGTTAATTTTGATAACCAGTTACTCAAATTGTCTAAGTAATACATCAGATAATAAAGTCAGAATTTTAATACAAGAAAAAGATTTTCTATTTAGCCTGTAATAGAAGACTGAGGAGGAGATGAATCCCTTTAATTTTTTATCTGAAGAAAATTTACAGCCACAGAAATAACCTTGATTTAACTGGGGGAACACAATGTTTTCTTATAGGTGTTGTTCTTTGACAAAGAAGAGTTTCCTGGTTTAGGTGCTAAATTCAAGACATATTTCATACTAAAGAAGTAAAGAATGAAGGGTTTTTTTTTTTCTTATAGCTTGTTCAGTGTTTTTTCTTTAAAATCTGCTGAGATTTCTATTTCTGCAAGAATTCTTCTCCCCTGTGGCTTACCCAAGATTCAGAGCATTGCGAACACACATACACACACACACTCCCCCCTCCAAACACACCTCCCTTTAAAAGATTTTTCGTAACCAAAATTATTTACTTTAATAAAAAGCCCCAAGGTGGACACTTTTTTTGCTTAAGGTTAACATTTCTTACTGTGTTTGGGTTTGTTTTGGTTTGGTTAGTTTTTTGTGGTTTTTTTTTAATAAAATGGAGACAGCTTTTGAAGACAGAGGGCTGTGTCCTGAAAATAACTTAAATAATCAAAATAAAAATTAAAGAATTAGCATGAAATTCAATGTCAAAACTTAACCAGTACTTAAATATGAGGATATGACTTGAATTCCATAAACTTATCTTTTTTCTTGATAGCAGCTCCTATAAAATGCCCATTCTTCTGGGTGCTGTCTCATTCTTTTTGTCTTTAAGGAAAGAGTAATGACAGCAGAACAGCTAGTGCTATCAGCTTTCATGTCTCAGTGGGCATGAAAAGAAATTTAAATTCCTTGAATGGAAATTCTGAAATGGCACAAATTGCCTATGCAACACCAACACAATTAGAACAAAGGACAAACTTCATTTTGCCCAATTACAAAAGTTATGCTGATAAGATAATTTTTTTTTTTCAAAAGTGCTTTGGTAAGTTTCCCAAATCATGGAAAAGCAAAAACATTACCCATCCTGAACAGCCTCGCAATGTGTGCCTCTCAGACCCCTTCCTCCCTAGAACAAACAAACCAGACTCTTCACCTGCTTTCTTTCTCATCTCAGCTGAAGCAGACATGGACAGCCACAGATAGCTGCGAGAAAGGAGGACTACTTGCCAGTTGCTGTCTTACTACAGCCACCTACTTCCATGTTTTTAAGCACTGCTGGAGTTTCAGGCCCTCTCTGCCACCCAGGACCTCCTTCATTTCCCTTTGAGCATCACCTTTTTGTGAATGTATGTCTAGGAGCTCTAATGTCGCTCGCTCGTAAGGCATTTGAGACCACTTGGAATAAAAGCTAGTATAGTCTTAATTATCACTGACAATACCCCTTCTGATGATCTAAACCAGATGTGCTTAGAGACTCAGAACTAATCTTTAAGGTATTACCTTGGTAGAACCAGGTACAATCTTGGTACCTGGCTTTTGTTGAGTACCTTCCCAGACTTACTATGTTGTTTGTGTGTTACATAAGTCTGTGTCAATAAAGCTTTATGTTAATTCATATCCACTTTTTCCCCGCATATACATATAATCTTACAGAATATGGTTTAAAATGTTTCTAAAATATTATTGCTCTCCTCTAAGAGGGTGTATTGCCCTGTATTTGTTAGAACTCAGATATGCTGCATTTTGTGAATTATTTCTTTATAATGAGAAATAAGATTGCCACCAGATATTCACTTTTATTAATGTCTGCTAAATTATATTCATCCAACATTGTTCACACAGGACAGTTTAATCACAAATTAAATCCATGATTTAATTATATATTAGCCTAATAAAATATTTCCAATAACCAGCATATGATTATGCTGGGCTTGCAGGTTTCAGCAATCATAGTCATCCTCTGGAGATAAAGCAAAGGTGATTGGTGATATGTTAACTGCCTGAATGAGTACCAAGTGAGATTTACTAATCACTTAATTTTATAAACCATCATGGTTTTTTTTCCTCTTTCTTGTGTCTTGAAAATGACAGAGGCTTCTGTCACAGGATGCTTCAGGCTGGAGCTGGGTTCAGCTATTACTAGAAGAAAACAATAATCTCTGCCTGGGCCTTGTTTGCCTAACCATCAGAGAAGAGCTTTTTCTCTATATCTTTGCTATTATTGTGTTATTATTATAGATTGATCTAACTGTCACATATATTTACAATCATCTAATATTTTTAAGTATAAAACCCTCATATTCTACATTAAAAGAATTATCGTTCTACAGAATTCAATTATTTAAGATAAACATTTTCATATTTCTGGTTTGCCTCGGGCTGACTTTTTTAAAGATTTAGCTAAAACAGCCTTTTTAGAGATTAGTACAAAGTAGACAGCTCTATCAAATTTATAATGACTGACCAATTTTTTGAGAGCCTTGAAGCACAAATAAGTGACTTCTAGAACACCTCCTTATTTGCTGACAAAAAAAATCTTCTTAAAGCAGAATCACAGGATTTTCAGATTCTTATCACAGACTTCATAGAGATGTTACGAGCTCTCTGTTCTGACAATAATCCTATCCCTCAATCCTCCATAAAAGCCAATATGCTTCTCAATTTACAAGAAAAGTTTTCTGTAAGACCTGTGGGTCAAGCAATAGTGGCAAAACTGCACTATCCTTCACTTTAAAGCAGAAGTAATGGGAGGGATGTGTTGTTCTGGCTCCCAAAATAGGCCCTAAGATTTTGTTCCAGCTCTTACTGTTGTGTGTTAGTATTTCTTAACACTTGTTAGCCCTTATTACTGAATAAAACCTCTTTGCGTAGCTTAAAAATCACATCAGACTGACATCCTCAGAGTGACCTCCACACCATTTTACATATAGAGAAAGGAGTTGCAAAGTCAGGTGACAAGACAGTGTGGCAGATACGTTTTCCATGTGCATCACATTAATAGGCATGGCTTTGATACGTGGCTGATGTTCAGGACAGACCCTCTTGCTTTCTAAGCTCCTCTGCAGAAGGAAGCCTAGGTGCAGCTGGACCTGACCTGAGTCCCAGACTTGGTCAACGGTTCATGTTTAAAAGATTATGTGATTTTCCCTATTCCCTCTTTAGAAAGGTGCTAGATGAGGATATATGAGTTAGCCACTAGTCAGAGTGGTGGCTCTGACTCAACAACTGGAACAACTTTGGTATTTGAGACCCACAAGTCACAGCAAGTTCCCCACTAGCAAGATCAAAATTGACAAGTCCAGGACAGTCTGTTGTCCCAGAATGTATCCACGCTGCTTATCAATATGCCTGTGTTGAACCTATAGATTTGGCTAAACATGAAGTTTCCTTCTTCCATGTGAAGAGAATCTCATCAAGAGCAATGAAGATTAGTTGCAATTCTTTAGTCTCAAAATCCATGTTTCAGAAGTGAAGATTGATGATCACAGCATGGCCTGGGTACAGGTCTTTTTAAACTTGCCTTTCTCAAGGAAGTATCTGCGATATTTCTACTTGTTAACATGCAGTGCTTTCCAGTTAACTTCTGCATCTCATTACACCGTTTTCATTTGCCGTACAAAATGTATGACACTGTAATTAAGATTTGTTGCAAAATATAAACAGCGTGTGATCTTTAAGAGTGGCATCTCTTATTGGTGCTTTGGATCCTAGCTTATGTGATTTAACATTCAAATTCCTCTCAATCAAACTGATCAATTGCTTTATCCATATTAAAAGATCTAGTTGTGCTTCCATAAACAGTTATCATAACCCCCGTTCCACTGAATTGTTAAAGTTTTCACTGCACTGTGAATACATATTTTTCAATGCCAAAATATAGGATATAGCAATGCCAAAATATAGAATACACCTGGAAACGCACTATAAAAAGAAAAGAAGGGTAAGACATTGCTACTTTTATTCATGTCCTACATATATGCAAGCATATCACCATTTTGCACCATCCTTGCTGCTCATATCCATTCCCATAAGCTGTGAATTATATACCCCAAAATGTCTATGAAAGGACTTTTTCCATCAGTCATATAATCAGTGGCTTCCTTAAGTTCCCTACTCATGCCCACGTGCTCAAGGGTGAACTCTTGCTCACAGCTGTAAATGTGGTGCCAGCTGCATGCCTGCCAATCCTGGCCTATCAATCAGAACCAGTGAGGAATCCACTGGGTCTGACTTAACGTGCCCTTTGCATACTTGCTTAACGTTTTAAGCTCCAGTTAGTTGCGATTAATGTCCTTATCACCCTAGTAATTCACACTAAGACCTGAGATGACCTTTCTGACCAGTTGAATCTTTCAAATTTGCAAGGAAAAACAAACAAGAAAAGTACAATTGTTCTGAAAACCAATATGCAAATGCCACTTGCAAATGTCATTTAAGTTTGAGTAATTAAATTAGTACTGATCATAAATCTGGAAAAGTTACTGTTTTAAAAACATACAAAATTTCTCCATGGTGTGAACTCCAAAGTGATTCCCTGTTCTGGAAACCTTCTTAAGAGCAGTGGAAGCTGTTGTCTGTGCATTGAGAGATTCACAGATTAATTTGCATTGTATTGTGAAAAGGCCTGTTTGCAGCAGTATATTGTGTGCAATGTGAGGATAAGTATTTCATATTTATGTTAAAATTTCATTTTTATGTTTGTTTAAAATGTTTAAATTTCTGATTAAATTGTGAAAGAAATCATATTTAAAATTTATTTGTATTTATCAACTCCATCCGCCTTCTCTGTGCAAAAGTAAAAATCTAGAAATATTTGAGTATTTTAATTGCAAGCCTCTGGTAGGCAATTACAATGGCACCTCAGTAAAATGTCTTCTAATGCTAAGTAAATTGAAGACAGATACTAAATACATCATATATTCAAAGAGTAAAATCAGTTCTGCTTAACTGTAGATCACATTTTACAGCCAGTTTTAATGCCTTTCTAGAAAATAAGAGGTGGGGGAGATGGGAAAAGTTCCCCTGCAACTATGTAAACAGCCTATTATCTGGGGGATTTTAATTGGCATTTGAGACTAAAATTAGCATGAAATTTAAATCTTTTCGAACACCAGTAATGGCTCTCAGCTGAGTACATGCCTAACTAACCACATGCACAGCTTGATAAATGCTTTAATTGATTTCCTAAGTCAAGTTTAGCTGAATTCCAGTCTGTACATAGTTCAAGCTATGACACTGACTGGTTCTACTATTTGAATGAAAATGTTCCAAATCATTTTGTACTTCATCTTTTAGACATTACTTTAAAAAAAAATAAGAGCACATTCATAAAAAGTCATGGTGATGAACACAAAAGCCCACGGGCAGCAGGCAATTTATAATTGTAGTATCTGGGTCAAATAGCAACAAAGAATAGCAAGTGTTGCCTAAGACATATGTATGATGATGTGAAAATAATCATGATTAAAACAATTGTATGTTTGCACAGAAAAAAGTTTTATTCTTGTGCATTAATACAATAAAGGCTTCACTTCTTTATCTCTGACTTTGAAGAGGTGTGGAAGATGAGTGAGCTGTCAGTTTGAATTAATGCTTTGTCATAAATATTTATAGCCCACAGAAAACAATTCTATGAGCCTCTAAGATTGAGCTAATTAGTTGTAAATCACATTCTGAATGAATTAACATAATTCTTTTACAGAAGCTTTGGCTTTCAATAAATTAATAGTAAAATACTTGGGTTATAAGAAATGCAACAGAAGAAACATTTCTAAACCCAGTGAGTGGCTATGAGACATTTCTTTCCACTTATTCTACTTAAATAGGTCTGCCTTCAAGGCTATTTCTTTGTAAGCCTTGATATATGATGCTTCCTTTGTTTCAAGTTTCAAAATTAAAACTATAAAATATAAATTCTTACTACCAGAAAATCATGATCTAACATGCTTACACCACTTAGAAGGACATGCATGCAGTGAAGGGATTTATGGGTTTGACAGGAATTTCCAATTCCAGAGTGTTTAGTCTCCTTTTTTTAAATGAAGTAATACTTACAATAAAACAAAAGACAATGTTTTGTAGGTTGCAAGTCCCAGATCTTATTTATTTATAAAGCAATAAATATTAGAAGCACAAATAAATTGCACGGGTGTGTAAACAAACTGTACAATGACTGAAGAGTTCAGGAAGGGTTGCCAGAAGACTCCAAGAAGCATACTGTCGTCATCCTGAGTGAGAAGTAAATTGAAGGAAAAAGTGCTTAGAAGCACTTGCGGTGGACTATGGAAGGACCAGCTTCATCATACTCCTGTTTACTGATCCACATTTGCTGAAAGGTGGACAGGGATGCTAGAATGGAGCCACCAATCCAGACAGAGTACTTGCGCTCAGGTGGGGCAATGATCTAGGATAAAGAAAAGCAACAAAATCCTCATTTAATAGTTAGATTTCTGAACAACCAACCCATATCCCCAATGCAACAAAATGTCAGATACTTCCTTAAATAAATAAAGAACTTTTACATAATAACAGTATTGATCTTCAGCAGCTGGTACATTACATGTAATATTCCTTAAGAAAATCTATATTTGCCTCATTTCTCACATTTGCTTCTAATCAATATAATTATGGTGATTAAATGGAATTTATTCTCATTTTTCCATCAGCTGGTGATCTCACCTCACTTTTCAGTTGTTCCTATATCCCAGTTCAATTATTTAGATATTTTCTCCATCCTTATCCACATTTTATAGTACAAAGTCAAATTCCTTACCTTGATCTTCATAGTGCTTGGAGCAAGCGCGGTGATTTCTTTCTGCATGCGATCAGCAATGCCAGGGTACATTGTCGTTCCACCTGAGAGGACGTTGTTAGCATACAGGTCCTTACGAATATCAATATCACACTTCATGATACTGTTGTAGGTAGTTTCGTGAATACCAGCAGATTCCATACCTTGAAAAGAAATAAGATAGTAGATACTCAAAATACACAGTAAGAGAAGAAGCAGGTACACAAAATAAAGTCATTTAGTATATGAATATGAATTTCAGGCTACATTAGAGTCTCACAAAAAAGCTTTAGTTGAATATAGAAAAGACAGCAATAAAGACAATGAAAGCAGTTGAACTAGAACTCAAGAAGATAATCATTTTGATTTTTTTTCAGCCTACTCAAAACACAGTCTATACCATTTATAAACATCAAAGCAAGACATAACCAGCATAGTAGTACTTGGTTGTAAGGGAAAAGAAACCAGAAGAGTCTGTATGTTACATTCCAATTTATTAATTTTAACAGGTGCTTCCTGAAAGGGCAGACACTAGATCCACAGTAAGATGTCAGCTGATGAACAACTGCATTTACTACGCAGGACTTAAAAGAGTATAAGCATATGCTGTATCCGTCAGCTGCACTCACAAACAGCAAATCTTACGATCTTGACCATAGCAATGTCTAATTACAGTGCATATAAATATATACGCACCTTCATTCCATTTTGTCTCCTCCCAAACACTTATTCATGGAGTCAGATATTGCTTTGTTAAGCCTTACAAATACAGCACTGAAAGCTACTCTTGCTATCAGTGACACAGAATCATAGAATATCTCGAGTTGGAAAGAACCCATAAGGATCATTGAGTCCCACTCCCTAAAGATGGTACGCTAACTGTGCATTTTATCACTAAAAAATTGTGACCCTAAAACCAGATCTGAAACTTGCAACAAAAGCCCAGAGCTCAGCTAATTACCAGTTGAGCTCACATCAAGCGTAGCTTGCAGGGACCAGAGAATGTAATACATTATTTATTTGTGTTTGATTTTGAGCCAAATTTAGATAAGCAGGAAGAAGAGTGAGACATCTTCTAGATCTTCTAATTCATTCATACCTCCTACAGAAAGGAGAATTTCCTGGCAACACTTACCAATAAAGGATGGCTGGAATAAGGTTTCAGGGCAGCGGAAACGTTCATTACCAATTGTGATCACTTGACCATCAGGCAATTCATAGCTCTTTTCCAGAGAGGAGGAAGAGGCAGCAGTAGCCATTTCATTCTCAAAGTCCAGTGCCACATAGCATAGTTTCTCTTTGATATCACGAACAATCTCACGTTCAGCTGCAGATAGATGGGAATCAAATCAAGGTTTGGAGAAGCGAAATACTAGAGGAAGAAGATGGTCAAAAAGAGACATGGGCATTTTCACAACAAGGCAAAGATGAGGAACTGACCTGTTGTAACAAAGGAATAGCCACGCTCTGTCAGGATCTTCATGAGGTAGTCAGTCAGATCCCTGCCAGCCAGATCCAGACGCATGATAGCATGAGGCAAAGCATAACCTTCATAAATAGGCACATTGTGGGTGACGCCATCCCCAGAGTCAAGAACAATACCTGGGAGAGAAATGTCAGAGAGCAGTTGGAGCTTAGAGCCCTTAGGCACAATAAGCAGCAAAAAACACAACAAAATATAGGAATTTTCAGACATTATAAAGTAACAGCATTCTATTTGAGCCATATAGATCCTGCCCCTTCCTTCCTTCTGCCTTTGCTTGCCTGGGCATTCCTGTTTAGTGTGGACTTTCCCATAACACAGTCGTTTTGTGCGGATTTTAAGCTAATCCATATGAACAGCCTTCCACTGCTACTACATTGAGCAGTAAATATATTTGCAATATGAGTGTGTTAGTCCAACAACGGACATCTTTTGGGCCCAGTTTAAAACCTTAAACTCATGTAAAATTGTGTAACTGCAGTATTTTCACAGAAACATCTCTTTTATTGCGGCAGGAGAGTCAGTTCCACAGTGCCTCTCTGAAAGCAATGAAGACAGATCCACGTTGTTCTGTCCACAAAGTATTTTGTACCAGCTTTCCTGCAACCGTTATCATCAATCGCTATAAATTACAAATACTTAGTTTTCTATAAATTTCAGCGAGTTACAGGGTTTTTTTTTTTCCTATTTGATGTGAGAAGGAAGGAGGGTTCCTAAAAGGAAAAATCTTAACAGTGTTTATTTTTTTGGTTTTTTTACCTGTCGTACGGCCAGAGGCATACAGGGACAGGACAGCCTGGATCGCCACGTACATAGCAGGTACATTAAAGGTCTCAAACATTATCTGGGTCATCTTTTCACGATTAGCTTTAGGGTTCAAGGGGGCTTCTGTGAGTAAAGTAGGGTGTTCCTCAGGAGCCACACGGAGTTCATTGTAGAAAGTGTGGTGCCAGATCTTTTCCATATCATCCCAGTTGGTGATGATGCCATGTTCAATTGGATATTTCAAAGTAAGGATACCTCTTTTGCTCTGAGCTTCATCGCCTACATATGAATCTTTTTGACCCATACCAACCATAACACCCTAAGAGAAGAAAATACAGGAAAATATTATTTGAGGAAGACAATATCACAGAGACAAATTATACCACAACAATACCATTTTCCAGAAAGGTACAAGCAGTCACACAACTAAAAGTCTGTTTAGGAAAACAAATTTGCATTATTAAAACATTAAGTCAACGGAATTTGAAGTTTTCTCATAAAATCTTTCTTCATTTGATTAGATAAAAGGACTTCCCCCCACCCCCTTTTTAACGCACCTGTTATGTTCAATTTTTTCTTTCTGGTCCAAATGTTTGAATGTAAACTGCATGACATTACGAGTAAGGAAAAGAGAATTTATAAACCAGAAAATACAGAGGGAAATGAAACTTCTAGTGAAGGAAGATAGTCTGTTTTACTATGGAGCCTCACCAGTAACTTATTCACAATAACAAAATACAAATTGCAAACATTTTAGTTGAAAAAAAAAAGTATTACAAAATTTTCACCAAGAAAATGGTAGGAGGAAAGATGCTGTATTTTTTTATATGCTGATATAACTGTGACAGGAGAATGAAATGGGAATAGAGAAAAGGAGGTGAGAATGGTGAGAAGGTAAGATCAGAGACATAAAAAAGAAGCAGATGAAACTGAAAGAAGGTGTTTGGTGTGTGGAACACTGGACAGGATGGGTGGGAAGTGCCTTAAAGAAACTGCATTGTGTGCAAATTCAGCCAATGGAGATGCCTTTGAACTAGCACCAGCAGCAGGTTTGGCCTAAGAGGGTGGAGTGCACAATAGGTTTGTTGGAAGCTGGGCTTGGGCTAAGGGAGAGAGAACAGGTTTAGAGTCAGGAGAAAAGTTGTTGAATTAGGCAATAGCTGGGAGAATTGTAGTGATAAAAAGGAGCTGAGGCTTCCAGACAGGGGAGTTGAGGGAAGTGCTGAAAAGAGCCGTAAAGGCTACTTAGCGCTACAAGAAGCGAGCAGAGGGACGACAGAGTATTTGAGGCAGGACAGAAGAATAAGGAGGGAAGAGGAAAGTGGAAAAGACTCCTGGATAGAGGGGTAGGATTCGGTCCTGCCTTGGTCCTGTCCCCTATATTTACCTGGTGCCTTGGGCGGCCGACGATGGACGGGAAGACGGCCCTGGGGGCATCGTCCCCGGCAAAGCCCGCCTTGACCAGCCCCGAGCCGTTGTCGCACACCAGCGCAGTGGTCTCCTCGTCGTCACACATCTTCGGAGGGAGGCACAGACCTGAAACACAGCGCGGCGGAGCGTCCAGACCCCCGCGGGCAGCGGACCCCGCCGGGATCTCGGAGTGCCCGGAGATCCCGGGTGGCCGCGTCACGCAGAGAGCTGCGGGCGGGAGCGCGAAATTTGTCTCGTCCCGGGAGGATGCTCGGTGGCTCAGCCACACTCCCGGGCTGGGCTTTAGATACGATCCGTCAGCCGTTCTCTCCTCCGCCCTACAACAAGCGCCTCGGCTCGCGGGACGCTCATTAGGGCATCATCAGCTGTGATCATTGCCGGCCTCACATCCAAACAGGAGGGGAAGCGTTTGAAATGGGGGAGATCGGCCCGAAAGCCTCCCCGTCGGGTGGTGGTGGCTGACGCTGGGTCGAGGGAGGCGGGGGCGATATCCCCAGCAGCAACACCACCGAGCCGGGATGCGCGCAGGCTGTACCTGCACGACCGGCATCCACGGTGCCTCCCATCCGTCCCGTCTCCTCCCGTCCATCCCATCCCGCCCCTACTCACCAGAGCAGCAGCGACGGCGAGGGAGCTGCGGAGGGGAGCCTGGGTGCCGGCTCGGCGGAGACCCCCCGATTTATACTGCCCCGAGGGGGAGCGCCGGGCAGGGCGGCCGCGGGCCGGGGCAGCCACCTTCTCCTTATTTGGTCGGCTCCGCGCCATTGAGCGCCCGCGCGGCCATGAATGGAGGCCGGCCAGCCCCGGCGCGGCCCGGCCGCCCGGCCCATGTAAGGCAGGCGCGGGGCAGCGCGCCCCCGGCCCGCCGCATGGCCAAATAGGGAGCCCCACAGCCCCTCGGGGGCCCGCGCCGTCAGGGAGCCGGGGGGGAAAGGTGGCTCCCCCGGCCGCCTGCCAGGGCCGCCGCCAGCGCCCCGAGGTGTCAACAGCCCACGGGTGCCCGCCTAGTGGACCCAGAAACGCGGCGCCTTCGAGTGGAGATGTTCGGGCTTGGCAAGGGAGTGTGGGGGAAGCTGGACGGGTGTTTTCTAACCCGGCTTTTCATTTTTCCGCTGGGAAAAAAAAAAAAGCCAGTCGAGGTCCAGTTTAATCGACGATCCATGAGGTCACTTTGGTGCCAACAAATGAGGCTTTTCTATTGCATGGAGGCAGCATTGCTGGAAGTAGTGCACTCTCAATTTCTTTTAAACTTTGATGAGCACATGCAACAAAAATCGTGCTTCTCTGTGCTCTTGGCTGACATCTATAGCACCGAGTGGGATCTGCTAATTTGCATTAATATGCATGTACTTAAACTCCCCATTTTTGTTCTTTTAGTGCATACCAGATCAGTAACGCATAGCAGTACGTGTACAGCAGAGGATGAGAGATAGGAACAGCTTGGACAAAAAACAGCTATGGTATTAATGTAATGTGACAGTTGTTTTCCTGCTCGGTCGTTGAAACATCCACATTGATAATTTGTTCCAGCGGTGGAACCTAGAGAATCCATGTATCTTCAGGATTTTTTTGTTTGTTTAAAAATAGAAAGTCTTGAGAGGCATCCATTGAGTGGGTTTGGCCTGGTATGTAAAGGCAAGTGTCCATCAACATGTGTCATAAAAGAGCTGCAATATAACACAGAGGACACTGTACTTGGGAGCTCAGTTTATAAACTACCCAATGTCTACCTATGTAAGGCATAACAGCAGAGATGAAGAATTGAGGTTTGAGACAGAAGGGAAGGGTGGGATGTAAAGGCCAGGAGTTCCCCTCTCCACTCAGTAAACTGGATTAACTGCTTAAAATCAGGTTCTGTTTTTTAGATGCTATACAAGGTCTGACAGCCTCAATATGGTTATATACATCTTAAAAGAGGTGAAAGGAAAGAGCTTGTGAATGCAACCCAGCCTGCAGTTTGGGGGCCTTGGGAAGGTGTTGGCGTAAGAATTGCGTTTGCGCTGTGATTTGGCTCTGACAAAGGGTGCAAGAACTGGGAACTGCTGACTACTCATTTCTAAACTGTATCCAAAGAGGGCGTCAGAGACTCTTAGAATTTAATTTCTTCTGAAACTGGAGACAGTGGAATCAGTTTCCTCATTTCTAGCACAATTAATGAGGTGGTTGACTCCACCCCAACCCCATTTTATCTTGGGGTTATGCCCAATTCTGAGCACAACTCTGAAGCAGATGTAGCAACAAACTTCTTGGCCATTGATAGCTCCTACTTTTCTTGAAATGCTTTGAGGAGACACAGATTGTTTCAGGTGAGACTATTTGTGTATGAAGATGTGTGTATGTATTTTTCATATATGTGTATATAGAGATATATATGCACATATATATTGCATAAACATGTATGTATGTGTGTATATATACATATGATTTTTTCTTTTTTATCTTAGCTGCGTGAGAAAGAAAGGTGCAGAACTGTGAAACACAGTGACCTTAAAAGGTCAAAGCACAGGAAGACTGTGCTTCGGTGCCTCTCCTCTGGAAAAAATTTGGTGTTCCTGGTGTTGACAAAAAATCAACCAAAATCAATACTGGTGGGATGAGGACTCCAAGTGAGTAAATAGTCCTCTGAATTGATTAGACACAGGTAGCACAGTTGAAAATATTTTTTATGATAATGATGCCTATTTATATAAGAATTCATATATATGCAAGGATGTATAGGCATCTACACTCTGGTACAGAGTACCATTTCAAAGAAAGAGTACTTTACCAGATGCTGCTTTCAGTTTAAAGAAGTCAGCATACTTTACTGCATAGTGAGTCACCATGTATAATTTAAATCTGCTTCTTTTCTTTTCCCTAGCACCTCTTTTCTACAGAAACCATATAATGTGAGGGATTGGCCAGCTTCTCCAGTACTAGAGATTAGTTTACAGTGTTATCTCAGCTGTTCCTCCATTCAGAGGTGTTACAGTATTTACATAGAAGCCTGCTGCTGACAGCTACATTGAATTCCTCCCCAATCAGACCCTCCCTGTCACATCCTACATTCCCTTTGGCTAGAGAGAGAGAGAGAGAGAGAGACACTTCGCTGAAAATGAGCTAGAGCCAGGTCTCCCTGTAAAATCTACAAAAAAAAAAAAAAAGTCTGAATTTTCTTGTTTACTTTATACCTAAGTATTGGCTTTCTCTACTCTTTCTTCAGGTTTTAAATTTGAGTCCAGCAAGACCCACATTTAGGAACCTGATGCACTTGAGAGCTCATCAACCCCTCACTCCCCTATATTGCAAGGTCAAATGAAAAGGGCACCACACAGTCTAAATCCAAATTCACAACTGCTTCCTCATAGCCACTTGAAAAATATCCAGCCAGCTATATTACTTTGATAAAAATCATTCTGCTTTCTGCAACAAAGTGATATTATAGTCTCAATAAAAAATCAATCAAGCAAGAAAACAAAGAAGGAAAAAACTACTGACATGTGTTATGCAATGTCATCTAGAGGAAAAATAATCTAGTGTCTGACTGACATTAGTCAGTCATGCTGTGTACATTTCTTATGACTTAGGTATTGGGAATGACCTCAGAGACAAAGGAAATACTTGCACTATGGAGTAGTTAAAGAGCAGACAGGTCTGCAGTAGACATGCTCTGCATGTACTCTAAAACAGCCTGAACAGACAGGAGCCTCAACGTGTGCACAATCTTAATGGGGTAGCCAAATAATATATATGGCACATGCACAGGATCAAAACTGGATGTATTATTCAACCAACAAGACACTGTTGTGACTGCTGCCAAAATCAGAATGTGAGTTCTTTCCTCGGCACGGTAAAAGTTTGAATTAAAAAAATCTCATTGGAATCTTATGAGGACCATAAATTCCCACAATCAAAATTCAGTTTTTGAACAAAAAAAAAGATTTATCTTAGAAATAAAGTCTTACTTCTTCAAAAACTTTAAAGAATACTATACCCATTGCCATAGACCTCAGATTAGTTACAGGAATTGATGTTGCATTCAGAAACTGAAAAACTGTAAGGTCAAACCCTCTCTGTATTTTTTCAGTACTTCGGATTATTCTTTATTATCTGTACATATTCCAATAAAAAAATAGTAAACTTTTCATAATGCAGCAAACTATTGCATGCACAGTATACCTCGACCTAGCAAGCCTTTGAGCAGATGACTTTTCACTTAAAATCTGCTATTTCTAAATCAAATGGATGATGACATCTAAAATCTGTCCTAGCACAAAGCCAAATGTTACCTCTCTTAAGCCTCAGGCCAGAGTAATCTTTGGAAGAAATTTTATTTTTTTGAGAATAAGAAGTAAATGCCTCTCTGACAGATTTTCTTTTGTTCCATGACAGTTTTTTGGAGCTATATGTGCTTTAGAAGTAAAAGATGCATCACAGCAGAACATTCTTGATGGGCAGGAGTCCTGATGAGATGAGAATGGTAAACATACAATATATGATCAATATCACTGTCATGAATGAATCACTGTCACAAATGAATCACTGTCACAGAGGAGACATACATCATTACCTACATCTATGTAGTTATGAACCTGTCTGTGTGTGTGCAGACATACAAAGAGAAGCCAGAAAAGACAATTCTGCAGTCATCACCAAACAGAAGTTGTTCCCTATTAAAAGCTCTATTACACTTTTTGAATCAGATTTTTAACTTCTCAAGGGAGAAATCTTTCTTCTGTTCTCCTAGAGGAGTGTCTCCCAATTTAATAATCACACTGTCAGGCCAACTTCTCTAGAGAATCCATTGGGTATGTTCCTTTCATAGTGATGCCTCATTCAGTATTGTAACAGCCCATGTTTCATACTTAATACATTCTCAGTCTTCTCAGAATTTAAACCCTTCACATAGTTGCAGGCTGTTATCATCTGTCCACATTACTTTCACTCACTCATGCACTGCTGCACGTCTATAATTAACCTAAAACATCTTAAGCGTGCACTGAAATGATAGAATAATGAGGTGGGCACTGAGAGTTAGAGATGCAGCTAAAACATCTTGTTATGAAGTTGAAAGCATTAGGCATGGGCAACGTTAGTGGAGGTGAGTAGCAGTGAAAGGAATTTATGCTTCCGAGTCTCTGACTCTCCAGAATCATTATTTGCCACGTCACTTACAAAGAACGGCCAGGACTGTCACTCTCATTACACCCCCTTTGCAGAGGAAAGAGGGCTCAGAGAGTGCTGAGAGATCCTGAAAGTGCTGTGCCTGCACAGGAGGAATGTCTTGCTTCCAAAATGCTGTGTTTCTCTCGCAAGCCAGAGCATGGCAGCCATGACAGGTTAGGGCTCCAGCATTTCATACCGTGAAGACTTTAGGCTGCTCTGAAATAAAATGAAGCCCAGGTAAACTGCTACAATTTAGGCTCCTCAGGCTGTTTTAGGCACTGAGGGACATTGAATAGTTTGAGAAGACAGAATTATGTCCGGAACACTTTCGTTGTTGCCAGCAGGTTGCCAGTCCTGTGCAGTCTCTCTGAGATGCCTTCAGGTAAAGATGCGTTAAGAAGCTGATGGATCATATTTCTAACAATGTTTCTAAGTCTCATTTCAACTGTTGGGTGTTTTTCTAGTTAGAAAACACATCTGACATAACACCATTACACATGGAACATGAAAAAATCTTTGTGTGGTGTTTGTTTGTTCAGTATTACATAATCATCATTTGATACTTGATGAATCTCTGGCTGCAAGTACCTTATTAGTAAATAACAACTCAAAAGGCAAGGGGTAATTGCTAGATGTACCAAAAACAGTTTGACAAAATATTTTATTAGGAATATTTCCAAAACTCACCAATGTTTAAGGCTAGATTTTGAGCAGTTAAAAGCCATTTGTCTTTATTATTATTATTATTATTATTATTATTATATTATCTTCTTATATGTGACCATAAAAAGCTCAGATTTGCAGAATGATCACCCAGGAAGCATAATAAAAATACATGGGAAGTTAGTAGATGTTTCATTAGTATGTAAATTATGTAGATGAATACCTAGGTACTTAAAAAATGACAAAGGAAAACAGCAGGAGAGAGAGAAAGCAAGACATAGGCACAGAAATTCACAGCTGAAGGCACTTCCTCACCCCGTTTTTTGTCTCACTCCACGTTCAGTCTCCTCCAGCCTCACTGTCCTCCTGTTTCTTTGCCATAGATTCTTTACCTGTCATGTTCTATAGAAAAGTGATCAGCACTTCATAGCTTATCTATGTATTGCTTTTCAAATTTATCACCACAACTGCTACCAGACCAGTGCCATAAGCAGAATAGAAATCTACTACCAATGATGGGATTTCTAGTACACTGCTGTAAACTTTCAACTTGGTCTGCTCATCTACTGTAAGTCCTTCTGCAAGTTATATGAGTCACAGCCACCTATGGTAGTTCATGTCACAGCCTTTTTCTAAGAACTGTTCACAATGTTTCATAGTAGGAATTTATCTTTTCCCTTCTTCATTGCTTCTAATGTCGCCTCTTCATCGAATACCCTTAATTCTGTCATGCTTGTTATCACTTTCCCCCTATACTCACCTTCCTTCTCTTGTCATTTCCATCTTTGTTTCCCTTACAACATATCTGAGAGTTCTCCAGCTCTGTATTCTCTAGTATGCATAGATGGTTGTGTGCAGACACATATGTGCAAAAATCAGCAGACATTGACTCTGTGAAGACAAGAGAATTCAAGATTCATTTTCCAAGGAAAAGTTTTCCAGAGAAACAAGAAACATACACATTTTCTTTTTCAGTTAGCATACAGTTTTAGGAAAATTAAATCTAATATGTATATCTTGTCTTAACTGGCATATTACATAGGCCAGTCCTCTTACCTATAACCTGCCTCATTGCTTTAGTCTCACCGATCTGCATGAGCAGATTTGAAGTCCACCACAATGAGCATAATCTGAAGCAAAAGTAATCTGAACCTGTCAGCTGCCTTTTTTTTTTTCAGAATCAGAGACTGATGTCTCATAATTACAAGAAAAGAAACATTGAAGCAGTCTATCCTTATTGCATTCTATCTAAGGAATTAATTTTTAATAAAGAAAACTCTCAAATACTGGCTTTTCTGTTAATGTCTGTACATGCATTCTCTTGTACTGCTTGTTACAGCAGGAGGACCTAGATTTCTTAATCTGCATAGACTAAGTAGAGAAGGAAGTATTGCTTTACAGACGAGAAGCTAAGATTCAGAAGAATGAAGTAACTTGACTGAAGTCACACTGGAAATTAGCAGTTTCTGTAGGAATTGGATCCTACTTCTGAAGACCAGTTCCAGCTGTTGAATAAGTGTGCCATTGTTCTCAAATATGAGTACAAAAGACTCTCTGAATCTGTGGCATACACAAAAATAATTTGTTTTGCCACAATTAATACATATACCCTTCTCAAGAAACACCAATTTACAAGACTAATGGATTCTACTGCTGCCATTAGGAACACAAAGATATTCTCACTTCGAGAAACCTAATCCACTAGGGACTAATGGGGTCCATCTGTCAGAGAAGGGGAAGAGCACCCTTGGTCATAAGCTTGTCAACTTGATGAAAAGGGCTTTAAAATAAAGTTGCCAGGGGAAGGGAACCTCAATCTGTCCAACTCCTTCCAGTTTGATGCCAGTGCCAGCAATACATGCTCAGAGCCTGAAGAAGGAACACATGTCAGCAGGGGAGCACCTGAAGAGAAACGCAAAGGATCTCCAACCAGTAAATCACCTTCATTGGTGACTGAACTTAAGTGTCTCTATGCAAACACACATAGTATGGGAAATAAACAAGAAGAGTTAAAGACATGCACATGCCTGCAGGGCTATGATCTCATTGGCATCACAGAGGCATAGTGGGATGGAACATATGATTGGAGTGTTGGAATGGAGTGATACCGGCTCTTTTGGAAGGACAGGCAGGGAAGACAAGGAGGGAGTGTTGCTTTCTGTGTCAATAAGCAGCTGGAGCGTATGAACCTCCACCTGGGGATGGATGAGGAGCCAACAAAGAGCTTACGGGTCAGTATTAAAGGGAGGGCATGTACAGGTGACATTATAGTGAGGGTCTGCTACAGTGGGATTTAGAGCACCCTCAGCACATTTGCTGATAACACCAATCTGTATGGCGCAGTCCACATGCTGGAGGGAAGGGATGGCATCCATAGGAACCTGGACAGGCTTGAGAGCTGGGCCAGTGCGAACCTCAGGAAGTTCAACAAGGCCAAGTGCAATGACCTGGGCAAGGGTCAGGGCAAGCCCAAGAACAAGTACAGGCTAGATGGAGAATGGATTGAGAGTAGCACTGGTAAGAAGGGCTTGGGAGTGCTGATGGATAAGAAACTCTAAGCGAGCCAGCAATGTGCATTTCCAGTGCAGAAAGCCAAGCGTATCCTGGTCTGCATCAAAAGAAGTGTGACCAACAGGTCGAGGGAGGCAATTCTCCCCCCTTACTCTGCTCTTGTGAGACTTCACTTCAATTCTGGGGTCCTCAGCACAGGAAGGACATCGATCTGTTAGAGCAAGTCCAGAGGAGGGTTACGAAGATGATCAGAGGGCTGGAGCACCTCCCATATGAGGACAGGCTGAGAGAGTTGGGCTTGTTCAGCCTAGAGAAGAGAAGGATCTGGAGAGACTTCATAGCAGCTTTCCAGTACTTAAAGGGGGCCTACACGAAAGCTTGGGAGGGGCTTTTTATTAGGGAATAGTGATAGGATGTAGAGGAATGGTTTTATCGTGAAGGAGAGCAGTATTAGATTAGGTACTAGGAAGAAATTTTTTGACTGTGAAGGTGGTGAAGCACTGGAACATGTTGTGCAGAGAAGTCATGGAAGCCTCATCCCTGGAAGTGTTCAAGGCCACGTTGAATGAGGCTCTAAGCAACTTGACCTGGTGGAAGGTGTTCCTGTCCATGGCAGGGCTGTTGGAACCAGAGGATTTTTTAAGCTCCCTTCCATCCCAAAACATTCTGTGATTCTATGATTCTATGATGAGTCTCATAAAAATATGGTGATTTCAACCTACAATTTTGCAAAGTGTAAGATTATTTAGATAAAAGAATCTCAGTTACTAACACAGGATGTAGCTGGACCATGATATATGGAGAAAAAATTGCGGCAAGTTCAAGAACAGAACTGAAGGATGATGAGACTGGCTTAGAACTTTCTGGCAAAATATTTTCTCCTGCTAAAATAAGAGATTCTTCAAAATAAGTTTTAACCAAGAAGTTCTGTATTCCATTTTTCAAAAAATGTTCCCAAGCCAGCTCATTTCGTTCTCTTACAGGTTAAAAAATGCACAAACCTACAGATTCATTTTGCAGAAAAGCAGTATCTGAATTACAAACAAAATATTCTAGTAAACAGAAATTATTTTTTCCCAGATTTTGTTTCTGAGTGTTTTCAAGATTTTTAACTTCTTAGACAAAAGTATTAGAGAAATATTTTATCTCACCTTTTTCAAAACATGTAAAAATTAGGTCAAACATAACAGTTTATTACTCACAGCTAAAACTTAGGTATCAATTTTTTTTCTGGAATCCAGATGACCGTTAGAACCCCATTAAAATTAAGCAATTAGAAATTAAGCAATTAGCTAAAAGATTGCAGAATCTTCCACAAAGCTACCTTATAAAGAGACTTTATGTAACATAAAAAAATTGCTACAAGTGTAAATTGCTATTATCTGACTACATATCATGTTGCAAAAGCTAATTTTATCCACTTCTTTGCCATTCATTTCTCCTTATGTCAGTTGGAATTCAGCAGAAAGGCAAAGCATCATTCAAAAATCTAGACTTTCTGATGAATAAAATAGATATGTAGTATGGGTTCGATTTTCTGGATATTACGTCAGCCACTGGAGCATAAATTTTACTTTCATAGTGCATTTATAATGTAAGTACTTTTTTTGTGCAGGTATCGTCTAGATATGTTTTTCACTAGCTTTTATGAATTAATTGCGTAGTGCATTTTTTAAAGAATATTATTTCCAAAATCATTATCTTACAAGGAGTTATTGTCAATAATGTACTCTTCATTTCAATCCATTATCTCCACAACTACCTGAAAGGAGGTTGTAGTGAGATTAGTGCTGGTCTCTTCTCTCAAGTAACTAGTGATAGGACAATAAGAACAGGCCTCAAGTTGTGCCAGGGGAGGTTTAGATTGGTATTAGAAAAAAATCCTTTATTGAAAGAGTGGTCAGGCATTGGAATAGGCTGCCCAGGGAAGTCATGGAGTCTCCATCCCTGGAGGTATTCAAAAAGCATGCAGATGTGGCACTTCAAGACACAGTTTAGTAGGCATTGTGGTGCTGGGCTGACAGCTGGACTTGATGATCTTAGAGTTTTTTTCCAACCTCTAAGATTCCCATAAAACGTTCAGTGCAATTCAAAAGAATCCATATCAGACTAACATTTTTCATTTTAACAATAAAATATATGTGTAACATGATAACAGTTCTGGCAGTCTTTCAGATATCAGAGAGCGTTTTCTAAGCTACTCTTACTACACGCATAGAGGTGAAAATAAAACCACAGTGAAGAAACAGAGTTCAACGGAAATGAAAATAGCAAACCCACATTTTAAACCATTCTAGAATGCTTGATGATGGAAAAAATACAGAAGACTAAAACCAGATTAATTCTAGGGTTTTATGATTTTCTAAATGGTATTCTAGAAATACAGTGGATAATGTTTTCTACTAGTGCTTATCTGTCATTTACTTATCCAAAGTCCTTAACTACTGAAAAAAATTAAGGTCTACCTCCTTTTTCTTGTGAAAGTGTTCTGGTTTAGACAAGGCTAAGCGTTTATTAGGACTTAAGTAAGAAGTTTGTACTATCTCTTCTGTACACATTTTGTAAATAATCACTGTGTTTCAAGCTTCACTCAACATGCTTCATTAATATCACAGAAAAATGTCATAGGGGCATTTCTGAATTACATGTGGCACAGAATGCTTGATTTCTGATGTATTGGAATATATTGGAATACTTTTTCTAGTTACTGTCCACATAGCCAAAACAGTTATTGGCTCAGCCAAGTTAATAATTATTTATGCTTGATAGAAAGATGTTTAAAAGTAAAATTTAAATTAGCATTTTTTATAAAGCTGTTCAACATGTCCTGCAGATGAAAAAGGAGTTGTGGACAGCAGTAATGTACTCTTCCTTTTTAAATATCTCTAAGGCATAGCTGAAATTTCTGTTCATTGTCATTCTTCCTGTAAATGATTGTCAGAACGTAAATCAAGACAGAAACTGTCTTGAACTTGGGAACAATGATCCATTGTAGGTTTGGGTTTGAACCATTACAAAATCTGGGAAACATTCTGAAAATGACAGTTAAAACTGAAAGGTCAAATGCATATTTAAGGAACAGGTAATCTTCCTAAAATCTCAGTGATTCAAGATCAGAGGAAGCACCAGATGGCATCAGTAAAATCTCATTGGCAAAAGTTCATCATTTAAGTCAACTGGGGAAAATGTTGCTGAAAATACATTTTCAATCTGTTGCCTTAAGCATAGTAGATGTTTGGGGAAAAAGGTCAATTTGACAGTTCATAAAGCAATTATTTTTCCATAAAATATCTTCTAAAATAATACACAAAATACAACCTAAGGCAGACACCGCAAAGAAAATCTACATGTTTCTCCTGCTCTGCAAAACACTATCAAAACTACCAGGTCACATTATTGTCCTCAAGAAGAATGACTCTCATGATAAGCATTTTTTTTCCCAGCGCAAAATGTCTTGGCTAGACCAAGGTATTGGACAGATATTTAACAAATCTTGACATGTAAAAATATTCAAATACAGCATACTGCCCTTCAAAATGAGAAAAAAAAAAGTCTCAGTAAAATGAACAGTAAAAATCAGTAAAAAATATAAGTTGCTTGCTGAGTGTGGTTGCCAAATCTCAAATCAGCCATACGCTATAGAGCAGCAGCATATAGAGGGGCTGACATTGAAGTTACCCTCCAATAGAGACAGTGAGGACCAAGCTTTCAAAGGATCCAGGCTATATTCAGGCTGAATGACAGAGTGAAGGAAAAAAAAGCTATTTATTTAACTTTGTTTAACTGCATGACATTTGGAGATTGTATCTCCCATGGCCCTGAGGGCAATCACAGCCCTGACCATCCCTGTCCAGCCTTCCCCAGGTCTCCCTCCTCCCTGTCAGACTCCCAGGACCTCATTTCAGCCCCTTGGGATCGTCAGCCCCAGTACCAGCAACACTGCAGCAGGGCCAGTCTCCAGATTTCCGTCATCTGAAGTCAGCCCATCCCCATGTCCCTGCCCCGCCATGCCGGGGCCATGTTTGGGCCCATTTCCCCTCATCAGCCCTGTTTCTGATCTCCATCTGAACCTTGACATGATAGCCTTGTTGCTACAGACCTGCTGGCCACTAGTGGACGTGAAGTCTCTCTTGTTGGTTGGTTTTCTGGCTTGACCTCAGACCTGCCTTGTCACCATGACGTTGCCTTATAATCTGGACTCTTGCTGAGATCTGGCCACCATCTCCAGTCCTGCCCTGCTTGCCTTGCTCAAGCACTGTGGGATTGGGACCTATCTGGTGGAATCTCTGCCCTGTGTTGCCCTGCCTGCCATGTTATCCCCCATGGAATCCCCCATCTGTTGTTAAGAAACCACACCAAAAGCTTCACTACTGATCTTGCTGCCTGCACCACCCATTCATTGTTGCTCTTTGCTATCCATGTCACTGCTTAGCTTGTTTAGCCAATAGATCACTTGCGTCTGCTCTGCCCATCAGCGTTCACAGAGGATTTACATAGATGTTGCATTAAAAAAAGGAAAGCAGATACTCAGGATACTTCAGCCAAGTATAGCTAGTAGATTGCAGAGTCATGTTTCATCTCTTGCTTTCTCTGCCTTTCTTTTTTTGTATCCATAGGCCACTCGAACAGAATGAGGCAGAATTCTATCTGTTAAGCTTCAAAGGCATTATGGTGCTCAGGATGCTAACCTAAGAGTTGAAGAGAGCATTTTGTATCTTACATCCCAACAGAGTACTCTGACCTCTAATCTGTAGTAGAAGGAAGAAGGAGTAGCCTCCTTTCTACCTCTGCCTCCTTTTCCATGTCCAGATTGCACTTAAAAGAGAAGCCAACAAAAGAAACAATAAAGAAAAGCCCTCTTTAGAGCCTCAGGAAGAAAAGATGCTGACAATTTCTACAAGGATTTTAGGTCCTGGCTCCCAAGTAATAGATTATCTGTATGCTGGCTTCTCGAATTCAAGCACACAAAATCCAGAAAGGAAGAGTATGTCAGCTACAATATATTAGCTCTAAATGTTGTATCATTACTTTAGCTTTACCTGGCATGTTCCCATGCCTAAATCGTCTCATATATTTTAGGTGGAAGCTACACACCTACGTCAATTATCTAGATTCCTGTCTGAGTAACAGCCAACTAAGAATTAGGCACTGCAGCACCTCCAGCTTTCCTTTCATTTAGCATGCTACATATATTTTTTTGAAAGCAGCGATTAAAATCCACATGGCTTTGAAAATATATGCTATTTTAAAGGTAAAGGCCTTTAATACAGTATGTCTTGTGAGATGTAAATTGTGTCAAAGCTTTTGAAAACTGAAAATAAATACTTTATCTTCTATACGACTCATCGGCACTGTTTCCTTTTTCTGTCATTGATGGTCAATCTGATTCCCATTGAAGGCCCCAAGTAAAGATTGTCTAAATGGCCACTGTAAGAATTAAACTGTTACACTTAGAATGTTACAGTTAGTTCTAATTATCCAAATATAAGAAAAATGGGGATTAACTACAGAAGTTTACAAAGATTATTATATGTTTGAGAGAAGGTGCTGAGAAGAAAGCTTAAGGAGTTAATACAAGCTGCACTGAAATACTAAGTAAACACCCACTGACTTTACAGGCTTTGGAGTAAGTCCAGAAAGTATTGTCTATTCCTTTCCTATCAATTACAGAAGACATAACCACTACTTATAGTCGGACTAAATACCCAAGGACAAAGAACTAGATGGTGTTCTCCACAGGAATATTCATATTGAATTAAGTGGTTGAAATATGATTTTGTTGATTGATTTCTGTAACACCAAGAAACAAGTGAAGTCCTGTAAGCACAAAATAAATTCAAAATTAAATAATTAATAGAATGAATGTCTAAGCATATTCTGAAAGTTAGGTCAGTTGGGGTGGAAACATAAAGCCTTTAAAGCTGGAGGCATTAAGACAAAAGCTAGAATATGCACTGCAATTAAAGTAGCTTTCTAGCTCTAAACACAGGTCTTCCAGTTTGCTATAACTAAGTTGTTCACATTTATTGAATCTTAAACTCCTGAAACTCCTGAGATTTTTATATATAAGGTAATGCAGTATAGATTATTTGACTTATCGATGAACAGTAAGTTGTTGATCAATCTGAAAAAGAAAAATGTCCTAGAAGTACCACTCCAGTGTTTTAAGCCTCAGTCCAGTAGTTCTCAAATTTTCCATCTATCACTCCATTACTACTACTGTTTTGGGGCATGTAATTTTACAGATGACTATAGCTAGGTCAAATAGTTGTCATGATGAAGAGATTGCTTTTCTCCACCAGATTCTCTTAGCTGCTCTGCTTGGGAGCCATAGAAAGTTCTGCTGGTTTCAGCAAAGTTATACTCAGCTGAAGCCACAGAGGTGGAAGATTCTGAGTTCAAATATTAACAACAAGGAAATGAAATACTGAAGGGCTTACCTTTAGGAAAAGTATTTCAGCAGTATTCAAATGAAAAGAAAGATGACAGTCTTGGAATTCAAATGAGCGCAGAAACACAAGTGGCTTGAAAATTACAGCTTTGCATAAATTCTTGGTTTGCTGCGTGCCTCTGGAACTGCTAAGGAAATGTATTTGGCTATGTCAAAATGTTACTTCCGCTAAAGCAACTAATATGATGTCATGAGCAGATTAATTACTTAATCTGGGAAACAGTCATGTAGGGTAAGTGAGCTCTAAAAGGAAACCTAAAGGAAGAAAATATCCATAGAAATTTGAGTCAGGGAAAAGAATGTTACAAAAGGTAAATACTGGGTAGATACCTTTGCAAATAAAGTTTCAATAAAGCTAAAAATTAGTTTATTGCTCCATTAATTATTATCTATTTGCCATATATTGTTATAGGGAATAAAAGAAAATATTTTTTTAAGTATTAAAACCAATTAGCTTGTTTAGTAATGATCTCTAGATTTAACATGGGAAATTCTAGTTATTTTTTCTCTTCCTGTCATTAAAGGACAGAACCAAATTGATAAAGCAATAAGAGCAGCAGTGCTATTCATCCTGAAGTACCTGGCATCATTCTGGATCGAGTTCTACTATAACCGGGAGATAATTTCTTGCTGTAAAATCACATGCCAATAATGCAGACCTAAATAGTTTCTAATACTAGCACAGAATTGCATAAGAAGTTCTGTTACAATGGCATTAAAAAAGTTTAGTTGCAGCATAATAATAATGGAGGAAGTGTGTTATGTTCTAAACCAGGAATTCTTTCTAATCTAGCAGGTGAATCATATATAGCCTTGCATAAAAGGGTGACTTGTTTGTAAAGGTATTGAATTGCTTACTTTAAAAAGATGGGCCAAAAATACACAGGAAAGGTAAGATAATAGAGATGAAGAAGATGAATGTAAGGAATTATTGTTTCAACTAATTCTACTGCTGTGTTAGCTATTCTGGAGCTGTTATAAAAATCTGCTTCCATTATCAGGTATGGAAAAAATAATAATAAACTAAGAATGTATATAGAACTTAGGTGCTCTTTGGAAGAATATGTTTGGGGGTACCAATGTTCATTTTGGGAATATCTAGAATGGTGTTTTCGAAGTGGGGCGCCAGATGTGCAAGACAATCTATTGGGCTGCAGGAGGAAAATACTTTTGTATCATTAGCAAATAAAATTTAAAAAAATTAAAATACTGTTTATTTCATCTTTATGTAATTTTCTTTTTCCATTTCTATTTTTGTGTATGTTTTGTAGTATACAGAATATGTTAGTACAGTAGTACCATCACATAGTATATACATTAATAAATATACATATATTGGATGCATGTGTTTTTTACTGATAGGGTTGCACAGCCAAAATAAGTTTGAAGGCCACCTGTGTAGGACACTTACTGCTGAAGGTTCATTCTCACAAGGAAATAATAATCAATAGGATGCAGTCCAAAATCTGATCAAGGGTGACTGAACAAGGAAACTTAATAACAATATTTAACACAAAACACAACAGCCCCATAAGACCTACTAAGCACAAGGAATTCTACAATAGTTATGTCAAGCATAAAAGCAACTTTATATGTATAAAAGGGAATTCCACAAAGTAATGTAGATGAAGGGGGAGGTGAAAAATTCATTAAAAATTTTAAAAATGGGAAAAATGGAGAAAAGAGGTAAGGAGAATAAACATGGACAATTAGATGAAAATTGAAAGAAAAGAGAGAAGAATGGAGGTTATTCTGGCAAACATTCACATGTCTTTTCCTTACTTCACTTCAAAATTCATTGTATTCCAATACTATTTGAGCAACCACCTACTAATATCCAATTTGAAAGAGAAAGGGAGGGAAAAGCAACATAAAGAGATGCTCATAAATATCCATCAGCATTCTAACTCCCAGTGTACCTCTCAAAAATCCTTCTGTGGGTCAGCATCACAGACACAGCCTTGACACAACAGGTCCTCTGTGCTACCAACTACATATGTAACAGAAGTCTCACAATGTAGCTGCTAGGCTTAAGGAGTAACTTAGAAATGTTTTTACATTTCAGGGTCCAATATACCAGCTAGTACAATTGCTGTTGGAAGTCACACAGCAGCTTTCATGGCTAAGAAGGTAATTTAATTGTAATATTGATTTTAGAAAGCTTATTTCAATGTAGAAAAAAAGTTACTACAGATGTTTCAAAAGTAGCTTTCAATAAAAGTCTTCTTTTTCAGAAGTTTGTTTCAACTTTGATTACTGTGGAGCTATAAAAGAGGGAGAAAAGGGAAAAATATCCAAGTTATTATGTTTGTGCTGAATAAGTCAAACAAAAAATCTTCTTTTGTTCCAGCTCTTAGAAAGCTCCCAAAAACAAGTCCATCACATGAACCACGTAACTAGTTTTAGGGTTTGATTTTAGACACATTTATTTCTTTTATTTTCCATATTTAGAGCACCTACTATGTTCAACATAAATCTCACATTTCCAGCTTTTATATTAACATGCACGTTAGATGAATGTTTAAAGCCTATCATTTTATCTGTCTGCTCTGCCTTGGCAGAATTCACAGCTCCTGAGCTTAGTGTTAATACACAGGAGAAGTTAAATATTTCAGAGAGCAGGATCAGCAAAAAAAAAACAAACCCAGAAAGTCACCTCAGTCAGCAATGTGTTTTCCCTTATCCTATCCTCTAAAATATTAAACTACTCCTGTGTATCGTCACTTAACTCAGCATAAGATGATGCTTGATTGTTGAGGCTAAATGAGGACAAGGTTCTTTCTGAAATACCATTCACCTCCAAATCCGTTTCTCACTAATCTAGATTCACACCCTGAAACCACTTTCTAAGGGCTCAAGCCCCTTGCAATTCCCATTGAAAAAATAAAAAATACTTAATTTATGGTAAATTTTGTTGTACAATGTTTATTTAATTGCAATATCTTACTGGCAAAAGCACATATAATCCTCTTGTGTTCCTACCGTGGTGGAACTATACACCCCTACCTCACAGAAAGGAGTTATAGGTAGTTCTAGGCAGGAGCTACTGCAAGAATAATTATCACTAGATATACATAAGGCTAAATCTCTCGCTATACCCTAATGATTAGGTGCTTACTCAAAAAGAGGAAATTAGACATATTTTGGAGCTGCCTCTAGAGTTAAGTCAAGAACGTTCTTCATTCACTTTGGGAAGAATACTGCAAACAAAGGGAAAAAAATCTCCCTCTTCTCAGTTCTGATATCTCAGCCCACAGTTGCAAGGAAAGTCACTGAATTTGCTGTGCATGATCAGGCAAATACTGCACGCTCATCTGTTCTACAGGAATGGTGTGGACATAGTCCAGTCTTCTGTGATAGATAAGCACGGGCAGGAAAGACAGACTCTTCAGATATTTCAGCTGCACAACACATAGATTTCTAAGAGCTTATGAAGAACTTGAATTCCAGCAAATTTTCATGAAAACAGCCAAAAAAAAAATCATCCACCACACTTACACTTCCCTCTGGTAAATTTTAAATATGTAAATACTGGGTTGATTAGAACCTCTCAAGAAAATGTCTGTTCTTTTTTTATTTTTTTTTTATACAATTTATACATACTTTTCCTCAGCTTTGCTTTTGAAAAAGGCTAAGTAATTTTGGGTCAAACTTTACAAAATGTCTAACATGAGGAAGACTTTTTATATGAATAATTTCTAATGAAATGGTTACAGTTTCGGCAAGATAGAGAATATCACTTAAGCTATCAAACCCAATCTCCAGCTACCACAGAGACCTTGTCATGTTACCCCTTACGTGAATCAATGGAAGTGCTACTAAAAAATAGTTAGGCATTTGATCACACCGTGTCAACTCTGTTCTAGTTTCTCACAGCTGAATTTGGGGAAACTTTATTTTTTTTTAGCTAAATTACATTCTTTCAGTCACAAACTGGATGAAATAACAAACAACTGAAAATGATCAACAAAGGAAAGCAAGTCTTCTCTGTTCTCAATGAGGTCACTTGTATCATTAGGTTTAACCGAACATAACTAGGCAACCACTATAGACCTCTTTGAAGTCTTTCTGATTTTCAGAGGGCAACTCCTTTCTTTTCTTGGTACACTGGTATGGCATTGAAACACTGCTTCATCTAATCATACCCCACCCCCAGATCGAGTCAACCACTTTAAACTGCTTTATAGACTTGCTACTTCCGAAAATATTTCTGTAGACACACATGGAATTGTAGTTACTGTCACTCTGTCAGCTTGTCACTTTAAATTATGCAATGTCTTCTGAAACAAGAAAAGAAATTTCTAGAAAACGAATCTGATTTTTCACATAACTACTCACTCTAATAAAAATGAGATGACAGAACCAGCAAAAACAGGCCTTAAAATCAAGATAAAATATTTTCTCTAGAGAACTACTAAAATTCTTAGATATCCAAGTTATTACAAGAAAATGGTTGGACAATGCTTACTGTTCCACAAATTATAAAAATATAAAATACATCAAGCGAAGGATCAAGTAGGAGACATTTCCATTAGGGTGTTTACAGAACTCATTAATTAATACATTTGAAATCATTGCAGTGAACCCACATGAGCAAATTTGTTTTATTGAAAAACTGTTCTTCATGGAAAACGAACACAAAATAAGATGGTAACACACAAAGTTTCTGATGTATGTTGCAAATGAACTAAACCAAACAGACACTGAAATATATATTTGTGAAAAAAAGACACTGTAAAGACATTAGTCAGAATTTCACCTTCCTTATTACTGAGCAACATACACTATAGATCAAAAGATTCACAATAATAATTCCAATTCAGAATCCATTTTTCTCAAGAGTAAGTGATTTCCACCTCTTAGGAAGTATTGTCAACTATTTAATTAGATTTTTGACACTGAGCTCAAAACCTGAAGGATGCGTACATAGGTACCTTCTAAAAGTACATGCTAACATTCTCAATACTATAGCTGCAACTTTTATTATATACTTTAGAAGACAAACCTCTGGATTGTTATGGTATATTAGACACCCTCTAGAGAAATGTACACAGTTAAGGAAAGAAGAAAAGTTAGTTTAGAATTGAAAAAACTAAGAGCAACAGAGCAAGCTATGAAATCCAGCAGCGTACTGTTGAACACTTGCCTTACACTGGACTGTCTTCATTGTTTAACACAAGGGCTTGCCATTACACACATTCTGAGCATACTGTCTTCCCAAACTTGCATCCTTCAGCAACACTTCACTTAATTCATCTAGTCCTATTAAAATAAGAAGAGGGGAAAGGAATCCATAGAGGGCGTGCAAGGCTATGCCTATGAACCAGCCAAGAAACGCAGCACCGTAAACCAAAATAATTCCCGCACTGAACAGTTGCAGTCTGCCATGTGAAACCCAGTGACACTGAAAAGAAGGGTTAAATTTGATTGCAAACATACATACAGAATTCTCTTTTGTTTGTAAATATTGTTTTTTTGGGGAAAAAATATCTTTTCAGCCAAGAAAAATCTGTTTTCTATTTTTAACAAAAGTCTAGTGTAAAAAATATCAAGCCTCCAGGGAAACTTCCTAAGGAAGAAAGGGAAATACTAGACTGACTTTGATGAGTAGTCTTCTGGACTAGAATGAATAGATGTAAATTTTTAATGCAGTTCTACATATATAAGTTGCAATGTTCCTTCAACACATGAGAAAATATGACCATAGATAAAGAGAACAATGTTTGGAATATAATGCAATACATTAAAAAAATCCTGAGGTCCAGACTATGGCTGAACCATAAAGTGGCAGAACTTCTCAGGTTGTTCAACAGGCAACTCGAGGAGGACACCTTCCATTGCTTGTTCTCTGGCTTAATGTGAACAGGTTGCACAAAACTATAACAGGTTAATTGAGTTTATGTATCTGTTGCTCCTTTTCATTGTCACCTACACCCCTTGCTGAGCTTTGAGACCGTGTTTTATTTAACAGATCCATCAAGCCTATTATACACCAAGACTATTAGCAGTTATTTCCCCAATGACTGAGATGTGTTGTGAGCTGTCAGAGCATTTTATTTCTACCTTGTTCATTCTTTCAGCAGTCTGGAAAACTGCAGATATATTTATATGTATGAAAATGCTACACAATCCAAAACACAACCTGGCATTTTCTGCTAGTCTTGTGAGATGTCCAGCAACTAAATAAACCAAGAAAAATCAAGCTGTGCCAGGGGAGGTTTAGACTAGACATCAGGAAAAATCTCCTTACTTAAAGGGTGGTCAGGCAATTGGAACAGCTGCCAGGGAGGCGGTTGATTCACCATCCCTGGAGGTGTTTAAAAGTTGAGTTTCTTAGGGACATGGTTTAGTAAGGGGACAGGTACAGTTGGACTTTATGATCTCAGAGGTCTTTTCCCACCAGATGATTCTACGATTTCTAATATTTCATAATTGAGATTTCATGATAAATTATGAACTGCTCAGAAAATTATTTTAGAATTAAAAACCAAGTGTTTACTACGTGCGCCTTGGTTTTCAAAGGACTGCTGTTAACCAGTCATATATATATATATATGACTTTATATATATATAAAGTCATAAAGTAGTTAAATGTCAAGAAGCAAAAGTTAGGGTAGTAAAAAGCTGTATTAATAAGCCTAATGAGCAATCACTGTGGGTGGTGCAGTATTATTGAGTTAAACAAGTTGCTTTAATTCAGAGGGTAATAAAATACTCAAACAACGTGGCAGCAGGCACTGCTTTTATATCACAACAGAGTAAACAATGTCTTGAAAAATAACAGTAATTCTGCATCTATGGGTAGTCTAAACAGTTCCATTTCTTTAGGTAATTCTGTTTACACAACATTTAAAATATGAACAGAAATAGTATTTTTTGAACAATATAACTCTGCCTAGGTAGAGCTGTTCAGGGACTAATTTCATACCAATCATATTTGTATTTCATACTGACATACTAACTCTGCTTTCACTGTCACTGTTTAGAAAAAAGAGACTATAGCAGGGCTTGGGAAGAGGATGGTGCGCATTTATTAGCTGCATTCATACTGCTTTGTGATATCATACTGAAAAGTACACAAATTGCTCAATTATCACTAAAAGCAGAAAAAAATATGGAAAACAGCCTTTCCTTTACAGCATAACTCTATAGATTTTTAAATGATCTGACTTCCTCTGACAACATTCACCCAAGCAGAAAAGCAAGGTGAATACATTGTGTAAAAAAAATCCTTATTTCCTCTTTTGTCACCTGAACATGACCAACCACACCATACCAAAACGCAGACATACCCACAGCAACAGATGTGGCCTCAAGAAGTGGGCTACAAGAAGTGAAGGAATCACTACAAACAGCAAACTTCTCTCAGGAGTTGAGGTAGCACTAAGCGTGGCCTTCCTTGAAATTCACATCCTTAAACCTGCAACCTTGGGACATCCTGTCTTTGTGCTGGCTCAAGTAATCCCAACAGGGTGGCTGGGATGGCTGGAGTTGACAAGCAAGGAAAGAAGTGTGTTAAGTCAAAAATATCAGCCAGAGACTGCACATCCCAAGGGGAACTGTCGGCTGCCCTGTTTAAAACGTAGTGTGTCACCTGTGTCACAGAGCTGAAGATACAGCTTCAAACCTTAGTCACAGCTTTGGCAGTTGCATTTTAAATGATACAGCAAGTATCTCCTGATCTCAGTCATAAAAGGCATGAGGCAGGTAAATTAAAGCTAGACAAGAATGCATGTCATTTTAATTAGTGGAAACTTCTGGAGGAGACACCTGGCACACTGAAGAAATATTAAAAAAGTGTCTCCCTCTTCCTTCCATGACAAGGACAGAGAAATAAGGATGGCTAAAACAGTTTTGCAGTCATCTTACAGAAAACTCCACTGTGCCTAGTGAAAAAGGGTCCATCTGGGAATAGATACACCACAGAAACAGAAAAGAACCAAAAAGGGAGGAAAAGATATGCCCCAAATCCCTGTAGAAAGGTTTATATTTGTATCTATTACACAAGCACTTCATATATTCCTCAAATCCTCCAATTTCCTTTATTTTGTCTTATCCATCTTTTTGTTAGGTATTAAGAATGTTCTATAATTTCTAAGGAATTTTCAGTGTGTATACATTATGTTGCCTAGACAGCTTTTTCCAATTTAACTGTGCTTTCATAGACTCATAGAATGGTGTGGGTTGGAAGAGGCCTCAAGGATCATCTGATTCCAATCCCCCTGATGACACCTTCCATTAGATCCGGTTGCTCAAAGCCTCATTCAACACGGCCTTGAACACCTCCAGGGACTGGGGAATCCACAACTTCTCTAGGCAACTCATTCTAGTGTCTCACCACACTCACAGGAAAAAAATTTTGCCCTAATGTAACTCTACTCTCTTAGTTTAAAAAAGTTACCCTTTGTCCTATCACTGCACTCCCTAATAAAAAGCCCCTCCCCAGCTTTTCTGTAGGCCATCTTTAAGTACTGGAAATCTACTATGAGGTATCCCTAGGGCCTTCTCTTCTCTAGGCTAAACAAGGCAAACTCTCTCTGCCTGTCCTTATATGGGAGGTGTTCCAGCCCTCTGATCATCTTTGTGACCCTTCTCTGGATGTGTGTTAACAGGTTTATGTCCTTCCTGTGCTGAGGACTCCGGAATTGAACACAGTACTTCATGTGAGATCTCACGAGAGCAGAGTAAGGGGGGATAATTACCTCCCTTGACCTACTGGTCACACTTCTTTTGATGCAGCCCAGGATATGTTTGGCTTTCTGGGTTGCACGGACATATTTTCTTCAAAAAATTCTGGTGAAATATTCTGGATATTAAATCACATCAGCATGAAGTGCTGTAAGGTATTCTAAATAGATTTCTTGTTACTTAGATATCTCAAAGTCAGACTTAGCCACAAAATGATTCAAGCATTTAGTTTAAGAAAAAACCTTATAGTCAAAGCAAATACCCAGTGATCCAAATTATGTCAAAATGATGTCTGAATTAGTGATTTTTTTTTCACAATGTATATAGAAAGGTGTGGGTTTTTCACAACTTTTTTCAGCATTGAAGTTGCTAAACAAACATTATGGTTTAAAATTGTAAATACATGGATGCCATTATATTCATAGTTATAATACTGTTGGCAAGCCTGAAAGCTTGCCGGCTGAAATTTTGAACATCCAGTCAGCTTAAATAGAAGAATGAATTTAAATCAAGAAACTGCACAGGACATAGTAAACATTGATACCGTATCTTCAGTCTTGTCTTTGCTGTGCAGGCCCTTAGAATTCAGCTGCAGATGGTTATTTCTTTTTCTTCCATTAGAAAACAAACAGGCTAATCTTCACTCTGAACATGTTCTCACTGAAATAATATTGCAAATTAGCACTCAATTTCTGATTGCTTTTCATAAACAAACTAGTTAAATAGCTAATTAAGACTGTCTTCAAACATCTCAGTTGCCAATGTATTCAAGATGTCCTAAATCTGGCTTCAAGCTGGAACAAGGCAAGCAAGTACAGTCTTTGTTGTCCTATTGAATGCCTTCCCTATTTCAAGCATATTTTACTAGGCTATCTGAAATGTTTGTAGTCCACAAAATTTAATGAAAGCGCTATGTATACATTCTTTTCTCAGAAACACCAGAATGATTGTTATGAATAATTGTTCCTTGTCTCGCTGATCGCTGATTTGAAAAGGGTGCTGTAAGATTCACTTTTTTCCTCCGTCTATTAATATTCTCAGCCTACAGCTAGAGCTGAAAAAAAAACTTTTGTGACTACAGTGGCATATAAATACCAAGATCTAAAACCGTAACCGAAAATGTGCACATAGTTCCTGCCTGATCCCAAAGGGTTGTATGGTCCATGACACACCTCGATGCATGTGGCCTAAATTCAGAGTCGGGCAGTGGCATGTTATGTTATTGGCAATTTAGCAATTTAGACCAATTACCCTACTTATGAGCACATTCTTTTTCGCATTAAATTCTTCATAGGCATATCAAGTCCAAAATAAAGGGAAGGCTTATGTCTTTCCCCCCTAATTGTATGTGTAATGTGACTATACTCCAACTGCAACAACTGCAGTAAAAAGCATCAAAACTCAGCCAGCTAACAGTCACCAATTAAGGGAAAAATGTCCTGTCACCAGTAAACTGAGATAGTGAACCCCTGTCAGAAGGTGGAGGGTAGGGGAAGATCCCCACCTAGACTTTTCTGGTTGACTTGAGGAAAGGAGGTTTCCTCTGCAGACATGAGAAGAATCATGAACACCTGTCAGTTCCCTACCTTCTCAAAGGAGACTAAGGTGGAGACAGGTGCCAACCGGGGAAATACTTGATCAAAGCAGATGAAGGAAAGTCTGAGGACCCCCATGACAAGTGAATCCAATAGTGATCTCTGATTACAGGGTTCTTATCGTGGTTTTTGGCTTCAGGTCCCCTCAACACTCTTATGGACTCACTGTTGTCTGCTAATACTCTTCAAACAGTGCTATGCTGAAAGCAGCATTTGAGACATCCTAAACCCATAAGTCACTTAAAAATGCTGGGCTGTTGATTATCCAAATTTCCTTGGTTTAATTCTTTGGGATAACATGAAAGGGAAGTGTGGAGAGCAAGCTCAGTCATTCAAACAGTGACTTCTCAGAGAGATAATTTCCAGACTCCAGAGCAGAAATCTTGACTCACAATGCAATCATTTTTATATCTGGGAATGGCCAACCTGCCTACACACAGATATTGCTTTGTAACTACTTTGTCTCCTTACCATTGGAAGGGTTTAATTCTTTCCCCAAAGTGATGAACTCCCACAGAGCAAAAAACAGTTATTCTGGGAAGGAATTGATGCCAGTATACAGTCATAGAGCCCTAAAGTTACTGTGATAGCTCCCTCTTAAAGAAGTTGAGCAATTCAGTAAAATGAAGTACAGTTTTAGTCTAAATGTCACCACCCAGAAGTCAAAGATCCATTAGACCTGTGCAAGTATGCTGCAAAAACTTGAGGAAAGTAGCCATCTTTCATATTGAGGTAAGAGCCAGGGCACAGGCACATGCAGATACACTTCTCCTGAGGTTTGGGTCTGGAAAGAAAGAAAACAAGGTTACAGGAAGGTACTGTGCCTAGGACTGAGCGCTAAGATGAGTCAGGAGCCACAGCTGTCCTCACTGCCTCATCTCATTATGCAGCTCAGACTGACAGAGTGCTGATTGGTGAATGTTGCAGGAGCAGGACAACTACTCCACCACTGAAATATCTAGTATGTAGGAACAGGATCAGTTCATAGTACATTAGAGATCAAATGAGTTAAAGAACAGCCTGTGAAAACAATGAGCTACTCAGGAGCATTTCCTAGCTCTGAGTAAAACTAGCAGATCCCTGAAACATCATCAATCCAAACAAGGAAAAAAAAGAGGAATTACTACATCCTTCACCAAGAGAGGAAAGCAGGGTGTTGGAGACAGTTTTAATAGCTTAAGCTTCATGCAGATTATGGTGAATCATTCACTGCTGTGTCTAGGTTAGTTAGGCTTTTTTGGAACTCAAATGGTACAACAGGAAGGGTTCAACATCCACACGTATTTGATCAGAGCTGGTCAGAGTTTCAGGTTCCCATTTTGCCAAAAATTCCAAAGTTTAAAATTTTCTTTCAGTGCTAATTGGAACAAACAAAAAAAAGTCAAACTGTTTAAACAATTTGAAGTGTTTGGGCGTTTTTGTTGTAGATATTTTTGTTATTTTTTAAAAAATTTAGAATATTATATCTTTTGTTTTCCAATTTATCACTTGACTTTCTAATAATGTATGATTCTTGTAAGGTGAAAGTGCATTACTAAAACCAAGTGCTTGAATAGTTTTTGTTTTTAAACATGACACCAAAGTGCAACATTTAACTAACAGTTTTGAAAAGTATTGTCATTAACTCTACAGCCGCATTGTTTCCTAAAATAATATCCCACAACATTTCAAAATTCCCTAACATGTTTTCTTTTCTGTATGTCCCTATTTTATCACTTAAACTTTATAGATTCTTTACAACAGTTTAGATAAGAAGTTATAATAAATTCAAAATTGACCAGGATGCCATGTCTTCTGACCTTCCACACCACACGATTTTTCACCACTATACACTGACAGAAGTGAGAAAAATCCAGACCAATACATGGCAGAGTATCAGTAAAAGCCAGTCCACAAAATAAGAACTCAATATGTTCTGGAAGGTAAATACATAATGTCTAGGATCTGTTTGAAACCACAAAACTGCTAACGGAGAATTTATTTTTAGTAAAGATTTCTATCAGTTGAAGAACAGTAATTTTCAGTATATCTTCCCAATAGGCAAAACCATTCTCTCTTCAGTAACTGTTTAAAAATTTCATTTTAAAAAGACTTAAACAACTGAAGTAATGCTTCTTGAAGAATATTTCCAACTAGCAAAATGAACAAGATGTGACTGAATTCTGTCTCTGAGGATCGTAACCAAAAAAAAGTTATGGCTATTCAACTGCAGTCATTATTAACTTTTAATTTAGAGGTGTACAGAAGAAATATTTGGATATGCATGAGTTATGTTCACATTTGTCACATGTACATACTTCGCAATACAGCAACATGAGCACTCTGTCCATGTATCAGAGGTGGTCAGTGACAGCAAGACAACTCTTCTGCAACTGGACTTTTCTTTTTTTCCAGTTAGCCTCGTTTCAGTGTTCTTGTGTGTCCTCAGCACAAGAGGATTATTGATGTGGTGCTTTCTCCCCTCTCTGACTTAATATGCAAAATGTGGTATGTCTCACTTCAGAAAAACACGCATTGTCCATAAGGACATGACTGTTGCTGTCAAAAATCACTCTAAAAAAAACAGGGTAAGTATGTACAGTTGTGGATTAAGGTCAGAAACACAATCTTTGGGTCTCTGTATTGAGCTTCTCCCTATAAACTTCTGCTGCCCCTGAACTACTTCCTTTACAGTAGTTAAGACACATCATGTCCCTAATGACTGTCCTGTCTAAAAATAAGTGCTCTTGACATACAAGAGATGTCAGGCTAGCACAGCAGGATGCTGAAGTGTCTCTAGATGTGTACCAGGGCTTCTCTTACACTGGGTTGCAGTAATTTAGGAATTCACACTTGATAAATGCACTAAGGTCGGCTTCTTTTTATCTCTTGCAAACGGTGCCAGGACTGATATCCTCCTGACCATTTTTTTTGGGTCTCTAGCTTACTCTTTTATGCTATTCTGTGGAATCATAAAATTATAATGTTTCATTACACAATCATGCACTGTAGTTGTACACCCTTTTTCAGTGACATCTATAGATGAACTATGTAATTAACAGCAGCTTCCTCAAATTTTTGCTTAAAAGATACTCATACAGAAACATACTTTGTTTGCTCTGGTAGTGTTTCTCAAGCAGAGAGATAATGCCCAAATGCTGGACAGTTTCTTACCTATAGTTGAAATAACTTTTCTTCAGCTTTTATTCTTATCTTGTTTTCCAGATATAACAGTAGAGCAACAGGCTTCTCTGAATCAAGGAATAACATTACTTAAGTGTAATGCAAAGTTTCTTGTCCTTGCTCTTCATTTAAGGTTAGTGAAAATCACAACAGAAGCTAAATAAAACATAACTGTTTTTCTTAATAGCAATGTTACATTATCCCTGATATTGGCTCAGTAGGCAAGGCCCGGGGAAATAACCCTGTTACCTACCATAGTAGTGCGAAAAAAATCACTTTCTTATTACAATAGTAGTATTTAGTCTCCTGAAATATTACTTTTTACAAACCGAGAGGAAGTAGTATTGGAGGTTATTATCTCTGCCTTTTTTTTTTTGGTATTTTCTTCACTGTAGCAATTTCATAAATGCTTTTTTTGGCAAAGAGGAATTTTATTTTGGAAGTTTGAGTACTGTACTACTCCAGAAACCTCCCAAAAGTCAGAAAAATACTTAGAGATGATGCTTTGCTGAAAGGCTTTCAAGAAAGTTGTTTTTCATTTTCCAGTTGTAACAGCATTCTTTCAAAAATACGTTTACCCTTACTAAAATATATAAACATTACCCAGCTGTTTTATTCAACATGTACATAAGCAACCAATCCTCTGAGAAAAAAAGATGGTAAGAGAACTTACACTTGAGAAATCACATACAAAAGCAGCACGGAAGGCCATTAAAATAGCCTCCGAATCTCCCTCAAAAACATTCATTTTCTATTAATTGATTCTATTGGGGGGATTACCATGTTTAGCAAAGGAAAGTACACTGCCATATGTCTAAATGGCATTCACAGCTTCTTGACTGCTGTGGGTTGTGATTCATTTGTTGGCTAGGATGTTCTCTTTTGTCTGCTTGCTCTACAAGATTTCAAGCGTAACCTAATTGTTGTTTCAATAGAACTGTATGTCATCACGTTTATCCAGTATGTGATCAACATTGCCTCTAGGTCGCCTTTTTAAAAAGAATTTTGTCCCGTCAGCAGAGCCATTCTGTCAAGAAAACTTAACTTCAGCTCCTCATGAGAATACTTTCCTTCAAGATTCATATCCTTTCATGTTCCAGGAAACTGCAGAGACCCATTCCAAGATGGAGGAGTAGTGGCCAGATGTTTGCTTCCCTTTTGAAGGAAGTTAGAACCTACTTTATCCAACATGTAGAGCAGTATTTTGTATCCATTATTTATGCAAATGTAAGGTAGACTAGGAAAAAGTAATAGTCTTATCTTTAGGAGTTTATGGACATATTCCTTATTGTAAACTGCTTACTGTGACCTTCAGCTTGTCTCCTCTTCCCCACTTGGCAAACTCTGTCTGGTACCTTTTAGAACTGACTTATCCACCACCTTTGCCATATGGCCAAGCTGTTTTCAAAGTCCCATACAGACCAAAGCAAAAGCAAGCCATGCTTCAAGAGTGTTACTAAGACATGTTCTTTACTCATACCTAGATCTGCACTTACTACTTTATTTCAGAGTCACAGATGGAAAGGGGTCTGTATTTGTATTGTACTATCTCAGCTACATATGGATGACAGAATCCTTAGTAAATTGCTCTTTGCCTGTGTTTTTCTGGTCATTACAGAAATAGAGAGTACACTGAATTACAGTCTCATTTCCGTATCAGCACAATATCAGAGTCCAAGGGTTGAGCTGTTTCTAAACTAGTCTCTATTTAAATAAATCTGGGAAGTACTGCTTAAGTTGTTTTACAGGTTCTGTGTAACAGCATAAAATTACGCAATTCATGGAAGCATCGGCTAAATAAATATGAAAAAAAAGCCACTAATAGTTCCTTAACTTCAAAGTCTTAGTGTTTTTTTTATTATCGTTATTATTGCATGGTTTTGGAACACTTAAAGAAAGTAATTTTATATCTTTTCTGACAGTTTGTACCCTTAAAGGATCCTGTCTTCACAAAGATTTTGTTTGCTAGGTTTTCATGCACTGGTAGAATTCCTTGCAGTAATAAGAGATTTCTTTTAAAACCTATTTTAACAACTGTTTTTGTTTGCTTACTTACAGATTCTGTCTTTTAAAACTAACTCTGTATATGGTCATTTAAAAAAAAATCAATACACTTAGTTTAACAACTGGATCTTGTTGTTCACTAGAATAAAGACAGGGACATCAGAAGGGGATCCTAAATTCCAAGTAAATATTGCCATTGGAAAACAAACCATGTAGATAAAAATTACAGTTTTAGACTGTTTCAGTTCTCTCATCCACTCTTTCTTATAAGAAAATATAAATAGAACATAAAAACTATTTTGGTGGACAAGACAAAGCTCATCCTTTAAAAAAACAAACAAACAAAAAACATATCTGAAAAGCATTCCAAACCCAAATTTTTACTGCAAATCAAAGTTTGAAGAACTTCCAATGACTGCTACAAGAAAACATGATTTTCCAGACTTCTGAAAAGGCATTCTCCTAATGCTATCACGTCCTTGAAAAAAGCAAAGTTCAGCTCATGGAATATGGGAGTAATGCCAATGAGCCGCTTGCTCAGTTCAAGTCAACTCAACAAAGCCTTCCATGTTTTTTACAAGTGGTGCTTGGTTCCTCAAGAAACTACATATTAAGGCTGTTAACGCTTTGGCAAATTGTTTGCAATTCAATTGCCTGTTCCTTCACCTTAGCCAGAAACAACCTTCTTTGCAACTCCATTGACCATTTTAGGGCAACACTGATGTCTAGGAGAACTCTGTACTTCACTCTTGCTCTACAGGGATAGATTCAGAAGTGACCACCTGGGGCCTGCTACTCCTGAGCTCCCTGCTAACTGATGGGGGGGGAAATCATTTCAGGGGGAGAGGCAAATGAGACCTCAGCATGCTTGGACAAGTATGCAGTAGATGCATTCCATGGAGCTTGGCTTACTTCATACGGATTCTTTTTCTCCATATTATACTACAAAAATATTAAGAAAAGTCTATTAATAAAATATTAATAGTCTATTAATAGACAATATTAATAAAAGTCTGTAAGTTAATTATTCTCTAGACAACTTACTGAGGAAGTCCTTCTGGCAGCTTCACAACTGCAAAACTTGAGAATCAAGTATTTTCCCTTTGCCAGCAATAAAAGATGTTGCTACAACTACTGCTTTGTTTGAAAATCTACTTGGAAATTCCTAAGTCGCATTGAACCATATTCCAAGTTAACAGGTGTTTTCACTGAACCTCTGAAAAAGCTTCTCTGATCACTTTATGAAAGATGTAAACTTGGGAGTTACCCTAGAAAACCCAATAAACCATTATGTCTTTGATATCAATAGTGTATGTTTTGCAAATCCTGAACTCAGGGAACTACTTCAATTTTTCTTCCTCATGTGGCTTTATCATGGACAATCACTGTGCCCTCGTAAAAGCAAAAGAAATGTATTTCAAAACACTGATTTAAAAAAAGAACAAGGCTGATGAAAAGCTGTATCCTTCTTCTCTAAAAAATGATCAATTAAAAAAGACTAGCAGAAAAAAGAAATTGCTATAAGTACCCGGGCCTTAGGAAATTCCTAAGAGTCTTCTAAGATTCCAATTCAATAAAGATTTTAAACATTTCTAAGTCTCATGGCAATTCACGTTTCTAAACTTGAGCCAATGCCTAAAATACCAACTCAGTGTATACAAGCACAGCTCTGCATAAAGAATTCTCCATTACAAAATATTAAGGAAACTATTAAGACTGAACAATACTGAATACAGTTATGTAGTGAATTTACGGATAACTCAGTGACGGAATTAAAGGTCAAATGTTCAAACTGGTATAAAAAGCATCTTTACTAAACAACTTCTGAAAAGGCAATTGTGTAGCATTTGAAGCCATTAAACAAATTACATTAATGATACTGACAAGAAGTCAGTTAAATGTTTGCCAAACATTTTGCTTGTCCATAAAGTGTTCTGTGAAAAATATGAAACAGGCTACATTACACAAGCAACCATTTAAAAAAGTCAATGTGAAAATAGCAATTATGTTTTTAACTGCTTTTTTCCTCCATCATTTTACAAAACATATAGAGGACAAACATCACATGGATCATTTTTCAGTCTCATTCTCAGGTTCGCTGTCTCCACTATCACTGTCTCTTCCGGGGTGCTCTGGCATTGTTCGATGTTCATCCACTTCGGCCACTTTCAATTCTCCTTCCTTTGTCATTTCTTCCCCTATCTTATTTTCTTCCTCTTGTGCATCTTCCTGCATGCCTTGCACTTCACCTTCTACTTCAGTCTCCTGAGTCTGAGTAGTTTCAGTTTCTTCAGTCATGGCAGGTGGGGGTAGTAAACGCTAGATGATTACAAAGGAAAGGATTTTCAATTTTTACAGGAAATACATCTACCTGGGCATCTGTTCCTATTCTCGCTTGAACTGTTCACTTTATATTTAGGGTTTTGCACAAGATAACAAGTTAACAACAAAGCCTTAAAATTTAGAAGCCTAAATCATTTGTAGGCACTTAATTCCTGATACAAAAAAAATAAAGAATAATCTTGGCTCACACAATGGTCTTCTTTAGACATTTTTTTCCCGAATAGAGGGGTTTCAAAATCCAGTCTTTCCAATTCAACAACATCAAATACATGTCATTATTCCCAACAGCCAGACAAGTAATAAGGGTGTGGTCTATCCCTACTCCGAGCAACAAACCCACTCTTACTGTAATCTCATCTAGTACCGTTACAAACTCCTAGCTATGTTTTTTGAGGCCTTTCACAGGATGGTCTTTAACAACTCATTCCAATAATTTTTCCTTTAAATGTCTTATAAAATGCAATGTGAACATTACCGGTACTTACACATGTTTTGCCCACAGCTCTAAGTGAAGAACAACACAAGATCCAGTAAAAGTTAAAGCAATGCTTAGATATTTTTCACGTAATACTTCCAGAAAAGTAATTCAGTATATCCAAAGTGATTTGCTCACAATCAAAAGAGTAGTTTGCAAAACATTATAAGCAGCAATGGTAGGCATATTATAGACTTCAGGAAAAAAAAATACCAAGAATACAGTGAGCTGAAGAGTAAGAAAGAAAGCTATACAACTCCAGGCTGTACTGAAACCTTCACAAGTCTTACAGCCTGACATTATTTAATGACATGATGGATATTTCCTTGGAATATTGTGAAGCATTCTAACAAAATCAAAGTTTGATAAACCTCCCACAGTTGATTGCTTAGTTTTGTTTTGCTTGAATGCAACTTGGCTACACATGACGAATTCAGTGTTTAATTACAGTGAAGTCTTATCTTCAGTTAGATGACACTAATATCACAAATTTCTGACAAGCACAGGTAAATCTATGAAGTAATTATGACGACCAGCAGAGACAGGAAAAAGATTTTTTTATAGACTTTGAAGTTATTATACTGGTCCCTATAAGCCATCTGTTCACAAAAAAAAACATTTCAAAGCCAGAGATTCTTTAAATATAAAAAAAATTCTTGATGCATAAGATAAATTCAGATGACTTATATGATTTAGCTAGATGCATGTGCTTTGTGACTACCAATATTGACTAGTGTGAAACAAAACGAAAAATATCATGTTGCACTAAGTAGAGTAAAAGAAACTTACTGTCTGCGCTTTTTTTTTTTTTTGGTCATTCACTTTTTGGCTTCTGTAAGGAGAATGTGATTCATTGTCACAGCAGGGAACCAGCAGTTTTGTAACTAATTTTAGCTAGCAATATGTAAGATTAGGATGCTAAAAAGAATGTGGTATTAGCAGAAGCATCAAGGATCACGTCCATATTTAATTAAGGTGCCAAGCAAACCTATCTTTCAGTAAAATTAAATGCTATCATTTGCTTTGCAGGACATATATACACTTCTCAGTTTTGACAAAACTACCTTTTGCATCTGAGTGTGACCAACTGCACAGTGCACTGAGTCTTCATCACATATGATCTGCACAGTTGAGATATCTCCATATTATACAAACTGGCTCCAAAACAAGTCTCATCATTTGCTTATAGGAATGGATCTCTAATAAAAGTGTGCACTTTCAGTATGTTAAAAAATAGTTACAAGAAGAGGAGATGTTAGTAGCGTCAATTCTCCTTCTCTATCCCCTTTCTTTACAGCAGACAGATTATTTAAACAATTCCTCAAAACAGTGAGAAAATACCCTGTCCACTTGGCAAAGGCTTTTTCTGGGTAGCAAAATGCTTCAAACTGGGCTGAGCTATGCTTCCTAGAACAGCAAAAAAAAAATAAAATCCAAGATGCACTGGAAAAAACTGCAGAAGAAAATTAATTTTCTGTCTGGAAGTTTGACACTCAGTTAAAGGAGAAGTTTTGGATTCTGACCTCTACTGATTATACTGTTTTATAGTAGATGAAACAGTCATTGAAAGAAGGAGGGAAGAGGTGGCAATAGAAAAATGTCATTTCATTGAAGAACAGAACCTAGATCTTGCAGACAAGTACTCTAGAGACTAATTCATTCAAAGAAACAAAGCCATGCTCACACCCTCATTCCACAGTCATCTAATACAGAGGGTGTAATGTCCTTTTACATAATTTTTTTTCCACTTTTGGAAACCTTTCAAAAAAGTGAAAACCAACAAGGGAACTTAAGAGTACCATGAAACAATAAATTATAGGTAATATAATCATGATCACCCCAGACATTAAGTTCAAGCTGATGCAATTAAGATGTAGCATTTAAGACCTCTCCCTTTATGCTTATTAGCAACTATGCCTGGGTATGCACAGATCCACGTATGCTAAGTAAAGGTAGCTTTTTGCTCACTGTACTATCTAAACTACCTTAAAACTCTGCTCACACACATAAGAAGATAAGGTGTTTCTGCCGTTCCGTTTCCTGCTTCAGGGATTAAACATCGACAAAATTAGACACAGAAGTGAGAAAACATCTATGACTTCTTAAAACCTCATGCTATTTTGCTTGGTACTCAACTAGCACTGCTAAAAATTGCTCCAGAATAATAACACTAGAGCTGCTAAACAGCCTGGATAACACAGTGAGTTAATGTGGTTAAAACTGTTCCAGGGATGGGACACCTAGCACCTCTCTAGGCAACCTGTTCCAATGTTTCATGACCCTCAGCGTAAAATATTTCTTCCTGTCTAGTCTAAACCTGACCTCTTTTAGTTTAAAACCATTACCCCTTGTTGTATTGCCACAGGCCCTGCTGAGGTTTTTCCCGTCTTTCTCATAAACTCCCTTTAAGTATTGAAAGGCCACAATATGGTCTCCTCAGAGGCTTCTCCAAGCTGAAGAACCCCAACTCTCTCAGCCTGTCTTCACAGGAGAGGTGTTCCAGGTCTTTGGTCATTTTTTGTGGCCCTCCTCTGGACTCACTCCAACACGTCTGTGTGTTTCTTGTGCTGAGGGCTCCAGAGCTGAACGCAGTATTCCAGGTGTGGTCTCATCAGAGCAGAGAAGAGGGGCAGAATCACCTCCCTTGACCTGCTGGCAATGCCCCTTTTGATGCAGCTCAGGATATCACTGGCTTTCTGGGCTTCAAGCGACACATTGCTGGCTCATGTCCAACTTCTCATACACCAGGACCCCCAAGTGCTTCTCTGAAAGGCTACTATCAATCTCTTCATCCCCCAGCCTGTATTGACACCACAGACTGGTCCTACTCAGGTGCAGGACCTTGCACTTGCCCTTGTTGAACCTTGTGAGGTTTTCACAAGCCCACTCCCCCAGCTTGTCATGGCCCCTCTGGATGGCATCCCATGCCTCAGGGGTGTCAACTTCACCATTCTACTTGGTGTCATCTGCAAACTTGCTGAGAGTGCACTCAATCCCATCATCTATATAACTGATGAAGATACTAAAAAACACTGGTCCCAGAACAGACCCCTGAGGGACACTGCTCAGCACTGATCTCCATCTGGACATTGAGCCATTGACCGCTACCCTCTGGATGCAACCATCCAACCAATTTCTTATCCACCAATAGTTTTTTAAGTATTAATGACAAATTTTTATGGGCCCAGAGAGAGCCATGCCTAGCACTTGGCATCAACTACTGCTGGTTTGGGGGAACCTTAAATTAGTGCTTAAATTACTAAAAGCTACAGCTCTTGCTACTGCAAGATTTTAAAGCCCTCAATATTTTCACTCCCAGACATTAAAAATTCTTGTATTTTAAACATAACACGAAGAGTTACAAACCTTAACCGCATTTCATGTTACTTACTAAATATCAATTCAATTTAAAATACAAACTTTCCAAAAGTTAGAAGGTCCTTACCTGCTGATAGTGGCGTGTACTCTGTATCATGTGCATATACATATTGTACACAAAATTAGCCATTTGAGGCATGTTCTTAATAACATGTATTTGGTGAGATGGTCTTTCTCCATTCTGAGGAAAGGAGAAAAAGTAGACATTCAGCAAGCAAAGTGAGACAACCATTATTCAAAGGTTATTTAACTATACTAGAAAACATAAACTCCAGGAAATTAAATAACGTCTTTTAAAGGAAAAAAAACCCAAACCCTAAATTATTTGGAAATACAGGAAGTATAGGTCATGGATTAATCAGGATACTGCAGCCCAACTAATAATCTTCAAAAGGAAAGGCTGGATTCTGATGCTTACTCCATCAAGTACATTTTAGACATGAGTCATTTAACATACTAAGAGCACAAATAGTGCATTATCAGATTAGAACTTAGCCTATTTGTCCACCACTGTCCAGCTCGTTCTTGCTCACATTCACACTGCATTCTTTATTACATAGTGGGCCTGAATATTTTAACTGAAGTCTCCCTCTGAAACTTGTCAACAGTGCTTAAGACCAGGGAAAGATCTGTGACTGAATTTTGAGTTCATGTAGGCAGCCCTTCTCAAAGCTCCAGGAAGCAAAGCAAGCATGCTCCTCCATTTCTGCATTTAGTATGCCACTCTGTGTGTTCTGTGCTTAGACACCTAATACAAACCTTTCCCTAAAGGCCTAGTTCAGTATCACAAGTTAGTTTTATATTTATGAACCTAGCTCAGCAACAAAACTTCTTTTTAAACTGAGTTCAGAGTCACAAACGTTAATTAGTTTTCCTGAATTACTCAAACAAGTGTAATTCTACCTCTTTTAATAAGAAGCATCTGACTTTTTTTCTTTTAAGAAATAACATTATTTTGTTTTATAACAAGACGAAATACATGTAACACGCTAAAAACTTACCTATTTATCACAAAAGAAAAATACTGAATTGCTTACAGAGACAGAACTTCCAAAAAAGCAGGCAAAACAATTTTGTGGAAAAATCTATTAAAAAACAGCTAGTGTGTATCAGGATAAAAGACAGCTCTAGGGACAAAATTATCCAAATGGCACTGACTTAGCAGAGAAGACGGGTCCCACTTCTAACAGCCCACTCAAAAAAATGGACAAACACACACACCCAGTACAGGCAGCAGAATTCAGAGCAGCTGTTCCTACCGGTCTTGCTGTTGGAAAACATTCTGTGGGAACGATGTGGAGGTGGAGTGGCCGAGCTGTGAGCTGGCTGAAAGCTGGAGTTAGCTCAAAACAGTTCTGAAACAGCGATACTCTTGCAAAGATATAAAGCCCGAGCCTGGCTCTTGACATAGCTACAACTAATCGTCGGACATCCCTTCAGAGAACAAACAAAACCAATCGTGATCTTTTCATTCATAATATAGTTGCAATAAAAATAAATATAAGTATACAGAAGTCTTAATTAAAGGAAATATAAAATCATCTGCTAAAATACTGGTTTGTCTTAGTTTTTTTTCCCTACATACTGCTTTAGTAAATACAAACCCTAGAACCATTACATAAAAGATAGTTCAGTGTACTGGTAATATGAAAAAAATCACCTATTTTCCTAGACTTTAGAGGTAAAGGTTCAGATTGAGAACAAATCACAATAGCATGTCTGTATCCCTGAACAAGTAAACATGAGTTTGAGAACTCAGCTAACTACAAGCCTTCTTCCACCCAACCCCAAAACTGAAGTGCAGATGTTTCAAACTACATATCATAATGCATCTTATGCAGTGATCAAACTCTTCTGATATAAAACAAACAAAGGAAAGAAATCTATAAGAAAATTTAAGCCTGAGTTTGTTCACCAAGACTAACAGCCCTATCATTCCACTAGGGTGAAAGCAAGCTCAGCCTGTATGCAGTAATGTAAACTACTTACAGTGTAAAAGCCATTACTAAAACATAAAATGGTTGTGAAGAGGGTAACAGACAGTTACAAAAGGAAATATGCCTCAACTCCATTCAACAATTGTACCCAAATAATCAAACACTTTTGTGTACTATAAATAGCTTTCTCATATAGAAACCACGTAGTCTAATGACACCACAGGAGTATCTTACATACCTAAGGTGGCCTACAGCTTTGGTCCGCACTAGTGAAAGGAGAATATAATCATTTTGTTGACCCTGAAATCTGTCCACAGTTGTCACCTAAAAAAATCAAAAGCCAAGAAAATACTTCCACAGGTTAATCTTCGCCATTTCAATGAAAACGTAACACCAAAAATTTAACATCAACTTCAGACTGAGATTGCAGTAAATGGGAAGAGTAAAGAACATGCTTTCTCTTTGTTTTACTTGACCTCTAAGCAAAAACTATCAGCCTGTTCTTATTGGGAGATGTTAGGAGGAGCTTTTGCCTGACTGTTTCTTTTAGATTTTATTTAATTCAGATAGTTAGTAGTGGGATCCTAACACCAAAAGATTGTGGAAAGCCATCAGTTTTACAATAAAGAATTTTAGCCTGCAAAATTAGCACCAAACTTTTATAAATATGATTTTCATTTGTTTCATCACATTTCTCACCATATATTTATCAACTCATTTCCACCCTGGGTGGATCTTCCTAAACATGCGTGTTTTGTTTGTTTGGGGTTTTTTTGAGTACTAAATAAATAACCCATGTAGTCTAAGTCTGTAGCCTTTCCAACTCACTGACTTCAGTTTATTTGTATGTCAAATTACAAACAGGGAGAAATGAGGACACCTCTCTATGAAATGCTACAGAATGTAGGTTAATAAATGTGCAGTTAACTAGGGAATATTTATGCAGAAACCTGTGGATATATTAAATTATTCTGTTCTTTAAAATTACAATTTGAAAACAAACAAACCAGAACAACTCCAATGACTGATTTTCAAAGTCACCTTGTTTGGCCGCCCCATCATCGGATTATTTCCACACCGCTGATTAATGACATCACGGATCAGGTGTTTCTGTCCATTGTATGTTGTTAGTATACTTATCTTGTCTGCAGGATAACCAAGCAGGCACATATACATGAAGACTGCCACAACATACTCTGCTTCACCAAGATTCTTAAGTTTAAAAGAGCAAAGAAAAAGCAAAGGAGAAAAAATAAGGGGTTACTCAACTTGTACAATTGGAAAGAATAACACCTGTGTCATTATTATATATTTAGACAAATATGTAAATTCTGAGATAAATCTCTCAGATGTTTCTTTGCTCACGTAACAAAAGCCATTTTCATAGAATAAAAAAACCACAAGTAGGTTTAATAACTTTATTCTGATTCCTCTTCGGAGAGGTACTGAAAATATCTACATCAATATTATTACTAGTCATTGACTGACACTTTCCGAAGATCTCAGTTTTATTTCAACAAGACTAAATTCTAAATAGATAACAGTTTTTACATATATCAATAACTAAATGTTAGAACATTACTTATGGACTATTAAACAGTACACATTTGTACCCAAATGTACCTGTGTACTTATAGCTGTGTGCCCAAAGGAACTGCAACCTTAACTGCACTATTAAACAACTCAACCAACACAATATTCCATTTTCTCCTTCTTAAAGGTCACATGCTAAAGTAACCACTTGTTATGTAAAACTATGAAATTATTATTTATTAGAAAGTATTAGAAGCTCATAACCTACAGACAACTGTATTTAAATACATGGCTTTAAAAAAACATTGCCAATGTAACTTGGTTCCAAATAAACATGCAAAACAATTGCAATAAGTCACACTCCAGTAAGGTGAAAGTAAGAACCAGTTGAACTGGAATAACTAAAAGTTTTTTCAACTATTATTTAGGAGACAGACATATGGATTTTCAAATCCAGTTATTTCTACTGAGTCCATACCCATTCAATTTCAAATGACCAGCTGTTATTTTGTATTTTATAACTTCCTTTTCTGTGCCATTACTTATAACAAATAATGCCAGTCCCAAAGCACCACTCTTCCAGCTACAGAAAGTTTTGTCCTGTTTCCAGACTGAAGTCATTCATAGCCTGTTTAAAGCTACTTTCTGTCAACAGATATTATCTTTCAGGTTAAAAAGCGTTCTCAGTTGCTGACATTTATTCATGGTCTATTTATATTGGGAAACTTATCCCCACCTGGCATATGTTTTACTAGGCTGGACATACCATTCTCTTTTACTTTTTCTTATTAAGTGGTCTATGCATTACTTGGAAAATGCAGTTGCCAGGCATTTCAAACAACCTACAGGTATAAAGCTTTTCCACAAATTCTAATCCCCTTTACCTCTGGAAAGAAATATCCAAATTCACAAAGAGAAATAATACATGTCAGCAATCTGTTACCTCATGAAAAACCATGAAATGCAATCAACACACTCTGCTAATATTTCTCAATCCTCAAGATGAACAACAAAAAAAACCTGTAGGAAGTATTACAAGAGTCTGCTTATGAAAGCACTGTTGTAATGATAAAGGTGTTCTGTGTTCTTGCATTCGTGTTCAGTTGTCTTTATCCCAGGAGTGGTCTAAAGCAGTGCTCACATTCTGTTATCAGAATCCCATTTTTAAGACACTAATATCAGCTGTTTATGTTCCACAGGACAGCTTTTTACTACTTGCATGTTAGTGTGTTACAGCTCAAGGAAAACAAAATCAAAACAAACTCTCCCATCAAAACAACTGTGTCCTCAATCTAGAAGTGAGAACTCAAGCAAAACCTATGAATACCTTTCATACCTTTAAAAAAAAAAAACAGACTAACACAACTCTCAATGACCTTCATAGGCAAAAAGTGATCCTGAATATTATAATCTTAAAGTATGTTTGCTTTCTGTAGTATTAAACAAAATATAAGGTGTTAATTCCATGTTTGAATAAACTCATTGACTTGCACACAGCTCCAGCTTCGAACTTTTCTGAATCCCAAACCTGTAATTTATCATCACTGTTTTTAAAACAAGAAAAAAGAATAAGATTGAAAATATAAGCATCTCATTACAAGTGTAAAAGGTTTCCTATATTTAAGAGAAATAGAGGGTGTTGTTGATGGGTTAGTTTAAAAAGTCAGTTGAGAAATACCAAGGCAAAGTTCTTTTGGCAATTTATTTCAGCCTCAACGTCTTTCTGCATCTTATGTATATTACTTGTAGTGCTGTTTCATTTTTTTATGAATGGGCTTCTTGACATTCTCAGATAGTATAGATTCTTCAAACTAAAATATATACCACAGAGCAAACGTTGATCCTTCATGTACAGGGGAAATGCTACTGTTTACTTCACTATCATGGCAGCACAGTTGAATTGCAACAGACTTCAATTTGCCATAGGCCAGAACAATGCTTCATAATGAATTATACACCGAATCTCACCCCTTCTATAACATTGAGAAAACACAGATATCAAGCAAAGTCATTCCCTTTGAGCAAAAAGCACAACATAATGTTATCATTTTCAGCATTCAAAATTCATCAGAAGGAGGAAAAACTCATGCATGTGCATGACAATTAGCTGAGAACATGATAAACATCAGTTTGCTGCATGCTGGTTGTCTTCATTGTAGAAGATCAGATTTTAATCGTAGATTTAATAAGCCATGTCCAGATTAAATAATACTGATACTTGCCTGATAGAAGTAAGGATTAGGCTCAGATTCTCCCACACCATTGAAGTCTTCCACATTTATTAGCTGAAAGTCATATAAAAATCCAGCATTGGCTGTTCTGAACTCTGGCAGAAGTTGCACATGCGGCAGGTTACCCAGATTCTTGTAACGCCAGTTGTAAAGGTTACATAAACTGTTCAAAAAGACATAGACAAACGCCAAATATTTAAAGCAAGTTCCTGAACTCATTCTAAACAGTTCAGACGCACACAACCCCTTGTTTTGAACATGAATGCTTCTGTAGGTTCTCAATGAAAAAAATATTGCTGGATAGCCTGTGCATATATACATGAACATACCTGTACAAGCTACCCAGCAATTATTTTTTAAGTGTTGAGTCTGTTTGGTTCTCTTATAGAAAACTTCAGATTTCACTTCTTTTTAGAAAGCTCAGTGCAGAACACTCACCCTTAAGCCTCTTGCCCTTGATCAGTTCTACATTGAAGGATACAAATTTTGCAGGCATATAAGAACTTTCATGAGGAATTAAACTTAAGAAATATTAATGCTTCGTGACAAAAAGGAAGGTGTAAGCGAAAAAAGGGGTTTCTGCATTATTTGCTGTAAAAATTTCTTTTTGCAGTAAGAGCTTATTTTCTTATTTTGTGTATTACTATGATTTGTGAAGGGAAGCAACCAAAATATACACAAATTCTGAATCATATCCGATATTTATAGGGACAATAAAGAAAAGACAAAATGTAGGAAGGTATGGGAAAAATCGTTGATCAAGGAATTCTCCAACAATTTCTCTGAAATGTTGCAAAATAATAGCGAGATAAATTTAATTTTTCATCATACTCAAATACAATTTGTATTTCTAAAATCATATTGAAAGTAAATGTTATTCATACGACTATAATAATAATCTACCACTTCACACTGTTCATTCCATTCTATGCCTAAAAAAAATTAAGATTTAAAACTCAGCTTGAAGTAGCAAAACTTTATACGGAATCATTTTCTCTTCTTCTATTTTTCCTTTTAATATCAAACCACAAACATGCACTTTAAACAATAAATAAATTTGATATCTAAGATTTTATTTGGACCTGAATATTTTAAATATATTAGTTGACAAAAGGAAACTTCTCAAAAAAGTGTCAGCAGTAAAAAAACCCAAACAGTTAAGACTATTAAAATTCCTTTAAATAGCATTTTCATGAAAGTACTCATGCAGTAGCAGATACTGCTGTATAAAAAAAGGTAAAACTGATTGCAATTCAGCAAAGTAAAAATGCGACTTCCTAGTATAAACTGAAATAAATAGAAAAAAATTCAATCAAGTTACAGTTTGCAAACTCCTGTCCTAACAGTACAAAAAAAGTTTCTGATACTATGTGCACTTTTCCAATTTTTAACCTGGTAGCTTCTTACAAACCAGACATACTCTATCCCACCTTGCTCTTGCTCTTCCCTGTGCATCCAGATCAACAGTTGGCACTCCAACACGAACAAACCGTGTAAAAAGGGACTGCTCCATGTTGGAATATTTTTGAAAAGCCATGTTCTTAATGACTGGTGGCAACTGATGATGGTCACCAATCATGATCCACCGCTTCAAACGACTGAATCCATCCTGGGGGTTCTAAAATTCAAGAATTACATGATTATAACTATTACAATATAATCGAGGCTCTCAATTACAACATATTAATAGTCAAATTGTCAGTCTTAGCCTAAACCCTAAATGTCAATGTTTGTTCTTAAGTTACACTGGACTGCAGCTAGACAACTACTAGTTCTTTCCAATCCACTGACAGAAAAAGAGAGAAGTATTTTAAATAGTCTTGTTTCTTATACAGAAACAGGTAAGTGTATCTATTAAAATCGGCAGAGAAACATCAGGAAAAATACCATATTACACTGTTTTATCAGAAGACAAAAGGAAGAACCAATTACAGAAATGACCACAGTAAAAAAAGTCATTTCTTCACAGTCCTGTTACCCTAAAACAGATTTTTAAACATTATTTTTTGAATTCTTAGACAGTATATACAAAGTGCCTGAAGAATCTGAAACAATTTTAGTGCTCAAACTCAGCCTGCTTTTCATGTGTCTCTGTGGTTCACTTGCTTCACCTATTTACCTCTGGAACTCCCAGACAGCCTCTTTCATGACCAGGATGTGCCTCTACCCTGGCTCTTGGCCTAAATGCTCTCTAGTACATCTCCTTCCAGATCCTCATCATCCTTTGTGTACCTATGTTACATACTGACAGAGCTCACGAAGGAACACTGTAACATTAAAAGGAACAGACGTATGGATAACATTATCTAGGAACTAGAATCTTGAAGATTCCCACCTGCCAATTTTGCAGTTCAGACCCTCATTTCTTATACACTCCTGTGATACTTCCCTTTCCCCACAGGAGTGTTGATCAAGCCTGAAGTTCCTTTTCATGCCACTTCAAGTGGAAGAGTGCTGAAGCACTCTCTAATCACAGAGAAAGAAAACTGAACTCTGGACTGTCCAACTCATCAAGTCTAAAGATGCCTTAGTAAGAAAATAGGAGGATGGAAATTATTTTCCACAGCATGGAAATATTTCATTTTTTCTTTCCCTCCATAAAGGTTACTGATTTGGAGAAGACCAAACGTTCTACATAACCATTCTGCTCCTATCAGCAATTTCAGCTTAAGACAAGAGCCCTCCAAAGAACTCTGTTTTTAAAAGTTTCTTTCCCTAAATTGTAAGTGTAAGAAACCAAATACTACTACCTTTCAAGCCTAGTTCTTCAGGTTTTGTTTAAAAAACCCTTTTGTTACAAAGCCACTGCTATCTGGCTTCTTAAAGATTGTGTTATAAATACGTGCTGCATCACATTAGCTTCAGTTTCCTTCCTTCCCACAAGACTTCCATTCAACTGTATCACATCTGCATTCCTTTGTCTACAAGTTGTCAGTTTGCCACACACAGTACAAGCTGCAGTTTATTCCAGGCTAAACATTTACCAATTAGTCAGACAAAATATGCATAATTATTGGTCAAACGTAGAAGTAGAACCAGTAACCATTTGTTTTATTTCTGTGGAGTTGTAACATCAATTAGAATGTCTCCCCTGCATTTAGATCCAGTTTTTCTGAAAGTTGTGATGCTCAGTATCTTTCTATCTATCTCTGTTAATCTCCAGTCCAAACACCACAAACAGACAAGATGACAGAGAGCAATTAGGTAAACCCTACTTTTTTTGGAAACTAACCTGTTATTTAATAAGAAGTATTAATTTTAACAATTTTTTAAATTAGAAATAATCACTATTAAATGAGAAAAAATAAAAGTAACGAAGGCAGGAGCCAGTTTACATAAATATCTTTACCTTTTTTAATGTTGAAGCCTGCTAGTACTACTATTTAGTCAATAAAATTAACACACTTAGAACCTATTAGCTTACTCCATAACATAAAAAACAAGGAAAAAAACTACGTGAAAGATCTTAGTGTCCACTCAAACCCCAAATATCAGTTCAAGGTTACTTTCAGCAAAAGATACTTTCCTTCTAATATTTTTATTGTTCAAGAAAACAGACTTTCACTAATCATTTTTTGCAGTATGTTTTATAATTCAGGTCTAACCTGCAACAGGAGAGGTATAAAGGTTTCTATCTCCAGAATCTGAGCAGATTCTTCCATTAATATGTTATCATACTGTGAAAGAAAAAGTAGAGAGATATCCATCAATCGAATAATACAAATTAATACTGTTACTCAGTCTAATAAAAGAAAACATTAATTACCCATTCATTTTTGCATGGGTGGAACAGATACAGTAGGATTTTGCCTTATAGGCAAAATACCAGTACTAGTAAAAATTCATGTCAGAGGGTGAAATCCTACTACATCAACAGCAGATCTATCTATACCAAACAGGGCTTATATCTAGAATGGATCCAAGACTGAACTAGATGGCATGCTTCCCGTATGCCATAATCCATTCGTGAGAGAAATGCTTCCTGTGGTGGAGCAAATTAATTTGGTATCTTTGCACCGGAGCAGAAAAGAAGCACTTTTGTGTTCCAATGCAGAGAAAAATAATACTGAAATACTCACTTTTGTTTTGCTTTTGTCAGATAAAAGTCAGTATTAAATGAATACCTATGGTTAACACTGCGGAGTGAAAACCACATTGCAGCATAGTTTCTTTTCCTCAAATTATTCATTTTTTTAGGTACATAAAGTTATAAAAGCCATGTTTTTTGTCCAGTTCTGCCTTTATTTTATTACTCAATCACATCACTACTGTTCATCATCTAATATGACAAAACTTCTTTTTAAATAGAGATGCAGTAGTAAGCATTTTTGTATAAACACTATCTTCAAAGCAATCTCAGCTTAGAGAAATTTTTTCTTCAGTAAAGTACAATTTAAAACATAATATTAAAAAAATGTAACTCAAAATAAACTAGTTGCCTAAATTAAGGACAGATAAAAGTTTTAAACAACAGGGGAGGGAGGACCAAACCCCAGTTGGTGTAGTAACACTAGTATAATCATTACTTTAAAACCTAATTCAACCAGGTCATGTCGTTTCAGAGCAGCATGAGTACAAGTCATGGCAATGATTTTGGCTTCTTTCACCAATAAGTATTTGGATCTGTCCAGTCCACTGCGGAGAAGTTCAAATGCTCTGAATTCCTATGGCAGAGAGAAGACAATCTTGGAAGTCAGAATACAAAAAATAATGCTTATGAAATGCATGTATTAAAACTATCTGGCCACCTTCTTAATATTATTAGACAAGAATATTACGACAATACCTATTGTTAATAATATCATCTGAATAACTGTTTTATGCTAATCCTGGAAACAACAATAGTTTAAAAAACAATCCTGAAAAAGTACATGCAAAAATTCTGCAGCCTGCGTTTATATATATAAATGCGCAGACAACTGATCAATTGATTCTGAGGTACCCTTTCAGAATCCTCCAAAATTCTGTTTTATCACGTCTACTCGTTTCCTACTTTACTGCATCATAACATCACATCAAGCTCAGTATCAGAAAGACCAATATAGTTAACACTACCAAACAATACCCATATCACCTTTACCCTAACTTTTAAAAACCTCTCAAGCAATTTGCTTGATACATACACAGAACAGAAGACAATCTGTTCAAGTTACTTCTAGGTTATCAGATTAAAGGCAATTCACTACAAATACAAAGACTCTGTGAAGATCATAGAGGCAGTGATAGGTGCAAACCTAGTAACCAAATAAGTGAAAATGGAATATGCAAAACGGCTGCTTCCTACGATTAAAATAAAACAGATTACACTCTTGTCTCTACTGTGAAACATGCTATATTACTGTAAGGTAGACATTCTCATTTGAATGCATTGCAAACTAACGAAGCTTCCTAAAAGGACACAGGGTAAAGGAGAATTTTGGAACTGTAAACCGTAAAGTTTTTATAGGATTAGCCAGATCCACTTATCTTTAATAGTTATGTGTCTTACCTCAAGTTGAGTGAATATTTTCTTGATATGCCTAAAACACCCTTCAGCAAGTTCCATATCTTGTTCATAGGACTTGCCTTTGAAGATTGGTTGAGGAGCATTTGCAAAGTACTGGTGAAAAGGAAAGAAACTGGAGACATCTGTAACATCTGGCAGTCTTCCACCCTTAACTTTTACTTTGCTGATATACTCCTCCCAACGAGACATCACCTATGGCAAACAAAAGCGTTACATTGACATGTTTTTAAATCATAAAGTAACTGGCAAGGTGTACTTTTGCATACAAAGTATTAAAAAAATTACCACAAAAGCCAGGTATGCCTAAATTATCATTTGACCTTGCATCAGGATGACATTTTTGGAGCTGAAGTGGGTTAAGACTGGTTGGATGCAGGATTCCCACCCAGCACCCTCACACTCCCCCAGTAGGACAGAGCCAGAAAATAAGATGGAAAAGTTTATGGGTTGACATAAAGACAGGAAGATCACTTAGCAAGTACTATTACAGGCACAACAGACTTGACTTAGGGAAAATTAATTTAATATACTGCCAACTAAAAATAGAGCAGGATGGTGAGAAACAAAGACAAAAACAAAACCACATTCCTTTGTGCCCCCTCCTTCTTACCAGGTTCAATTTCATTTTTTCATTCCCAACTCTTCTACCTCCTCCCCACTGTGAGCAATGCAGGAAGAATGGGGCTTGGCATTCACGTTTATAACACCAGATCTCTGCCACCCCTTCCTCCTCAAAATTCACTCCTGCTCTAACACAGGTTTTACACAGGGTGCAGCTTCCTTCAGGGCATATCCACCTGCTCCAGCACGTGGTCCTCCAGGGGCTGCAGTGTGGATATCTGATCTGACACAGTTCTACAAAGGCTACAGGGGGAAAATCTGCTTCACCACAGTCTCCATGAGCTACGTGAGAAACTCTGCTTCAGAGACTAGCCTACTTCCTGCCCCTCCTTTGCTTTCTGACCTTGGCGTGTTGGGTTGTTTCTCACACCCCCCTCCTGGCCCATCAATGCTGCACTGTGGTTTTTGACCTGTTCTCAAGGATGTTTTCACAGAGGCACTACCAGTGTTGCTAATGGGCTCAGCTTTGGCTAGCACTGGATCCGCTAGAGCTGGCTGTGTCCAGCAGGGGGCAGCCCCTGGCCTCTTCTCACAGAGGTCACCCCTGCAACTCCCTGCTACCAAACCTTTACTACGTGAACCCAACACAGAAACAAACATTTTGATTATCTCCACTTACAGTACTTTGGTTTAAATAGCTGGATTCCTTTGGGAGGAAACTGAACCAGAAGATGAGTGCTCCTAGTACTCTCCAACACCTAATGATCATTCAATATTTAGGTCCATGCTACAGTAAGCCCAAAGTAACTTCAGTAGAAACATATATAATGCACACATTTGATCCTAAGGTACCACTCTACAGGTCTGCTTAAGCCACATTAATTGCTAATGTATACCATGTCACTGAAAAACACATGGAACGGAGATTAGGAATATACAATGTACAGAAAAATCACTATTTTGTATACTGCGTATCCAATTTCACACTGGCATTTAATACCATAAAAGCTTTCTAGCAGGATCACCAAGCAGCTGCTCTAACGCTTGTCCAAAACGTCAAGCAGGCCACAGATTTTCCTATCTGAAGGAGAAGTTTCAGGTTAGAATCTTTGCCAGCAGCCATGAAAAGCAGTAAAGCTAGCATTTTAATTGATGACTCATCAGGCAGGATTTAAAACAATAGCAACACAAGTAAGTAATGTTGCAATTATAGCTTTAGCTGTTATTGCCTTTTGAACGACCAAAAAAATGTGGTTTAGACTCAAATCTGAAAAATTCACTCCAACTAAATAGGAAGTGTTTCATTACATATTGGTGTTATACAGTCTTCCGTAGAAGTCCTTCAGTCCTTACTTGGTATAAGAAGAAGTGGCCAGCTGTTTCACAAGTGTATGAAACGTCTCCTGGGACTCCAAGACTCCTTTGCAATCGTTCAACTTCTCGTAGAAGTTCCAGTCTTCGAGCCAGTACGTAATTAACTCTTCCATACCTACAAAATGGATTAAATATAACATGAATATTATTTAAATTTATTTAATTCAAAACTGTTTTATCTAAATGTCACAACAAGAGATCACAAAACACCCAACACCTCCCTCAAAAAACCCTTATAACTACAATATCAGGTCCCAAAACTCAGAATTTGCTACATGCCGACTATATCAGTTGAGCTCTATTAATTTACAAAGTCAACAAAGAGTAATTTCTGGAGAAAAAACTTTTTTTTTTTCCAGTCACTTCATCAAAAGCTTCAGAAGTGTTAGTAAAACATTCTCATGATGTACCTGTGAAGCAGAAAAGCATTACTTCCAATGTACTGTTTAGGAACTATGGTAAAGTACGTGCTACACAAACAGAAGTAAGTTACGCAAGTCTATGGACCTTCATAAATGGAATCCATGCCTGAAGTTTCAGTATGGTAAGGCTGACTTCCTTTAGCAATACAGAAAATGTCTTCTAATAATGCTGAGCCCACCATAACAGAAAGATCTACATCCACACATAGCAGGTCCTGTATGCACAGCTGCCTGTTCGATAGCTTTCATGACTGATGTGCTTATTATGCTAATCCTTCCATTCTTCCTGGTCTTATTCAACTCAAGCCAAATATTTTCCTTTATATATCAAGAAAAACAAAAATCAATGTATTGCCTTTTCTAAAAAAAGAAAACAAATTAAAAAGTGGTATCAATGGGTGAAGTTTAAGAAAGACAACCTTTGGCAATCACAATAGGTTCTATTGTCTAATTTAGGAAGATGAGAGTAGTTAAAGCTGGAGATAATTATGTATTACGACACAACCAAATACGATATTATTTTAAAACTGGAAAAAAGTTCCTCAGGAACTATGAAAGTTAAGATCCTTGGAATACTAAATAGTTGTTCCTTTGACAACAAAACTAATCCATTATAACAACAAGTGACTGAAATCAGTTGCTTGGTTTTTTTTCCTTCACATTTACAACGTCCACTCAAACATCAAGTCATATGTCCTCTTTTATGCATTGTTCATTGCTACAAGTTTTTTTCAACTGTGATTCCTTTTAAGTCTCAGTATCAATTTAATGGAGTCCTATCCACCTTCTGCTCCTATAAGTCCTGCCTCACTTTGCTGTGCCTGCAGAGGGAACAAAAAAGGAACACTAAGGTGTCAACAAGTAGAAATTCCTTAAGCAGTATTGTGCCCTCTAAAGCAGCCGGAAACAGAACAAACACTAACTCAGAAGCAACCTGAAAAAAAAAAAAAAAAGAAGGCATATGGGAAATAAACTTCTCACAGTAGTGCAGCTCACCTTCAAATATATTCCTCAACCCTTAGCCCTCCCTCCCATACTGCCAGAACCCATAGGACTTTTCAGTAATGTCCTGTAGGTCTGGAGTTACCCTGAAAAGAATGAAAATAGACAACATAGAGTGTCTCAAAGAAAATTCCTTTTTATCATGAGCACTACTGTTCACAGAGTACACTAAACTGTAGATATCACTATATAAATATCCACCATGGCATCACTCCACAACCTGGCTATCAAATTTCTGGAATAATTTGACTATGTCAAAGCACTCAGACTTAAAAAAATAAATCACAAGGTATTTATTTTGCTAAATGAAACTCAACTATGTGTATGTGGGTATCTTCTAGTGACTATATATAATTTTTACTACAGCTTTTGAAGTCAAAGAATTGCTATAACAATCCAGCACTGGATAGCTCAGTTATTTCCAGTGTATGACCCTTATACCCCCACTTACATTTACGAACGTGTATAATCCTGCTGACGTCAATTGGAAACACTCAAGAAACGCAGAAATATTTTCAAGAACAGGTTCTTAAGGCTTTGTACTGATAGAGATTTGATAGCTCTCCTTATGTACGTATTATTAAAAATGTATTATTTACCGATGAAATAATCAACTTTGTAATCAAGCAATATTCTGAAGACTTAGGAGCAGAAAGTTTAATTTCAGGTTTATATTTACGTAAGCAATACTCACAACACCAGTAGAAGAGATATCATATTTACACAAAAAAATCCTAACTGCAAAAACCTACCCTTATTATTCTAACTTTCTCTCACAAAACAGGTCAATTCTCCAAAGTGTTTATGGGCCCAAAATACAACAAACTACTTTTATTCAAGTAGTTGAGTTTGTGAACAAGCAACTGTCTGATTCTGTTTTTGGATTTTCAAGAGAATACAGTCTTCCTACTGAATAAGAACTGAAGTTACTTAACCCTGCACTGAAAACGTGTACTCTGCATTATTGGGATTCAATAATATGAGAAAGGTAAAACTTGTCAAGCACAGCTCCATGCTCATTCACAAAGGAGGTACATTGGATTCAACATGTAAGACAATGCTTATGCAAGCAAGTTTATCATTAGGACCTTCTTTCTCACCTGCTGAAATCTTTCTCTGTCTCTAATTCCTCTTCTCCATGACCCAGACGCAGGAGGTGGCGCTCATCAATGTCTAGAGCCATGATTTTTTCAAACAGCTGGTTCAAGGCCTGAAGATTGACAAGAACAGGAGAACAGGAAGTTTTCAGACATTCAGAAGCTCTTGCAGGGAAAAACTGAAGAATTACTGGTAAGCCAACTAGGAAATGATGCATATTTGGGTATAAATGGAAGCCAAAGCTGAAGTTAATACTGAAACCAGAGCTCTTAACAGGGAAATCAGCCTACTAAAACTCTTGTATTTGCATACTTTACACAAAAAATAAATTTTATCTTACAATTGTAAAACAATTTAAAAATTTGATTCGTTCTCCCAGTTAGTTTAGTTGATAAAGCTATCAGCATCTAAAGCTGTCTCAAGAAGCACACTTTGCAAACACTGAATCTGTTACACAACTAAACCACTTAACTTTTCCTATACATTAGAAGAGTGTGATCTGCTAGTGACTGGTAGATGCTGTGATTGTATTACATTGGGCAAAATACATTTTGCTGAACTAAACTTCAAGGTGTGCTACGTCTCCTGCCTTCAACTCTCCAGTTCCCTAACAGCTTAATATCAACTGTCCAATTCAGTGTACTTCAAAGTGTTAAGCTTGTAAGCACTGGATCATCAAGTTATGAACTTAAGAATAAACACGAGCAAGCTGGACTTGTACTTCAGGTCAGTTGGAAGTCACATAAACATGTTCAAGTACAGTGTCAAAGCACAGAGAATGAACCCTGCTGACTTCATTTCATGAAGTACAGTTTCAAGTTCATATTCTCATGTAAGCCTTGTCTGTTAAGAAGAGTCTCCTACCTGCCTCAAAGTATGTCCTTCCTTTCCTCTCCAATGGATGTGCTCTCACCTCTTTCTCTCAACTTCACTACCTGTTAAAGGTCCCGCAACCCACTGTACACTGGTCTGTATTATTCCAGGTTGTAACTCCTCCCTCAACAAAACGAAGCCACATCCATCATTCTTTGATAAACAGCATTGGTGCCTGATCTTGCTTTGATGAAACATAATCATCAAAGATGAAATGTTATCAAAGTGGTATGTTCTGTTAAAATAGCTCCTAACTGAGAAAGGATAATTAGGGAGAAGAGGAAATAGAAGACCCCAGTTTTCAAACAAATCCCTCTAAACCAGATGCAAATTTAGAGGAAGACTCTTCAAGACCTTTATCATGATGATGATTATTATTATTTTACATATGCTTGAGAATTAGCAATTAGACTTCTCCTCTTACGAATGAGAAGCATGTTTTCAGCTGAAGAGGCCAAGATAACTTTCTTGCCTTAGAAGCATGAAGCACAGAACAACCACTGTCTAAGACAGTTAGCAAAAATCCGGCATACGCGCAGTGAATGTGCAACTGTAAGAACTGCACAGACACTTTTTCAAAATACTTCCTAATTTCTTTGTCCAACTAGTAAATATATTCAAAAATTCTGATAAATAGCTCAGAACCACAAACATGAAATTCAAAAATCAATTTCACACAGTGAAACTGGCGAAACTGCACACAAGTCAACTCAAGTTTACATTGTTAATAAACAACTGCAATCTCAAGCCTACTGATCTCAATACCTGGTATTGTTATTTTTAAGTACAAGAAAATATATCTCATGATTATACTTTACCTGATTAGAGTGAGTAACTATAAGAGTTCGTTGTTCTGGGAAATTATGATAAAGATTGGATATTATCTGGACTGCTACATCAGTTTTTCCAGTACCAGGTGGACCAACTACCTAAAACCAAACCAAACCAAAAATTAAAACCAAAAATCAACACAGAATTTATCAAAATACTGCTCAATACAGAAATACAGCCAGTTGGGAAAAACAGCAGAACAACCTCATAGGAGACTAACAGCATATACTAACAACAACATCTTCTGTTCAATGTACAATCGCTTGCTGGCTTCTGTCAAGAACACGTAGCTATACCATGAAAGACCTAGCACAATGCTAAGGCATACTCCTGCCTAAGAGGAATATGATAACCCAGCAATTACTCACTGACTTTTGTGAACGTCAAGAACAAACACAATATATCATAACAGACCAAACCAGAAAAGTTAGGCAGATCCCTGCCTAAAAGGAATAATAATCCAGCATATGAAATAATATTTTGTCTGTCAAGCCATGAAAACAGATCTCCTCATAGAAAACAGGCTATTTAGCCTCAGAACAGGATAAGCATAGGCGAAATGGTGAAAAAAGTGTCAAAATACATATATGAAAAAAAACCAACCCAACAAGATCAATATAAAGAACAGAAAGAAAAGTCCATTCTTTTTATTAAATCAGAACTCTACAACTAATGATATAGATATAATACTGACAGCTAATGTTTTCATAGGCTCAATTATATCAGAAACATTTAAAAACTATCACCGGAGACATTTTAAAGTTATCTAAGTATTATAAAGCATCTCAACCTACTCTGTTCAGCATTAAGAAGCACAGATTAGTAGGTTTCATATATGACTACACAAAAAATTATGAAGTGCTATGAAATCACATTTCATTTAAAGAATCTTATTGATCACTGGATTCAAAAGCAAGTAGGATCGTACTTTTCAAAAATATCTGACAGAAATAAATGACATAACAACCGGAAATAAAGCAGGCGTATATTACGCAACTGTTTCCTCAGTCTGCCTTCTCTCCCTTCAAAAAAGTGTGAGATCTAGTAAAAAAAAACAAACAAAAACCCAAAAAAAACCAAACCCCAACCATAAATACATTCTCAAGAACAAAAAGCTGACTTCGTTATTGTTTTTCCCTTTTGACAAAACACACTGTCATTCTCTAACATTTTAAAAAGCAACAAATGCTGTTTTAGTAGAAAAAATCAAATTAGGTAACAACCACCTTCTCAAGTACTTATGAAAGCTGATGGAATACCAGATACAGGAAGTTACTTTCTTCTTTAAAGCCCTTCATAACTGAGGTAAATGGCAGTTCACAATGCATTATACACTTGAAGATCATTAACAGTTCAACAAATATTAAATGATACTAACAAACAATATGCAATGCTATTAAAAAAAAGGACAAAAATAAAACCGAGATGCCTTAGAGATACACCCTTGTATTATTTTGTGTGTTAACTATACACTACGAAATGGTAATAAAGATTTTAATCTCCCAGTCTTCTTTCCTATTGACAATACTCCTGACAGAAAACAATACTCCTATAAACTGGTGTGGGTATGCTTAGTCAAATACTCTATGTGAAATCCAGAAATTCAAAGCATTTCAATAAAATCCTTCCAACATCATTTAATAACCAAATTTAAAGCATTTATCACTGTGACATTTTCTCAATATTCAAAAGAAGAGTTTTAATTTCTAAATAGACCTTAAAGACGATATTCTATCAACAATCTGAAAGCTCTGCTGTGTTCTACTAGGAAACATATCATACTCAAAAACACTGCCAAAAGCTCAGGTAACTTTTATACATTTATGACACTACTAATTTCAGCACACCTAGTCAGGTAGAGGCAAAAAGGCATATCATTCCACTGAAGTTTATTTTTCCCTTTGCCATGCATCTTTTCTGTGCTAGCTATGGAGTGTATAGGGATCAGTAAAACATAAGGAGGAAGAGGAGAAGGGAGAGTATGGTACTAATAAATACCAATACAAAACTCTAAAAATTAGCATTATTGCCTGCATAGACCAAGAAAAAATTAAGAGTATCAGAAAAGTCATTCAAATCTTCCACTTAATCACTACCAGGACATACTATGCTTCACTGGGAGAAAGGAATATGTAGTGGAAGTCTAATTGAGAGTGGTAAACCTTAAAGACCTTTGCAGAATTTCACTATCAAAAAATATTTATATAACGAATCTACAGCTTTGGTTTTGTTTGTAATATCTTAGTTCTGGAAGTCAGCAAGACACAAAGGAGTGCACATTATATTTCACAAGACAGCAGAAAAAAGTTCCCTAAAGAAAATTCAATGACTTTCATTTCCTTTAATGAAATTACATCAAACTAAAAAAGATGCAAGTAATTTAAAAAAGTCAAAAATGACAGACAGGGTATAAGCTTTACATTCTATAACTAGCAATCCAACCACTGAAAAAGCAAATTCAGTTGAAGCTGAAAGTCCTCAGCCACTGAAACACAGGATACAGTTAAATAGAGATCAAATGTATTTCCGCATGATTTTGTGAAGATGGGAGGATGTTGAACCTTTGTTTGTTTTCATATTTTTAAACTATTAATATAAGTGACCTCAGCAAGGCTACAGAAATGGGCATTACTGGTTTTTCCCTGAATGTACCTAAAGCCAGAAACAAATAATTAACATCATTAAAAACATTCTTACCATAGTTAGCCCAGGCTGCATTCCTGCACGTATAGCTTCAATCTGAGTATGGGTAAATTGAATAGCATTGCTGTAACAAAGTAAAATAACATCAGAGAATTGATAGATTTTGCCAACAGTTTTGAAAAAAGCAGTTTTAACAAGTTACTTAACTCCATGTTTCTCCAGAACTATATGCTGCAAACTTTAATATAAATTAAACCACGATTACAACTATCTTCTTTATAGACGCAACAACCTTACAATTTCTGAGCAAGACAGTAAATCACGTCCCTGTGACAACAAAATCATCTCATCCAAAATACTGCCTGTCACTATTATTTGCTGAGAAATCTGTAAAATTACTTAGATATGACTCTCCTAATAGTCAAAGTCCTGACACAATAGTAAAAGACAGTATTCCTCATTGTTCTTCAAAGGAATTTTTTAACAGAGAGGGGACAATTGAATAGCTTGATTTAAAAGAAAACAGTCTCATATTCAAATCTTCTTTTGGTAATTAAATCAAAATTACATTTCCTTTATAATCATCAATATTTTTTTTAAGTATTTCTGAAAATTAACTGCTCTGTATGTGTTACCATTTGTAAATAGGTTCTCATCCATTTATTACCGTTTTGGTTGATTATATGGATATGGTCCCCTGTTTGGAATGACATGAGGCTCTACAATCAGTGTTTTAGCTTCTTCGGGTTTTTCTTCATTCTCATTCTCTTCTTTTCTTTTCTTTCCTTTACCTCCTCTTATTGGGAAAGTTATCCTGTAACATATTCAAGACTAGACTTCAACATGTTCATTATGATACCAAACTTCAAGATTTTTTTGCCCCAACTAAGCCAAACTTTCAGAAAACAGGGAAACTAGAGCTGCAAAAGAGAAAGTATTATTGAGGATAAGGAAAAGGAATGATAACTAAATTGATGAAGCTGATTTTAATAAAGCATATTTGACAAAAAGTATGTCAGAAGTGCTCTTTACATAGGCTCAAAAGCCAGGAGCAGTGCTGAGAGCCAACTGGAAAAAACACTGAAGGCAAAGAGTTCATAAATGAAAATGAAACAGACAGGACTAAAGTTGTAACAGAAAGCCATGTGCACTGTCTGTTCAGCAGTAATATATTGATTTTGTTCTAGAATTAATGCACTTTTTTTCTTTTATGCAAGATAAGTCATTTTTATAAACTGATTCAACACAAGAAGCCTTTTTTCCTCCCATTTCATTTTTTTTGTAGCCCTTTATCATATACTAGTAAGCTTCTCTAATTCAGAAACAAGCCACAGTGAAGGAATATAAATTGCTATGAATTTTTTTTGAGACAAAAACGCAGACATCTTTAACAGCAATAATCTCTTAGTCTCTTTACAGGACAAAGGCAACACTAGGAAGAGCAATAGCTCTTCATAAAGAGAAGCATCTATATTTTTAATCTATGAACTGAAACCAAACACTAGTTCATTAATGGAAATCAAGCATGGTATCTTGTCTTGACATCTTCAAACTATTTTCTTATCATTCTGTATTGTTAGTGGCTTCTCCACACATACTCCACATGCAGTGTTTCAAAAAAAAAAAAAACCTGGAATATTACCTCCCTGCTTTTCAAGATCCAGTTTAGCTATGTTAAGAGCTGACTGGTATGGGGGGAAGCCACTTTTTTGCTTCCAATTAAATCTGCTCCTTCAAAAGGAAACCAATTTTGATTCTCATTAACTTATGCAGGAAGAAAAAAAGACACAGTTTCTTCAGTCCAGCTCTTCTCCAAGAAGAAACTGTTCTCCAGAACTATGGACTGTGAAACTCTGATGCCAAAATCCAAGGAGGCTCACTCCTGTCAAGTCTAAAAATGCTGAACAGAACCACCAAAACAAAACATGTACATCTAGTGTACATGCACATTTAGTGGTCACAAAGGTAGGCATCCTATTTCAGAAACCATTTCTAAAACAAAATAGGCAACATGAGATTTCAGACTTAATTATTTTGATTGAATGGTGTTTCTCAAATTTTAAACAAATTTTAAACTTGCTGTTCTCGGTTTGCTTTAATGAGACATGTAAGGAAATTCTGAAATTAAAAATCTTTAGGCTAAACTTGAGGAGGCTAGATATCATAATCCAAAAGTAAATACTACGTGTCTTGATTCTCATAATTTTGCTTTTCCCTTATATTTCATAGGCTGATCCACAAGCAGTGCTCTGATACATTTTTGTACAGAGTAGAGCAGAAGCTGCTCCTGAGCCTAAGTGTAGTACATTTACCTCTTTTACGTAACTACCTAAATCTTAATATTAACATATTAACATCTTTTCCTAAAAGAAAGAGCACCTCCATTTAATCACTGAAATCAACTCCATCTGACAATGCACTTCAGCAAGAATATCAGAACAGTACTTGAAATATTGAGATCACCTGAAGGGGGGTATTTGCAGATCTGGATTGTCAACAGTCACTCTAATATTATACCCAGGAAAACTAGCTTTTAAGTGACCAATGGACAGGAAAGTGTCGTTAAAATCCAGAGTTGCAATCTGATTTGGCATTTTTGAATAGTGTGCACTACTTGGGTCTCCATATCCGAGAATGATGTCATGCAGCCAGTCAGGAACCACACAATCTGTATTCATCAAATTCCTAATAGTCTCCAGAACAGCCTGCAAATTAGAAAAACAGAAAGAAAAAAGATTGTTGAGATTGACTTTTACCAAGAAAATGTGACATACTGAAGACTAATCAAGTCTAAGATGCTAGCATGTAACAGTCTTTAACTGACAAGTATCTAGTTTTAGACTAAGTCAATACATACACAATGTCTACATGTAACAACAAGACAACACTGTCAAACCACACAACTCTCATAGTATCCTGTTAGTAAGGAGCTATTAAAGAGGAGCATAATTATCTGTAAAGCTTTCATCCTAGAACACTCAGAGGAGAAAAAAAGGCATAGTTCAAAATAACCTATAACCAAAATATAGTGTCTGCTACGGACCTAGCTTATCATTCTGGTTTTACAATAAGCAAAGAATTCACATTTTATCAATAGCTACACATATTTCTGCTTGAGAGTCTTCTTCAGGACTTTCATAAAGTCATCCTGTTTCTACCAAAAATGCATTAAAACTTCTGCATGGTTATAAGCAGAGGACACACTGGGTTCTATGTACAATCTCTGAGTGCATTTTCTTCGCTCCTCCACCCTTTCTTTTCCCATCTAAATTTACTAATCCAAGAATACAACTGATGACTTCACAGAGCCCCCAACACATTTCCACATACATATTCTAAAAGAATTTCAGCCTTGTGGGTACTGTTTGACCTATCAATTTCTGTAAGCTGCAAATGTTAAGCCTTATGTCAAGCTTTTTAAAGACTATAAGCACAGGGCATTGTAGCACAATTACTCTTTGCTTTGACCAGCACAAAAATAATATTTAGTGTAATGCACTCTCCCATGAAAACACAGATGCTGCAGACCCTGGATTTGCACAGAGGGTGTACATTTTAACTAAGAGGTAGTTGAATTTTAGTCTTCCTGTTAAAGTACTACTTTAGTGACAAGTCTTCAACAACCACCATACTTGAAACTTGGTATTAGGACATCATGCATGTGCTCTTCAGCATAAGAAACACAGGCTATGAAACCTCTGCTGAGTTCCAGATCCTCCAACGCACCACACCATCAAACATGGACACAAACAAATGGCAAACATACTGCATCTGCAGTCCATATCAGGACATAATACAGACTTCTCAAACACCTATCATGCAAATACTAATCAGCCAAAAAAAAGTATGAAATTTTATTCTGATAGCCTAAATTTACATATCCTGTTTCCAGGAGTAGGATTTTCTGTCCTTTTAATACTTGTGTTGTATCATTCCAGGAATAAAAGTAATGCAGGTCACCATTCCTGCTTAAACAATCACCCTCTATAAAGGTTCTGATTCTTGCCCTCTACTCAGCACAGATGAGACCATATCTGGAGTGCTGTGTCCAGTGCTGGGTTCCTAAGGACAAGTGACACAGACATACTGGAATGAGTACAGCAAAGGGCGACTAAGTTGATTAAGGGACTGGAGAGTCTGTTCTATGAGAGGTTGACAGAGCTAAGATTGTTCAGCACCAGGAAGAGAAGAATGAAGGGGTGGTGGGGAATTTTATCAGTTTGTGTAAAACCCAAGAAATAACAAGAGGAAGGAAGGACAATGGAAACAGGCTCCTTTCAGTATTGCCTTGTGAAAGGAGAAGAGGCAAAGGACACAAACGGAGATACAGGAAATTCCACTTAAATAAATGAAGAACTTTTTACTGTATGCATAGCTGAACACTAGAACAGGTTGTCTAGATAAGTTATGCAGCCTCCATCACTGGAGACACCCAATTCCAACTGTACAAAGTCACAAGATCTCGAGCCTAGTCAACTCTGCTTTAAGGCATAGGCTGGATCATCTCCAGAGTTCCCTCCAACCTCAACAACTCTAGGAATCTGTGATTCTGTTCCTTTCAATCTCAACCATGCTGTGGATTCAGTGACAGCTCTGTAAAGTTATTAACTCAAAATCAACTTAGCACATATAACTTAAGTTATATGTTCTGTCCTTTCATTATCTAAGAAGGTTGCTTGATTGTCTACCAGCACAATGGCTCCTACTATTTCAAATTTAATTTTCGTACCAAGGAAACATGTCAGAGCAGGTCTGTCCTTGTACAGGAACCTCTGGATACTGAAATTCCTAGCTCTGGGAAGAAGTGAACCTGCATGAGATAATACAGTTGGCATTATCAAGTATCACTGTGACACAATGTATACCCTCAGCTCAGCCTCATTTAATAAAGGCTCAAAGAATCTTACCTCATGCCTAGAAATCACTCCAGAAACCTCCTCTCCCTTTGACTCTCCAATGCACATAGTGCATTTCTTCTTGCTCCTGGTCTTACAAACATTTTAGTATGTGATCTGCAGAACTGGAAAGGTCCTGCACTTTTCTTCCAAAGCCTGAAAGTCCTGCAATTACTTCAGAGGCCCAAGACACACTGATAGACAAGTTCCATATTAACTAAAGATATTTATATTTTTTATGCAAATGTTTCTGCTTAAACATATATTAAACACAGCACGCTTTTTTCAAAGAAAAGCATAAATAAACTGTGGCTTCTTCAAGTCGTATTTCTAAATCTAGATGACCAATTTCTCAGAGCAAAGTTTGACAATATCTCCCTAACAGCTACTGTGTCGGTTTTACATCACAAAAAACATTTGCCTCAGCTTTTCAAAAGTAACTTCTATACATGTAAAACCAGCAAGATTAGTTCCTGTAAGAACTAATATTGATGACCAACTGCAGTGATGTAGCAGTGCCACCTCCAGCAAACACATTGTATCTGCACTTCCACTGCTGTCACATCTACTTAATTTATGAAGACTGCAGAAGCGTTCTCTTGTCTTCTGTCCTACAAGCTCAGCTTAAAATCCTGAGATGCCTTCTATCTGCAACACAATATCAACACTACTCCCAGTGATACCTTGTTTTCTTCTATTCAGCTTAAGTTAGAATGCTTGCACCCAAACTGGTTGTTATGTGATTCATCTAGAAACCTTTTTATTTTTCTTGACGAATGTAAAAAAAAAATAAATCACAGAATGGTTTGCATTGTGATTTGCTTGTAAATCAGCTACAAGTACACAGTACAAATTTAAAAGCTCCACTCACATATAACAGCAATTCTAAGCAAACTTAAGAATTTACGGTAGCACTTCCCTTCTGACTACACAGAAGTGCATACATGTGCAAATAAAAACCACATCTATAGTGCTGACACACCAACAGGCTTTGGCAGAGAGCTCTTGTGCTTACAGTGTAAAATGGACCTGCCACAAACATACATCATTCATTAAAAAATAAATAAAAAACAGAACGAATTGTTAACATAAAGTTATAAAGGACTCTCTATGGAATACTTGTAGTATACCAATTGTGGGCAAATAATGAAACGTGAGGGAAAATGAGAACCCCAAGACTCTCCAAAGCACCCCCCCCAACAAGATTAGGTATATTAAAGCAATTCTGTTGTGATATTAAAGCAAAATGCAGTTGCTGCTCCCAGGAAAACAATGTGGTTGACTTGGAAGAGGCCTGTTCTAGCCAAGCGGTACATTCTGTGTGAGGTGGTGATATACAACGGCCCAACCAGGCTCCATTATCATTATGAGCATGGAACTGTGAAGACAACTGCATAACTCCTATCAAGGAAGATGAATCACAATTGCCGCCTCAGCAGCCATAGTGAAATAAGTGTCCTGTACCTGAACTTTGGTCATTATAATGTCATTATAATACAAAAACACACTTCATCCCAAAGATTACCTGCCTTCAAGAGAAAACATGCTGCACAGTTGGGCATGCACTCCGAATTTTTACTGACTATATATGGGAAGTAAGAGATTTTTACACCAACCAAAAATAAAAGAATGTATGACTAAATTCACTCAAGCTCTATTTGAAGGTACAAAACCATAAAAATGATACATAAAAGGGGAAAGTTTAGGGAAGGCTTCACAGACACTTTTGGGGATTAGCTGATGGGCTGGACCCTATTTTCCCTCCTGAAAGGGATGCCTATTGGGTAAGAATTCTGGGTTATGTGCACTTATCTATGAACATCATGCTAGCTGCTAGTGTGTATCTATGCTTGGGGTCTAGACTTGTTTTTGCAGTCAGTATCTTATCACCAACTATCCTCGAACCCTGTCACAAATTTATGTAATGAAATTTATTTGTGCAAACACAAGCTTCTGGAAATTTTAATAATTCTATAAGGGGATAGGAAGGGATTTGTCCCAGTGACACTGCTAACGTGGGCCTGGCAGACTGGGCAAATTGTCCCCTGTGTTCCCTTACTCTGATAAAACGTGGCACCAATCCACATCTGGATGGCATAGAATGTTCCGTGCAGAACACAAGCTACTGTTCCACATCACAGGCATCTTTCCAGAAACAGAAAATAAAGAATCAAAGTCCTCCTGCTTCCTTCTTTATCCATCTGCATAGAACTTGCCACAGAATCCTTCAAAATAAATGTCACTTTAATTACGGAATCTATGATTTTAAGGCACCAAAAGAAAGGCAGTTTTTTTGTTCATGTTGCGTTTTCATAATGGAAAACCAAAGTAACATTAAAGATCCAAAGGTCTAACTGATCTAACAGCAAAGAAACTAAGCATGCATACAAGAAATATTTTCAGGTATACAAAATTATGCATCTTCCCAGCAAAAAAGGCCAACAGAATCTTGCGCTGCATTAGGAAGATGCCAGCAGGTCAAAGGAGGTGCTCCTTCTTTGCTCAGCACCGTTGAGGCTAAATCATAGAATAATACAATGGTTAAGGTTAGAAGGGACCTTTAAGGGTCATCCAGTCCAATACCCCTGTAACGAGCAGAGACATCTTCAACTAGATCAGGCTGCTCAAAGCCCCATCCAAACTGACCTTGAAAGTCTGCAGGGATGGGAGCATTTACCACCTCTCTGGGCAACCTGCTCCAGCATTTCACAACCTTCAGCATAAAAAAAATTCTTTCCTCTATCTAAATCTACCCTCTTTTAGTTTAAAACCATTACCCCTTGTCCTAGTGCAACAGGCCTTTTGAAAACATTTGTGCCTATCTTTCTTATAAGGCCACTTTATGTACAGAAAGGCCATAATCAGGTCTCTCCATATCCTTCCCTACTCCAGGCTGAACAACCCCAACTTTGAGAGCCTTTCGTCATAGGGGAGGTGTTCCAGAACTTTGATCATTTTTGTGGCCCTCCTCTGGACCTGCTCCAACAGCTCCATGTCTTTCCTGTGCTGAGGGGTCCAGAGCTTGATGTAGTACTCCAGGTGAGGTTTCACCAGAGTGAAGCAGAGGGGCAGAATCTCCTCCCTTCATCTGCCGGCCACGTTTCTTTTAACATCGTCCAGGATATGGTTGTCCTTCTGGGCTGCAAGTGCACATTGCTGGCTCACATCCAGTTCTTCATCCGCTAGTACCACCAAGTCCTTTTTGGCAGGGTTGCTCTCAGTTCCTTCATTCCTCACTCTATACTGATACTGTGGGTTGCCATGACCCAGGACTTTGTAGTTGGCCTTATTGAACCTCAGGAGGTTCATACGGGCCCACTGCTCAAGCTTGTCCAGGTCCTCTGAATGGCCTTCGATCCCTGAATCAGTACAGTGCTCAGTTCTGGGCGCCTCAGTGAAAATGAGACATGGAGTTATTGTAGCGAGTCCAGTGCAGGGCCACAAAGATGACTAAGAGACTGACCCATCTTTCACATAAGGAGAGGCCAAGAGAGCTGAGACTGTTCAGCCTGGAAATGAGAGAGCTCAGAGGCTATTGTATCAATACGACGAATACCTGATAGGAAGAAATGAAGATGAGGGAGCCCGACTCTTCTCAGTAGTGTCCAGTGACTGGACAGGAAACAACGGGCACAAAGTAAAACACATTAAATTACATCTGAACATAAGAAAACATTTTATTTTACTGTGAGGACAATTCAGCACTAGAAGAAGTTGCCCAGAGAAGTTCTGGATTCTTAATTCACGAAGATACACAAAACCCAATTTGACATGGTCCTGGACAGCGTGCAGCAGGTAACCTTGCTTGAGCAGAGGGCTTGAACTTGATAATTTCCAGCGTTGCCTTGCAACCTTGACAATTCTATGATTCTGCAATTATGCCATCTGATCAGAAATGTTTACTATGGGCTACATGGAGCACTTCGTCAAAGTTAAATTTATGTCAATTCATAATTCTAGAAACTTAAAAATACATTTCAACTTTGCTGGAAAACTTTCCTCTTCTTTCTTTAACAAAGGGTAAGGAGGAAAATTGAGTTATTGATAAGCTTCCTGAAAAATAAAATTTGCTGAATTTGCATGTAAAACTAAAATTGTGTGTATAATTTTAATCTTATTTATAGGCAATATACAGTATCGTAAGGCATTAACAACAGATTTATTTTAAACTCTGACCAAATTCCCTGAAGGCCAGGGAAACAAAATGGCAAAGAATCACGCACTGCAACTGTGTGAAAATGTTTAGGGCACGAAAAAAAAAGCCCCATTCAATACACAAAGCTCCAGTTAGCATACAATCCTCTGTAAGGACTAACAAGTATATCAGCCCTAAAAATATCATGATACTCTCCAAAGCGTAATAAGAAACTGATCCAGAGATGCTCACAAAAGCTAAGAAGTTTCTCATATTCTCACCCTTTGACTAGCTGCTCCTCCTCTTCCTACAGTCCACTAGTACATCAGGTAACAAAGACATTCCACGTGCTCCGTTAACCCAAACGCCAAATACAAGTAATCTGTTGGCTACTCGTTAAAAGACTGAAATTAAATGTTTTATTATATACTCAAGTGAAGTAGGAGTGTTCAGATTTTCAGTTAGTACAACACTTAGCTGTAGGGGGAAGTTATCATAAGCTGACAGTCTCTAATTTTTTGAAGTGATTCAACTCCATCTAAAAAGACTAACTACATGCATCTAAAATGAACATGTCTCAGTACAGCTCTCATATTCAGATTAACTCTTAAGATAAGAGTCAATGAGCAATACCTTACCTTGAAATTGTTTTCTTTTGGTTTTCTTCTCATTATTATATTAAATGTCTCATAAACATCTTCTGCTCCATTCTGGATTGTATTGGTCATGTCTTGTTGATACTGGTTTGGGTCCAGAAATACTCTATATGTTCTGCAGTCCCCTTTAAGTCTCGGTTTGGGTTCAGGTCCTGCCAGTAATGAAACAGTAAGATTAGAGTTTGAAGTAGTGCTAGAAACAGATTGTCGTTCAAATAGGTGACCCAAAGTCATTTATGAAATGAAATTTAGACAAATTCATATGATAAAATTAATTTATGCATAGCATTACAAACATTCTTATTTCATGTTTTTATCTCAGTTCTAAAAGTGCTTTTGAATGTAAGCTATTTTATTACTAAATCCAAAATGCACTAAATTTACTTGACTAATACAAATACATCAGATTGTAGCAGAGGAAACTAGTTAACCTTCCCAGGACTGCTTATGGCAACAATTTATTTTTTCAAGTAGGTAATGAATGCAATAAGCACAAGCATTGCTTAACGAGAAGTCAATGATTAGGGGCGGTGGGAGCAGAATAACAAGGTTTGGTATATCATACCTTCTTCTATAACACGTCCTTTCTCATCCAACATGCCCTGGATTTCACAGCCTCTGACATACACCAGACCAGTTTGCTCAACAAAAGGTCGTCGTCGGTCAAATTTGGTGCCATAAGGTTGTGTGGGACGCACCGTAATTAAAAAGCAGACATCATGTTTACGCAGACCTGATTCCAAAAAGGGACATTCAGTGATTTGATTGAATGTCATTTTCCTTTTCTACTCTTCAATATACACAAAAATTTCTTTTAAATAAAACCTCACCTGTTTAGACAATAATAAGTTCTGGTTCAAAATATACCTTTAACTTAAGAGGATACAGAACCACGGGATATTAACTTTTACACTACTCTTTCACAACAATATCTGCTAGGACTTCAGATATGAAAAAGTGAAATTGACTACTTTTTTCACTACAACTAATGATTTCAAGATCATGCTTCTCCCAATAACCTTACTTTGCTAACACAACCTAGATATTTTCAGTCTTTTCTCAAATGTATTATGTCATTAATCTCTTATTCTCATGGCTTTTTTTCTTGACTGACCTCCATTTATTTTCTTTTTTAACAACAATCTAAAGCGCAGTGTCTAGCACTGGGCACAAAATCCTAAACAAAGTTACTTTAGTTATCTACCCAATAGTATTAACCAAGTTACTTGCTTTCCATGTTACATCACAGTTTATAAATCCTGATATGACTTGGTTGAGTGCATTTCTTTTTTCCTTAGCAGCAATATATTGCTGTGGCATAACATTTACTTTTGAGCAATGACGACACACAGCCTGGAAACATCCCCCGGGTTAAATAAACCAAAGCCACCAATTAAGACGGCTTTTGTAAGGAAGAAGAGGGTTGTTGTCATTGGGGACGCCCTCCTGAAAGGTACAGAGAGTCCAATATGCAGACCGGACCCATTGCACAGGGAAATCTGTTGCCTACCTGGGGCCTCAGCTGGTGATGTGGCAAGACAACTTCCAAAACTTGTCAAGTCCACAGATTATTAACCACTACTCATTTTCCAGGTGGGTAATAATGAAAAAAACAACTAGAAACCTCGAAGCAACTAAAAAGTACTTTAGGACCTTAGGTGAAATGGTAAAGGGTTCAGGTGCACAGATAGTATTCTCCTCTGTCATAGGGAATGGTGAGTGAAGGAATGGGAGGAGCCAGACGTTGAATAACTGGCTCCGAATATGGTGCGAAGAACAACACTTTGGGTTCTTCAGTAATGGGTTGGCCAACATGCCAGGCCTTTCGGCAAACGACAGGGCACATCTGTCCCATAAGGGCATAAGGATACTTTCCAAGAAGTTGGTCGGACTAATCATGAGTGCTTTAAACTAGATTGGAAAGGGGAGGGGGACATCACTGCGCTCAATAGACTAAATCATGGGAATGGCACCTCAAGCTCTGAGGGACGGTCTGGTGGTGAGAGCATCTGGTCTGCCACCTCAGTCAAAGTGGAGAACAGCACCCCGGGTAGCAGCCAGAATTCAAATGTTATTGGTGGGTTACAAACCACCGATAGTGGACAGTCAGGACTTGAACCTATTCCACTTAGGAAAGGGGTGGAAACAACAGCCCAACTGAAATGAATTTACACTAATGCATGCAGCATGGGCAACAAACAAGGCGAGCTGGAATTCATTGCAAGGCTAGAATACTATGATGTAATTGACACCACAGAAACATGGTGGGATAATTCGCACAACTGGAGTGCTGCCATGGGTGGCTGTAAACTCTTCAGGCGGAACAGGCTAGGAGAGAGAGGCAGTGGGGTTTCCCTCTATGTTAGAGAAGGTTTTGATTGTGTTGAACTAAAATATGCTAATGACAGAGTTCAGCACTTATGGGTTAAAATCAGTGGAATCCACATTAAGCCAGACATAGTGGTTGGAGTCTTTTATTGGCCACATAGCCAGGATTAGGAAATCAACGAGCTCTTCTACGAGCAACTAGGAGAAGTCTCACGATCACTAGGCCTCATCCATGTGGGAGTATTCAACCTTCCAGATGTCTGCTGGAAGTATAACACAGCAGAAAGGAAGCTGTCTAGGTTCATCGAGTGTATGGAAGATAACTTCCTAACACAACTGGTGAGTGAACCGACTAGAGAAGGTGACCCACTGCATCTGCTGTTTGTGAACAGAGAAGGCCTTGTGGGAGAGGTGACTGCTGGAGGACACCTGGGGCACAGTGATCACGAGATGATAGAATTCTCAGTTCTTGGACCAGTAAGGAGCGGGGTCAGCAGAACTGCCACCTTGGACTTCCAGAGGGCAGATTTTGAACTGTTTAGAAGTCTGCTTGATAAAGTTCATTGGGAGGCAGCTCTAAATAACAAAGGAGCACAAGAGGGCTGGATGCTGCTCAAGAATTAAATCCTTGTGGTGCAAGAGCAGGCCATCCCCGTGTGCTGTAAAATGAGTTGGCAGAGAAAAAGGTCAGCTTGGCTTAGCAGAGAGGTCTATGTTGGTCTCAGGAACAAGAGGAAAATACATGAGCTTTGGAAGAGGGGGCAGGGGTTCCAAGAGGACTATAAGGAGCAGGTGAGATCACGTAGGCAAAAAATTAGAAGGGCTAAAGCCCAACTGGAACTTCAACCGGCCAGTTCAGTGAAAGACAATAAGAAATGCTCCTTCAAGTATATTAACAACAACAGGAGGACCAAGGAGAATCTCCCTCCCTTACTGGATGCAAGGGAAATGATAGTAACAAAGGATGAAGACAAGGCAGAGGTACTTAATGCCTTCTTTGCCTCGGTCTTTAATAGCAAGGTAAGATGTTCTCCAGGCTCCAAGCCTCCTGAGCCAGAAAACTGTGAAAGTGAACCCTCAGTGTTCCAAGAAGACTTGTTTAGAGACCTGCTCGGCAATTAGACATCCACAAGTCTATGGGGCCAGATGGGATACACTCAAGGGTATTAAGAGAGCTGGCAGAGGTCCTTGCCAAACCCCTTTCCTGGCTGACTGGGGAAGTACCACTTGACGGGAGACTGGCAAATGTAATTCCCATTTACAAGAAGGGTCAAAAGGAGGATCCAGGGAATTATAGGCATGTCAGCTTGACCTCAGTATCAGGAAAGGTCATGGAGCAGATCATATTGAGTGCTACAGTACATGCAGGACAGCCAGGTTATCAGGCCCAGTCATCATCGTTTTCTGAAAGACAGGTCCTGCCAGACCAACCTGATCTCCTTCTATGATGAGATTACCTGGTTAATAGACGAGGTGAAGGCTGTGGATGTGGTGTACCTGGACTTCTGTAAAGCCTTTGACACTATTTTTCACAGTATTCTGATCGAGAAACTGGCTGCCATTGGCCTGGACAGGCACATCCTCTGCTGGGTAAAAAACTGGCTGGATGGCTGGGCCCAGAGGGTGATGATAAATGGAGTGAAATCCAGTTGGAGGCTGGTCACGAGTGGTGTTCCCCAGGGCTCAGTGTTGGGTGCAGTCCTGTTTAATATCTTTATTAATGATCTGGACGAAGGGATCGAGTGCACCCTTAGTAAGTTTGCAGATGACACCAAGTTGGGTGGCAGTGTTGATCTGCTTGAAGGAAGGGAGGCTCTGCAAAGAGATCTGGACAGGCTGGACCGATGGTCTGAGACCAACAGGATGAGGTTTAACAAGACCAAATGCCAAGTCCCGCACCTGGGACACGACAACCCCATGCAGTGTTACAGGCTTGGGGAAGACTGGCTGGAGAGCTGCCTGGCAGAGACGGACCTGGGGCTGTTGATTGACAACTGGATAAATACGAGCCAGCAGTGTGCCCAGGTGGCCAAGAGGACCAATGGCATCTTGGCCTGTACCAGAAACAGCATGACCAGCAGGACAAGGGAGGAGATTGTGCCCCTGTACTCGGCACTGGTGAGGCCACATCTCGAGTATTGAGTTCAGTTTTGGGCCTCTCACTACAAGAAGGACATTGAGGTGCTGGAGCACGTCCAGAGAAGGGCGACAAGGCTGGTGAAGGGGCTGGAGAACAAGTCCTATGAGGAACAGCTGAGGGAACTGGGGCTGTTTAGCTTGGAGGAGGCTGAAGGGAGACCTCATTGCTGTCTACAGCTGCCTGAAAGGGGGCTGTGGCAGAGCGAGTGTTGATCTCTTCTCACAAGTGACAGGTGATAGGACAAGGGGAAATGACCATAAGTTGCAACAGGGGAGGTTCAACTAGATATTAGGAAGAATTTCTTTACCAAAAGGGTGGTCAGGCACTGGAACAGCTGCCCAGGGAGGTGGTTGAGTCACCATCCCTGGAGGTGTTTAAAAATCAAAGGACACGGTTTAGCAGATGATGGGTATAGTTGGACTCGATGATCTCCTATTTTTTTTCCAACCGGAAGATTCTATGATCTCAGACTCTTTACATTCTACAGTTACTGCCTAACAAGTTACTCTCCCAACATGCACCTTTGCAGCAACTTGTCCTTCCTTAAGTTCAGTATCTTAATATTCATCCGGGTTGAATGAGAGAGACTACATTGAAAATGCAATTTAATCAATTCACTACTGCAGTACTGAATACTAGTCCGTCTCCACTACATCTACATATTCTCACAGATCTAAGATACCTTCAAATTTTAGTAAACACATGCTGTATTTTTTCATACGGGATAAATAACTTCTCATTACTCACTAGGTATTATCCAACCTAAAGCAGCTTCACGAAGACCCTGTCATGTCAGGCAATGACTCATCAATTCTTCACCTCAGTTTTGACTAAGTTTAAAGTACTACTGTTCCAGTATTTGAAAAGCTAGGTGCACCACTATGAGGCTACCTTCAGCATAGTGAAGTCTGCTGCCATCCTCCTAGCTTTTCTACTTCAGTAGACATCTGCATTCCCAAACTTGTATCTGCTTATTTATCACACAATCTAGCTTTAACATTTGCGCTACATGACCTGTAATCACACTACGCAGCTCCAGCACATTTGACAAATTTCTTGTAACAAAAGAGTGTGACATTTACTGATAACTCAAGTACAAGTACATGCTTCTTATGCCACTTGCTGACACGGTCAACTAAAGTTCAATTCCCCAAACAAAAGAAATGCCGCCTGGGGATACTTATAAGAAACAGTATTTGGTACAGTCAGCACTTCCTAACAACATTCAAATACAAAAAATCAAATTAAAATGCATTGGTCTGAATTAAATCAGAATCCGTCCTCTCCATGTGTATATGAGACAGATATAACATTCCCCACGACTTTTCCAATATGCCATTATTAGCATGCAAATTAATTTTTCACATTCTCTGTAAAGCGCAAAATCTTACAGTTACAAACTGAATGGTATCAGTCTGAAACAGCAAACCTTCTGCTCCAAATAGGTGTGTAAATACTTCAATATTCCTTCTTCATTTTAGGAAAATATAAACTCAGACTTGGAATTTGAGTAACTAACTTTTACACAGCGTACTAAGATCGGCAAATCTGCATGTCTGACAAAAAAAAAAACCCTTTCTTACAAATAAGGTTACATCAAAGTGCATTTTGATGAGAAATTATTTTGAGCGCCTTATTTCAAAGAATATAAGTACCTTCCCATTCATCTTTGATGCTATCTCGGACATTCAAGTTGACTGTAACATCTGCTCGTACTCGCATAGGCCAGTTTTCACCAATATTGGGCTTTGCCACCTCCACCACTGTGAAAGAAACAATGGGTTGTGCCATCCTAGCCCATCCACCAAAGACCACACCTCCATATTCCGATAACCTAAAAAAAACAACAACAAAAAAAAAAACACCAAAGTTCTGTTAGGCATTATCTGGTAAGAGATTTAGTTCTTTTTCTAAACTGTGAAACAATTTACCTTACAGTCAGCTCTAAGACAAAAGCAGAAGTCTTAATTTTACCTGTTATTGAAGTAGACCCACATAATTCAGCATTTTAGAACTGAAGTGTAACATGAAGTGACCTTTATTTTAAGAAACAAAGGCAACTTATGATGGCATTATAACAAAAAATTCTCAGAGAGAAAAGAGAAAGAGAAGACAGAAAACAATTACTGAGTATAGGAGATATCATTCCAAATAACCCTTTGAAATCTAAAGAGGATAAAAGTGTGACAGATGACAAATTTAAGAATACTCAGTAACATCTTTTATAAACCATAAGAGGTGGTAGTAAAGTTTCCAGACTTTGTAATGTCAGCCAAGTTTTAGTACTTTTGGAAAACCAACTTGTCTGTCTTAACACAAAGACTGGTTATTAGCATGCAACTTACTGTCTTAACACAACTAAAGGAATACATAGTAACACTCCATTACAAAATCACCCCACAGGACAGCAACACCTTAAGGAAGAAGTTAGCATGAAACAGAGTACCTATGTAATAATTTCAAACATATTTGTTACTATTTATTTAGGATATACACAATATCAGTTATTCATTCTCAAATGCACTTTGATTCCAATTGAACTGACTGGTTTGCACCAGTTAATAAATATTACCATGGCTTCATCCTACTGACACTATCTTCAATGTCTTGTCTGATCTCGTAAGTAGACTCTAAGCGGAAGAGATTGAAATTCCTCAGTAGGTAGTCATGAAGAGTCAGAAACTGTAGATTTAATTTGGGAAGTGCAAGGCAGCCTAAGGGAGTAAGGGTGGAAGGGAAGAAGTATTTGATAGAGAAACAAGAAGACGACATATCAACATATTGGTTCTACAAATTCATAAATACATACACACATTATTCTGTATGTGCTGTAGCTATTATCCTGGATAATAAATAAATGTCAGTAATAAGTACATTTTCTTCCCCTCCTTCTTTCAAATTTTCAGGTTCTCTCTAAATGAACCCGAACAAGATTAAATTAATTTTCATCCTTCTGGCAGTGAACTATTTGAAGACTGAATCATTCCCTTTATTGAGACTACAACAAAACTGATTTTATAAAAATCAAATGTAAGGTAAACTAACAGTACTTTGGGAATTCAACAACTAAGCCACTGTTAAGTAATGATTTACTATCAAAAAAATGTGTTATCCAATAATTCCCATCATTTACATTTACTAGAAGTCACAAAAAACATTAATGTAGAAAAAAGAATTAAGCCAAATCAGATTTTAATACACAACTTTACCTTGAAATCAGACAGTAAGATTATTAGTGTTAATTAAAAGTCACCACACCTTTTTCCTTTTTAAAAGGTTTTCTTGAACCTACCTAAAATCAAAGCACAGGCAATAATTCTTCCGCTGCATGTTTACAACCTGTTACACCTTACAGTCACTCCCCTCGCCACAGCTGGTAGTATAACCTGCTACCCAGACTAGAAGCAAATAAATGTCTTTGCGTAAACATAAGCATTCAGATTTTTCTTTCAATCCACTACAAATTTGCTAGCAATTTCAGCTCAGAGTTCCCAATTCACAACTGAAAAAAGCAGACTTTACTCTAAGATGCTGGAAGATGTCAAAGTATTACCTATAAGTTCCGAAGACAGATATGAGAACTGCCTTTTTTTTTTTTTTTCAGTATTTACTGTCTAGTTGAGCATTTACTGAACTACTAATCATACCTTCTCCAGAATAATATTCAGTTGGTACAATATTTTCATCCCAAATAATCTTCTCAGTGGGATAAAGAGGCATCTGGTTGAGTTGCTGAATTTGAGATATTCGTCGCTCATGACGGGAAACCTGAAGAAAAGATGCATTTTAAATTTTTGTTAAGTCAAAAAAGGGACAATAAAGCTATCTTTGAAACATACCCATTAATTTGTAAAACTGTTAGTGGTCACTTGTCATTTTCTCTCATTCAATAAGTTTTAGCTTTTTTTTCTTTAATTAAATACACACAGTGACATCAGAAGATGAACAGACACATAGTCCAACAATCAGTCACAGTACTAGAGGCAAACAATCTTTGGCTACTCAGCAGACCAATGCGGCACAACAGAACTGAAAATATTCAGTCAAGTCTTAGCAGAGAATCAACTTCAAACTAAATTTATTTTGCTTTCCATTAAACATACACTCAATAGCAAATTAACACACTTCATTCAGCAACAGCTTGTCTTAATTTCCTCTTTGGGAGAAAAAAAATCCATCCACTACTCCAATATGCCACCTGCATCCATAAGCATTATATCACTACCATCTAAACCTAAGGAAATGACATGATTTTTAAACAAATCAACAATCAGAAAATAAGCCTATGAAAAGGATTTAAAGAAACAGCTATGTCATACTATGGCACACCATACCAGTTATTCGAATACTGGTATCAGATTAGAAGCCTACAGTAATACTGTTATACACTGAATATCAAAAAAAAATAGTATGCACATCAGACTGTACTTCAAATGGTCTTGAAGAACCAAACAGGAACTGAATATCAACTATACTTAGGCAGACTTTGTTTTCAAGAGCAACAACTTTTCCAGAAGAGCTCAAAACTGTTGCTGAGACTCTGCTTATTGACCTTTACAATTACACCCACATTTACAACCCACCTTAGTATGCAGTTTACTGCTGTGATTCCCAGGTGGTTCTGTAAGAGATCCTAAATGGCTACTTTACCACAGTGTATTTGCTAGATTTAGCTATGTCTGGAGTTTGCAAAAGAAAAAATACAAGCAATATTAATTGTGATTTTACCAGCAACTCCAACAGGAATTCCTTCTCATAGGACGAGTCTTCCCCCTGTGGAAGGGGTGGCAGCAGGCAGAGGTACGACGCCACCTGGTGGAGAACGTTCGAGCTGTGCAGCAGAAGGAAAAAGCAGCTTCTGTCACTGACTGAAACCCGGGAGAGTGCACCTACTGTACCGGTTTTTTTCCTTAAAAAAAATTCCAACTACAAATTTCACCAGAGACCAACAACCACAGATCACTATTTTAAGTGAAGTTTAAAATTTTTTAAATATTTACTTTTGGAACTGTTACAAAGTGCTCTAGAGCACTTCCATGGGCGAAGAGTGTTCAGCTACAGGTATAAGCTCAAACCACTCATCCACAATGAACACAGTAGTTCTTTAAATAGAGCTAAACAACAGAATACACATTGCCTTTGTCAAAACAGACTGTCTTCCTTTTAATCACAGCATTTACAATACAATGCAGTGAATACAGTGGTGTACTTTCACAATTTCTGTTGTATTTTTAGTACAAAACATAGTAAAAATAGCTAAATTTTGAAAGTTAGAGGTTAACTACAGAGCTAATCACTGCTACAACTACTTTAAGTAGCTATTTCCCAGAAAATTAGAAAGCACACGAGAAGTTAGAAAGAAAAATGGTGAGAAATCTGTTAAACTAAAACATACTGAGAACAAAGAATTTAAATTTCATGTTAAATTTGATGTTGATAACCTACCTAAGAGGTCCAAATAACTTCACCAGTGAATCACGAGTATCCACTGCAGCTACATTTGAGAGCGCAAAGTCATATAACTCCGGGAAATGTGCAAATGCTGCTCTCTACAAAAGACCCACACCCAAAGACTGCATGTAAGCATATTAATCAAACAATTTAGTAACAATTTACATAACTATACAAAAGCATATCTTCTTCTGATTAATAACACATAGCATCCTGTTAGCACCACCTATTTGTTACTCCTGTGCTTCCAACACTGTATCTCTCTTTATACACTCCCCTATCAGCGTTTGTTCTGTCATGAAATTAAAACGTAAGGGGCCAGACATGTAGTCTTGCAGACAACTAAGAAAAAGGAGGAACATGTTCAATTTAACCATGCGTTCTTGAATTCTGTTACTAAAACTGATGCAAAAACTTCTGAAAACAATAGCTATCTTTATACGACTGCAAGTGATGCGAATTTTTGTCTTTTACATTAAAGGGAACACTATTGATACTAAATGCATGTACTGATCTTGAGAAATGGTGCCACCTACTGCATAATCACAGCTTAAGTTCCTACAGCATTTATTTTTCCCTCCTGAATAGATTTAATCGGACCAGTTCATCTCAACTTGACAATATCAAATCAAAAGTGATGTTTTGCTAGAGTCACAAACACAAAACTGAAGCGTTAGTGTCATATGTTATAGCAAATCAAGTTAAAACTATTCCTGTAACTCATTAGGAAAAATAAAGGGTTTGTTTTGGGAAATAACATAATGCATATTCTAGACACAAATTAGACTAAATGAGACTAAATCCTTTCCTTCCCATAAGTACTTTGTTGTTTGCTTACCTGTAAAGAAGTTATTCTGTCATAGTGAATTGTTGTCATCTCATTCTCTGTCAAAGCATTTCCAGTCTGATCATTGATTTCAAACCCAGTGTAGAATTTAAGCATATCTAAAAGCTGAGATACCATGCATACATATTAGTGAATTAACAATAAGAGGCACCTATGACAAACAAATCCATAATTTAGGAGGGCAAATTTGGGCACCAGGCACAAACAACAGCTCCTCAATGTTCTTGAGGAAATGGACTAAGGAGTGGAATCTATATTTTATCCTTGGCTGATGAACAAAATAATTTTGTTTAGGTATCTCATCTACAAGCCATAGAAATTACAACACTGTCCACAACCAATGTGGTTTCTTTTACCTACTAGAACTTGAAACTGACGCTAATTGTACTAAGATAACCTAGTCAGATAGATGTTCACAGAGATACTGAACCCTGCTTCTGGCTTGCTTCTACCAAAAGGGAGAGGTCTTGCTCTCTTTTGTCCTCTCTGATGTCAGCTCTGGTATTCATTCTGAATCTCCTTTCAATGAGATTATTTAACTCAGAAGAAGAAAATTATTCAAATGTGCTGCTGGCTTTGTGTTCCATCAATACTCACTCTCAGAGAAACTGAACAAATGCCAGAGATGGCAATAGGCAGCAGGAAAAGCAGCTGAGATGCAGGAAAGGGGAAAGATCTTCATATCCTGCCATAAAAAAAACCAACATACTATCTATGACTGAGAATACTGAAGGGCAGTAGTGAAAAAAACTGCATCGCAGAACAGCCTGAGGCCAAAACAAAGCACAGAAGAATGCAACGGTGACAGCTTCTGCTATACATGAGGTAAAGCACGCCAGAAGCTGTGCTGCTTTCTAGGTTATACTTTTAAGAGCTGTTCAAACAGAGTCAGAAATGTAAGAGCAGTCACACATATAGGTACAGGTAAGAAAGAACTGTTTGAAGGATTTAAATCAACATGTAGTTTGCATCCATCAGAAACACTCATAAAAACTTGTATTAACAAATACAAAAACAATTGTAGTATTCAGAGCCACATCAGAATAGAAAAGTTATTTTCAACAACTCTGTATCTTACCTGGCAGAAGAGATGACCTTCCTTCTCTCTTTTAGCAAGACTAGACAGGTAACAGTGAACAACAAGATGGGAGTCATCCAACACAGTGTTAAACCAGCGCCGTGTGGGAAGCAAAGCCTGTGGTAAACAACCTCCCGTTAGACCAAGCAATTATTCAAAACATAAGAAATCCTAGTTTCTCATAATTTTCCATTTTAAAAAAGATATCAAAAAAGATTGCTGCACAATTATTTACTGGCAGCATGGCTCAAACTTCCCATTAGTGAGACTGCATCCCGCCAGTACTAAAAGGAAATTAAATAAAGCAATTGTTCTACTAAGTGTCTACATAATGACTGTGTTACGAAAGATATGTCAAACTGCTGCAAGATTGTTTTAAACGTTTGTTTTCTATACACGTTTCACTAATTTTAAGTTTATCTTTCTCAAGACACCAAACTGTGTTTCTTCTAAATATGGTATGGTATCTTCTGTTCTTTTTAAGATGCTCAAATTAGATCTAAGCATTTTTCAAATCCTAATTAAAAACTTATAAAAATGTTCTGTAATCCAAACAGAGATCATTTCTTATGAACATTAAATAGCTTAAGCTGCTATATGTAGCAATTGTTTGACAGTATACAGTAGTACACATCAGCAATCCATGAGAAAATGGAATTGTTCTCCATGGAATCTACAGACTGAGTTTAGAAATCCAAAAAGCATCAACACGGTGTTTAGAACTAAGACAGAAAATAGAAGAATATGTAGTAAAAGATATTAATTTCCCTGCATAATAATTCCAAAAACGAACTCAGAAAACTGTAAGAACTTTCTGTGGAGTTATTCTTTGGAAATTATCAAATCATCAAGTTTTGATGGCAGTCTATATACTGTAATACGAAACAAATATTCTGACAAAGGCCTCGAAATAGGTAAAAAGAGCCCATTAACACAATGTGTGCTAGTAAGGCAAAGACTAGGATACCCAGCTAACTTCTCATTTGCTTGTTCCAGTCATTTAAACAGGCTTCATAAACTGTCTGAATTCTAACCTTCCTGTAATACCCAGTGAAAACCAGTACTAAATGCACTACCTCTAAGCATTTTGCTAACACCTAGACTCCAGTTTAACTTCAAATATGTATTTTCTCTTCTAAGATTATATTATATCCAAAAGATAACAAGCTCAAATTTAGAGAATTCATTCTATTGCAACGACAAGCACAGGCTAAGTGCCAGTTAAGTGATTTAGCAGAGGACAGTGTGAGTGAACCTGTGAGTGTTCTAAATCTGAAGTTATTTTAAATAAATTACTACTTATTAGAAATGTAAATTAATGTCTTTTATTTTTAATTCTGGTACTGTAAAGCTGAACATTGTTCTGCTTTCTCAATACCTACTGAAAAATTTAACAAAATCTTGCTATTCTGTAACAAACCTAGACCACTAGAACTGTTATTTCTTAATAATGAATTCTAATCACATATAAATACTTTGCATTTCAGAATTCTGGAATTACATCTTACAACATAAACGATACCTTAAGTGACCTATAATGCATTGGAAAGGATACTTCTGGGTTATTCCTATGAAACTGCCACACATTTTCATCAATTGCCAGAATTATTACCACCACTCCGATTAAAGTAGCCCTCACTGAGCAATTTACGATTCTAGCTTTCTCCAACAGTTCATCTGGTTTATAAATATTTCTAGTCAGTTCCCACTGTGGATGCACCGCTACAACCTCCAATTTACAGACAATACTAAGCAACCATATGCACAGCTGTGACATAACCACTTGCTAATAGGATTATGAAATAATGACATAAAACCTAGAAAAGTACATCTAGAAATAGGCTGAAACAATATAGTAACTTACCTCAAGATCTAGCATGAGTTCAATAAATCTCTCACAATAATGAACTTTGTCCATAGAAATAGGGCCTAAATAGAAAAAAAAATATTTTGCAATTGACACATATTACAATTTTGCACTTGAACAATTCATTAAAAATGTAGTAAATGCTACTAACAATATCAGTATTTGCTCTTAACAAGATTAAAAGTTAACTAGCACACTCTTCTCTTTTACCGAAACAACATTTCATTGGAAATCAGAAAACTTTTGGATACAAGAAAATAATGGACCCAGAGTTTCAGGAGGGATTTTACCCACTCTGAAAAAAGCCAACCCATGTGACATACAAAATTCACACTTCCACAAAATACGAAAGGCTTAAGAACTATTAATTCCAGTTACTCAAAAATACCTATTTAAAGCTGCAAGCAAGGTCTTGATAATATTCAAAGGCATACAGTGGTGATAACTAAGGAGCCTTTAGAATGATGTCAAAACACAACACTAAGTCTACCCTTAATAAAGATCTACTTCCTAAAGCCTCCAAAGAACTGTTAATGTAAATCTTCCTAAACCAGGTCTTGCATAATTGGAAAACAGAGGCGATAGGTAGCCTTTCTAAGGAAGCCTCAATACACAGACTTTCCCCCAAGGGTTGAAGTCTGCTAAGAGTTTAAGAGCAAAAGCATAACTTTGGGAAGTGATTTCATCAAAATTGTGCTGTACTTTGAACGTAACCAGCTTTTTTGGTCAAAATGTTAACACCTGCCTGTACAAACACTTCTCCTTTCTAAATAAGGCAAGTATATAATTTCGCTTGTCACAATGACTTATAAATCAAGAACAGTGAAATCTTAAAGAATTTCACTTCATTTAGGCTTTTGTTCCTGAGCCTTATGATTTGCATTTATACCAACTGTTTAATAAGGCATCTAAATACATATGAAATACTTCGATACTGTAAGAAGGCTGTAAGCACACAATAAAAATAAAATCAGTACCAAGAAATATTTTAAGTCCATACTGAACAGAAGGAGAACAAGTTTAAAGTAGCTTTTTGCTATTTCATTTTTAAAGCACATATGCATTCGAATACCAATTTTGACATGAAATCCATGCAGAAAGGCATAGATTTCACTAAATCCCCATCCCGATTAGGTCTTCAACCACAGGCTGGTATCCTAAGGAGTAGTTGTTTCAGCAACAGAAAAGAACTTAAGACAGATCACCAAATAAAAAAAGTAACATAAGAACCACAAGTTACCTGACACAGGTATTGATTTTAGCACAGAAATAAATTTCTTAATGAGCTGTGAAAGAAATCTTCTCTCCTGATATGCTCTAAAACGAGACATGATAAAAGCATTAATATTCCTTAAATGCAGAATAGAAGTACACCGTACCTTTCACTAATACAAAGTTACCTGCTTTAAAATTTATATGATAATAGCAGGTTGCTCCAAAATACACCTAAACAGTTCAGACAGTAACTTTTCTCTATTACTCAGGCAGGCAGATTAGCAGATTCTACATTTTTAGGCACAGAACCAACTAAAAAAATGAAGCTTCTATTGAGTCAATGGGGAGAAACACGTCACCACCTACACTGTACCACACTACAACAAAAATGTACTGGAACATTGAACTTTGGTGTGATACACAAATTTATTCAAATGCTTGCATAAGCTACTTGCTTAAGAGCTAAACATTTGCTAAAGGTACTGAAAAAATAGAAGTAACTACATGAATATCCTCTAATGGCTTTTGCCATATAGTTCTAAGATTCAGTATCACAAATTCACCAATGAAACAAAATACTAGAGTTCTATAACAGTATTTTGCATAAAGACTATTGGAAAACAAAATAGTTTCCAGGAGATGACATAAATAATTCCTTATTTGCCATCTTCACATACTTTTTTAAGAAATATCTTTTAATTGAAACTGTTTATTTTTGCTGAAACACGAGTGCATTAAGGCCTTCGGATTTAACAGGAAAAAAGTTTCTATAACATACTGCATTCTTGACTCCTCATCCATTTTCTCATCATTTTTCTTTATTAGATTCCAGAATTTTCTTAGTTTTGGTGTCTTTTTCAGTTCTTGTTCCAGCCGTTTCTGAAATGTTAAAATGTTATGCAGTCAACAAGATTCCTTGTTTTCACGAGGGATAACAATACAATCCGATCTTCTTATTAAAGTCGAAAAAAATATGTAACGAACAGAAATAAACAGCTTCCTCAGACTAATCTCCACAATTAATATTGTAAAACAAAAATGTAATACTGCTAGTGAGTCTAGCCAGAGCTAGGTGTTAGCTCCATTCCCCAGTGCCTGTAAACTCATGGCCCTGTCTACAAATTATAGCTTGAAGAAGCTATAAGCAACAAATCCTAGTTTTACGAAAAATTACATAATTAATTAATTACAGTAATTACATGGAAATTTTCAACAAACAATAAAGAGAATCTTACTAAGTACACAAAAATGTAATTCCATAGCAATGCAGGTAGCTTTAAATATTAAGACTTGCACCATAGTATTCTGTAAGAATTCACTTTACAGGATTTGCACAATGCCTAGAAGCTTTCTTTGCCAGTTTACAGTGTTATGCTTACAGGTTGTAGAGCCATCCACATCGGTAAGGAAATGAGCTGCTGCACTTGACCTCTGATCAAATCTACTTCCTGTTAGAAAGTCACAGACAGAAAATATTTTTTTTTTTAAAAAAATCTTATGTTTTCTGATGTGCCTGTCTTACAAAATACATCAATGTATGTCACCATCTGACAAAAATACATGCAGTGTTGTATTAGATTTCACAATTTCAGGAACTATACAGGAAACTATACAATAGCCCTACCTAGTTGATGATTTTTGCATTTTAGGTTCTTTTCATCTGTCACTTCTTAATACTTTAACACGGGCCTCATTGATGTAAATATTTTTAGCATAGAAGTTGATGAGAACTAATCTTTCTTCTTCAGGCATTTCTCCAAATCTTCTTACTGCACTTTGCCTATTTATTTTTCTCTGTTCTTTCTCTCCTGAAGCCCTTCATTTATCATGTTTCCCCCGGTTCATCTACACTTTTCACATTATCTGAAATAACTAATTTTTCTCTATCATTCATTTAACTTCAACTGTTGTTTCATGTGTTCTCTCTCCAATTCTTCCTGTGATCAGCATCCACAAAATTCTCTTTCATTCCTAAACTACTGAAAAACTTCCATTAATATCTTAAATATGTTCTCATGGACAAATACTGTATTCTCAGCATTCTGACACTTTACACTTCAGTGCTCCTTGCTTAAAATTCTATTGTGATTACCCTGTTCTACATCTCACAAAGAAGTGCAGCTTCAAACAGCAGTATACTTTTACAAGCATTTTTACTGCCTTCCGTACTATGTTAACTGAGAAACATACTCTGCATGCAGGACTCCATACAGCCATTATCAAACCCTCCTTTAAAATTAAGATTTGTTGTATCATGACTACTACAGAAAAATATTACCTCAAACTGGCTCCTACAATAATTCTTAATTCCAAAAGCAAATCATACACTTTCTCAATTGTTTTATTTGCGAGACCCAATTTTGTTCTTTACTTGTACAGACCCTGATTTTGACAGATACATCCTGTGCGCAATGTAAAGAAAAAAGCGCCCAGTAACAAGAGAGGTAAGAGTACTGTTTCATATAACACATAATTGTAAATTTTTCTCTACATTTGCTAATTAAAATCTACAATTTCGCTTTTACCATAGAGTAGAGAACACAACTTGGTCCAATGCTTTTTTAAAACTAACTCAAGAGAAGTGCAGAGTGTGAAAAAATTACTGTCTTTCTCAATAGTTATTGGAAATAATTGTGTGCTATTTCCCAGCCAAAATAAAAAGTTGAGTGGTAAGTAACTGCTTTTAAGGGTAAAGCACCTTTTCAAATACAAGCATGAGTTTAAATATGTCTGAATATATGCCTTTAAATTGCAGTAAGTGCCAATCACTCAATTTTGAGTCTCTTTTATGGCCTTTTGTCAGAGAAAAGCAAATGTGATGAAAGAAGAAAAGCAAGAGTCAAAAAGAAGGGTAAAAGTCCTCTGGTACCACCTTCTTCTTAAACAGGACTTTTCCTTCATCTGTCTCCTAAGAAGAAATTGCTCAGACTAAACTGCTATTAACACAGAACATCATAAACACACTGGAGGTATTACAGTTACTTTTAACATACCAAGCTATTGAAGCAGTGATCAAGGAAAAGCAGTAGGACTGTCTGTTCATGTAGAGAGTATTCACTGTCATCTTCAACTAGTGATGCTTCCAGTATGCGTTTGAAAAAGAAGGGAAAGTGTTCTGGCTTTTTTTTGAATGTCTAAGAACAGAAGAGGAAGATAATTGATTTTGAGTCAGGTTGATACAAACCATTTCAATATTCATTTATATAACATAGCTTAAATTCTCTAAATCAATTTAAATCTATAAAAGGAAGGACTAGTTTTTCTCCTTCTCATCTATTCTGACTCAGCAGCATAAACAAAAGAGACTAATGATATCCTCCTGACCAGGGATCTTCACACTATGGAAATGCTCTTAGTGGGACTAAAAGCCTTCTGCATTGCCTAACACAGGTGACAGAGAGGTCAAACTGAAGAAGCAGCACATTTGGAGCGGACTGTGTTGTGGTAACATTCAACTAATGATCACACAGAATATCTGTAAAGTGACACAGTTTAGAAGAGAATTGGCAGACTATGGCCACAACTATGGCAAACGTTTAGCGATCTGTAAAAAGTGAACAGGTAAAAACCATTAGAGATTATTTACAGTTGTGGAACTTTAATTCAGCTATCTAAGCCACAAAAAGGCAAACCAAAGAACTGTTTTTTTTTTTTTAACAAGAGCAGCAACATACCAAATAACAAATTCAACTAAGCTGCTTAGAAAACAACATGCACCTGTAATTTTCTATCTGTACATATTCCAGAACAAAAAAAGACACAGATATCATATGAGAAAGTTACTAACCCTACTGTTAGAATAAGTGTGCTTCTGAAATAATGCTTGCATATTTCTAATTAGGCTCATGTTGTTGAAATGGCCTGTGAGAAGTTGACTGTTTGCAGAAACACTAAATAATTTCTAAACTTAGTATTACAAAAATGAGATCACACAGAAGCAGAATAGGAATCTATCTTAGTACAAAATTCATGCAAAAAAGCTACAGAACTATATTCTCAGGTTTTAGGGAAGACACAACTTGATAATATGTTTAGACTTCCATAGCTGCCTTCTTCGATCAACAGATATAAAAATCTTTTTCTTTCCATATCAAAGCAAGAACTTCTCTGCAAATGCCTGACTTTTGCCAAGTGCCAAAAATGCAAATGCTGATGGTGATGTAAATGCATCACACAGCAGAACAAAGGACTCGTGCACCGAAAGGAAAATCAGGTGATTTTTCATCCATCCATTGCTTTCCCTGAAAAGAACATACACTTTAAAACACCATAGGAGGCACTGCAGCTAAGGTACCATTTACTTTTAACGCTACAAGCTTAGCTACCTTCTGTCAGCATAAGTGAGCACGCTGCAAAAGTGCAACTTGCGGAGCAAAATCAATTCTAGCTGTAACTGAAATGGTTACCTCCCACGCAGGGACATTCTCTCTGAACTTCTCATTCACCATACAGCAGATTGACATTAAATATGCCTTACTGGACACCTCTGGAGAATAATTCATCCATAGGTAATTTTCAAGATACTGGCTGTGAAGAGACAAAGAATATTTCATTAGCTGCTGCCACCCACATAATGTCTGTCACTCAAAAGTATAGTTAATCCACAGGGGTTTTTTCCTCCTCTCTTAAAGCCATCTTTATAGTTAGTGAGTAATTCCTGAAGTTACCTCTCATCTAGGTCACTGCAGCAAAACTAATAGGACTCAGTACCTGCTACAAGAGAAAGATGCATTTCTTTTCAGAAAGACACATTCACCAGAGGGTTTTCAAATGTAGCAAGTAGTCACAGCTGAATGCAAACTCAAAATGAATTCATTATGATTTTCCAAAAGAAAAATAAAAGAAATAATTTCACTTGTCTAAAGAATGTCGCATGCAGTGTTCCTAGCATAAGATGCAAAGGACAACTACTGTATAACTGCACTTCTATTATGAAATACCCTATAAAAGTTAGGAATAAACTAGAGAGACTTTACGCTTCTAGTCATACAAAGGCATTAAAAATGTTACATTACAGAACGGCTAAAATAAAGCACTGAATATTACCAGAGTGATTAGGCATTTTCAGGAAGGTGGACAAGAAATTACTGGACTCGAGAAAATAGCAGTTTTCCAGCAATGAGTATTTCTTCATCAAGATAGTACATTTCTTATAGAAGAAACTCTTAAAATTAGATCTTAGAGATGAGAGGCTATTTGGACAAACAGCTACCTCCCCCCTTTAACTTCCTCATTTGGCCCCTCACAAATCAAATCAGTTTTACCTACATAACTTTTTCCCCAGTTTACTTTTCCAATGCCTTAAGTTACTTCAATAATTTCAGATAAGACAAGTGCCTTAGTTAGTGATGAAAAAAACCAGTGACAACGTCTACGTAACCCAGAGCAAAAGGTTCAGTAATGGGTCAGACACGGATTTCCACTTTATGGGAGCTCAGCCATAACAAGTAGCTTCAGATGGAACTGAGACAACTTCACATATGTACATGATGAAATACATACAGAGTGTACCATTAGCAAGTATGCTGACAAGAAAAAATGGGGATGACTGGCTGATCCACCAGAAAGCTGCTGCCATTCAGCAAGACCCAGGCAGGCTCGAAAGCTGGGTGGACAGGAACCTAATGAAGTTCAATAAAGGCAAGGGTAGAGCCCTGTATCTAGGGACTAATAACCCCTTGCACCAGTATAGGTTAGAGGCTGACCTGTTGGAAAGCCACTCTGTGGAGGACCTGGAATTCCTGGAGGACAAGCTAATAATAAGTCAGTAGTGTGCCCTTGTGGCCCAGAAGGGTAATGGTATCCTAAGGCGCATTAAGACAAGCGTGGCCCACAGGTTGAGGGAGGTTACCCTCCCCCTCTACTCTGCCCTAGTGAGGCCCCATCTGGAGTAGTGTGTCCAGTTCTGGGCTCCACCGCTCAAGAAAGACAAGGCATTACTGGAGAGAGCCCAGCAAAGGGTCACAAAGATGACTAGGGGACTGAAACATTTCTCTCATGAGGAAAGGCTGAGAGACCTGGGTCTGTTCAGCCTGGAGAAGACTGAGAGGGGATCTTATCAATGCTTACAAACATCTAACAGGCAGGTGTCAAGAGGATGGGGCCAGACTCTTTTCAGTGCTGCTCTGTGACAGGACAAGGGGCAATGGGCACAAATTGGAACACCTGAACATGAGGAAAAACTTCCTTACTGTGAGGGTGACAGAGCACTGGAAGGAAGCCACCCAGGGAGGCTGTGGAATCTCCTTCTCTGGAGATGCTCCTGAGCAGCCTGCTCTAGGTGAATGTACTTTAGCAGTGGAGTTGGACTAGATAATCTCCACCAGTCCCTTCCAACCCTAATCATTCTGTGATTTTGTGACTTACAAGACAAATGGCAGTAGATGGGGCTATAGACCAGAAAGTACTAAAGCTACACTATAGGCTGGTAAAAATAAGAATGTTCACAGAAAGGCCAAAAACTTCTAACTCCATGGTATTGCTGGCATACAGCAATACTCCAGAAGTCGTGCTATCAGCATGCTATTCGTTATTATCAAACCCCAAACCATAGCTTACACTTTCTCTTTGGCCTTTTCTAATAAGTAAGTGGTAAACAGAGGGAAGTTTGTCCTACTCTTCTAGTTAGCAGTACTACTTACATATGTATCAGTTTTGTCAAAGATTCTATCTCAACCAAATAACACCTCATTCTATCTGCTCAAAATATTTGAGAAATAAAACAGAGCCAAACAGCTACTAAATATTGTGTTTCCAAATATGTACATACTGCACACATTCATATTACATCATTTCAGACATGCTTTATAAGCTCTTCCAGGAAAGTCTGAATTAGCAGTAAGAATCTTCGAAATAGATTTCCATTTCTCTTCAAGAGAAGAAAACATGCTGTAGCACAATTCATTTATACCACTGCTGTAAGTCTCAATCCCAAACCTTCCTCTGACTTTGATGACTTCTGATTTAAGTCTTAATGATACACTCCAAAAAACAGATCCAAGTTTTTTTCAATCACACTCTCTTCTTTGGTGCTTCACTTACACTAGAAATTAAGAATCATAAAGCAAGATATTCTGATATGTTACTTATGATTATGAAATTATTTCCTCCTCAAATTAAACTCTCCTCCTTTAATTTTCCTATGTACACAATTCAAAGCTTCAGTAAGTAGGAACAAATGAGTATACTATTTTTAAAGTGACTTATGGCCCTGCATTTGTTTCTACTCTTTACAGCAGTGGTATCAAACTCACAGCCCGTGGGCCGAATCCAGTCCGGCACCTTGTTTCTACCTCGCAGCAGTGCTGAGCTCCTTGCCCCTTCGCTCCTGCCAGCGCGCCAGTTACGTGTGCAGTGGGTGTGACGCAGGAGCAGGGGAATGGCGGGAGCCATGAGTTTGACACCCCTACTTTACAGGTTTCTAAGAAAAAGTAACTTAAAATTTCATTCCACTTAGCTTACCTGAATTCAAGAAGCATGATCTTTCTAATAGCAAACCTAAAAAGGAAAAAGTACTCAATTAACACAGGAAAGAAAGCCTCCCATAAACAGCTGCATGAGAAATGGCTCCATTTTCTCTTATTTTGTTACATATGGAAACATGCAGAAACATCTATGAATTATTTCTGCCCTCCCCATTTCCATGCAAGAGCAGCCACTTGCAACTGCTGCAACACAGCGGAAGCTAAAGTTCATGCAGGTTCAACAAGCAATGGTATTCACATTGAAAAAAAAAATTATCTAGATCTCTTAAACTGCTAAAACCTGGAAGTGTCTTCTGGAAAACTACAACTATGTATTTAATCAGTTCGCAATGGTATCTCTTCTTAGTAACTGGAAATGGAAGTTTGCTCTGATTCTGTATGGCAATTCTTAGGTTACTTTCATAAAAGAATCGTAAACAGAATTCTCTTCAGAGCTCAAGCTTCAGCAGAAGAATTCCAAACAGCTATGATTATAACTCTTTTCTGTACACACAGCTGTAGAAAGCAGTTTATCTTGAATTCTGTGTCCCCCATCTAACATTACCACACATTGAAATGAGACTTGACCTTTACAAACCTGGTAACAATAATCCGGGGAAAAGTAAAAATCTACATGCTCACATTCCTCAATTGATTTTTTTTCTTTACATACTTTAGTGACAAAAGAAGGGATAGGTCTTCTACAACCATCAAAACAAAACCAACATAAAATAAAGTACAACAGACGACCAGATAAAGGAACCAAATAATATGACATCCAATCCATTTAAGGACTATGAGCTTATGAACTGTATTTGCCACATTCAGATTTTGAAATAGCAAAATGATTAAATGACTCAAATGCACTTGAGTCATTTACATCTGCTTTCAACATGAAGCATTATCAGTATTGAAGTGGTTTCTAATGTTGCGATGACTGTCGATACATCAAAGTGGCTAGTGTACTTACTTTGACCTGACAATTTCTTTTGTATATACATCCTCAATAACCTATGGAAAAGAATATTTAAAAAAAAAGGGTTAAGAATTATAAAGTGATTAAAGAATTATATCATAAAGTGATTAAAAATGCATTAAGATGTTTTACACACTCAAAGTTACTCCAAATTAGTTACTCTCTGCTTACCGGTATTTGATCAAAAATGCTGTAACAATTATGTTTCAGCTCTAAAGACATTTCAGCTTCATAGACCTACATTCTCATAAAGAACGTGATTCAACTTAGGGGAAAGCACACAGTGATAAAGAATAGATAGACTCTTCATTCAAGTTATTCTGAAGCAATAGCATACATCTCATTCATTCTTTTCTATATAAAGTCAAACAGATACGCGAGCTTTTTTATTGTTAATCTTTGGCTTACTGTTTAATTTAAAGAACAGTGTTCACAAGTCAAATCTGCCTCAACTCAGTCCTCTGCTGTCAACGTTTCTGCATTATCTATTGCAACAGACACACTCTGACATAATGTGACAGAGATGCAACTCAGTACACCCTATCACAAACACTACAAAGAAAGCAAGTAAACTGAAGCTGGAAAGGCAGATTTAGCCAAACACCCACAAGGGAAAAAACCCTAACATTTAAGAACATTGCACTACAGAAACACAACACAAAACCAAACAAGTCAAGCCAAATTTTTAACTTTCAAAACCACACATATCCACCAGAACAGTACTAAAGTTGTCTGATCATAAGTCTCTGAAGCAGTTTTCACAAAGAAGTACACAACTCAGTAACACCTGCATCTTTCATCCTTCTTTGATTACTAAGAGCAGTCCCTACTCAAACAAGCTTTAACTTCAAAATAGAGGCTCAAAGGTTTTTACTCTCATAAAATCTTGAGCAAAATAAACTGAATGGTGTATAAAAGAACTGCACTGTTATAACTCACCTTGATAACAATGCCTACATTTATAAACTACAACACATAACAGACAATTTATAATTACAGTGCACTAAGCAACTGTTTTCCAAGCAGTCTTCTACACTCATATAAAATAACTGCCATTGGAGGCTGGCACATTAGAAAAGGGTTGAGCCTCACTCACTCAGCCCAACAGAATTCCAGTAGAAGTACTTACCTTTGAATCAAAAGACAATCTTTTCTTCACATGCGGAGCCCAGTATTTATTTGCTAACTGTTCAGGGCAAAAATAAAATAAAGGTTAAATATATACATTTTCAGCTGTAGTAACTGTATAACACATCCCATCCCCAAACTTTATTTCACTAGCTTCTTGCTTAATTCCATCTTATGGTAACTACAGGTAACAAAATTATGTTTTCCAAAACCAAATACTTTTGAACCATAAAAGGTTTTATGCCTAAATCTTTTCCAATAGAGGCGTGATTCTCTGTAAATGTTCCAGATGCACAGACTGCTATACAATAAAATCTTTTTTATTTTTTATTTAGGTTACTTCTAGCAAGCCTCTCAAAAACATACCACAATCTTACAAGGGACTGCAAACCCCAGGCTGTAAATGACTACACCCCCACTGACGAATTTCACAAAGAACTACAGGCAACATAAGGGCTTTACAATTTCAAGGCTATTCACTGTAGCCATCATGTCACCAAAACTTCTGAGCTATGATGGCAAGAGCTTCAAATCATCTTTATTCAAACTTCTTTATGCTGTCCAAGAGGAGGGAAAGCAGCACTTCCAGCATAAAAAAAAAAAAAGAACATTTTCATAAATCCACTTAAAATGCGCAGCTACAAGAAACTCTCAGCAACCTGCCACATATTATAACAAGGGTGACTTATTTTGGAGTGTAGCTATTACACAGCACTCTAGTCTGGACACGTCGGTGGTATGTACCCCTTGTGAGATGGCACCTGGACTACTGTGTCCAGCTCTGCGATCCCTGACAGACAAAGGATATGGAACAGGAAGGCCATGAAGACAATCAGAGGGCTGGAGCACCTCTGCTAGGAGAACGAACTGAAAGAGCTGGGGTTGTTCAGCCTAGAGAAGAGAAGGCTCAGGGGAGACACCACAGCAGCCCTCCAGTACCTGAGGGGGCCTACAAGAAAGCTGCAGAGGGACATTTTACAAGGGCTTGTAGTGATAGGACAAGGGGGAATGGCTTTATATTGTAAGGGGGAAGATTTAGATTAGACACTAGGAAGAAATTCTTCACAATGAGGGTGGTGAGACACTGCCACATGTTGCCCAGGGAAGCTGTGGATGCCACCTCCCTGGAAATGTTCAAGGACAGCTGGATGGGGCCTTGAGCAGCCTGGTCCGGTGGGAGGCGTCCCTGCCCATGGCAGAGGATTTGAAACTGGATAGGCTTTGAGGTCGCTTTTCAACCCACACCTTTCCATGATTCCATGCTATGTAACACAGGCGCCAGTTCTCTCCTCACTTAAGACAGAGCGAGACCATTTCCCCAGCACCAACAGAATGCAAATACGATTTAAACCCCGAGGCCAGTCGCTGCCGGAACAGCCTTTCCAGCACCGGCTTGCGGCGGCGGGAGACGCAGCCGGGGGCCGCTCCCCGCCGGCCCTACCTGGGTCACGTATTCCGCGTTGATCTGCGACACGGTGGGCGCCACGATCTTCTTCGGCGGAGCGGAAGCCGCCGTCGCCGCCATCCTGAGGGTAGAGCTGGCAGCGCCACCGCTCCCGGAAGCGGCCGCCGGTCACGGAGCAGCGGACAGAGGGTCGCTTCCGGGGCGAGGCGCGCTAGAGCGGCCGCGGGGAGGGAGCGGCGCGGCTGCGCCCCCTGTCGAGCGCTCCCGGCACTGCCGCGCGGCAGCTCCCACCCTTACCCTGCAGCGCTCGGTGAATCCGCCGACCCCTTGTGGTTCGTCACTTCGAGCAAAGGCTTCCGTCCACCTGGCGTGGAAATGACTCGCTCTTATTAGCGAGATCTGAGCGTGGCTTAACTGCTTCTTCGCAAAGGGCAGGCGCTGATCTCTCCTCTCTGGTGACCAATGAACAGGACCTGAGGGAAGATGTGCCAGGAGAGGTTTAGGTTGGATATTAGGTAAAGATTTTTCACTTAGATGGTGTTGGAGCACTGGAATAGCTCCCTAGGCGCCAAGTCCAGCAATATTCAGGAAGCATTTGGACCATGCCCTCAGACACGTGGTGTGAATGTTGGGACAGGAGTTGGACTCGATGATCCTTGTGGGGCCCTTCCAACTCAGGTCATTCTGTGATTCTGTGGAACTCATGCCTGTAATGACGGAAATCTGTAGAGGGCAGGAAAGGAACTGGGGAGAGGGAAAAATCACATGGCTTCCAGAAGCCAGCAGTCTGGTGATGCTCTGGAAGGGTGTGCAATTAACTTATTCTATTTGTTAGACAAAATGGTTAAGGAGGAAACCAGCAGACTCCCCAGAGACATGACGATGCTTTCTCTGGTGCGGTGCTCTGCAACACTGCTCGCTCTGTTGCGGTGCTCCATACTTCCAGCACCTACTGCTTGAGGACTTCAAACCTGCAGGCAGGCACCACTGAGGCCTGGCTGAATGTGACCTCCTGTTTTCATATCAAGGTGATCTCCATTTCATTTCTTCAAGGAGAGGCTGAACTAAATATTCCTTCTGAAGTTGAATTAGAATGCGCAATGGGAATGGAAAGAGTAATGACAGCACCCTCAATGGGATCAGATAACGGCTGCAGTCAAATAAATACGCATACTGCTTGCCTTTGCTTTAAAAGATCCGGCAAATTTAAGTTTTTAATATGAAAACTAGTAAAACAAAAAGTCACAGAAGTACCAGTAACAAATTCTGTAAGTAACAAGGATTGAGCATTGTTTCGTCTAATGACTGAAACCTTCAGAGAAGTCTGTATTTGATGGAAAATATGTAAATGCAAAGCAGTTAAAATACACCTAAACCACTGTACCCCATCTGATACTGAAATTGTGATACAAATTAGCATATTAAGACACTTCAGTTTAAATTAATCAACCTAGAAGTTGCAGCTTCGAGATTGACTTAGGCTTATCAAAATCTATGCAAATATAACTGCCCATTTTGGTATCTGCCCTTTTTCCATCACTTGATACAACTCCTAGCACCTGCACTCATGGAGAGGTATAGAAAATAGAAGTAAAATTTACCTAAGCTCTGAGCTATATTGTCTTGAGCTATATTAGCACGCTGCTGCACCTTAGCTGGGAACACTTCCAATCTACAGTGTCCTCTGCAATTTACCTTCCACAATTAGGTTGTTCTGAATTTGACTGCCTCAGAAATCAAAGTGCACAGCAGATTGCACCTATCAGAACAAGTAGAAATATAACAGCTTGACAGTTTGGCAAGAAAAAAAAGAGCACTTATACCATCCAGAAGTAGACTAGAGGGATAAATGGCAGGAAGGCAAGGGACTACTGAAGCTACATAGCAATGATGAAAAAGGACAAAGGTATATAAGTTCATTACCTACAAATATAGGCTGAAAATAAGAAAGCTTGTTAAACTGGCTTTCAGATGGGAGCTAAAAGTTTGACTTGTGTTTAAGACAGACGATGGGACACTTAGGAGAGGCAAAGATGATTTGTTATGATCAGAGGTGACAGTAATTGATGACCTTAGATTTCTTTCCTAATCATGTACTCAAGTGTTACACACAAGAAGACATTTTTTTTTAATTATTATCATGCCAGAAATCAGGCAGGCAAATAGATTTCAGACTTGGTAAATTTTCTAGAACAGTCTAACTAAGGCTAACTTAAACATTCTGTGTCAAAACCCCAACATTTCCATATGAAAGCTTATGGAGGAATCTATGTTTACTTAACTTTTGGTATTTGGATGTCCCAGTGTGGAGGTTAGTTGTCTTAAACCTCTCTACAGTCAATGTAGTGACAGAGGTCCTTCCAGAGAGCAAATCAGAACTAATTTAAGTGCTTTGACTCATTTTCTGAAGGAGCTTCTGATATCAGAAACTAATATTAAGTGCCTAATATTATGCAATATGATTACATCCCTCAGTGGCAATGTCAAATAAAGTGATAAAGATCTCCACACAATATTTAATGACACATTAAATATTTCTTTATAAGGGGCATTGTTTAGATCGAGTCCTATGACAGTAGGACTACAAATCAGTAGCAAAAACATAAATTAGTGCATTGGGCAAAGACATTGCTTTCAAGCCTCAAGAGTAGCTGAACCTTTAAAGAGGAGCTGTGGTCACATCAGGCATAATGAAGCGCAGTGTGATACCTATGTCCTCATCTGCGACTCTCACCCCACTTCTTTCGAACGTTACACTCAGCTCCCCCCAGAGTTGAGACACCTCTGCCACTTTCCACCCCAAACTGCTTTGTAGTCAGGGGAAATTAAAAATTCTGCACCTGTTATCCCCACAGCCTTTTGTGAAGTTCTCCATCTTTCTGTACTCATTGACTTAACACATCAAGAAAATCAAATATTCTTTCTCTTCAAAAATCTGTTAATTCATTCCAGAAGACATGTATTATTTAAGAAGTCACACGTCTGAGCAGATGCAGTTTTCAAGACTATTACTCATTTCTAGGCTGCATACCGTCTTGGTTGATTTATATTCAATGCTGCTTTCTTGCTTAATTAGCTCTTCTTGTTTTGGATGCTTGCCCTTATATATTATTGTAGCCAGCAAAAATATGCTTTTATCCTCTACTTTGTAAACTATATAAACCAAGGTCATCAATAAGCTGGCCATTGCTTTTATCTCAATGATGCTCTCCTGAATATAGTAACAGTGGGTCATGAAGTATCTAATGATGATAATCAGCAGGGGTTGATTCTGTGTTCTGTCCTGTCTACCTTTTATATTATTTTAGGTTCTACCTAGCATAACAGAAATGATTCATTTCTAGCAATGAAAACTCCAAACAATTAATCTATAAGGATTTCTAATATTAATTGATTTTAATTGATTTAATTAATTATTTAATTAACTTATTTTTATTGTTTTAGGGTCTTGAGTGAGACATGACCTGTACAACTAGATTCAGCAGCTATATGCTTGTAATACAAATGTTGTTACACTTTTTACTGTTTCTCTTTCACACAAATAAAGAGATTCATGCTTTGAATCTCTATCTTTCAGCTGCTGAGACATAAACAAACCCTGCACTGAGAGATGCAGACTCAGTATGGATACCATGTTGTACCCATGTAAACTTCAGTGGGAAAGCTTTGTTCCAAAGCAGATAACAAATACCAGCATTGCACTCAAGTTGCAAAATGGCATTACCTGAATTATTCTTCTCAGCAGTTTTTTACTCTTTTCTATCTATGTTCAATACCCTCAGTGTTTTTTTGGACCTGTGGTAAAGAACTCAGAGGTGAAGGGAACTCTACTTTTTTTAAAAGTGAGCTGTGATTGTTCTGACAGGAATGTTCTGTATGCAGAAAATCAAAAACATCTAAGTCCTAGAAGGCGATGGCTGAATTGGGCTTTCCCTGTACATGACTTAATTGTGTCAAGGTGGTCCAGGTGATTAATAGTACTCTGCTTCTCAGGATGGAGGTCTAGATATCTGGGCTGCGTCTCATTGCTATATAGGAGTTTGTTATCTGGCCTAATATAATTGCATTATACTAAATGCATAAGCTTAGTTTTGGGGAAATACCTAACTGCACACCGGATACCTTAACTTAGGGCAGATGAATTCCAGCCCCAGTGAAATTAAGCCATATGTTGGGTAGGCTTTCTGTGAAGTGAGGCTGTAAAGCTTAGGAGACTGCGTCCCTTTAATCAGCTTTTACCTCTAGCTTGTTGACTTTTACACATAAACACAAGGTTTCTTGAGAGGCATTCCTTTGAAAAGCTCTGAAAGAGAAAGCTCTGAACATAAGAATTTCAAGACTCCCTGTGTTTATGTACAAACTTGCACATAGAACTTTCCTTCTGACCAAAGGAGGCAAGTGACTATAAATGTGCGGCATTTCGAAATATTACTTGCAAAGTTATATGAAATAATTTTTCGAAAGAGATGAGGGGATGATGGAAATATAATAATACATACAGAAATGTAATAATACATACACATACATTATTCAAAGACCAGAGACCTCCTGTGTCTCTTACCTGTTGCAATGATAGAAGAAGCATTGATTTAACCTGCGTTCAGGTAAATATAACTTGGAAAATCTTCTCAAAAAAGATCAAAGAATCTTTCTACATGTAAAAAGCTTAGGCACAATGATAGGGGTTATTCCATTGGTAATAGTTTATCCTTCATGGCTGTTACTAATAATATTCACATGAACTAAATGTTCATTTTATTTTTAATTTAATCACATCACATTGCTTTTACTATTTTATTTGTGTGCATTCTTCTAGTCCAAGAGTTTGTCACTGTGTTCATCTCATTAAATATGGGTACTCACTCAGTAAATATGCGTACTTTCAAAAATGATGCCTCAGTTTAGTAACAGATGCTTCTTAAAATATTTAGAATTTTAAAGTGTAAAGAAGCCGTCAGTAGTATTCTGATTTGTGTATAAATATTTATTTAGCACACGTTCTGGCCAATGTACTGCCCTTGATTTTCGTGCAAAACTTACAGTAACTTCAATGGAAATTCTGAGCTCATGACTAAGGAAAATATGGTTTATTCAGCAACCCAGCTGCTTTTATATCCCAGAATAGCAAGCAGTGCCTCTAGTGAGGGAGGTGGGGAAATGAGTTTGTGTCATTCTTAGCTTTCTGTTGTTGAGCACACATTTGGGTAATGGCTGAAGTTAGAGCAGACTCTGGGCTATTCTAATTCACTTCAGAGACGTTTAGCTAGGTTCCTACGAACTGTAGGAGAACAGTGGTTATGAACATAAGAGACCAATGGCCAGTAAAGCTCTAGAAATATTTGCTAGAAATCCTGCGAGAGGTTGTTATGTGATAAACTTTCTATGGGGCAAAAAAATGTGAGATAAATCTGTTTGATTGAGGAACATGAAGCCTTCGTCACTGAAATGAGATTCTAAGGCAAATAATTTCCTTTCTGCTAGTGCTAACATAAGAAATGTTATAGAAAGTTGAGTCTATTTGCAGAACCATTATAAAAGTAGATTCTTGATCACATATCCTTTTCCACTATAGCGAAAAAAATACAGATGACAGACAAAATGGAAGCATACCTAATATGCAGCATAAAACCTCATCGACAGCACAATTCTAAGATGCTGAGAGCTAGGCTAAGTCTCCTAGAAGCTTTCATTCCTGCCTTTCTCCATATTTTCTAGGCTTCTGATGGACATTTCCATTAGCGTATAAGGATTTGGCCATTGGAATGCACTGCCCAGGGAGGTGGTGGAGTCATCATCCCTGGAGGTGTTTAGGGGGAGACTGGATGAGGCACTGAGTGCCATGGTTTAGATGATGGTGTTAGTGTTGGTGTTAGTGTTGGGTTATAGGTTGGACTCGATCTCAGAGGTCCTTTCCAACCTTATGATACTGTAATACTGTGTGATTTTAAGAGAGCATAAATTTGCAATAAAATAGAATACCTACTGAAAACAGCAAAATTCATACTGGTGTAATATCGAAAAATAATTTACTGAAAAAAGGCTTCTACTATGATATAAACTAAAACATTACACATATCATTTTTTCTTCTTGGCAAATGGACTTATTTCCTCTGCTAATTGCACTAGCATGAAACACGTGATTTGATGCCTGAGGGAATTCTTACAAAGCCATTCTCACTACCCAAGTACCTGCTATTATTAATAACCAAAGTATAAAATACAAGACAAAGTACATTTTTGGCAAATGAGGTTGCCAAGATACTAATCCAAGGTTGCTCTCAATGTCATGAAAATTCATAATGTGTTTCAGTATTATCCTCAAATTGACTGAGACACTTGAGGTGTCTAGATGTCTTAGCAGATTTCTACTCAGATTAGTAGGACTGGATTGTCACTAACAGGAATCTCTCCGCTTGGCTGTATTTCCAGGATCCTCTTAGAATCAAAATAAAGTGGGAATTGAGGAAATCATCCGAGTTTCTACAGCTCACCAAGCTACTTCTGCAAACATACTAAGCATTAAAATTTATACTCTATAAAAAAATGCACAAATAAAAGAATTCAAATTTGCATACCAGGAGAGTAGTGGGTTTTTTTGATGTCAACAGAAATTGAGTGCAGTGTATTAGTACAAATGGGAAACAGTTCATATAACTGGTTCCTTTAGCTTAGAAATAGAATTTTACTTTTTCATATAGCAGTGGCCACATAATTCTCTATATTCCTCTCTTTCATGATGTCAGCAAGGCACATTCCAGTGCCATTTCGGTGAAGCAGCCATAGGCAAAGCTGGATAGCCACCACCCTATGCTCTTATTACTCTGTATGCCCAGACTACTTGTAGTGGAGAATTACAGGCCACAGTACACATCACAGCTGGTCAGCTTCTCAAATGCTCAGGGACCATTTTGTATGCCATGGCAGCACAGCACAACAACCAGCTCTGTGACTCTCCATAAGTCATATATAGGGTTTCACAGATGCATACAAACTAGGTTCAGGGACACGGAAGGGACTCCAGTGAAGAGGAAAAAATTTGGCTGCATACCCAAACTATATCAGATGTATAGCAGAATCAAGTCATGCATTAGCATATCCAGGAAGCAGACAGGAACTGGAATAGCAGAGTACACAAGTAAAACAGCATTGAAAGACTTGTGATAGCTCAGGACAGATAAACTCACACTTCATGTCAGAACAGCAATTTCTGAACAAAGAAATTATCAAATCTACTTGTGAGTGATTTTGTTGGCATAAGGCTGACTTCTTCACTTGCACAGACTTTGAAAATTCACTTTTCAACAGATGTGAAAAAGATACCATTTAAAAGACAGCTTGACAGAAGTAGTCATTATATGAAGAAGTACAATTAATTTGCTCAACCTGGAGAAAATAAGGCATATGAGAGCAGAGAAGTTACTTCTGCAATTTCATTTTTCCTTATGGTAACTGCCTCTCAAGACAAATCTCATCCACAGCCATCAGACCATAAAACTAGGCTATTATGTTAAAACTTGCACTTCAAAAATCCACAAAACCTTGTGCTAGGAATATGAACTGTGACCCCTTTAGTTATTTAGGAGATCTATGCATTTTCAATATTATTACAAGGGGTCATTAGAAGGACCAAATCCATAGTCTTTATTGATTTAAGAGTCATCTAAGTGTTACTGGAGTGAGCTACTGTTGCAAGATTATGACTTTCAGAGTTTTACATTTATACCAGAAGGCAGCCAGGAAAATTAAATGTTAGATCACGCATCTCAATGTGAAGCCTAATGTCTCATTAACTTCAATTAAGTTTCTTTTGTGTGTATCTCCCATTTGCCCAACTTCTTGTTGGCTCTGGGTATAGTAGGAAGAGCAGATCACAAACAAGCAAGAAACCAAACACTCAGTGAGAAGCAGCTACAAAAGTGATTAAACAGTTTTTCAGTGGTTTATGATGGCTTCTTTTCCCATTTTAGATTTTTCCTTATACATGTATAGGAATATGTATCTACATATTTGCAAGTTTGGGCTTCCTGCAAACACTCCAAGGATAGCACAGCAATGAAAATCATGGACATTTTAAAGCTATCCGTAGCTACACTTCTTACATAGAAAATGGATGATGTGATTAAGTTATTTCTGCAGTTCCAGTGAATTTAGTATTGCATACTTTATTAGTCTTAAAATCCCTTTTACCTTTTTTCCTGCTTGTTTTAAAATATTTGACCTTTTTTTCTACCTGAAAGCTGAATTCACGCAGTTTGAGAAGTTCTTCTCCGGGGGGCACTTAATATTAACACAGGAGGAGACAATGTTCACAATACGCTTCAATTCTGCATAGAGTCTTAAAAAATCCACTACTTCAGTACTATGAAATTATTACTATTAGCCATCACCTCATTCTAACAAAATCACGGGCACTTCTCTGCCACCAAAGATACTTCAAAGACTGAAGGCTTGAACTTGCCACTCTCCTTGAAGCATTATGGAAAATGAGCAACATACTAATGAACAACACAAAGTGTTGCTGTTAACCTTGGGAAAACTATTCTAGCTCAAATTCTCCAAGGTACTGTTACCCTCAAAAGACACAGGATTTCAAACTCAGAATTTTTTTCTCCTGACTCTTTGAAATTGCTTTGCTCCTTTCTAGGTAGTTTACGCTTAAATCTCCCTAAAATAATGAATTGATACTGACACAAAACTTTCCTTAAAGAGGTAGATAGCCAGATAAAGAAAGTGGCCTTAACTGCCATTCTGAAATCCCATGGAGCCTAAAGATTACATTAGTTTCCAAATTAATCACAGTAACACTTCCCACACATGTTTATTCATCCCTGAAAAGTAGTCTTCTGTATTACCTTCCTCTCATTTTACTCAAATAGATACTTTCAAAACATACCAACTCTAGTGTTCTCTGAATATCTCTCAAATACAGCGTTTTTAAAAATGACTGCCTCCCTGAATATCTAATTAGCTTTAAACATATTTCTATTTTATAGCAAAAAATATGTGAAAAAAAACCTATTATTTTAACATGCAAAATTAGTTATTTTGACATGTAGTCTTAAATTTTTCTGCACAATGAATGTTATGTAGTTTCAAAGTTCTGGTTTGCATATAAAGTACAATATAAGTACAATAAAAGTACAATATAAATAAAATAGTTTATTACAAGCATTTTAAAAGAGCTCTACAATACACTTTCAAAACATTTTATACAGTATCCTGTCTTTTAATATGAAACAATTTCATAGGGAGAAAAAAATCTCAATCTGTAATAATTACTAACATATCAAATTCAACTGTCATACCAAAATCATAGTAACTGCAGACTGTTTCTGAGTATCATTCCTGGTTTTAATCTCTCTAAAAATGGGAAATAATAATGTGTATGGAAATAAAATAAGAACTCCTTTCACCTTTCACTTCATTTATACCAAATACTATAAAGCTCATGTACAGCAAAACCTAGATAAATCACTTCAAAAATTAAAAAAAAAAACTAAACAAAAAAAAGCCAAATCTACTTCACTTAAATAAATATAGATCTATTTAAACAGTGACAAGAATGCCATATATCTTACAGATAATTTAGAAATAGCATTAAAAACTTCAGGTTTCAACTATTCAGAAGTTGCATAGCAAAGGAAATAACCTGAAAAGTAGTTTTTTGTAGGGGGGGGGGGGGAAATGGAGAAAAAGACTTCATTCTTGTTTATGAACAAATGCTGCACTTACTCTTTTAGCCAGCCCCACAGGCACAACGGGGAAAGCTCTCTACTTACCAGAAAGTATAACTATGGATTCTTTTAATAGAAACTCAGAATAATTTGACCTAAGTCATTTTCAGTCTCTTATATTTAATATAATGAGAACATGAATTCCTGACAAAACTGCTCATCTGAGTTATTATCACATCTTAGAGAACATTTCTTTTACTGGTGCAATATGTACACTAAAAGGAAAGGGGACTGGAACAGACAGTAAGCCCATTTGTAATATTAATGACAATTTCTTGTCCTCTTTTCTTGCAGAAAAAAAAAATCACTTTTGTATGAATTGACCAAAAAAACCTAGAAAAGGCAAGGGATATACAAAGAAGGGGAGCTAATGAAGTAGCTGAATGGTTTAATTGATTATAAACCATTCTATTTTAGCATTGTCTACTTATATTTTACCATAAAAATAGAAAAGATCTAATTCCTCATTCACAGATCTCCAAGCACATTACAAAGCAGTTAATTTTTTTCTATTATCTGTTCTATAATGTCACGTTAACATGTTTTCTCATTAAACTTTTTCCTTTTTCCACTTTCTTCTTTTTTTTGTACCTTTTGTCTAAAAATAACTATTTTTTAAAAGTATGAAATAAACAGAGCAAGTGTTCTTTGTTTGCAACATACAGGGTGCCAGAAAACAGTAAAAGGACCATTTTTTCCATATTCTGGAAAGTATCTTTTTATCTTTACTTTTCTGAGAGTTATCACTGGACAACATAATGACATAAAATACTATATGGGGAAAATATATAGTTTTTAAATATCCAATTCATGAAGCACTGCAGATTGCTGAAACACTCAATACAGTAAGAATGTGCATTTATAAATTAATTTACAGAAAGAAATGCAAAGTGTTTAGTCTAACATAAGCCTTTTAATAATTATGCAACCAAAACTTTCAATATATAATTTCATAGGTCATTATCCAGTTTTGATAAAAACAATACATTTTCTGGTTGTTGCTCAGCAGAACTCAGCTTTAAGCTCTCTTTAAGGTGAATAAGGTGATGTCTTTTCAAATGTGGGGCCTGTCTGAAATTTTTGCCACAAACTGAACATTCAAATGGCTTCTGTCCAGCATGCATAAGGTAATGTCTTTCAAGCTTAGAAGGTGATTTAAAATTTTTAAAGCAGATACTGCATTGATACAATTTGTTAACAACTTCGCTTTTATCAGCACCTTCAGAAAAATCATGCCAATAGCTGTAACAGTTTTGCTCCGTTTCCAACAATTTACTACACAAATATGGCTGTGTGTTTCTCCTGCTGGTGTCAAGAACAAAGTCCTCCGACTCAATTTCAACTTTGATTTCAGCTGCTTGGTTTGACTGAGTCATCTCAAATTCTTGAAAGCCAGATGCCTGTGAAGGTGTTTGAGAATAACCCACAGGCTGAGAAGACTTAAATTCAATGTGATCTCCCGGAGGACTGAAAAGTTTATTCGGGTTTTCAAATTCCACCTGGCAAACAGGGCTTTTACAGGGCCTTTTTTCAGTATGGGTGAGCTGATGTCTTTTTAAGTGAGCTGCCTGTCTAAATGTCTTCCCACAAACATTACAGCCAAAGGGCTTCTGTCCCGTGTGTGTAAGATAATGTCTTTGAAGTTTGGATGAAGATGGAAAGATTTTTTCACATCTGTCACATTTACACACTTTGTGTCTGTTATGTAGATTTTTAGCAGGAGCAGAAAAAGCACAGCGAAGTACTTCTGGATTATCACAGAAACCATCATCTGATGAACCATGAATAGCATCATCTTTATTATGCAGTGAATTATCGATGTTTAACATGCTTTTACCACGAAGTATACCTTTTAAATTAATTCCTAAGTCTTGAGGTTGCAGGTGCTCTTGCCAAGGTAATGGCACAGCAAACGTTCTTTTCATCCGATTACTAAGTGCCTTGTGCATGTCAAGCTTGCTATGGCAATCTCTGAAAGGTTTAGTGGAAGCATGCTGATTAGAACGCTGATCTTTAGCTGCAACCAGGTCAGGGCTTTTAAAGTGACCTGATTTTATTTTTTTTCTGTCAGTCAGAGAAAAATCTGTCGCCTTTCCTCCAGAACGCTTCAGCTTCCCCAGGATCTTATTTTTCATGCTGACTGCATGGCTGCATGCTGTTGAAGCATTATTCAAACTTTTGCCATCTCTCAAATAACATTTGTGCAAATTTAGAATGTGCTCTGTTTCAAAACACTGCTCACATGCTGGGCATTGAAAGGGTACAATATAAATGGAGTGAACATCATGTGGGTCATTCTCCTGTGACTTATAAGTGTCAGCATTCTCAAAATTATCCCGTTTCCCTTCCAACAGGTTCTGTGGTCTGGGATATTTAATGGTCTTTGCTTTGTATAAAACATTGGGGAAAGTCTTATTCCTGGCATGGAGCTGTTTGTGCTTCATGAGTTTGCTCTGTATTTTAAACCCCTTCTGACAAAAGCAGCACTGAAAAGGCCTTTCTTCTGTATGTGTGAGCTGATGGATTTTCAAGTGTGTTGACTGTCTGAAAGATTTACCGCATGAAGAACACTTAAAAGGTTTCTGGCCAGTGTGAATAAGGAAGTGTCTTTCTAGTTTAGATCTTGATGGAAATGTCTTGTTACACGATTCACAAATGTGAGTTTTCCTTCTCCTTCTGGCACCGTGTAGATGATCTGCCTTCAGGCACTGATGCAGCATCCACCTCTCTTCAGTTGTAAAATATTTCCAGCACGTAGAACATCGAAATATGCCATAAGTGACCCTATCTTGCTCAAAATTCACAGAGTTTTCTGCTTGCTTGGTGTCATTCTGATAATTTTCATTATGAAGCTGCTGATGCTTTAAGAAAGTTATTAGGCTTTTGAAGTTTCTATGACAAACAATACACTTATAAGGCAGATTGTGGGTTAACTGATGCCTCTCCAGGTGGACTAGCTGCCTGAATGTTTTATGGCATACATGACATTCAAATGGCTTTTGACCAGTATGTATCAGATAATGCCTGGCTAATTTTGATGGAGTTTCAAACTGTTTATAGCAAATATCGCAAATATACGGCTTTTTCTTGGTTATCCTGTCACCTGGTACACACTGCTGAACTGTTAACATTTTTAAAAAGCAATTACACCTCGCCTACTGTTAGTTTCTTCAGATTGGTATTTCAAGTGAAATCATCAATTGCACACTAAGATGGAAGGCTGTAGAAGCAGCAAATTTTCTTAGGAGAAATATTCTTAAATCCCATAGGTCCCTAAAATAAGAAAGAGAGTATTATTTTAGCCTATATTAATACTTAATTGCCTAAGTCTGCCTCATTTTCTACATAAGAGATCAAAAGCATCTAGATTGCAATATTTGTGATTTAACTTTGTTTAAACTGCCTTCCTCATAACAGAGCAATCACTTGTTATGTTACATGACACAGAAAAACTGCTTTTCAGAAGAAAAAAGTCATCTGTGGTGTAATAAAGATACTGTTTAGTCTTGCATGTTACTTCCAAATAATATACAGTTCGGCTACATTATATTTAGGTTACATACAAACAAAGCATATTCTTTTAAAAAATCCACAAGAAACTTACTGTAATAAACTTCTGCCCTACAGCAGTAATTCTAACTCCTAGATAGAATATTCATGAAGACAAAAGAAAGACAGAAGAACTAGAGAAGCTTGGGCTTCAGAAGTAAAAGTTAAATGAATGCAGTGTGAGAAGTATAAATTAATAATACATTGAAACTAAGTACAAAGCTACTATTCACATTTCTGCATCTTATTAATGGTATCCGGAAGAAACAGTAGTGTAATAATTTTCACTTTATCTCAAAATGGCAAATACCAGAACCAATCAGGAACAGCCACACACTAACTGTTAACTATAACCATAACAAGAGCAACCCCCAAAACCCAGGACAAACACAGAGTAGAATACAACAGTTGTGAAAACTAACCATGAGTGTACTCTGAAGTCATCATAAAGATAGAGGTCCTTATCATAATTCACCATGATGAATATTTTAGTCTAAGCTGAAATCGTATCATAATCAGTTTTAATTTTCCTTGAATTTTCAACAGACAAAACACATTTGGGCAAGCTTCCGTGCCTCAGCTAAGGAAAAATGACTTGCAAACAAGAAACAATAACTTTTGTGAGTAGCTGAGTGCATGAAAAGCTATCAAAACATGCACTTAGTCCAAGCCTTCCACTGTGAAACCAACTCATGCCTACACAGCCTCCAAAGTGGTCTTAAATTCTGCTGAAGGAGGTTCCTTAATCTCAGCAGGGGTTCCCACTCCAATGCACCACCCTCTTACCAAGCCTTTCCTTGCCCCAGTTGAACCTTTCTTTACTACAAAGATATTTTCATCATCTACAAAGATATTACTTTACTACAAAGTAATACTTTACTACAAAGATATTTTCATCATCCCTTGTGAACCTGGAAAATATCTAAAAAGTGTTCTCTGTCACAACTTTATATATTCGAGGTCTCTTTTCTCCCCTCTTTTTTTAGGAAAACTTTGGTTTCCCCAAGTATTCTTTTAAGTCCACCTTAAAAAAAAAAAGGAAGGGGAAAAAAAAGAGAACTAATTGGTCTTTTTAACAGTCTCTGTACTAATTTCAACTGGTCACATCCTTCCTAAATTGCAGCATGTCTTTTTTTGAAGAAACAAGAAAACACAACACTCATAGGAGACCCCCTTTTCCTCCCAGTTGTTGTCACATCATGTGGACACAGGGAGTTTAGAGAAAGTGTGTGAAACCAAATGCTTTCTATTTTGTGCAACCGTGAAGCTAGAGACAGGGAGGCTGAGAAAAAGAGAAAAGCTTCTCTGCTATGCTGGAAGTTTCTGTACAGCTCAAGGCAGTCTCCATTAGCAGGGAAGGAAAACCTCCTGAGAAAGAACTGTAAAGATCGATGAATTTTAGTTAACATAGTGTCATACAGATATAATTTACACATCAGGAAAATGCTCCAACAGTATAGTGACCTGCAAAATAAAAACAGTCCAATGTATGAGACAGCTGTGGCATATTACACAAGGGATTTTGTATTTAACTTATAATTTTTTTAAAGATTCTATCTGGTGAATGAGGAAAATACTCTGTAGTACAAGGTGTCAAAAGCAGAGGGGAGCTTCTTGCTGTGGTCCTCCTGCCCTGTAAAAGACTAAAGGCTCAGATAAGGTAAACTTAGCGGATGCAGGGGAAAGAGGAAGGAGCTAAGATTGTCATTATTGTGTGGCCCAAATATATTTTCAAATCTTATTTACTAAACATAGACTTCTCCAAATTTATTTCAGGGTGCTCTGTGCCTTGCACATCTAAGGAATAAACATATTGCTCCTAAAGATCAAAGAGCAAAAGTCAAGCTCAGCATATTGTCTCCTGCCACCCTTGGAAGTACACAAGCTTGTCCTAATTAGAGTTAGAAAATGAACTTCCCTATGTGATAGGATTTAGTTTGCGGCATCAGTCCAATTTAATATTAAAGCGACACTACTTTTCATCTTGGCTGCAAGATCACGTAGAAAGAGAGAGTCAATATGTAGACCACTGAAGATCTAAAGAGGATCCTCCTAAGTTTAGTATTGCTTAATGGTTAAATAAAGATTATGTTTAATAATAGTACAGAAGGCAGCACACTGCAACAAAATTAAAACATGATGTAAGAAAATTCTGAATTCTAATCCACTCATTACTAATCAGAGAAGGGTTTAAAAAAAAAAAAACAACACAAAACCAAAAAAAACCCAAGCAGGAACAAATGCAAGTTTTTCTATTTAGGCAGGAATAACCTACTGGAAGGAGAAAAACTACTGGATTATAGTTGTGCAGAAAAGACTTAGGAGTCTAAATTGGAATAGAAGCTGAATATGCCAAGAGCAAGCATGCATGCCATCCATACCTGGATGTATAAACAGAAATAAAGCTTTGAAAGCACAAAAATCTTCCATACTACTCACTACTGTTTAGAATTCAGCTGCAGCACTCTATCCCATTTTGAATACCGCCCTTCAAATCGAGTCAAGTATATGGAACTAGTTGGAATGAGTCCAGAAGATCAAGAATGATCAGAGCTTAAATGCATAATATACAGGAAAAGATTGAACTGACTACGAATGCTCAAGTTAAAATAGAGAAGACCTGATTAATAAGAATAAAAAATTCCTCCCCTCCCAAAACCAACCCAAACATAAGAGCCAACTTTAAAGAAAAGAGAAATCAACTGTTACCCAAGCCATTTATAATTGTGACTAGAAATGGATATAAAGAAATGGATTCAAGCAAATTATTGTCCTTAGAGCTGCAAAGTTTTTCCTAATAGGCATACAAATACGTTGTGCGGGGAGATTGTTCTGCCTCCAACACAGGAGGCCTCCAAAAGAGCTGTACAAATATCTCTCAAACTCCAACACCCTTCTAGCTAACTCTATACAAGATGAATATTCTGGCCTGTTTTCCTATGACTCATTAATATAATTCAAAAAAACCCCACTTAAGAATGAAAAATGCAATCTATTTGCAAATTTGCCACTGAAGGATTCTTCTGCATTCTTATTAGTATAGGTCCCTGAGACAAGCTAATGGTTACAGCTTTCTAGACACAATTATAAGAATGAATTATAATAACTGTGTGAGGAAACACAAGGCATCCCTTGCAACATTAACTTACAAAACAGACAAGTGAAAATTCAGCTGCTGATTTGAGAAACACACAGCATACAACAGAGTCAGGCACCTGAGCACCAAGGCAAACACATCACATGCTGGATTTCCTCACCAGCTTTCCCTAGGGAGAAGTCTAGGCTTGCTGCGATGGGGAAACAAATTTCAGCAGAAATGTAACCTACACCTGCAGTCATACAGAAATCAACATCAGGCATTATGGCTCCTCCAGCCTAATACACCTCCTTTTCCCCTATTTTCCATGTATTTTTTTCAGAATACCTTCTGAAGCAAAAACAAACCAGCAGCTGCATGACGGCGAGGTGGGGCTGTTTAAAGGACAAACCTGCGTTCTGCTGGAGGGGCCCCACACCCCTGGGGCCGACACACCCTGCGCTCATCAGGACACACTCCAATCCAGCTAAAAACGTAAAGTCAAGCAGCGAGGTGGCTCTTACAGAAAGCAGAGCGCGGACAGCCGCCTCTCCCACCCGCGCCCCGCGGTGCCCGGTGGCTCACGGTCCAGGGGAAGGGCAAGCAGAGACCGAGTTCGAAAAAGGGAGCGACCCAAAGCAGTAACTACCTTCCTCACCCCTCCTGGGATTGCTGCCGCCTAAACTCTTCCCCCCGGATGGCGCCAGGACACCGGGACGCCGGGAAACCCGGGCCGGAGCTTTCCGTTCCCCCCCCCGCAATCGGCCCCGCCTCCGTTTCTGTCGGGGCTGACAATGCCCCTCGGCTCTGCTGATGAGTTACCCGTCCCCGGGGACACGTTATTCCCTGCAAATAAGGCACATTTTCTACTTCAGCATCTGAAAGCAAAGAACTGATTCCCGGTGGTCCACAGAATCATGGAATGGTTTGGGTTGGAAGGGATCTTAAAGATCTTGCAGTTCCAAGGCCCCTGCCGTGGGCAGGGACACCTCCCGCCAGACCAGGCTGCTCAAGGCCCCATCCAGCTGCCCTTGAACACCTCCAGGCAGGTAACGGAAGCGTGCAGGCACAGCGACCCTGTTGTGTGGTAAACACACCGTGAGGCCAGACGCAGAGGTCTAAAGGTCCGGGAAGCAGTGCCTGGAAGGGAAGGGTGAAAGGGACGTTTCCCTGGGAAGTCTAAAAGGACCTTCAGTAAGATGTGCACATAAAAGGAATGGTTTTGCAGTTTTCCCTGCCCTGTAGGGAAGCGGAATCAAACAAGTGCAGGAGTTTGGGCAGACAATGCCCCTGCTATAGCTGGAGCCCCCTCGGTGCTACTTGCTCAGGATATGCTTTAGTCGTGGGCAGGTACAGTTGGGCTTGATGATCTCAAAGGTCCATTCCAACCAAGCCATTCTATGATTATGTGGTGAGCACAGCCTGGCTGAGGGTACCTCAAAGTACAGGAGGCAAAGGGCCATCAACAGCCAGAAAAGACAGGAACTCTTTACAGTTGAGTCCTGTGTCCAGCTCTGGGGTCCCCAGCACAAGAAGGACATGGGCCTGTTTGAGTGGGTCCAGAGGAGACCACGAAAACAGTCAGAGAACTGAAACACCTCTCCTGTGTTGAAAGGCTGAGAGAGTTGTTCAGCCTGGGAAGAGAAGGCTTTTTGCAGCCTTTCAGTACTTAAAGGAGGACATGGAGAGACTATTAAGGCCCACAGTGACAGGACAAGAGGTGAGTGTTTTAAACTGAAAGAGGGAAAAATTAGACTAGACATAAGGAAGAAATATTTTATAATGAGGGTGGTGAGACATTGGAACAATGAAGCCCTGAGCAGCTGTGGAAGCTTCATTGTTGGAAGTGTTCAAGGTCAGATTGGACCAGGCTCCGAGCAACCTGACCTACTGAAAGATGTCCTTGCCCACAGCAGGGAGTAGATGATCTTTAAAGGTCTCTGCCAACCTGAACCACTCTATGGTTCAGATGTTCTACTTAATGGAAGAACATACAGAGAGCAGAACAAAGATTCACCATAAAAGCTTGTTCTTAAAACCGAAGGACATGGATGAGGCTGGCTAGGTTGTTACCCCATTGGGACAGAGAATTTCCAGTCAGCAGAGTTTTGACTCAGCCACCTGCACGTACAGCTTAATACAGACTCTATTAATCAAATCTTAAAGTCTTTATCAAAATTTTCACATTAAGACAGACTGTACATTTTTTCTTTTCTTTTTTTTTTTTAAGGAATCTAGTCTAGCCCAGCAATTAGAGGGCGTTTAGATGTCTTCTATGCTTTTATCTCAAACCCCTCCAACAAACCCCACAGAAGTCCCTTTTTAAAATCAGGTAATTGATTAGTCCATGTTTGTGAGTGAATCTGTAACACTGAAGACAAACCAAGTCATTCTGTTGATAACACTTTATTAAAGGTTTATTTATTTTATTATACAGGCATTTTCCTAAGAGCTTTGCTTATTTTCTTTCTCTTATTTATGCAGACTGAAATTAAACAAAAATATTTGCACATGCAGCATTAATTTCTTAGACAAGCAGGGGTACCAGTTCACTTATACTTTTCCTTTAGTGTCTTTTTTTCCTGGACTCCATTTCTGTGTGATGGGCGAGGTTAGGATTTGACTCGTAGCAGGAGGAATGGAAGAAGGCAGAACAGAACAGACCACAAATTGAAGATTTAAATAACTGAAAGGCTGGACCCCCTGGTATAATAGGCAGAAATACCCTAGAAACTGTTCTAGAGAGCAGCTGTGTTGGAACAGAACAGCTAATATGTCTCCATTAGATTTCTCTGGTGTTCAGCAGAAGAGATGGCTGCCATAAATCGTACTATTTCTGCTCTGTGTGCAGAGCCACCTCTCTCAGCTTTACTGGGAATTCAAGAGGCAATCATGTATGCTGAGGAAACTCCTAACATCATGGCTGTTTCAAAACTGTTCGTCTAAGTTTGCTAGAAGTGAAGGCTATGAGGAACTCAAGTAGCTTACAAGGTGAAATTTCAGCCTTCTTTACCAAAACATGCCTGATCTAAATCCTGGCAACTCACAAAACAGTTACAAGAGATCTGCCCGCGTTTTGTCTTGTGTCAATAATGGTGATGCAGAGGAAAGTTTTCACCCACATTTCTTTGCTGGAATATTTTGTTTGGGTTTGACCTTTCAAGTTACCTGCAGATCACTAACAACCCCAATAAGAGATGTAGGTACCTAATTGTCACTTAGATTATGCTGAAGACCTCATCCTTGCCCAATCCTATGCTCCTCACTGATGGGGCAGAACTCTTACTACTTGCAGTGAAACACAGAAAACCAGAATCAGAATAATAATTTATGTCTCTCTTTTTGAAAAGAATTCACTAACCTGGGAGTAAGTCATCTTTCATTGATTTGCTTACAATGTCAGCTGATCAAACAATAGTAAAATAGAATTTGATAATCATCATTTTTTCTTTGGACAGAAGATACACCCAGTCTCCACTCCCTCGCTGTTGATGAGCACAGATACATACCCTGTGCTACATTAAAAAAAAAACAAACCCCACTTGTTTACTTATGGATTTTGTTTACATTAATGAAATAGAAGTTGGTAGCATTTACAAGTCTAAGAGCAAGATAGTATTGCAAGCCCCATTATTGCTGCAGAACTGGCTTTGAAATGTATTTTTTGATATCTAGAAGCAACTATCTATAGAACAATTGCAATCTCTTAGTTTATCAGCATTAGAAATCAAATCAGTCTCATGACCAGTGATTCTAAATAGTGTCTGTCCTTACTTGCAACACATAAGCCAAATTTTAATGCTACAGAACACAATTTGTTTGCAGTTGAGCTTAAATGCTCAATGCAACAGCTTAAATAGTGTTGATCATTACTTCAATAGCATATTGTCATTTACTGACCTCATTGAAAGACAGCCAGGTAGTTAAAATGGGGATTAGAACAGCCAATAGATTAAAGTTTGGAAACACTATATGATCACAGGCAAGCCACTTAACCTTCCAGATGTCAATTTCTCAGTCTTAACTGTCTGTTCTTCTTGGAACCTCTGGTCTGGTCTGAACAAAGAATACAAGCAGCTGGGTACTGCTTGTGCCTAATAACAGATTATGGTAGGAGATCCACAACTGGTGTAGATTGTTGTAGCTCTCTTGATTCTAATGAAGCTGTAGCAATGTATACCAGCTGAGGATCTGCTTGTATAGTTCTGGGAGTTAGCAGAGAGTATAATCCAAAAATATTAAATTCAGTCTTATAGCCCAGTTATAACAAAACAGGTAAATTCATGCAGTATATTTTTTGTAGAAAACTCTGCAAACACAGTAAATCAATTATTTGTTTTTACAATCATAAAAAATAAAATATGCATGGTTTGTACAAAATAATGTTGCAACATTGCAGCAAGAATGCAGGTTTCCTAACTTTTTGGCTAAGACTCATCTAAGTAACTGCATTTTCTGAAAATTAACTGCATCATATTCCAGACAGTATTTCTCTCTAGAACTGATAACATGAGGCATTGGGTATGCAGAAAGGCCATTGGTTATACTTATTCCTTTTGAAACCAGGGCCACCCTTGAGTTGATGGAATGCCATAAGTGAAAGGGACGAAAGAGGGTTGTAACTGCAGGGAGGACTGGACAGGACAGGTGACCCCAAACTGACCAACACAGTATACCATTCCACATATGTCACACTCAGTATAAAACTGAGGGGTCAGGAGGATCAAGCTCTCTTCTTTGATGGCTGATGTCCAGTGAGGACCTCATCTGTGGGTTTGCCCCTGCTCCCGGATCCATGCATTCCTCAATCCAGTTCCTGAACCCAGCTCCCTCCTGTCACTGAGTCCCACCTGGGGGTGAGTGGAATTTAATGTGTTTGTATATATTTTATTATTTTATTATTAATAGTTTTTCTTATTATGATTGTTTTATTAAAGCTGTTTTAGTCATAGTTTCCAGCCCTCAAGTCCCTTTCTCTCATTTCCCTTTCCCTGGCTGGGGTGGGGGGAGCAGGGATTGGGATCACAACTGCTCACATTTATCTGCCAATCAGGCTGGGCCAAGGCTGTTCTCTAGCTGTTTTTTGCTTCCGGTGCTTCCACACCCAGATATGGCTATTTGTCCTCCATGCATACTGATCTTAACATTTCTGTAACAGTTCTCTACATTCTGAGAATGTGCAGAATGTATGTGTTTCAGTATACTCATCCCTATTTTATGTATCTAGATTAGGTTATCTTCAATAGATAAAAAAACCACAAGCATACTGAAACATTCTGCATGATTGTTATCTGGCTTGGCTCTCGAGATCAGGCTCTAGTGATAGCTGTAGCATTACATGTAAGATCATTTTTTTAATTCATTTTTCTAAAGAAAACAAAGCAGGGAAAACCCAAACCAAAACAATGAAAGAATTGCTAAACTTTCCTTAAAGTAAAACTGGATAATACTATAGTTTCACTTGCTCAACCTGAATCTTGAAATTGTGAAATGTTGAATTTTCCCTTCATTTGTGAAAGAAAACTTAATTTCATACTGGCTACAATGACATAACCTATATAACTCTTTTACTCTACTAGTCTAAATACATATTACTCCCCTTCTTAGAGAAAGCACACTGTTCAGAGTAGATATTAGCATCTTAGTGTTAATCTCAACAAAAAATGAACAGTTACTTTTTGTGGGTGTACCCTATAGTATATTGATAGGGAAAAAAAGAGAATTTGTTCAAATAAAATTCAATTCTGTTTAATTTTTTAGGAATTATAAGATTTGGCCTTGCAATATCGTAAAAGATGCCTCTGCAAACTGACAGTTGGCGATTCAATTACATGAGTTGCAGAGGCAGTCTGTGAGTTAAGAGCAACACATTACTAGAAACATTATTTCTGGTTTTGTAAGGTGTTCCATACTTTAAACATGTGCTGTATATGCAATGTGTTATGGCAATTTCCCTGGTGTTATTTTTATTGAATTCTAGGCTAAATATGCACATAACACAGTATGTAACTTGCTAATGTGTCAGTTAATGCCACCTCAGGGCTGAAGTAAATTGCAAAGATTTGTAAAACTGTGAATATGCATTTCATGCTAGTTTTAGGTTTCTCCCTTTTTCTCTTGTCCTATTTTCTGCTTTTTTTTTTTCTAAATAGTCCATATTAAAGCCCTGTGGTGCATAACAATGAACTCCCTTGAGGGAAGACAGTTGTTTAACGAATCTCAGAAATATATATTCTACACATGCATGCACGGTATTTCATCTAATTAAGCACTATGTAGCAAATGCTCTTAAATTCTCTCTGTTTGCTCAAAACAAAAAGCAACTTCTAATGACATTTTCGACAAGAGTAAACTTTATTCAACCATTCTTTTAAAAAGCTAGAACATCATATCAAAAAAGAGATATTTTAAGACAATAGGAGGAAATTTTATAGGCAACACATTTAGTTCTGTGAAATGTAAGAATAATTATATTTCAACACCTTTAAAATATAGTTACGCCTAACTACAATCACTTCCATTTTTGGCTCTGTCTATCAATATATTTTGCTTTGTCTAGCAGTATATTTCAAGATAAATATCATATCTGATATAGTGTATTTAAAACTAATACACACACCAGTTTATTTAGAAGTTCATTCATTGAGGAAAAAACCCACAAATTGCTGATTCACAGCCCTTAATCTCTAGAATCTCATAAGAATCCCTGCTTTGAAATTAGTTGCAGGCTCTATCAATTATATCTGTTTAAATGGACAAATTTAATTACTAAAGAAGAGCAATTGATTTTTAAATTACCACTGATTGCACAGTGGGTATCTCAGTGGCAAAACATGTACATGCAGGCTCTCAAATGGAATCAATGTATTAATTAATCTACAGATTGACATACTCCATAGAAAGTTCCCCTTCACCTTCTTCCTGTAGATTAATTTGTCTCAATTTAAAAGGAGTTTCTGACGATTTAAAAGTGAAAAATTAAAATGCAATATAAAATTGCACACGCTGTGCAAGTTTTTGTTTCTGACTTTGCACATTCGGTGCCATTTGCTCACCTAGGTGGCCTCTGAGTGATAAAGTGTACCTTACAACATTGAAACATTAAACTATACAATATTGTGCCAAGGTATATGTAGGTATGCAGGAGTGGTGTGAAAATTATGCCAAGTAAAATGGAAATTAATGCCTTTCATGGAACCAGTAAAATGAACATTAACAGAAACAGATCTGGAGAAAACAAACATCCTCAATACTATGTGCAGTACTGGGCTACCCAGTGCAAAAGAAGAGATGGACATACTGGAATGTATCCAGCAAAGAACCACTAAGATGATTAAAGAGCATCTGGTTGAGGAGGAGAGGCTGAGAAAGCTGGGTCTGTTTAGCCTCAGGAAGACACGACTTAGCAGTGATCTTATCAGCATATATAAATACATAATGGAAGGGAATGAAGATCATGGAGGCAAATTTGTCTCAGTGGTGGCCACTGAAAGGACAAGAAGCAAGAGGCACAGACTGAAATGTAGGAAATTTCACCTAAACATGAGAAAAAAATCTTTTTTGCTTTGACAATGATAAAACACTGGAAGAAGTTGCCCAGAGAGGTTGTGGAGCCTACTTCCTTAGAGATATTCAGGAGCTGGCTGAACCCATCCCTGAGCCATCTATTCTACCTGACCCTGCTTTGGGTGGAGGCTTGAACTAGATGATAATCTCCAGAGCAGCCTTTCAGCCTCAGCCATTCTGTGATACTATAGATATTGTTAGCATGTTTAACATGTAAGAAATTTGTTCTATTATTTCATTTTTAAAACTGCTTTCTAATCATCAAGTGTGCAGGTTCTTATCTGCAGAGGTAGTTGATTTCCTAGGCTTATGTACTCAAGGAAGCATCAGCATCTACCTACCTACTAATAGTGCACCTTTAGAATATGACAGAGTTCAGCTATATTATATTATAAATTCTTAAACCTATGATTTCACTGAGAATTTTGATCTAAGACTACAAAGAATGCGAATTTTTCTGCATTAGCAGCAAGTAACTTTTATCATTTTTTTCAGGGCAGAGCCACTCATTTTTCTGGAATGGTTTTGTCAAGGATTTGAAGAGCACTGGAACTTGTACAAGGGAAGAAGAAAATGATCCATAGTTGAAGCAAACAGAGGCTTTAAAGACCAAAGGAACTAGCAATTAAACTGGTTTATAGTTCTATGAGACTTAAGTTAAGGAAAAATAAATGAGCTGGTAACACAATAGTCAAAATTACTGATAGACAGACCAGTTTATGTGCCCCTCCCTGAGAAACAAGTGTCAATAATAATAATATTTGGAGACAGTTATTCCTGCATGTGGTAGACAATACTGAATGGTTACTGAATCAATTATAGCTGATTCTATTTTAGAATTTATTTACATTTTGTTTTGGCAAGTGGTAAGAGCACTAAAGTACAGTTAGTCATAAAAAAACCTCTAAGTAATCACATACAGATTATGTTTAGATTAACGAGAGGATTAATAGAAGTTGGTCTTTAGGTTTCTTGATTTCAAAGGGAAGGGTGAACTTCAAGAAATTAGGAGAATTAATTAAATCAAAGGGTAGTCAGCAAGGAAAGCTAAACCTCACTGATGAGAAATGTGGTGAAATAAGAGTTGTCAAAAGTCAAACATTCTTAGTCTTAAAAAAACACATAGCAAAAGGTTCTTCAACCACGTAAATTTAAGAGAACAGTGAGATTCCCTCCCTGTGCAATGAAGATGAAGGAGCAATGGAAGATGTTATGTATGGTTCAAAATGTATTTGAATATTTTGCCTCAATTTTCAGTATGGATCGCAAGATATGTGAAAGGAAAGGGTGACTGAAAATGTCAAGTATTGGCAAAACTTGTAAATCTTGATGTGGATCAGTTAAGGAACCTGTGTGTTTCTTAAGGATAATGGAAGTAGTATATGAAACATGTGACCACCTGTGACAACAGGAAATTAGTTTTTATGAGCCAAGAAATCCTTCCTGTTCTTAAAGTCCTGTGTTTCTGTACTGACTTTTGCGAAAGCTCCCGTCCATCAGTACTATTAGTTTTTTCCACACTGCCAAGAATCCTGATAAATCAGATTGTTGTGATTTGTAATATAAGTGTTTCCATTTAAATTTGAACTTGTAATTTATAAAGTATGGACACATCATTTCCTGTAAATGCAGTGGAATACAGATGGTATAATTATCTATCCAGTGTAAAGAATAATTTCAACATCAGGAGGTTAGTAACCATCTAAACTCATTCTCCCAAGCACCTTTGCACAGCCAGATGCCTGCACATGTTTAGAGCCCTCTAAAATTCAGTACATCCCTCTGCAGGGGCAAGAGTCTTCATCACAAAGCATCCGCAGCTGTAAGAATCTTCTTAATACTCTGAAAATCAGGAACTGTCTCGCATAGGGTTACAAGTAGCCTAAATATTTCTGATAAGTAATATGTTGAAAATTAATAGATGTTCTTAATTTGAGATGATGTCATATTATACAGAGCATGAATTGATTAACTTGGAGAGAAATGTACTTTTGGCTTCTAGGGATAGATTTTTACTTGCATAAGATCTGTAGGACTGGATCTTAAGTTTATAGATGTTTTTCATATTATGGTGCTTCACCCTGCTAACTTCAGCTTTAAATAACCTTCCTCTTAACGTAAGTAACAAAAATAGGTAAAAAAATAGAAAATTTGTAAATTTTGACACACCCTCCAAGACCTCCACTTACCATAATATATTAGAGGTACATTTACTTGTATGTCCTTTACTACTCCAGAATTGTCATGAGAGCATGACACCTTTCCATTTAAATGCCAGCCTGCAGCTGTCCTTTGCATTTGAGAGCTAGAAAATGCCAGTTCTTCAAGATCCCATCCCTCCTTTCTACAGATTGAGTATGTTTTACCATATGTTATTGAATCCGACAGCTTTCTATCTGCAGTTTAAGTACTCTCAAAGCCTGTAAGCAAAGGGATATAGCTTGGATGTCTGGTCAACCTAAGAGCTCCATGGGATCCAGGATCCTCTTAAAATCTGGAAGGAGTCATATTCCCTTCTTTGGCAATCAAAATTTGATCTGTTCACAAATCCTGTCTATCCTTGTTCTAGTGGGGACTTTGGGTCTTTTCTAGGACAAAGTCCAAACTACCTTATTTGATTGACATCAGTCATCTGACATCACTGCACAGATCAATGGCATAAGCAAGCTGCCAGGCTTAGACATGAAGTTCCAGGACCTGTCTTCACATAAACTACATCCTTCAGTCAGCTATAAGGTTTCTTGCTAGTAGTAGCGAGGGGGTTGCCCAGAGCTAATCCTGAAGGCTTTCCAAGTGGTTGAACAGTATGCATAAGTGACATGTTTGGCTTCTAAACTGACACTGAGACTGCTTCTGCCCCGACAGGTGGTTACTGCTGTATAGGTGCGTCTCTATTTTACACAGGAATACTGAAAACCCTGATGCATCTGTTAGTTTGTAACTTCTTTTGCTTTGTCTCTTAGTCAGAAAGTAATACCATGAGGAACTTCCTGGGCTCTGTACTCTGTACAAAGTTTGTTAACTTTGTTTCAGTAAGTAAAAAGCTGAAGGCACTAGTGTGTCTTTGGTCCTGCAAAAAACATGACACAATTTTGCCATCCTGTGATGAATTCCAAGTTCACACGTGACATTTATTATAAATCCACCTCTTTCCTGTCATAACAACTTAATAACTTCAAAAGCTGATCAGATTTCATAACCTGTAGTTCAGCCAAGGAACAAACAAGCAGACAATCCCAAGACCTGAGATTCACCTGGCAGAGACCAGTACAATACGCAGAAAGATTAGAAACCAAAACACGAGTCCAAAGAAAAGCTTTCCTTTCTGTTAGTGAATGCCAACAACCAGAGTGGAAGTATTCTGGTTTGGGCTAAAGCAGAACCAGCTTTCTAACTTTTCAGTTAAGCCTCTTCTTGAGTAACTGCAGTTTCTGAAAGCTAGCAACACGTTTTTTCAGACAGTGTCTGCTTCTAAAAGTGATAATGCTTGGTGTTTATCACTAGGTAAGGGGCACTGCTACGTAGAGTGCTCACACTTATGCAAATCAAGACCATCCTAGAGTTGGTGAAGGGGGTCACCTGCAGGGAGGAGAAGACAGGACAGGTGACTCAAAACTGACCAGTGAAGTATTCAATGTCATACACGTCATACTCAGTATAAAAACTTAGGGATCACAGGGGTCAATCTGTCTTTTCTTTGATGACTGTCTTTCAGGCATGACCTTTTCTCTCTGTCTGTCTGCCTTTGTACCTGACCTGCATGTTCTGAATCTAACCCTGCAGTGTCAGTAGTGGCCATCCAGGAAATCTGAATTGGATTTGTATACTTGTATATATTTTATATTCTTACTAATATCATTACTCTCCTTTCTATTATTATTGTTTCATTAAAGCTGTTTTAGTTTCCAACCTGCGAGCCTCTATCTCTTTCCCTGGGTGAGGGCAGCAGTGAGGGGGGATGGAGTGGGATTGGGACCACCGCTGCCCAGTGTAGCATCTGACCTGTCTGGGAGGAGGGCTAAACCAGGACAGGAAGGACAATGGTTCCATGTATTCTATTACTTTCCTTAGTATATTTTGGAACCCAATGACCACAAACCAATAGAACATCTTATGTTTCTCCCAGGTTCATGAGCTAGAGACGGTGATGACCAGGTTGAGTGTCTATGGGTAAGAGTCAGAGGGGCAGTCAGGTCTGACCTCCTGGTTGGAGTGTGTTACAGACCACCCGACCAGGAGGAGGACTTGGATCTTCTGTTGTTTAAACAGCTGGAGGCTGCCTCTAGATCGGCTGCCCTTGTTCTTTTAGGAGACTTTAACCTTCCAGATATCTGCTGGAAACAACACTGCTGAGAGGAGGCAGTCCAGGAGGTTCTTAGAGTGTATTGAGGACTGCTTTTTGTCACAGCTGGTGAGTGAGCCCACCAGGGGTGAGGCTCTGCTTGACTTGCTGTTTACAAACAAAGAAGGGCTGGTGAGTGATGTTGTTGTTGGAGGCTGTCTGGGGTGTAGTGATCATGAGATAATTGAGTTCTCTCTGAACAATGTAATAAGAAAAGCCAGGAACAGAACATCGATGCTGGACTTTCGTCAGGCAGATTTTGGATTATTTAAGGAACTGGTCAGGAAAGTACCCTGGGAAATAGCTCTTAGTGGCAAGGGGGTCCGGGAAGCTTGGATACACTTCAAGAATGAAATTTTGCAGGCGCAGGAGCGGGCTGTCCCCATGTGTTGTAAGAAGAGTCGTAGGGGCAGACGGCCGGCCTGGATGAGTAGGGAACTTCTGAAGGAACTAAGTAAGAAAAAGAGGATGTATCATCGTTGGAAAGAAGGGGATGTAAGCCAAGTCATGTTCAAGGATGTTGTTAAGTCGTGTAGGAGGAAAATCAGGGAAGCAAAAGCCCAGCTGGAGCTCAAATTGGCCACTTCTGTTACGGATAATAAGAAGAGTTTTTATAAATACATCAATGGCAGAAAGAAAGGCTGCAGCGACCTCCACTCCTTGTTGGATGTGGAGGGTAATATAGTAACCAAAGATGCAGAGAAGGCTGAGGTACTTAATGCCTTCTTTGCTTCAGTTTTCAACAGTAAAGATGTCAGCTCGCTTGACAGTTGGCCCTCTGAAGTGGTTGATGGGGACAGGGTGAAATATGGCCCTCCTGCAATCCATGAGGAGGAAGTTAGAGACCTGCTGAGCCACTTGGACCCTCATAAGTCTATGGGGCTGGATGGGATCCATCCTAGGGTGCTGAGAGAGCTGGCGGATGAGCTTGCTAAACCGCTCTCCATCATCTTTCAGCAGTCCTGGCTCTCTGGAGAGGTCCCGGAAGACTGGAAGTTGGCCAATGTGACGCCCATCCATAAGAAGGGCCGTAAGGATGATCCAGGTAATTACAGACCTGTCAGCCTGACCTCGGTCCCAGGTAAAATCATGTAGAAGATAATCCTGGGTGAAATCATGCGCCACCTGCAGAACGGTCAAGAAATCAGGCCCAGCCAGCATGGATTTAGGAGGGGTAGGTCCTACCTGACCAACCTGATCTCCTTTTATGACCATGTGACTCGCCTGGTGGATGAGAGGAAAGCTGTGGATGTGGTATACCTGGACTTCAGCAAGGCCTTTGACACTGTCTCCCACAGTAGATTCCTAGGAAAGCTGGCAGCACGTGGCTTAGATGGGAACACTCTGTGCTGGATTAGGAATTGGCTGGATGGCCGAGCCCAAAGAGTGGTGGTCAATGGTGTCTCATCCAGTTGGTGGCCGGTCACCAGTGGTGTCCCCCAGGGATCGGTATTGGGTCCCGTCCTGTTTAATATCTTTATTGATGATCTGGATGAGGAGATTGAGTCCATCATCAGCAAATTTGCAGATGATACCAAGCTGGGAGGAAGAGTTGATATGTTAGAGGGTAGGATGGCCCTACAGAGGGACCTGGACAGATTGGAGAGCTGGGCTGATTCTAATGGGATGATGTTTAATAAGTCCAAATGTCGGGTACTTCATTTTGGACACAACAATCCCATGCAGAGCTACAGACTGGGGACAGAGTGGCTGGAGAGTAGTCAGGCAGAAAAGGACCTGGGAGTGCTGGTGGACAGGAAGCTCAACATGAGCCAGCAGTGTGCCCAGTGGCCAAGAAGGCCAATGGCATCCTGGCCTGCATCAGGAATAGTGTAGTAAGCAGGACCAGAGAAGTTATCGTCCCCCTGTACTCGGCACTGGTCAGGCCTCACCTTGAATACTGTGTACAGTTCTGGGTCCCCCAATTTGGGAAGGATGTTAGGATACTGGAATGTATTCAGAGGAGGGCAACGAAGATGGTGAAGGGGCTGGAGCACAAGCCCTATGAGGAGCAACTGAGGGAGTTGGGGCTGCTTAGTCTGGAGAAGAGGAGGCTCAGGGGAGACCTCATTGCTCTCTACAACTACCTAAAAGGAGGTTGTAATCAGGCAGGGGTTGGTCTCTTCTCTCAGGTGACCAGTGGCAGAACCAGAGGGCATGGACTTAAGCTTCGTCAGGGAAAGTTTAGACTTGATATGAGGAAAAAATTCTTCACTGAAAGGGTGATTGGCCATTGGAATGGGCTGCCCAGGGAGGTGGTGGAGTCATCGACCCTGGAGGTGTTTAAGGGGAGACTGGATGAGGCACTGAGTGCCATGGTTTAGATGATGGTTGGTGTTAGTGTTGGTGTTAGTGTTGGGGTATAGGTTGGACTTGATGATCTCAGAGGTCCTTTCCAACCTTGTGATACTGTGATACTGTGATACAAGGCACTCCGTAGCCACTAATATCTAAATTTCAAGATTAATGAATGATTAACTGAGAACACATTGCCATAGTTGCCCACTAATCAGCAGTTGTCAGAGTTGGCCAGTTCCTAATAGTTTTAATGCTTTTCACCATGGTCCTGCACCATCCTGTGTTTTTGTATGAGTGGCCCATAGAATTACTGACAATCCTGCTCAATCTGTGCAGTGCCATGTCTTCATTCGTATCTTCAGAATCTTTGTTTTACTGTCAGAAAACAACTTAGGATATTTTTTTCAGCAGCCTATCTATATTAATCACAGTAAAGAATAACAGGTTTTCAGTGTTTTCTCCATGCCACCTACCAGCATCTTGAAAACAGCACTGTTTAGAATAAAAACAAACAAACAAAAAAACAAGAACGATGATGGAATAAAACAAGAGAAGTTACAGGAATTATTTAGTTTCACTTATGGTCTGAAATTGTATGTTTTTTCGATAGGGATCCAGCAGTGCACGTGATATACCCTGAAATATATGCAGTACAGAGCAGTATAAGGTATGACAATGGTGTTCAGCACCTTTTTAAAAACACCCATGCACTGTCATCACAACAATGAAAAAATAATATTTAGATGTGTGTGTGTGAGCACAGTGGGGTGGGACCTGGTGTAGCAAATCATCTGACCCTCAGAAAAAAATCTGGCAAATTTTAAATGTGGATGTAACCCTATAAGAACATGAAACTAAAAACTTAGGACGCTATTTTGATGTATACAAGTGAAAGAGGATACATTTCTTAACTGTCTCACAGAACGAAATGTACTATTTCAATCTGAGTGTTCCAGCTTCTCATTCAATTTGAGAGGGATGTGCAGAGAAAATGTATACTGCAGTACTTACTTGACTACTTCAGCTTCACAGCCAGCAGCATTTATAAAAAGTCACAACTTGTTCCACAAAATGTGGAACGTATTTTATTTTATTCTGAAAACTTACCATATATACATATGACACACAGCATCAGTTAATCCTGATTTATTTTGCTTGCGTGTTATGTCATCTACTCTCTTGTTGTACAGCTAGCTTTTGACAATATACTTAATAGATGCGATAGATACAATAGTTTTAAAATTTGAGTATACCCTTTCCACTTGAAGTGCTAAGGTTGTGTTAGCACTTCCATTATAAGCTCCTGTTTGCAAGGGTTTATGACACAATCATAAAAATGTACTCCTGACCTAGTCTGGTTACCTAAGATTGCTGTCTAAGGGATAGTCAAATTATGCATATTTGAAATAAAGTTTTATGTGCATTCCATACATTGGAACATAGTAAAGATTTTTAGTACATAGATCAAAGGCTGCCTAGTGCTTCTTTCCTCCTTCGACAATCCACTGATTGAGCTTGTCAGTTATTGTTATCTCCAAGATGATCCAAGTCAGGTACTGAAAAGAAAAAAATAGACAAAAAAGAAACTTCTTATGTTGCTGTATATTCCCAGACATGTAAATATAGATAACTTAAAAAAACCCTGACAGGTTAAGTATCATATTAGTTTGCATGCTAGTTCAAGCATTACAATTATGAAATTGTAATGATACTATCAGGATTTTTTTTATATATATAAATTTAATTAGTAATATAGGGCCTTTATTCTTAATTTTTCTTACATATGATATTACCAAAATTAATGCGAAGCTAACATAAGTGGAAGTGGTCAAGAACTGCTTGATGAAACCACCTTTTTATCAGAAAATGCTCGCTCACTGAAATTCTGATTTTTGAAGCCATCCATGAATTTTTACACAACCTTCATTGGTGAAGTTATGTCAAGCATGTGTTTTCCTAACTCAAACTGGAAAGTGAGACTGCCCCCCCTCCCAAACAAATAACTAAGGCATTCATAGGGGATACGGAAACTTCCAGTTCTGATCTATGCTTTGAATTTGGTGAAACTGGAATTTAAAAGCCTGTATATGTGATGTGTGCCCGAGGCATGAGGCTGCTGAGTGTCACTGTTTTACCGGTTTAAAAAACAGCTCAGAGTTAACCTACTTTACCGGAGAATAAGAAGTTTCCTGAAATTTGCCCAGCTCTAGATGTATGTAGGAGCTGTTGTCACTATAAATTAAAGCGTTGTAGTCCCATAAAATATTGTGCCATGTTTACATAGGTACAAATAATCACACATAATTTGAAGTAGCAGAAAGGATGCCTCTGGAAGTGGTCGAACTTAAGGTGTGTACTGCATATAGTTAGATCTAAGAAACCAGTGAGGTGATTTAATTTCATTAGAATTATACATGAACCTTTTAAAAAATAACTGCAATTTAGGTGCTCATTACTTGTCAGTGTATGCAAATAATTCAAAGTATATATCAAGAGTCTGGTATTGTGTGAATATGTGCTCAACATACACACTGCAAACCAAAACCAGTTGTCAGGGAATTTTGTGATTTTGTTTGTATCTATGAAGCAGATGATAAATGTGCTTTTTTGTCTTCGTTATGAATGCTGCCTTATGCTTAATGAGGAATATTCAGGTGAAGCACCTGGAATTTCTATCTGTAAAGTGAACCCTTATCTATAGAGACCAATTAGAGTGAAGATGCATGTTACAGGACACTGTGGTTTCTAGGGCATCTTCTTCTGTGGAAAGAGTGAGATGAGGAAGACCAAAGCAGAAGAACTTATTTTTGCTGATTTTATTCTCTTTATTTTTCCTTTTCCTCCCTTCATTTTTGAGAAGGATTTATTTTCAGGGGGAACCATCAGTAAAACTTTTTTTTCTAGTTTTTGAGGCCATATTTCCAGCCTTCTCCATAGGATAAACTAGCCAATGAGGCCATATTTCCAGCCTTCTCCATAGGATAAACTAGCCAACCCACAGTCTCCATGGAAAAATGAATAAAAAGAAATGTTAGGTGATTTCAGTTTATCAATTTTGATCAGAAATTCAAGTGGGAGAAAAGTGAAGAAAATCAAACTGTTTTCATTGTACATTTGAAATTTAGGGCAGGTCCTTAAGTAATGAAGACATCACACTTCTCCTGTAACTAAAATATAGTCTTCTCAAGATTAGATTTGTTACTTTAAAGCAGCATAAACATATAAAGCAGCTTCTATACGAACTTACTTTCAACATGTGGCTAGTAAAGGATATGATAAAAACAGTGACCTGAGAATTTGAGAATTTTCAGACCTCTGGCATAAGTAGTTCACTTACAGATCAAGATATAGTGAAAGGTATGGGGAATGCAGGAAACCGCTTGGGGTTAATAGTCCAATAAAGAACATGAAAGATTAGTCTGAAATTAAAGGCACTTTTCATATCTCTAGCATAATTGAAGCAAGGAAAATAGTTGGTGAACATGTCATTCACTTTTTAGATGTCACATCTGTCCATGTGCTTGCCACATCACCCTGTTCAATTTTCAGAGTTTTTAATATGAATATCAATCCTTCTTTTCATAAATGTAACCTATAAATGCCAGAGGTCCCTTAGGAGTTTTCTCAGACTTTATTTAATGCCCCACAAGAAAGGATGTAAAAGAGACCTTTCTTTTGTAAAGTGATCCTATAATTCTGTTCAATATCCATCATTTTCAAGGCCAAGTAATCATATTTAATGGATCCTAAATTACTTTCTGTCAGGCAAGGATTCTCTCTATAGTATTAACCAGTACAGAGGACTGAAACGAAGGCTGAAATGAAGACCTTTTTTTATTGCAAGCAGCTTACAAGTACTTAGGCAGGGGGGATGCTCATGAGACCTGCAGTAGGTAAGGGTCAGTGTTGCCATGTTTTCAATGGGTTTTAGCTTGGCTATAAATACTCAAATTGTTTTCTGACAAAAAGCAATGCCTAAGGTGACCTGCAAAGGATTTTTGTCTTCGATTTTTTTCCTCTTTTTTTTTTTCTGTGTGTGTGTTAGATCTGGATCTCTTACAGCCTATAAAGATGTTGTCAGGGAGCAGGAAGAGCAAGCTGTTCTTGAAAGGAAAGTGAGCCAGCAGCTGAGGGTGACCCAAGGCAGGTGCAGGGCTGTGATTACATTGAGAAAGGTCCAGTCCCAGTACCCAAAGAAGAAGAGCAAAGCAAGTCTGGTGGTGGTAATGAGGGTCAACCAACAGTCCAGAGGTTGCCAGACAAATTTGTAGTAGTGAGACAGGTGCAAGTGCAAGCTGGAACATCAAGTTAGTGGGGTCAAGGGTCTGATTTAGATCAGTGGTGTATGTGGCCAGGCATGGTCATTGATTCTAAGCAGAGATCAAGGACAATGCCAGGGGTTTGAAAGCAGCTTCAGAGCAAGGTCAGGGTCAACCATTCTGCTTCTTACAGTTTTCTCTCACAATTCTTTCCCAACAACCTGAATCCAGATTAAGCAGCTGCAATGTGTCTGCATTGACTTGAGAACAGACAGCCAAGTGCAGGGGCATGGGGCTGCATTCAAGGTACCAGTAAATGTCTGCTATTTTTCACTACCTCTGTTTTTGTTACTTTTTTCATATTGAATAGCTTTTTCTGCTGAAACATTTAAGAGTTGAGATGAACAGTTTCATGTCGATTCTTTCATGTTGATTTAAGGTTTGTGTAGAAGGGAGGTTGCTGTGCTGTGGAAGGGGTGACTGGGAAGGAACCCACTCTAAAAAGTGCCTGGAATTTTATGTAGAGAGCTTTCACTAATTCAGAAGTTATGACATTGATATTTTAACAATGACACGGTATTTCCAAGTATTCAGTAGGCATTTAAGTTCAACAAAAATTTAATAAAAACTACTTAAACTCATCAGTTAAAAATTATCAAAACAATTTCCAGCTCAAGATTTGTTTCAGTAGAGAATGGTACTGGAGATTTTAGGCTATGAAAGCATGGGGGTTTATGGCCTGGACTGGGTTTGATAATACATGCGTGATTTTCTGTGGTCTCAAATGGAAAACAACTTATTTGTTATGTCCATTGCATGATTTACTCCAGCAGTAATGAGAAAGGGATCTGCTCTACTTTACTGGAATTCAGGAGCAATAATGGGATACACTGAAAACTTAGTATTGCCAGTCTGTTTCTTAACATGATGTACTCTAAGGATCTGGCTAACATTTCTCCTCTTGTTTGCTACAGACTTTTTTTACGCTACAGATTAGTCATTTAAAGGCTGATCTTACCCCCATGTGTAACTGGGTATAAGGGTGCGGTAAATGTGATTCAGTCTGATGGGAAATGTCATTCATCTTCCACATATAAATTGTTTCATGGTCTAGTACAGAGGAAAATATGACTTTTAGAATTCCTCTGTGCTTCAGTTTATTTCTGTAAAATGGAGAGAGCAAATCTTTTCTTCGTCAAAATATACTTGAAGATAAAATTCTTTATTACTTGTGAGGTGCTGAAACTTTTAGTGTCACGTAATGCCTACAAACAAATATTCCTGCTACCTGGAGTAGGTACAATAGCTTCTGTCAGTTTTCCCAGAATACATTCCATAGATGTACTCCAGGTGGAGGTACTAAGTCGCAAGTCAAGGAATTTCCAATAATTTTACATTCAAAGGTTTTTTTCTGTATCATTTCCATAACAAACTAAATAATCAATAAATATCCTTCTCACCTGCCGAATATCAGTTACATTTGATGAGAAGTTTCATCTTCCATTTTTCTTTTATAATTTCTGCTGATTTTCACTCTTTTGTACTCATAATCAAGCTTCCAACCTTGTTTCTGATAACTGCTATATCCAGATCCTACAGAATATATCAGAATTATACAGATAGTCATAAAAATCTAAACAGCAAAAAATCAAGGACTTTGAATGGAAAACATTTTCCCCATCATCCTAAACCAGTGTATTTAGATGAAGAACATATCTTTCCCTGAAAGAAATATTCTTTCACAGAGATGACTGTTTTTCTTTGAGACTGAAAGAGAGGTTTCCCAGTATGTATCTCCAGCTGAGAGTTTGAAACAGTGATTTAAACAGTGATTATGCAGAAATCTATGAATCTGGGCATAGCTTTCAAAAATCACATGGAGCATGATGAAGAGAATTTGGGTAGCTGGAAATCTATCAGACTATGTTTTTTAAAGTATTCAAGTAGAAACAAGTATTTCTCTTGATTGGATTACATGAGAAACTGAAAGCAATTAACTTCTTTTAGAAAGACTTTTATTAAGAGATAGTATTAGGAGAAGATATTCGGATCAACTGTGAAAGCAGTTGAAGGAGAGAGTATGAATTTGGATGGTCATAGGAGAGAAGAAGGGGGATAAAATGAAGTTGAGTCACACCAACACATCCCTCGAACAACCTAGACTTCCTTAGTCAGAGTCAGGACAAACAAGGCAATGGACACTAGGGAAATGGCTCAAAAATTTTCTGTCAAATAAATTCTCTTAATTCATGTTCTTTCCTTGAAGATTTACATGAAGTCTTCTGGAGGTGATGGTTTAGTGCATAGGCCATGGGTGGGGAAGACATTCAAATCTGTTTTTTCTGATTTGGAGTGGCCAGGGAATAATACTCTGTGCTGAATGCAAAAGGCAAGAACTGCATTTCTGACTTTCACACCTTAGACCTGTACTCTAAACCAATAAATGGGCTTCCTTATGGGAATTTCAGTGCTGTTAAGTCTTTCACTCATTCCAAATGGATAGGAGAACAAATGTGAAAAAAAGGGAAAGACTGTTATCTATTTAGCTTTACCTTCTTCAGCTCTGTGTTTACCACTTTTGGCATTTGAAAGCACAATCCATTTCATACACATTTTCCAGGAGAAAATCAATATGAAACCCTAATCTGAGCTATAAGTAGTTGCTACACTGAGCAAAAAAATTTGATACATTGTAATGCTCACCAAATAAATAATTTAGATAAGAGAGTCAATGGTGCTGAAAAGTAAGTCATTAATGGACATCACTGCACTGAGAGAGCAAAGAAAGCAAAAAGAATCATCAGTCTACTGCCTTTAATAATATGATTAAAGAAAGAAGGTACTAAATCATTAAGAATAGTGAGGATGGAAAAGAAAAAGAGCAAAAAATATAAAGGGCACCAGTTTGTAGAATGATGATGAACTGGTTACTCTCACTATTCTGAAAGGCTTTTTCTTTTAATTCTTGAACTCTGAGAACTAGCAATTATTTAGGCCTTGATTCTCCACCTAGCAAAATCACAGGCATCTTGTTCCCCTTAGTTTCACATAAATCAATGATTTATATGATTTACATATAAAAGTGGATTAACATCTAGATCTGGAGGAGGCCTGTGAAGCAGTATTAAAATCAAGTCCTGTTAATTCTGAGGTTTATAGCAAAACTCAGACTGACCCTAATAAGGACAGAAATGACCTCCAGGATTCTGAAGCTAGGACAGAAGAGTAACTTACATAGATCTTTCTTTTTACAGAGAAATAAAAAATGTATGCACAAAATTTAATTCTGTGAAAGAATATTTTAGGATGATAGTAGTATGCTTTGAATCTATCTTCCAAATAATTACTCAAAGCTAATTCCTTCAGATGCCTTGCCTTGCTTCAAGAAAAGGCTAGATTTACTGATCCTTTACAGTCAACTGTTGTGCTGTGTATTTTTCTTTATATACAAGCTTATAATGTACAATTAAATGGGATGTACAGTTCAAAAATTTCTTGTGTGCTAGACTGGCTTTTCTCTGATTCAGCTCTCTGGATATAGAATCCCTAAGTATTTATACATTTGGATTTAGTTTTAAATTTGCATCTCTTCAAAAGAATATTGTAAAAAGGTGAGCTAAGTCCTTGTCCATGACATCTATGCAGTAAGATTTGCTCAGATTCACTTGGTTATCTCAGTATGCGCTTTTTACGTGCCATTAAAGCATGATGAAAGGGTGGGAATTCCATGTTTTAATTTGATTTGATCAGTTGTTAACTTTTATTTCTTCTGAATTGGACATTCTAATAGCAAGGATAACCTCATTCGGTGTATTACAGAGACCTCTGTTAGTACTATTACAAAATTCCATGTTATAAAAGACAGGATTTATTTTGTTTTGTTTTACTTTATTATCATAAGTTGACTTTGCCAATTTTACATTTGCATGCTAGCCTTTACTGTCTAACCACACAATTTAATGTTATAACCTCTGTCCTTATTCCTCTTCCAGCTGCCCTGTGTTTCAGGGGGTTTTAAATTTCCTTTTGCTACATCATGTTTCAAATGGATTATCAGCTTTCCTAGAAAGAACAGAAAAAGTTCTGCATGGTTTTAGTACTACTACTACTGGTAATAATAATAACTGCACTATGTTCCCACTCATAAGAACTCCTGTGCCTTCTTGCTCTATACTGAAAGCATGTATTACAAATCATCTGAAGAAACTGCAGAAGCTGACTGCAGAAGGAAGTGAAGAATATGGTCACCAGCAGATGTGCTCAATGTATGACCAGTGTATCATCATCCCTTATCACCTGATATGTAGGTACCCAAGAAAGGAACTGATGCTGTCCACATGTTGCCAGGACAATCTGTCTGTGTTTTGATCCTTATTTAAAAGCATGAGGAAAAAGAAGGACATATGTCAGTAACTGAACTGCCATTACAAATTTATCCTAACCTGCTGGCTATGAGTAAGGCACTCCTGCTCTATGTTGTTGCTGAAGACTTTATATGGATATTGGAATATGTTGCCCAATGCACTGCAGACAGAGATTGTGTACTGTAGTAATGATGGTGGAATTGAAATCTCTATATGGCACGGTATTATGCAGTAATGCATTCCAGAATGAGCAGTAATGGAGGAGCTGGATAGGTATCTACTGCTTATTATCTCTTCCTGTTCAAGAAACAATAGTCCACCAGAGGAAGCTGCTCACAGTGCTGTAAAAACAAAGAAAAGGATGTGGTTTGCTTGTTTTCAGAAGTGGCTAAGGAAGACAAGACAGCAAATTAAAAATATTATTTCAGTAGTTAAAAGAATGGAGATACTATTACTGACTGGGACCCAGCAGATTTTGGTTCCAGGCTCATCAGGGGTAGGATGTATCCCACAGCAGGTTCTCCTTCCTCTTCTCCGTCTTATTCACTAGTTACATATATGTAACCACAGCGCTCCAAGTCCCGGATTAGTCACACTGACCCAATCAAATCATTTCTCACCAACTAAATATATATTCTCCAACTGAATCATTTTTCCTAAAGTATGAGACATACAGAAAATCCCAAGTGGCAGATGTGGCATAGGTGGCAGATGTCCATAGATCTACACAAAAGATCAAGGGCTCTTTTATTGTTTGTTTGCCAGAGCTGGTAGAAATTTGTTAAATAAACTCTTCTCTCTCACTGTAGCATTTCTGGCTTGTTTCCACATTGGCATATTGTTTTCATTGTCTGGCTCAGAGAAGAAGCTTTCACCAATGTTTATGTTCTATCTGAGGTACTTAACCCATCACATGGTATATTTTAAAGAGCGTCCAGACCTTGAATTCCTTTATATCAGATTCACTTTAATACAGTTCACTGAACATTGTTCAACCACTAAAAAGGCTTTGGGGATACATGTTTCTAACTTTCCTGTCTCGACTTTTTCCTGTGTTTCCTCACACCTAGTATTTTATGTGGTTGCACCACTGCAGCTGGTTACTGTGAATTCCAACATATTACTGATTGTATGAAATCAGTGTGTTTGCCAGTAAGGCTTAGGCTTTAAAGCATAGACTAAATACATCTTCTGATACCTGCACTTTCACTTTGTGAAACTTCAGTGAAATAATAATAAAGAAATATCCCTGTCTACTTCAAAGATGCTGTAAGGATTCAGGTGACAATAGCAGTTGTCAGCCTACTAGATTTTTGCACCTATTAAAGAGAAGAGTATCTTGACAGACAGTGGTATGATTACACTTAGCAACAAACATGAAGACAAAAAGAATAGCTAATTAAGAATGACACAAACCCCCTGACAACATGCCCTATTCAGAAATGTCCAAAGCAGTTAAATCCACAAGTGACAAGTGTTGGTTTTGTCCAGCTCAGGTGAGGAAGAGAAAAAAGTGGAGAAACGGAGAGGTACTGTTATTTGTGTTGTGACATCCCTGTCTTTCTCCTTTAAAATAACTTTTGACAAAAAGACTTTACAAGCAACATGTAGTTGGACAAAATATAATCTCTAATTAAATATATTACAATTAAAAATTATTTAAGTTTTGCATTTTGAGGATATTTTATAGCATCTAGTAAAATACGGCCTCAGTGGTAATGCTACAGATATTTTCTGTTTTTTCTTTGGCAGATCCCTCACTTACAGGAATAGTCATTTTTCTATAAGTGTAGCTCTTAACTGAAATACATCAAGACTTCTGCTTGTGTGTATAACAGTCACTGAATCAATGTTTTAGGAGATGTAGTAAAGCTCTTCTAGTGATTCTGAAAATAGATCATGATTTGAACTTGCCCTGATGTTTCATTGTGGGCTCCAGAGAACGATGATGACCAGTCAGTAGTTAGGCAGCGGAGGCTGCTGCTGATCAGCATCCCAAACTGAAGGTAGTAAAATCACCAAAAGTTGCCAAAATCCTCAGGATATTATTTGAAAAAACCTTCATTTTGGCCTCAGTAGTCAGATGATGTATTTTAGAAAGTCCAGAAAAGTGTTTAAGGGCAGCTGTGTGTCCGGTGATCAGTGTTGATCTCTGACCTTCTTTTGAAATCTTTAGTTAGCCTGTGGGCTTGAAGACTAAGGGAAAGTTATCCAAATCTATGAATAAACAGCAGATCCAGTTTTTGATTTAGTATCTCTTAGGGGTAATCTCATTTAAACACGTCAGACACTACATAATATATGAAAGGTAAGTCATAAGAGGAGAAGTTAGATGGGCTATAGCAACCTAGGTTTCTGAACTTCTGCAACCTCAGAGCCAGCTTATACAAAATTATAACTGCTTGTTTGTCAACTTTATCATTTCACCCAAAGAAAGCTGACAGCTTCTAGATAATCTACTAAGTCCTCCTTTAGAAAGCACTCTCCCTCTGCAGCCTGATGCATGGTTTCTCGCAGTTTGCTGGTGAATCAAAACTTGGACACACAGCAGTTTTCATTACCTCTTCTCACTGAGTATTTAATTAGCAGCCTGTGTTTCCCATGGCTGCTGCTTAATGATAAGGTTTTTTTCTATAATGTTTGATTTTTTTTAAAAAGAACAACATTTGCATAACCTTACTGGGATTACTTAACCTAGTATGCTCTCCGTAGTACTATTTTTTACTTTCAGTCTGTCTAGAGCAATAAAAATGAGCCTCTGTGTCATATGGATTCAGCTTTTCTCATTTTAATCAGATGCCCATCAAATGCAGCCAAGGCATAACAAATACTCATGACAAAAAGGCAATATTCTAAGGCTTTGAATTACTTCAGCAATTCGAAATGTTCGCTGGAAAACAGGGATGCAACTGGAATTATAATTGGGGTCTGATTCATCACATCTGTATTATTGACAAGTGAAAATGTTCTAGAAAATAATTTCCAAGGATGTGAGTGTGAATGTGTGCTTCTGTGTGTAGGGGGTGGTGTTTGTGTTCAGGATGGGGAAGATTTAATCTGTTGCAAAAAGCCTTGTGAATCCTTTAAGAAATAGCTCATGTATAGCGAACTACATGCAAACCTAGGTAAAAAAAAAGTGGAAAATGCGCATTAGACTATTATTGCACAAATTCCTTTAACGTTATTAGTCTTGCAATGCAGAGCATAATTTGCTCATTATATTTTCCTAAATTAAGATTTGCAAAATCAGTAGCATTTTGTGATGTGAATAAACCTTTACTAGGGAAGACAAAGGCTATCAACTGTGAGACTAGTGACTGTGCCACCTGTGACCCTTTCTTATTGCAGACTAGATATTAATGCTGTACTTTAAATATAAGAGACTGCTAAATCACGGTGAGCCCTTCTCAGGGGAATGTTAAACAAACAGAGAACCTGTTAACATAACATTTATCAGCACACACACTGGCAGAAACAGCCTCAGAAAACTTGAATAAATCACAAAGCTGTTTCCATCTCCTCATTTTAATTTTTTCCGAAGATAACATATACAGACAGATGACTATCTTAAGTGATCAGTGGTAAAAATTTTATAAATGTCAGATTAATAACAGGACTTACATGTTCCATTCATTATTTATAAATATTTTATAGTATTTATATTTAGTCATTGTGTAAGACAAAGACTATGTATCTAAGCTGTGCCTGTTCCAGACAAAGCTGAAAGTTTGGAGCTATTCCATCATCCAATATTATAGTATTTTCCATCTTTTGAATCTGTCTCAAATGAAATAAAACTGTCCAGTCATGCTGTGCAACAATATTTTCTCAAATGTGTATAAACTCTTCTGGAGACCTGTTAATTTATATGCTACATATTAAAGTGCTTTTCCAGAGGGAGGAAGTTAGAAATTCGCTCAAAATCTAGTTAAGTGCTGAGTCCCTGTCAGCTTTTGTGACAATATTTCAGCCCTTATTTCAAAATACATGCTGTTCCAACCCCTGCAGAAGTCTCTGCTGTTTGGTAACTCCACCTTTGATCAAGTCACAGGTGGTCACTTGAAGCTGTCAGGCAGCCTTCATTTCCTCTAAGAACCCAGGCACATCAGGCCCAGTGGGGCTGATGCAATTTAGAATTCACAAGTTTTCAGTTGGGGTTTTTTTGCACGGTGTGGTATGATAATTTAAACCCCTCCCCAACATAACTTTGCTCTTTGTAAAATGGCCACAGTTATAAGTCTCCATTTCTGCCTCTGGGAATAACGACTATGCAATTTCTAAAAAAAAAAAACTGTTAAGGCTTGATGTAAAAAAAAAAATTACATAACCAACCAAAAGTATTTTTTGAACCTCCTTTAAATCTTGCTAGCAAGTCAGTCCAAACCCTCGTAATAATTTATGTGCTGTTCAAAACTTGAAGGAATTCAAAAGTCCTGGGAATCCACAATGGTTTTCTAGAACTGTGTGAAGCTCTAAGGAAGCTGTAGCTATTTTTTGGTGTCTTCTGCGCCTATTTTGCAGTCCTACCTACAGTTCAGAGCAGCATGGAAACACTTCTGCCTTCCTGAAATCAGGCAACTGTAGATCAAATGCTGTACATACATCACAGCTTTACAGGGAATTGCTGGTGGGTTACTGATATGCAAAGCTAACCTTTAATTGTGTTCAAATGTTTCAGGATCATTTAAAATGCAATTCTATAGGGAAAGGAAGATGGAAGTGTGAAATAAAGAGTCTATGGGCCTGAGCCATGAAAAAGTTACAGACCATTTACATAGGAAAGGAATGCATGAAAATCCTTTACAGTATGCCTATGTAATTTATTAAATTCCTTTTCCCTGTGTAATCAGTTAACTGCACTTGAAAGGTGTGGGTTCCAGAAATGAGTGAAAAAGGCTGAAGAAAATGAGGTAGTGTAGCTTTTTCAAGATTTGTGCCTAGCAGGCAGAAAAAAGGTAACTGTGGTGAACATGTAAACTTTTTTGAGGTTCAGTAGCCTGTCTTCAAAATACTTATTGACGATGAGCTCATGAGTGCTCAAAGTTCTCTTGTGTTGGAATAGGAAGTACTGCTATACTGGAACATGAAAAATGATGCTATGCTGGGTTTTTTGTTTTGGTGATGGTGTTTTTACAGCAACCTCAGTATATTAAAACCTGGGAGAACTTGTAATGTTGAACTCCTTAGTCAAAGTAAGATCTATCAAAGCTAAACACAGTATGACTGAAAATACTTTCTCCTACTTACTGTTCTTTCTTCAGTAGATTTTCTTTGTCTGCTATAAAAGCACTTACGTCAGACAGTTTCACCAAAGGGGAAATGCTGCCCTGTGGAGGGCTAATAGTTGTTTCTTTTGCTGTGTCTCCATTCAAACTGGAAAAATGTTATCTGTGGCCCCCAGACATGATTGTGGACTGTGCCTTACAGGTGAGAGTTCAGGATCAGAAGCTGGCATATTTCAGGAAGGAACCATTTCATTTTTGATGTGGAGGGGACTTCCCACCAATAATTTCTAAGTGTGACTAACAGAAAATGAAAACATATAATGAGAAGACTGGAAAGTGGAACCAGCAATATGTACCAAATATGCAATACGGGATCCTGCAGTTAGTTATGATCCACTAATATTTTAAGTGGAAATTTCCTTTCTCACATTACAAAGTTGTTTAACATCACATTAGATAAAACTTTATCCCAAGGTAAGCTATGAGCAGACAAGCCATTGAAGAACAGGGCTGCACAGAAAATATCAGACCCTACCAAAACGTACATGAGACTAGAACTTGGCAATCCATGAGTGAAAACTCATATGACTAAAGAAAATGTACACAGATGGCTAAAGAAAATGTAAGACAGAATGGAAAAAAAAAGGGAGAATTAAAAATACAAGAACTTATTTGAAAAATAGATGTAATAACAAAGAGAAGGGAGTCTGGAAAGGAAAAGAAAACAGGAAGTTATTTTAGGAAAACAGGAAGTCATTGGAGAAGGAGAGAGAAATAATGCAAAGATCTCCCAGCATCTCTTCTATCTACACACATTACTGAATTCAAAAATTATATGAGCTGGCAAGGCAAGTTATTCAGTGAATATAAAGAAGAACAGAGAATCTGCATCAAGCTACATTACCATGGGTTGTACCAGAGTCCAAATGAAGAGTATAAGGTGAGTGAACACTGTGTGGCCTGAAGGGCATATCAGATGTGCAGGACAATCAGATTTGGACATGTCCTAAGATATACCGGAGAGATTGAACAAACATGTATGAAAAACATGAAAGCGTGAACTGAGGTACTTGGGCTGAGCTGGCATGGAGGCAGACTGAATTTCTGCACATATCAAACAAATGCTTTGCTTGTATTTATGACTTCAACGATGAAAAAGGAGTGTTTTTCACTGTTGTTTTGCTTAGCAACAGCAACAAAAAGGAGTACTCAGCTGGGACTGTCAATTGCTCAGCTCATTAAAATATTAAGAAAGAACACATCTTAGCAGAGCTCTGAGCCTGCAAAGCTGCCAAAATCAGCTTCCCCATACGCAGAGAAGGAATGCTGAGAATTTTTCTCCTTTTCCTTTCTCTTTTACCCCTTATTGTCATCAGTCTTGAAGCAGACTGCTTCCTACTGTTAGTTTGCACTAGCTACTTTTCCTGTGTCTCAAGTAAAGAGGTCTGGGGTATGGTCATGTTCCATGGCTTCTTCAGCAAATACAACAGATTGATGTTCATCCCAGAAGAACTGTTGTAACAGGTTTCTTTTCCTCAGGTCCTCATACAGTCAAAGTGACGCAAAGGATACCTTGCCTCCCATGGCAGTCTGATTTATGGAAGAGGAATAATAAGACCAAAACTGAGAAGATAACTGAAGGGTCTGAAGATATTGTAGCTTGTTTCTTGATGCCAGAATACATTGCTTAAAGTAGCAATTTGAGCAATTTGAAGACATTTTGACTGACTTTATAAAATTCTGTTAATGTTGCTATGGTGTGTTGACCCTGGCCAACAGCCAAGCACCAAAAGAGCTGCTTGCTCATTTTCCCCTCCCTGGCATGCGGGAGAGACTAGAAAGAACAAAAGTGAATTCATGGGTTGAGATAAAAGCAGTTTAATAGGTGAAGAAAAGACTTGTGAAGTCAAGTAATGCAAAGGCAATCACTCACTCACTCAGACCAATGCCTGGCTGATCTCCAGTCAGTAGCCACCTTGCAAGACAATCTCCCCTTCTTTGCTTTCTACCTCAGTTTTCATCGCTGCGCATGATGCCATATCATATGCACCATCCTTCTGGCCACTTCAAGTACCTGTAATGTCTTTGTCCCCTCGCAGCTTCTTGCTCACCTCCAGCCTACTCACTGGGGGCACAGAGTAGGACAAAAAGAAAGCCTTGATGCTGTGCAAGCACTGTTCAGCAACAGCCAAAACACTGGTGTGTTATCATCACTGTTTCAAAGACAAATCCAAAAAAGCAGCACCATATGGACTCTAAAGTAACTCCCAGTTAATCCCAGACAGATACAGCACAGTTGCTGTAGTGGACCTATTGGCTCATAAATTCTGAATATAACTGGTACCACTGGAAAAGAGAACAAAATAAAAGAGTGAAAATACTGATTTTTAAATCTGTCTGGTTTCAGTTCACAGTGTAGTGCATTCTCATATATAACACTCATTGCCTCCTCTCTGTTATAATGTGAGGAAGAGCAGTGGCTTTGATGATAAGGTAAAAACCTAGATTTCTGTATTTTCCTTATTTCTTTTGTTGCTCCCTTTAAATTTGTTTACCATGGCTGCTTCTCTTCTTTTTCCTACAGTCTCATTTTTTTCTATTTTTCACTGGTACATTCCCTTCTTCAAGTTATCCAGATACAGAAAACCACTATATTTTACCACTGCTCTTCTCCAGTTTTGGAGCTATTGCGTTCCTGTCTGTCCATGTCACGTGCAGAGGCTGAACGCCCCATGGCTTTGGAGAGCCAGGATTTCTCTAAAACCATCTGCTCATGCCCTAGCCCCAGAAATAAGCTTTCAGTATCCTAAAATCAGTATCATAAAATACTTTCCAGTATCCTAAAAGCAATACAAGATGTAGCCTCTTAGAAAATATTATTGATGTCTTGGACCCTTTCTTTTTCTGTGCTGATGCAAACTATGCTGCTTACTGGCATTTACTTTGTCCCAGCTGGTCAAAGTGTATAAGCACACATCTAAATATCTCACTAATATCAGAAAAGCATATGTTAAGTGTCTTGCTGAGCTGGGGTTTTGATAGCAGTTTTACTGTATTTCAGCCAATAAATTCTTACTGTTAAATCAGTATCAAAACAGGTTAGCCCAGCGTCAGTGCAGTAACTCTCAATGAAAAGGTGGATTTCTTAAGAAAATAGGAGTATTACTGGCAGTTTGATATAAAATAGCTCAGATACATGAACAAGTGTTTTTTTTTTTTTTTTTTGTAGTGAGGAGATTGTACTCAAAATAGCAAAGAACTGAGAGAACAAGCACACAGAGAGAAATAATTTCTTTTATCATTATAGGATTAGCCACTCGTCCGTTCCTGAAAGGAAAAGCAAATGTTCAAATGTATTTTAAAAAAAGTAAAAAAAAAAAAAAAAGAAAAGGAAATAAATATTCTTTCAATAGGATTGATGGTTTGAAGTTTTTTTCTATGAACGCAGCTTTTCTGTTGCTCTGAAATAATTGTCAATTGTTGATCAACAACATGACAATCTCCCACCAATGTGACCTCCTGCATTATCTTACTCTGTACTCATCAAAGCAATTGATAAGCTTTGTTGGGATACTCTTCTTCCCACCTGAGTTCCTTCGTTTCACAGCTGTAGAGAAGCCTACATCTTTGTCCTTCTTAGCATCAAGGATTAAACAGAGTTCATTCCTCTATTTAGTCTAGTTGCCACAAGTTGTTTTCTGTTGTCCTTCTTGAAGGGTTCTGGGAGCCATCAGTAACATGGGGAATCGGGATGGCAGCTCTGTAAATAAACTTTTAAAAGTAGTTATGCAAGCACATCTGCACCACATAATCTCTCTCATGAACTTGAAAGTGACATCACAAGGATGAGTTATGGTTTTGATGTTTAAAGTAGAAAACAGAATTATGTATTTCGTTGGACTCTAGTCCCCACAGTGCACTGACTTGTGGCCTGCATTAGAGCCAAAAGACAGACATCAACATGTGCCACTTTTAGTAAACTTTAGTTCGCAGACCCTAGAATAACATAGATTTTCCCTGAGCCCTGGTATAAACCAGGGTTATGAATGTTGCTTTCCACCTCTGCAGAGGAACAAGAGAGGGATTTGTGGGAAAGTGAGTATGAAGACTCTTTTTATAGCTACAGTAAACTGTGCTTCAGCTGCTTTTATTAGAGGACAGCTCTGAGTTGCCCTGTGCTGAGATAGAGGTGAAACAACTTCTCTTTTGTGCCCCATTCTGTAACACCATCTTCTGTTCCTCCTGCCTAGGCACAGGAGTTTTGTACCCATTAACAGTGGCACTAGGCACCCAAGACTGGACGACCTGATTAATGCTCACAGCAAAAGCCAAAAACTCAACAGATCAGTGATCCATAGTTACAGTACTCCAACAGCTAATTCTAATTCAAAACCCTATTCCAAAATTTGAAGCAAGTGCATTTGATTGTTCCATATCCCAGTGAATTGTTTCGCACACAAGAGAGAAGAGCATCATCTATTTCTCTTGGTTGTGTTTTGTGCAAGGTCCAGGCTGGCTTAGGTATTTGATCCGAGGCAAGGATTCATGACTATGACTTCTGAATGGCATCTAAGATGGGAGTGAGGTATCTGACTTCTTCCTTCAATCATTCCTGCCAGCTGGCTTGGTATGTACCTACTCAGTGTCCTAGGAAATTGGTACAGTTGAATAAGGAATGCTTTCTTGGGAATCTGTGTCTCACAATGTGTTTTATAAATAAACCAAGTGTATAATCTAGGCCTTTAGATTCTACTGGAAGACAAGGAACCTGTGAGTTAGTTACTGTTCAGTGCAGTACCCTTAGCTGTGACCAACACAACCTGAGAGAACAGTTCCTGCCACAGCTGTTAGGATAGCTGTGTTGTAACGCTTAGTCAGAAAGGAGCTGTACAGGAGACATACTCATATTGAGGTGGCAACTTGAGGTGGTGGTCCTGATTTCAACCCTATTGATGTTCAGAGCAAGGCACAATAGCTCATGGCTAATAAACTGCAGGAATGGGTGCCAACAGAGGATTCACCATAATAATCTCTCGGAGAGTCTTTCTAGGCTCTGCCTTCCTACTATTTGTGTGCTGGCACTTTCAAATTTCAGCTGGTAATTCAGTCTGAATCTGGGAGTTAACACAGAAGATAACACAGGGAGGGTAAATGCTAGCCACAGTCTCTGGTGTCTGTACTTTTTGGATATGTACTTCTCCGGTAGAAATAGAAGCCTTCAAATAAATATCTGTGATGAGATTCTGAGGTGCTCTGCCTGTCAGTGCTGCTTTAAATACTCTATTTATCAGGCCTTGAAAGGCAGCTGATGCCCTCTGGAATCACAGTGAGCATTAGGACAATCTGCCATTGTTTGCATAGATTCTAAGTCCTTCCTCCTGGAAAGTGTCCCTTTCCAAAGCGGAGTGGTCTGAAGTGCACTGGTACATGTTTAGCTCCACCCTGAGGCCTTCTGTGCAGTGTCACAACATGCCAGTATAAAATCATCTCCAGCATCCTGTTTCTTTCAAATGCTTTCAAAGTGCCAAGTCAGAAAATGTTAGGGTTTTTTGGTGGAAAGAAAGCAGATGTTTATTTTATTTTATTTGAATGATGGTGTGGATTTTAATTCAGCAAAGACATAAAGTATGTTGGTAAATTGTGAGCGTGTGTAGGTGGGTGTGTTAGTGGGTGTAGGGAGCATATGGAAGGAACTGCAGTATGAGAAAGCAACCAACAGAAGGGTTTTAAAAAGTACAAGACAAAGCAGACTTCTCTTAGTACATTTTAACTCTCCTTTTGGCAGTGGTTCACACTGCAGCCTTTTCCTTCCGCCCTCCTAGCTAGTAAATTATACTCAGATCTCTCTGTATTTGCTTTGAATGTCATTCTTTTATTTATAGCTCTAGAAACAGAATGCTAACAGAAAAACGTTATCAGGAACACAAAATTAACAAAAAAGTTTGCAATGCAGAAAACTACATGGTACATAACACAGGGAAGTGATTGTGCTCCTGCACTCAGCATTGGTGAGGCCACACCTCGAATATTGTAGTCAGTTTTGGGCCCCTCACTGCAAGAAAGACATTGAGGTGATGGGGTGTGTGCAGAGAAGGGCAACGAGGCTGATGAAGGGGCTGGAACACAAGTGTTATGAGGAGTGGTTGAGGGAAATGGTGTTGTTTAGCCTAGAGAAGAGGAGGCTGTATCGAGGTGGGTGTTGGTCTGTCCTCCCAAGGCAACAGGGCGAGAAGACATGGCCTCAACTTGCACCAGGGGATGCTCAGATTAGACATCATGAAAACTGTCTTCACTGAGAGAGTGGTCAGGCACTGGCACAGCTGCCCAGGGAGGTGGCTGAGTCGCCATCCCTGGAGGTGTTTAAAAGACAGGTAGGTGCGGTGCTCAGGGTTATGGTTTAATAGAGGACAGGTGCGGTTGGACTCGGTGATCTCAAAGGTCTTTCCCAGCCAAGCGATTCTATGATTCTACACTTCATGGATCAGGAAACACGATCAGTATGGTTAATCACTAATCGTAATTACCGTGCCCCGGTTTTGTACAATAGCAGAGTAAGAGCAGCATTTCCAGGACTAAAGGACTCTTCCAGAAAGGGCCTTTGAAGGCACCGGGCTTATTTCCCAGCCCTGCCTGGGGGCTTAATGCGGGCCGTGCGGTTCGGGTTGGCACCTCCCGGCACCGCCTGGCTCCGGGGCGCGGGGGCGCCGTTGCGGGGGGAGGAGCAGCTCCGTGCTATTGCGCGGCGGGAGCGTGCGGGGGCAGCATTGCCCGCGGAATGGCGGCCGCCGCCCGGGAGGCAGCGGGGAGGCGGGAGTGCGGGAGAGGGGTACAGAGGGAGGGGGAGGAAAACATGCAGCCCTGCCTGCCCCTCCCTTTCTGGTCCTGTTTGGACTCTGATGAAGCATTTTCTCGCGGCGTTCTGGGAAGCAGCGTTATCACGTTTCTCTTTCGGGGCAGACTGTGAGGGATTTTTTGTAAAAAAATTAAAATCAGGTCAGCACGGAGTGTTCACTGCAGCGTCAGCGTCACCTCTGCTTAGGAACAGTTCAAAAGGCTTTCAGCAGGATTTTTAACTTGTTATGTACTTAACCTGTAATTTATTTATTGAAAACTTGGGACCTTACATTGAAAAGCAGATCCAGGAGATGGAGTATTTGGCACTCTGGAAATGAGAATAGAATAGAATAGAATAGAATAGAATAGAATAGAATAGAATAGAATAGAATAGAATAGAATAGAATAGAATAGAATAGAATAGAATAGAATAGAATAGAATAGAATAGAATAGAATAGAATAGAATAGAATAGAATAGACTATTTTGGTTAAAAAGAACCTACAACAAGTGCCTGGTCCAACTGCCCAACCACTTCAGGGATGACCAAAAGTTAAAGCAAACCGCAAAGGGCATAAACACCGACAGGCTTGGGGCAATGGCCACTTCTCAAGAAAGCCTCTTCCTGTGTTTTGACTACTGAAGAAATAATTTCTCTTTGGCCAACTATGCAAAGGCTCAGATTATTTTGACAGGCTTGCACTGCAACATGCAACCTAAGCAGGGTGGCACTCTTTGTGCAGCTCCTTTAAAACTGTACATCTCATGAGTAAAAGAGAGAAGGAATAACGAGGATTTTTTTTAATATCTTTTGCAACAGATTGACTTTACGGTTTGTTCATGAAGTCTGCTCTGGTAAACTTTACAAATCTTGGATCAAGCTACTAGATCATAAAACATTACCGTCCCAAGAAACATTTTGTCAAAGGCACTTACGTGACTTGGGACCATAAATTCTACTCAAAGTCAAAATGCAAATTATGTTCCCAGTCTATTTGGTGTGTTTGAAAGGTGTACGTGGAGTGCTTGGGCTTGGTAAAGACAACAGATGATAATTCACTACTGAGTTGCACTGTTGAGAGGCCAGAAACTCCTGAGTAAAAGCATGGAGGGTTGCTCAACTTACCTCAAATCTATGAAACTATACAGTTTGTATTTCTAGATACTTGATGCCAAGGGGACTAGCTACAATGCTCAGCCTTTTTTTGGTGTGCCAGCTCACCTATGCTTATGGTTCTCATCCTAGTTTGGATTTTGAAAGTCCTTAGCTGTGACTGCAAAAGAAGAGCTCATGTGGGGCTTTCCTATTGTTGAACTGGACAGTATAAGAGAATATTGGGGAGAGAAAGGAGAAAAAAAAATCAAAATGGAGGAATAGAAACACAAAGAGAGGGAAAGAAAGATAGAAAAGGGAGAAAAGGGAAACAAGGTGGTTAACAGAGGATGAGTCATCCAAAGATCAAAGGCATGCAAAATCTGATGACAAAAAAGAAGAAAAAATTTTCTCAGTCCTCCTGCAAACACTTTAACTTCCCAGCTTCCACAGAGAAGTATTTTTTTTTAAAAAAAACCCTCAGTAATATTAGACCCACTGTTTTCTAGTCTTGAGAGCATAGAGAAAACATGAAAATGTAGGAATAGCCTCAAAAGCCAAAGTATACTTATGCTATGTATTGCTGTGTAGTGCAGGGATGAACAAATTCAGACACAGTGTCTGGACAGTAACCCTGCAGTGGGACAGAAGACATAAGCCTGTGCTATGCTGCAGGATCCTGGGGCCAGTCTCTGCCTGCAATAGTATCCCCTTCCTATACTGGAGTCTGCTAGATAGACCAGAAAGCAACGCAAAAAATCTGAGTCTCTGTAATTCACAGCTGATTCAGGACTCAAAATTATCTACCTCATCAACTAAGGGCATAAATAGCATTAGGCATATTCTCCTTTACGATGACATATACCACTTACAGTATATCTCACTGTCCTATCACTGCTTACAAGAGAACCTTCACAACAATCTAACCCATTACTGTTGTTCTCATTTTAAAGGAGGGAAGAGGTCATAAATATGTAATTCACAATCTCTGCAAAGTTCAGTGCAGGAATTTAGGAGTTCTTATCTCTGAGGACTGTGTTCATGTCTCTGAAGTCTACACCGGAGAGAGAAGGTTATTTTTTTTAATTTCCCATAAGGCGTCACAAAGTATCATAGAAAAAAAAATCTTTTAAATAGAATTTGGCATTCTGGCCAACCATTTTAAAAGATGTAAATAGCGACAAAGTCTGCAACAGAAACGTTTCCATAGTTCAGCACTTTCTGGTAATTTCAGAAAAAGAAGAATCTGAATAGAAAGTCTGACCTTTTCAATAAGAAAATAAACACTTTGACCTGATTCTTTTCTTTGGGGGGAAAAAACCCCACAAACATGACCAAAAAAAACCTTAATGAAAGGCTTTTATTTTCATTCAAATAGGTAATATATATAAACTTGAAACCCTTATAGTTGTTGGAAAGTGGAATTTAAGGCCTTTGGCTATCTCTTTTTATGTCTTGAAATCACTTTGTGACACGTATCAAAAAGTTTGGCCACCCTGATATATGTATGTATTAGAGTGTGCACTCAGTGTTTGAAATACAGTGTGTGGAATTGCTCACAGCACATTAAGAATGCTCAGAAATGTGCAATTTTAGGGTCGCACTTTATGCTGTAAGACACACTGTGCTGTTAGCAATCTTTTTTCTTTCACTAAGCACACATTATTGGAGTATTCTAGTTGAGCATACACCTAAGTGAATTTTTACTTTTTTTACAGTAGGCCATAAAATATCATCAAAGACTTGAGGTCTCAGATCAGCTGTTATTTGAAGACTATTTGCTTCTTCATGAAGTCCTGTATCATCCTTACATCAATATCCTTATAGCAAAGTATGAATTCAAAGGATCTGAAACCTACAAGCCCAATTAAAAAGGTATTACATACAAATTACACATTGATGGTAGCATGTTTTTTTCTAACAAAGTTCTGTCTTCTCACAGGGTTTTTGTGTGACCTTTCTTTATTTCCTTAGTTTGTTTTCCTTTTCAAAAATGACTGCTTCTAATGCATTTTTTTCCAATAAAAAACAGTGGTAGCTGACTCCACTTTACTACACCCTCTCTTTCACTTCCTCTACAGGGGGCTGATCAACCTGTTATTTAAAAGGGGGAAAAAATGGCTTTGGGGAGCACCTGTCAAATTAGAAGGTTGTACAGTGATGTGATTCTGTGTGTGTGTGTGTGAAAGAGAGAAATCAGATAAAATCCAGAACTGAAAAAATAATTCACTGTATGTAGAAGAAAAATCATGATGAAATCCTGAGCTAACTCACATAATGCTTTCAGGAATCAGAAAAATGACACTGTCAAAACACAACATTAGTTTTCAGAAGCCTCCAGGCAAAATTTTATTTATTTAAAGTTAGCTCCTATTTTAATAACAAAAAAGTGGCAGCATATTCTACATCAAAGAAAAAACTTTTCCTAATGTTTCCATTCCTCTTATGAAGTACTAGAGCTGAAGGAGTGGAGCTGTCTTTCTCTAAATAATTACATGAGTGGCAGGATCTCAACCTGAGAAAGCTTTTTGTCTGCACTAGGGACTGTAGCATAAAGAGAATCACACTTGGCTTGCCTAATCTGAGCAGTAATATGAGAAATTTTGACTTTTAGTATTTAAATAGTTTTAAGCAAGATCCATAACAATGAAAGGCGAGTCCTGAATCAACATCTTGGTACAATGTAGTGCCTTGATGAAGGAGGAATAAAAATGAGAAACACTTAAGTTGGGCTATAGGACTTCAGTCAAGACCTATTCGCCGAGTTCCTTGGGGCGGCATCCAGGAGAAATGTCCCATAGCAGCAGGACAGCACACAGCTGGTGGCTTCTCTTGCATATTACCCTAATTTCAGGTACTCTTACCTTCAGATGCCAGCCCAAAGCTCACTGTTAAGAGTAGTCAAAGCATTTACCATTTTATACCTTGTTGAAAGGGTGAGAGATGTGTTTTAAAGTTCAGTTCTGGATCTCTTTCCTGGAAACAGTTTATTCCTCTTTGTTCTTCATATGTTAATCATTTATAGTTACAACTAGGAATAGTGAGAAGGCAATCCAGAGTCCATCCCTTCAAAGACATCCTATGAATAAAGAATAAACCCCTTAGGTCCCTAGACCTGCTGTTTGCCTTTTTAACTTGGCTTCCCCACCAGTTCCTATTAATACCATTCCTTTGGCACTGACTTCTTGTCTGTGTTTCCTTTCTATTATTTCATATCATTTAGCACCTCCTGCTTTGAACCAGAGCTGTGGAAATTTGGTTCAGTTACAAAAGGCTCTGTTTGCGTGTATCTGGGTCTTGCTGCAGAATGGTTAGGTTTGTGTGGGAATAGGGCTGAACTTTGTTGCAATGAGACAACTCATTATCTGAGGAATGTATATTTCTTCCTCTGGACCCCTGTTCTTCTACAAGCAACAAAATAAAGTACTGTCAGGGCAGCTACCAACAAAACCATGGGAATTGGAGAAAGTGAAGCAATTCTTGCATGAATTTGGACCCCTAATGCAACATCACAACTTCTGCCTTGGAGAAACCTCTTCCTCGTAAAGTGGGGTTATGGCAATAATACGATGTACCAAGGACATTATGGGTATTGAGGACTGTCAACAGCTGTCAGTAGCAGTAGTTGCAGAAGGAGATTACAGACTGCTGTCTGATGGAGCCCAGAAGAGGGTTTTTTCCCTTCTACCATGGCAAAATCTAAAGTGGAACAATTCTTCTAATAAGTGCCACAGACAGACCTGTTCACATTCACACTGTGCAGAAGAGGCCTCCAGGGTGTGTGCGGCCATCTCTGTGATTGCCCAAGCAAATTTTATGCAATGGCCTTGGAAAGCACTTTGGGATCGTCAGGGATGAATCATGCTGTAAAATGTATCATTAATGTTACTAGATGTATTATAGACTTTTCCTGTGATCTGAGACTGCTGCAGGCACTGTGCTGAGAGCAAAGCTCTCCAGATTGCGCTCATGCAAATCGGTATCTGTGATCACATTCATTATGGTTCCCACTACAACATTCCTTTCACACTCTTGTGTGCTGCTCACTCAGTCTAAACTTTTTGTTATTGCAGGTTGTATGACTACAACATAGCATCTCTTTGCCAACACCTTTGCAAGGGTGAGAAAACATTACTTCAAAGATACAAATATGGAAATAGAGGCACAAGAAATCTAATGGATGTGCTTAAACTTACCCAGGAAAGGAGTGGCACGATCCTAACCTGTGCATCTCCTGACCCCGGTGTGCCCTAACAGGTTACTTGATTAGGGCAGCTGTCACTTTGTTCAGGGCATTTAGTTCTGCATATCTTTCTGTTCTGAAACATTATTTTCTTCTGAACTGGAGATCTGCATGATTTAGAGAAAAGCAGGAATTTCTGAAAACTGGGGAAAAGTGAAATCTCACCTATTTTAAGCACTTGTGGACAGTAAGTCTTGTCCACTGGGTTAAGTTATGCAAACAGCATTTCAAAATGATTTAGGATTAAATGATACAGTCACAAAATAGCAATGTAATAGGAAATGGAGGATAAGCAGACATATCCAAGAAATGGTTTTCAAACATTGCAAATGAAATGGAGAGTCAAGGCAATGACAAGGAGACTGCTGCCAGTGACATATCCAGTGAGAAGATCCTCAGAACAACCTGACTATTTGGGAACATAGGGAAAAAGCAGACAGTGCTCTAAAATATGAGAAAAGCAGGAAACCACAGGCAAAACCTAGCTATGAGTTAATCCAACAAAAGTCAAAGCCAAGAAATTGTGAGTAGAGAGTCATCAGTAAAAGGGCACTTGCATGTAACATACGGGTTCAGTTCACAGGTACCCAATCTGGTTTTTAAAATTAAAATTTAAAATATGTCAAAAATATTCAGTGTTCAGATGAAAGTTGAAAAAAGAAGCTTTCAAGATCTCAAGTCTGTATTTTGAATGTTTGGCTAATACATCAACACAGGCTGGCTTGCCAAAAATATTAAAATACAAGTAAAGAGACCATAAATTAGTAAATTGTCAAGTGTCCTTAATATGTATTCTCAATGCCAGACATTTATAATATTAAAAGCAGGTTACTTAAATAATAAGTGCCAATTATTTCTCAGAAAGGTCAGGAAAGCTTTACTTTAACAGAAGAAAATAGGTTTTGCTTCAGCAAACCTATCCTGAAAGAAGTAACAAAGATTTAACTTGGACATACGAAAATTTTCTGTATTTTAGGATTTTAGTGTTCATTTAGAGAACTATTATACCATGCAGTACAAACCTTTTATTAAATCAATGCATTCATTTATTTGAAATAAAAGTTTTATTCAATCACTGTATTTTGATAGACTAGGCTACTGCAGGCAGACAGGAGATAATGGATTGAACAGGATGTCCTTGAAGGAGAAGAGCTGCTTCAGATCATCTCTTTAATACTCAGGGGACATCCTGCTTCCAATGCCATCAGACTTCTGAAGGCTAAGAGGAAAGGTGCACCAATACTATCTGGTGTAACAAATCAGCTCCTGAATCACCTAACTATAAAGCTCACAGGGAAAAAATTAAATAGTCTATGCTTAAAATATCTCAATGTCATTTAAAAAAACTATTTGGGAAGATCAGCTCTGGTGCCTTTGTAGCAGCTTAGCCATGCGCATTGTAAAGGCTCACTGGTACTGCATCTTGAAATGAGTAAAACACAAAGTTATTAAATCAGTTTTGGTCTTGTAGTCCCATTTGGTCACTTCAGTCTGACATGCTTTCAAGAAATTGATATACAGAGATTTTTAAAAGAGGCAGGAGACAAAATTTCACTGGAGATATACAAGACACAGATTTCTCTTAGAAATAAAAAAAAAATTGTAAGCCATATTCTAACACGTGTCACAGCTGACAAAAGAAAAATTAAAACCTTGAGTTACCTTTTTAAAGACATTTTCCCACCTGTTACACAGCCCTTCTGTGTTCTGAGTGCTGGAACCTAGATCAGCCAACTTTTTGTGTCACAATATGCACCCAGAGCATTTTCCTGCAGGCTTAATAGAAATCAGAGAAACAGAAGAATTTGTGTACATCTATATAAAGTCCTCAAAACCAGTATCTTAACACAGCATATGAATTTCTAGTCTCAAGATCAAAACCTTCTGGAGTAAACACTCAGCAAAGCTAGTCGTGAAAACAAACAAACCAACCCAACAAACACTGCATCTGTAGGTTCTGAGGATTAGCTGTCTCTCCCTCTTTTCACTAAAACATGTTTATATGTGTGTGTGCGTGTGCACAACCATCTCCCTAATGCCCGTCTTTTAACTAGCACTTTTGATACAAAGAATGTGAAAAAGCTGTGTGAAACTACTTATTCACAGTACGACCCAGAAATTATGATGAAAGTATAGCAGCATAAGGCAGATAAAATGGTGTTCAGTTATTTCTTTCTATTATAAAAGTCTTAGGTCACTATATGGAGCAGCACTTTTCTCACCTACCTTGTTTATCAATGATGAACAAACTGCCTTGTTCATACTTAAAACTCACACCTCTTGGAAGGTGCGTGAAGCCTCTCAAAGAGAAAATGTCAGAAAAATGTTTTTTTTAGCTATTCACAAAGTAAACCGTTTGAAGTTCTAGATGTCTCAAAAAAGGAAAATGTTTGCTTTGTGTCGAGAAAAAAACAAAATGATCTCATTCTTTTTCAGACCAATGCATTCTGTTACCATTTTTCAATGCAAAGAAAACAGGATAGTTTGAGTCATGATTCTTGCAGGACAGCTTGTAGGAAAAGCTGGTTTCTTTAGGAGTAAAATCTCCTGTCACCTTAAAATACACAGTGCATATAATACAAAATCCAAGATCAGTATCGTTTTCAGACTCAGTATGGAAAAAATGACTGCTACAGGAAACAGTCAAACTTATGCCATCTATTTGGCTTCCATATATGTCTATGAAAAATTAAGCTCTGCCCCCATCTCTCTGAAAGTAATGTCTACTTCTTTTTTCCTGTTTCAGTCCAGCTTGTGTCTCCAGTCTGTGGGCACTCCACACTGAAAAAAACAATATACTGCTATGTCGGGGGAGAACTAAGAAAATTATTTAGCTTTCAGAAAGAGCAGTATTCAAACAAAGACACATCCAGATCTTAACAACTTATTTTCTGATTGTGGGAAAGAATAATAGTCAAATACATTTAAGTCTAACCTAAAAATTCTGCTGAATGCTAATGAATTAATGTATTGTTAACAGATCCTTCCATTTTTTTCTTAAGAAATTTAATTTAATGCATCCATAGATTTAGAAATTGGTATATAAAAAGCCGTTTTCCTTCCCCTTTCTAACAAATATTTAAATAACTGAAAAAAATAGTCCTTACTAAAGAGGATGGCAGCTCTGCTATATTACTTGATGTAATTGTTAGGAACGATGACATCTTATAGTCTCTTTTCAAGTAATGATGAGCTGGACATGGAAAACATCCATCAGAAGAAGATCCTCTAATTTTTAGTCAATGGCTTTGTATCAGCCGCTGGCAAGTGCGTATCTGATTGTGGGTAAGAAAATGAAGCTGGAATGCTAAGTCCATTTCCTAGTCACCCCAGTGTAAACTTACTGCCATGCAGTTGACTTTTATGGAGTTATCTCATGTATGTGCTAGTGTTAAGGAAAACTGGAGTGCTGGTCTTGTAGCTCCGATGCTTACACACTGGAAGCGAAGCAAGAAGACTATATAGATATAGAACATAGGCAAGTGTTTAATCCTCTTTTTCGAAGGTTTAATTTTATAGCCTTTGTCTGAAAACAAGATTTCTCTACAGTGCCTTACTGCCTCAAGCAAAGTCCAAAAGGATTTCTCTCCTATACTGATCTTATATCATGTTATGAGTAAAATATCAGTTGCAATGAAATCAATAGGAGAATCACCTTTGTGCCTGAGCCTGTTTTAATGAGAGCAGTGGTAAAACCTCTGTTGATTTTCTGGAGAAGACTGAAGCCCTGGGGAATACTGATGACTCTTTAACAAGAGCTACCTACTAGATGTGAAGCACAAGGATGCCCGCTACTGCCTCAGAAACCCAGATGGCAAATCCTACAGTCTGCCCGTAACCTCTGTTACTCAGATTGGTAAAACACACATCCTGAAGAATTATCTTCTGAATAACTCTTCACCAGCGCAACAAATGTTTAAAATCTGGCCACAAATAAAGTCTTCAAGAGTTGGCCTGAAGTCAGCAAATTCAACACAGAACTGAAAGGAATTAAGTCTGTAAAACACTACTGGAACTAATGTTCTGATTTCACTTCCATCCAAAAGATCTGAAGTTATAATCAGTTTATTTTAACCAGGTCTAAATATATCAAACAAAAGAACTGATGTGATCAGAGAAACTGACATCTTCCAAAAGCCACCTGCTATTACCAGAATGTATCTAAAAAAAGTGAGGAAAAAAAGCGCAATATTTTGAAAAGAAACCTTTATTGTTCATACAAAGCTGACTCTTGTCACATATCATGAGGTATCATTAAACAGGAAAATATGACTTTACTTAAATCAAACATTATTGTTTAATGAAAGTATCCAACACAGTTATGATCAATTCCTTTCTTTGCCCTTTCATGGATGGAATGTGTATTTTGATATCTACTCATCTCTTCTAAACTACTAGCTTAGCCAGCATGTTATATGAATAACATCCTTGCCAGGTAAATCCACCACAGGTACTAAAATAAGAGCTGGGGTCTTCTTGCCCAAATATTTTTCCAGGTATTCTTGCAGTTCTAAAATAGAAACAAAACAATTAGTGAATCGTCTTTGTCTCGTTTTCTATCATATCCTATTTCTTAAAAATTATTTCTAAATACTTTTTTGAAAAATATTGTGTAGTAGCAATTAACAAACGGAAGTGAAAGACAACTCTTGAGTTTTCACTTTATACAGAAGGAATAATCACTATCTCTCACCCACCTCCTCATCAACTAAATTGAAATTCACTTTACACGTTGCCTAAGGCCATAATCCAGGAAAACAGTTAAAAGTATATTTCTCTAACCTTCAGTGAGTGGTCTGTTGATTACAGATATAGCAAGCTGAAACTCAGTGCAAGTAGTAAAAATAACTAAAAGCCAGTCAAAATTCACTTCTTTGTAATTTTTCATATTTAGATGATCAGCACATAGATGTCTGTTAACAAAATTCTGTTCTCAAGTCCCACTGTGGTACATCAATCTACTAGAAGCTAAAGTGGGCCATTTTTTAAAAGATTATGAACATGATTCCCATTTGAGACCAATGGAAGGATGCACATCGAAGATATGGATGAAGTGCAGAGATGGCAAGATATATGACTGCATATACAGAATTATAGAGAGATACAGATTGCTAAAAATACAGAATCTGGCTATCACGAGCTCTTCAGGGACTGGCGTGTGTGGTGGAAATTTGTAAATGTAAAGTCAATTATTGGAACAGAATTAATAATGGAGAAGATATAATTAAGAGTATATGGAAGAAAACTAAAAGAATGGAAAATTTAAACTCAGCATCAAGACATTTCTGGTTGTGTTGCAACCTTAATGGACATGCCAGAAATGCAGCCACATAGAACCCTTAAAGAAGACTACCAAAAAACCTCCAAATGATCCTACAAAAGACAGTTTCCTAGTGGTAAGGGCATGGGGTTTGTTTTCAATAAGTTATTTCTGTCTGCAGCTTCTGTAAGTATAGCAATTCTTTGTAACACTAAGCAATCTTGGCTGAAGATGGTATAAAAAGGGCAGAACTTGAAGTCTGTCAAGGTTTTTGTTTTTTTTTTTTTTGGTGTCACTGTCTGTGAAAACTGTGAATAGGCAGTTCAGTCAAACTGTTTTCTCATCCAGGATAAAGCAGGAATTTTGCATATATATTCACTGAAGCCAAAACTCTTCTCTTGTTACCAGGCAGCAGTAGCATAAGTAAATATAATAATGGCAATGCTGCCTATAAATTATTGCAAAGATAGTACCAGTCTTCTGAAATTTTGCTGACTTTCTTTTGTATTAACATCATTGACATTAGACGTGAAAACAGACAAGGATGAGCCAAAGATCACCTCAAAGGTTAAAGGACTTCTTCATGTTGTGTGTAAAAAGGGATTCAGACTATGTATTGCAGATATTCAGCAGCAACCCGATAGTTAAGCATCAGTTAACATTTTCATACTAAACTTTGACTTCAGAAAACTTTATAGCTGTGCTGGCTCAGAAGGTGTTAAGTAGAAGTGGTTAAAGGTAAGCTACCTCAAAAGTCACTAACTCCACCCTATTAAAATTACATTTCTTGTTTTTCCTAAATTAAAATTTTGAAATTATAATTTTGGTCTTTAAGATTTTTTTTTTTTCAGGCTTAGAATCTGCGAAACCCTGCTAAAAGGTACCACAACAAAACCAGGTATTACTTTCAAAGAGAGAATTTTAAAGTGAGGCTACTTGAAAATATAACTCCATTCTTTTGAGGTTTTTTTATGTAGCCAAAATAGCCATAAATATTTACATTTGAACACGCCATGGTGGACTTCACTGGTAGCCAGAAAGAGCCATCTTTCTAAAAGTCCACTGCATTTTCTATTGCAACTGCAAACTGCTACAGCAAAGCCTACACGTATTATATAATTGAAATGTGGATGAAAATCTGGGACATATGCCTTTAAATGTTTTATTATACTTATAAATCAAATGTTTTGATATAAAAAACGTTCTACCTTAGACGTGCATCTTTGCAGATTTAAAAATTTTGGATAAAAGTCTGCTCATGCAAATTTCCCCTGGAAAGGGGAGACTGGTTCTTCTGAAATGGTGAAATTGTACTCCAAGGTCTCACAGAAGATAATGCACAATTAGTAAATCTGTGTCAACCTATGTAAACATAGCTGACACAATCCAAAGACTGACAGTTACGTATTTTACCTGCTGTAAGAAGTTACTCTAAATCCTGCAGTACTAATTGAAAAATTTCATTGATGTGACACTAATAAAGACACAATCTGTATTTTTTCACTCATGCAAATTACACTTTTAGATAAATAAAGAGTCTCAGTTATGAGTGTTTTCTGAGATTTGAATACAAAGATTTCAAAAATTTGTTTCCTTTATATCACTTAGGGAAATGTTTGCTCAGTTGCACGCCATACTTATAAAAGTTGATCGTAAAAGGGAAAGACAGATCCCCACTACCCGCAAATTATCAGCAGAAGTGCAGGGCACAGGTTCCATATGGAGCGTCTTTCTGCACTGCTATGCATTTTTCTATTGATCTGGGTACATCTGAGGTATATGGAAATAACCAAAATTTAAAATGAACAAAAATAATTCAGTATCTTCCCCTCTCTCACCAGAACTTCTGGCATTACAATCGATTTCTGCCCTTCCTCTGTAAGGACAGGATACTGAGATCAATAGTTTGATGATCTTCTCATGTTGACTTAGCAGCCCTTACATATAATGTGGCACAATCTAAGACCATAAGCTATTGTTTTAATGATACTTTTCACACTAAGTAGATAAAATAATGCCCTGGGAGCCCCTAAAGGGTCATTCCAAATTATTAGGAAGAGAGTTTTTACATCTGTGCTATCATAGGCTTCAGTAGGATTTAGGCAGTATAAGGTGAGGCTACAGAATCCACTTACATTTCCAAAATCAAATCCCTGTTATTGCTGCCATACTGATGCTTCAGTGGATATTTGGGTACTGAGGGGGAAAGGGGGGAAGGGGACAAGTAATGTAATAGCTCATATTGAAAAGAAAAATTGTAACAGAAAGGAAGATCACATTTAGCCTAATACATAAAAAAACCCACTTTCATATTACAATGACTATCTTTTCTTCCTTTTTTAACCAAAAGATATTGTTCCATTTCTTAGAGCAGGTATTTAAATCTCTGAGCTAATAAAGCTCCATTGCTTCAGCTGTGGCGACCTGACATGTAGCATGGACTTTGAAAACATGCGTCACAGGGAATCAGGTTCCTAACAGTTGACTCAGAGTTTTAGTCCCAAAAGATGTGCCCCTGGTGTGCAGAACACTTAACCCTTTGACCAGTACCAACATGACTATTCACAAATTATTGATGCCCCTAAATCCCTGGAAGATTGCAGACAGTTCTTGTCTCCCTTGAAGCCAAAGCATATGGTCACTAATGAGATGGATGAAAAAATACATATATACATTCAAGGCTTTGCCACATGAATGTAAAGCCACAGAAAAGGTAGAAGGTGATTGAACTGGACTGAACATTGTTAAATACGTGATTAGCCTCTTGTTATGGATCATTTCCATTGATCTATATAGAGTTTCACAGCATAGTTTAATTAAAGCTGTCTGGAACAAGCCCCTGCCTTAAATGATCAAGTAGAGCAATGAAACATGAGGAACTGAAAACATCCTCTCCCTTTAACATCCAGCAGACTGTCTGTGTGGTTTACAGCCATAGCAAGGAAGAAAAATGTGCTTTTAAAAAAAATTACCTGCTTTTACTGCTGTTTGTGAGGCTTATATGCCAGAAAAATGAGTTCAGGATTTTCCTACACTTTTACTTAATATAAAATGATATAGTGGAATATAAGATTTTAAACCAAAACCTGAAAAACTGGCTTGCTTAATTTTAGTTTATACCTTCCTGTCCAAAATAAGCCCAGTAAACAAAAATATACTGTTGAAACATAAAAGTGAGTCACTTTGCAAAATATGACTTTGTGCTGAATTTTTTGTTGCAGCTGTGAAGATGTTAAATGACAATAACGTAGACATTTTGCATAGTTCAATACTTGGCTTTTCATATGGTACCTTTATGGTTTTCTTTACTATTCCTAATGGCATTACTTCACGTTGGTCATGTTGATAATTTCTCCGTTAAGGGATCAGATTTTCAAAGTGCTCTGCCCACAACAAAAATGGAGGAAACATCTTTTAAATAATTGTTTCCATTTTGAAAACATATCAGCTAGATCCTCAAAAATAGTAAGAGACTACCAGTACCAGGGAAAACAGGCCAAAGATACGTTACTCAATACTTTTATAAAATTTCTCTACAATTATAAAATTTGAAGACAGTCTTGATTTTTTTTTTTCAAGTGGAAAACATTCCTAAGCACAAAAAGAGGCAAATCAACAATTAATAAACTTAATAGGATAGAAATGGAACTTGTTTTGGAAGCCAGCCTGTCCTGATTATTTATCCTGGTTGGTACACCAATTTCCCTTAGTCCTTCTGGCTTTGAGTGAGTTACAACCTGGTTTTGCCTACTTATTTATAATAGCAAGATAGTGACGGTTTCCATACTTCTAATATTGATCAAGGTGTAACTGAGTGTTACACCTAGGGACTGGTAACAGGGGAAGTTCTGTAGCACCTTTTGGTAGACAAGATTAGGCACAGCATTAGAGATGATAAAAGTTTCTTTGTGCAATACTGATGATGCACTTCAATCATTCTAGTCTGGGATACGTATCTGAATATGAGTTAAGCAGCTGTTTTGAATTGCAGGGGACATCTGTTTCCATGATATATGAGTCAAATAACCAGTATGAACTTGGATAACGATGTGAAACTGCTTTAAACCTCTGATTACCTAAGACAGTCATTGAAACTGTAAGTATAAAAGAATTTGAGTTCTCTGCTGCATAACTTTCAAAATTTAATTGATGTTGTGAAGATTTCTTAAGCTGTGTCTGGAATCCTCTCCCTTCTTTCAAAATAAGTCAACAATTGACGAATGAGCTTCCCTGTTGCACGGTAAATAAATAATAATGTTTCTTTAAAAAAAAGTGAAAAGTAACAGGCATAATTTAGACTTCAAAAAACCCCAAAGTTTACCATTCCGGGCCACTTTGTAAAGTAAACATACCATGGAATTAAAAAAGCCCCAGAAATTACTGAGGAAAATGCAGTTGCATTTGGAACTCAGGTCTCTACAAACAGATGCCTGGTCAGATGCCAAAACAGCCACTCGGATCTGCACAAGTCTGCATTGGCAAACAATTCTTTCATAAAAAATTATCTTCAAGGCTTCATCGTACTTCATTTCAGTTTGTGTTGCATTTATGGACCCATATATACTGAAAGGCTTCTTGCACCAAACTAGTTTTAGTTGTAACGATGAAAATGCCTTTTTCAAGTAATTACATGAGAGATGAAAATACAGCCTGGACTGGACAAAATAAAGCAAATGTTAGTCATCCTTTTCCAGCTTGTCCCTAATAACAAAGAACCATTTTGGAGGATTGCAACTTCTGTGAAGGATATGTTTATTAGGATGCAGACTGACAGGACTCCATCATTTTTTCTTATAAAATACTGTGAGTTGTAGGCACAGATATATGCAAAATAGGGTAACATTTCATCGAGCAGACCATTCACCAAATGAAATCACAGAATCATAGAATGGTTTGAATTGGAAAGGACCTTTAAAGGTCATCTAGTCCAAATCACCTGCATTAAGCAGGGACATCTTCAATTACATCAGGTGGTTCAGAGCCTTGTCCAACCTTCCATTGAATGTTTCCAGGGATGGGGCATCTCGCACTGCTCCAGGCAACCTGTTCTGGTGTCTTACCATCCACAGCATAAAAAATTTCTCCTTACATCTAGTCTAAAAGTACCCTTTTTTAGTTTGAAACCATTACTCCTCATCCTATTGCTGCAGACCCTACTAAAAAGTCTGTTCCCATCTTCCTTATAAGGCCCCTTTAAGTATTGAAAGGCCATAATAAAGTCTCCATGGAGCCTTCACGTCTCGAGGATGAACAACCCCAACTCTCTCAGCCTTTCTTCATAGGAGAGGTGTTCCATCCCTTTGATGATTTTTGTGGCCCCCCTATGCACCTGTTTCAACAGGTCCATGTCTTTTTTGTAATGAGACAAAAGTCTGTTATAAAGCAAGTCCACAGTTCTATTATATTTTCCTGCTAGTCCTGTTTGTTGAGTGGACTTCTTGTCCCTTTGTAATCTATCCCAAATAACCCAATATCAATGTTTTTACACAAGCTATGGTGAAAACATAATGACAGTTGCTGTCGGCTTGGATGGTTTACTCACAGGAGTCTGAGCAAGTCTTTCTACTGCACGGCAGAGGAAGAAGAAAATGAGTTGTGTTTCCCTGCATGCCTTACTGATAACTCCTGCTCTCAGAATCAGTGAGGAGATGTTGCAAGGTAGCAGTCATGGACCTTACTGTTTATGAGAGAGACAAGAAAGACGAGTGATTGCCTTATCTTAATCCAAACTAGTTCGTCAATGCCTGCGCTCTGTACCACGAGCAGCAAGAGCAGAGGGACAGCTGGCTTCAAATGACCAGCTCTGAAGAAATCCAGAAGTTGCCTCGTCCCCTCCCAGCCTCACCAACATCTCTTTTGTTCCTCTGCTTTGATGGGAGGGTGCAGGAAGGAAAGAGGGCTCACTCGTAATGAGGGAGTGTATTAACATTTACAGGAACCCCACTTTTCTAGAGCTGAGTCACTTGGCTGAGTAACTATGGAAGTTTTTTTAGGCTGTAACTATTGCAGTTTTTTTAGCATCTGAAAGAAAATTAGTAGACAAAACAGTTATTTTTAGTGCTGCTTTGATTGTAGGCCTGTCAGCCTTGGCAGTGCATCTCTTTTATCGAGCTGCCAAGATACCTTGTTTTGTTTTCAGAGGGAAGTTTGATTAAAGACCAATTTCAGAAAAGTTACTTGCTGTGGGTGTTAATTAGCGCTTTCTGGACTCTGCAGGGTTTAGCTTATGATCCGTTTCACTTACTAAACCCTGTAATTCAAGTTACATGAAGATGGGAATGAACCAACCCCTTTCTATTCTTCTTAATGCTTCTGTTTAACTCAGTCATGAAAAAAACTTTCCTTTCCTTTCCTAAAGTGGAATTATAATTTATGGTCCTTCTTAAACAAAATTAAAAATAATACTTCACATCTATAAAGAGTTTTCAAACTAATGAACTGATACACATCCTTGGAGCTTCAGAAAGGGGTAGGTAAACTTTAGGAAGCTTTTGATTCTAAATAATGTTTTCAGTGGTGCCCAAGTATGTTGTACATCTTTGGAAAAACAATTAAACATCTTTTTCCCTTCCTCTGCATTTTTCTGGGAGTGGATTATTGTTACTCTGTAAAAGAAGGTCCCTGGCATTCTCCTCTTCCCAGCAGATAAGAAAAGCCTTTTGCCCTTCTGCAAGCAAAAGGCCAGCTACTTGCTCAAAAATCTTAAAAAGATGGTTGGTGAACAGAGACTTAGTAGTACTTGCAGGTATTAAGCAGCAGATTGAAGTTGAATTTGCAACATGATGTAGGAAAAATTAGGAACTATGTAATAAAATAAAATGAAAACACCATTGGGGTATTGTGCAAATACAAGCAGACAAGAAAAAAAAGAGTTGAAACCAGAACCTGACTCAGTTACCTTTGATATTTGAAACTAGGCTAGACAAAGCATGAAACCATGTACTAAAGAGAACAAACCTGTGAAGGAGAAGATGACCTAAAATGATCCATCTCTTTTCCAGCAGACAGCCTGCACAGGATAACTGAAGTTTGATGAGGTGAAATATTTAATCAGAGTTTATGAATACTACTCCCATCTTAAAATGTCTTCTCTGAAGTATATATTCTCTCCTGAACTTCTTCACAGCTATTGAAATGTAAACTTCAGCTTAATTGGAGAGCTGGTATGTACTCTTCCTAGAGCTGTACAGTGTGACAGATGCACCAGGAATACTCAGGAGGAAAGCAAATCAGGCAATCATAATCATCAAATGAGGTTTTATACTGATATTTGCAACAATTAACAATTTCAATCCTGAGTGCCATCCCTAAGACAATTATACACCACCTAATTCTGAATATACAGATGTTACCTTCCAAAGTGCAGACAGTACCAGTCAAATTAGGTATGTTATCATGCACATCAACAGCAAGCCACAGAAAGAAATGTGATTCTTTTAAAGATAAACAAATGTTGCTGAGCTCTTCTGCACATTAGTTATGGCTGTTTCTCAGCAGAAAGAATTAAGATTTAGCTTCCATAATAATTCTTTCAAGCTGCCGGCTATAGTTTAGAAAACAGCTGAACATGAAAACTCAATGCTTTGTGTTTTACAGTGTTCTGTTTCTAGCTATGTCCTACATACAGGCTGAGAATCAGCCTATACAAGCTTATAAATGTGCACTTTTGTTTAAAACGTCATTAACCTTCTGCACTAAATAAAGAAACACTTATGCAATGCCCTTCCAGTACTCACAGTGAGGTCTAAATATAATTTCAAAGAGAATGGAGGATAGAAGACTGGACTTTCCGTGTGCAATCACTCAGGGAGGAACTTGTGCTTTTTCTACAACCATGACAGGGTGCAAAGGTCATGAGCCCATTTTCCCTGTGTGCTGTGTTTCAACCCTATTAACAACCCAGTCTCTTGAAAGGGTGGATGGTTATTGAACTTGTATGCCATCTGTGTTCAAAAACTCTGGGGAAGATGGGCTGTAATGACACCAAGCAGGGATGAGTTATGACTGGAGACAGATCATTACAAACATATGAAACAGTAAGGACCCATTTTTCAAGAGGCATCTAAGAATGCACTTCACAGTATGTGCAAGCAGTTGTTTGCTCATATATTCATCTGGATGTGAGTATACAGACAGACAGACAAAACTGCAGGATTCAGTAGAGGATCACATATAAGTTTTCTGTTGCATGCAAAATCAAATAAATGTGCACTCTCCCGTTTGTTTTTTTTTCCCAGATTAATTGAAACTTGGTGTGAAAATCATCAGCTGCAACAGTACCTGTGCAGTAATTATGAAATGTGCTTTTCCACCTTTAGGTCACATTACAGCTACTGACTCTTGGCCCATATAGTCTAAAAGGACGAGATGGTACAGATTTACAAGCTGTAGGACAGTTGGTGTGCCTTCCAGGTAGGGCTGGGGACACTGGTGGGGCAGTGTGTGTGGCTGCTTAGCTGTGCCTGCTGGTAATTCAAGAACTTTTATCTCCAGGGCCTGTCAATCTGGCACCTTTCACAAGTGATAAATTCACTTAAGTGTATTTTTAAGAAGCTGTCATGAGACATACTGAAGCAAATATGTCCTTCAGTAGTTACACACGGACTTGGTTGTAACAATGTTTGTTAAGTGCTTTGACATCCCCAAACGATATGTTTGGTACAACTTCCACATTTGTTCCCTTATTCAAATCTGCTAAATAGTCTTCAAAACTAAGGGGTTTAAGAAATGTTTCATCCAAAAGGCTTGACCACAAAGAGATGTTTATATAACTAGTGGACAGCAGGTGCATCTGCTGGTGGAATAATTTAGTCTACAAAGAACGGAAAAGGCTTCTAAAAGAGTTTGTGGTAAGCATCTTCAGACTGAGTTCGGAGAAGATCATATGGTCCTTGCTTTGTGTCAAATTAAGCTGTGATCATTTAAAATAAATGGAAGAAATATTTTCAGTTTCTAAGCCAGATTCTCAACTGCTGTAAATTGTAGCTATGCTAATTTACACCTGCCAAGGAACTTGCACAATAGATTACATATTTATATATAGTATAATATGCAAAATTATGAGGTTCTTTCTAGATGTTTATCATTGTAAGGAGCTCTGAAACTTTTAAATCAATATCAGCTGCACTAATGTAAACAATGTACTGTAATAAAACCAGATAAAAGTGCACTGAACATGTTAAATATATTATTAGGTCAATAAAGATCATTCATATTGATCCAGGTCTGGCTTCACAGCACAGTTTAATCAAAGCTGCCTTGAAGACGTCAGAAAGAGTGGTCATGGCATTCACTGCCTTTCGTCCTGATTTAATCCTAGACTGAGTTTACAAATTACTAAAATTTCATTACTGCTCCATCTGACAACTTATGCAAAATTAGCTGCAGCAGGCTATCTTAGGGGTGAAACAAAATGCAACTTTTGTTTCAGTGGGAAAATCAAGCTGCTGGAGGTTGCTGATGATCCACCCACCAGTTTGTGGGCTCCTGATAGCCACACAACTACCTCCCCTTGATCTGGCAGATTCATATTAATTGGATTTTTATCCTGCATGGCAGAGACCCAAAATCTCAATGCCCTCTTATTCTCTACAGTCAAGGAAGAAAAGGAGAGAGATGAAAGTCTTTTTTCCTTTTCATGGCCTCTAAGGATGACAAATAAATCTCACTGCTGGTGCTTCCTGTGTAATGTGAGCTCAGAGTTTGTTACAGATTTGGGAACAGGAGACTGGGAGAGTCATTTAACTGTGTCAACCAACAGCAAAATGAAAGAAAAAGGGTCTGAAAGTTGGCCACACAGTGATGTGCGCTGCAAGTCATTTTTTCTCAACTTGAAGTTAATAACTGCATAATTTATAAAAGCCTTCAGCAAGATTTACATGTCATCTTATCAGGCACTGAGCAAACATTAAATAACAGACAAAGTCTACCACAAAGAGTTTACCATCAACACAAAAAAACAGAGAGCTGAGAAAAGACAGGAGCACTGGTAGGAAACTGAGTCATAGAAAACTGTGCCAAAATTACATGATTTGTTAAGGCAATTTGTGGAGAAGTCAACAACTGACCCGAAATTCTGACCCATCTCTTTTTCTTCTTGAGAACATGCCACAATAAGCACACAGCAATACAGTGGCCAAGAATGGAATCATCCCTTTGCTTGCAGTGTGGTTGGTTCCCTAGGAGTTAAAATCTCAGTCCCAGAAGAGTCCTGTTGTACGTGTTCCACCTGCTCTGCTGTCAGACAGCTTCACTGCTCGGAGGCCTCTGCCTTTCTTCCACCAACATGAACAGCTGGGGTTGTTTACAGGACATTTCAAAAGTAACCTGTGGGCTTTATGCTAAAATAGCCTGTCATGTCTGTCAAGGGGCAATACACCCAACTATCTTATGGTTGCTTAATAAACATTATCAGATATTTTATACCATAGTGCATCACAAACAGAGTTAAATCATTACAAAAATACATAAAACAAGAATAATGTTTCATCACCAAAATACATGGGCCTAAACATCTGTTCTTAAAAAGCTTTTTGGGAAGGCCTTTTGGAATTACACAAACTGCACTGTCTTCCGTAACTGTTGTATGTTTTGTGACTTATAGCCACATGGGTGACAGGTAAAGTACACAGCACAGCACAGCAGTCAATGGAAATGCTGTCCAGATCTGGCCTGTTGCTTAGTGGTTCCAGGTCCCCCCAGATGGGCCAGTCCCCAGGCCCCCCGAGGTGGGCCAGCATCCACAGGTCAGTCAGCAGCACTGACAGTTCCCTCTGCTTGAACACTGGCTCTTTTGGCAGGAAGGTCTGCTTCTGGAGCCTTAAGTCACAACTCCACCAAAAACTATGTTAGCTCAAAAAGATACTGGATTAACAAAATTGAAAATGCTCAGTAGGAAAATGATGTGATGATTTAACCACTTTTAAGAAACATGAATGCCGGGGATAGAAGTTTGACCTTTATCTTTCCCACAAACAGAAGGCCAACCTACAAGGCATAGTAATATATGCTTTTTGATTTATCCTTGTGCCTCTTCTGTTTTAAAGAAGTGATCTGTGGTATGAGATCTGATTTTAACAATGCTGTAGTACTCCTAGAGGGAAATAAATTGTTCAAGAGGAGACATCAGTTTTAAAGTAAAGCAAAGATGCCCACACAGACCTGACTTGGGTCAACACAGATACTTTATGCCATGGGCCTTAACTTGTCAGGGAATATCATACACACTGCAATGCAGAAGGTAGGAGTGAGAAGGACAGGCTAGAGAAAGCCATCAGCATCTATTCACAGAGTGCCACTCCTCTCCTGGAACATCATCCCTGGATTAGTTTTACCAGTATTTTCTACACTACATTAGATGAATGAGTAGGCTTTTTTTTTTTTTTTAAAAAAAAAGGCTTATCTTTCAAATTAGTTTTTAAATTACATCACTGCTAGGAAAATTCATTAGAATCAGGTCATCACCTCTTTTTTTTTCTTTTGCAGAAAGCACATGTTCTTAGAAAGGAAGGCAAAAAATATGCTCAGCCTAGCTGAATATTTGCCAAAGCACATTTCGGAGCAAAGAAAACTCATCTACAACCTGCCACAAGAACACTTTGGGTCATTAAAGCCCTAAAAAATCTGGTAAGACAAAAAAGGTGAAACATGAAGATGCTAAAGGATCATCATATTATTTTATTAGTAATAATAATAATAATAATCATGAACATCATAATCATCTAATGTTTCATTTGTGAGTTACCAAGAGCAAAGAGGCAGAAGAAAGGAAAATTAACTGGATCTTACAATGTATAGTCAGAACTTCATGTCAATATATTTGTGTCCTCCTGCAAATGTTTCTATTTGTAATTTTAGCAACTAATTTGGTTAAATCTAGCACTTTGAAATGCTAAGAACGTCAGTACTGCCAGATTCAAAGTTGCTGGCACATCTCTTTTACTAAAGCATAGCACAAAAGAATAAAAAACCCTACTTGCTTAAAATATAAAGAATATTTATTTCTCCAGAATTCTAGCTTTCTCTCAGGGGAAATCTGAAAGTTTTAAATTCACTGATCCTTGACTTTGCCACTATTCTTCTCTCCTTTGACCTTTTTGCTATTTTTTGTTTGCCGCCAGATTTTTGCTGATTTGTTTTTAAATTATAAATCTGACTTTACCTCCATTTTTCTTAAACCACTTGCCACAATCTTATAGAAAAATCTACCCGCAGTTTCAGTCTGAAGGCCAACCAAAGATTTACAATATGCAAAACTGGGAAAAAAATCTGTAGTAATCAGCACAATATATTTTACACTCCATCATAATAATTTTTTTCTGGCTTCATGTCGATATAACTTTTTCTGCTTTTTACAATGGTTTACAACTTAAATAATTTAATACAACAGTTGTTGTACTTTTATTGCAAGCTTATAAAACTTGCCCCATAAGTCTCTTCCATGCAATATATTAGACAAAGAAACGACAGAGAAGAAGGAAACTGATGATTACTAAAACTGTAATTCAGTCTCGAAGTTCTGAATGTGTCATAAAGCACTTCTGGCTCATTTGCAACAGCACATCTTGTCAGCATTCCTCAAATGAACCACCTCTTCATATTCAGGACCTGTTATTTTAATGTTGATATAGGTAAACCAACAACAATTTCACATTTCAGACAGTGCATTGATGAAGCAGTGGTCAAGGGGAAAGGACCCAGCATAAAGAAACAAGGGGCAGGAATGCCACTGCCAACTCTGCCACTGAGTTGCTGGAAGTCTTTGGGCAACTTCTTTTGGTTTCAACAATGTGTATAGAGCTATGTTTTATTTAATTTCTAAAGGGTTTCTAGTGCTGTAAAGACAAGTGTCTTCTTAAGTCTCAGGCAGGACCTTTGTGCTTGACTTTTGTGTTTCTGAGCAGCTGCAACTCTTGATGCTTCATGAAATCTATCAGCACATTTCATACTTACATTTTTTGTAAAGAAAAAAATACTTTCCTGCCTTTGTGAAATGCTTTCAGGTCACCTGATAAATAATTGTTACTGCCTTATTATATCTGAGAGCCTATGTAAAAGATGCTGCTTCAATGCTTCCCTCAATAAGACTCTTTTACGTTATTTGTTACATTACAGAACCACTTTACATACTTTTACAGACACAGTTCTGCCCACGTCGACAAAGTAGGTCACTGTATATCCACAAGAACATACAAAACTGCTCATTCTAAAACTCCTTACCTGCTAATGCAAAGGCTCTTTTCCTAGTTGATTAAGATTTCTTAGTAGAAATCAGCTTGTGACTCAAGAGGTCAACATAGCCAGCTGTGAAACAAACTGGAAAACTTTTTTATTTGTTCAAAAATATGATAAAAGTGCAGGTATATGAAGATCACTTTCTGAATTGTGTTGCTACAATTTCAGCCCCTGTCTATATGGATCACTTGCTTTGTAGGGTGAAGGACTGCAGATACCTGCATACTCTCAGAGATCTTGTCCCAGAGATAAAGCTGAGGCTTGAATCATGCAATGCCAAAAATGTATAATGGAAATAAACCCAGCACTGGCCTCCTAGATTAAGAAGCAAGACTTGTTTTCTTCCCCCAAAAGATAAAGCAAAAAATAAAACTTGGAAGATTACGCTTGATGGAATGAAGAAACTTGAAATAAATATGTAGAGGCAGCAAATCAGTTCATTTTGGCAGCTACCTTTCTCCTTCTCAATAAATATAGTAAGTATATTTACTTTTGTATGTTTGTAACTACAAAGGTAATTAGATCAAGCAGTCTGTATTATATGATGAATTTTAAGAACTATATTATGCTGCTCCACTCCAGAGATGGCTGCATGCTTGATCAGCTTTATAACTGATCAGAAATGTGCTGCATGTAGTGTTCTAATTTCTGTTTATTGCCTATCAAACCTTAAATCTGGTGAGAATATTGTTTTCAACAGAAAGAGACAAACTGTAGATTTTGTCGGTTATACTTTACAAAGGACTGAATTAGGATGGTCATATTAGGAAGAAATCATTTGGAAGGAAGAAAAAACTTAAAAGTAATACACAAGAAAGCATCCTTGCAATTCAATCACTATTTTCTTAATGCCAGCCTAAATAAATAAATCAAGACCCACAAAGTGTCTAAAGAATGAGCTAGTTTCCATATGGAAATGTCTAGAAGTCATCCACTGCTATTGCTGCTTTTCCATATAGCTGACACTGAAATCAATATGCTGCACCGGTTCACTAAATTTGTCTCTTAACAAGTTAATAAAACAGTGATCCCCACATAGTCTTTCCATCAAACTTCCATGGATAAAAATGAGAATATTAAATGCACTAAGATAGGGAAGATCTGCTCCATTTGCTCTGCAATGATAATCTTTTACAAAAGAGGATTTTTATTATTAATTCTTCGCCTTCTGGGGATATTATAATTTCCTAGAATGTAAAAAAGCCTTAAGCACAGCAATTTGCTGAGCTAGACTGAACTTCAGGATGTTTCAAATGAGCTGATAAACAACTGCATAATTAGGAATTATTAGATCAAGACTGTACATTACAGATATATGAGGGAACCAGCCAATAGATAACCAAGTTGCAGATACTGTTTTTAAAACTATGAGTCAGTGTTATGCTTTGACGTGCATCACAACTTTTCTTTTAAAGAATTAAATACTCTACTGCTTATTTTTTCTTTAGAAATGCAGATTATTCTATCAACCAAATCCTTGGGGTCTTAATCATTGGACACATCCCTCTGTGTATGAATAATAAGGAGTTTACAGGCTGAATATAACTCAAGTGCTAAAAGCGATTAGACTGATTTTTTTTAATTAAATTGTATAGGCATGTTAAACTAAGACATAGTATATATATATATTTCTTAAGCCTTGAATTCTGCAACTACTTAATGAAACATTTTACCTTAGAAAATAAAGAATGTAATTAGACATATTACAAAAAAGTCAAGTGTAAAATTGAGGTAACTTACACTATCACCACCTATGGATATTTGTTATTTATATATAATTTTGTCAAGGAGTCAGAGAATGGCTGGGAAACGTGGCAGCTAGATGAGAGAGACAACACTAAGGCTGCTTGAGATGCAGAATAGAGTTACTAGCTTAATTTTTCTATAAAAGAATCAGACAAGGGGCAGTTAGTAGGGCTGATAGCTATAATGACAGCCCTAGGTTTCAGCACAGATCTACCAAAATGGTATGTTCATTGAAATGAATGGCACAATTCACACTATTAACAACTACTGGTTTAATTCTGACTTGGTTGCATCTAGGAGGACTACTTTAAAAGAATTTACAGTGATTCATCAGTATTAGTCACGAGTGTTATAAACATTTTTAAAACATGAAAATTCAAATTCAAAAGAAATGGTTTGTATCAATAATAGATTTTGTTTTATATTTAGGCTGGAATTATTCTAATGTAATTTAATTGTTTAAAAGCTAGACATCTAATGAAAAACACCCTCAGTTCCAAAAGATTATTAAACCCATTGTAAAATATACTACAGGATGAAGGGTCCCTTAGAGATATCTGTTGCCCAAGACAAAGAACCTAGGTCATTAGGTTAAACAAAGCAGCTAATTTTTAGGCAGTTAGACAAAACTGATCTTGTCCAGGCAACTGTGAATTGTCTCACTCTTGTTTATAACAGCAACACAAAATTTAAATGGGCCTCTGTTTAATTCAGTTATTACTGCAGACAACTTCATGGCACAGTCCCTCACATTAAATAATCAGCTAAACCTTTCTATTCCAAATTCTTCTGGAATGGTTTTCCAGTTTCAAAACACCAGCTTCAAGTAGAAATTTAATCAGTGTTCATAAAAACCGATAAAACTAAAATGTAACATTTGTAACAGTAGAATGATTTAGACATACTTTAATTAGAGGTATAATACAATCGCTTTGCCTAGTAAATTTTTCCTTGTCACTCTCATTGCTCAGAATTGATTTAAAAAATGTGCAGAATACAGAAGTTTGCCATTCAGCAATTCTAGCTTGGAAGAACTTTTCAAGAGAAAAGATTAGCTGGTTGAAGCAGTTATAATGAGAAAAGCAACAATATAAACTATAAGTATTCTAACGCAGATTTGGTGCTTTGTAGCTTGCATTTCCTGGTATCTTTGAAACTGTGAGAACATTTCAAAACCCTCACAGAAGTGACTGGTCTTCCCATTTATCATGGCTGCAGGGCTAAATTTAGACTTTTGGCCAAGCTTCATTCTAAGTATTTAAAACAAAGAAGTTTTCTCTGACAGGTTAATTAAAATAAAGGAAGCTATTTAAATATGCCCAAGGATATGCATGTCAGCAGTAGCCTTAGTGACGACATTTGGTGGTCAGTATGCAGATGAGATAGTCAAATGGATGCACCATAAAAAGTAATTTTTTATGCAGCAAGCACTTCATACGCATACTGTTAGGTAAGATATACGCACATACGTTTAGGTCTAAATAAGCAAATTTAACTAAGACTAATATATTGATTCTACTCTAGCTGGTATAATTATTAACAAGGGGTCACAATGTAAACCTTCATCTGCTTTCATGAATGTAAGAGGTTGAATAGGGAGATACTGAAGGAAATCAGAGATTAAAAGAGAGCCTACTGACTGTGGAAGGCAGGGCTGACTACTCAAGAATAGTATAGGACTATAGTTAGATCATGCAAAAGGAAAATCAGAAAAACAAAAGCGCAATCTGAAATTAATTTGGCCACTTCTGTTAAGGGTAACAAAAAGTGCTTCTATAAATACATTAATAACAAAAGGAGGGGCAAGGAAAACCTCCATTCTTTGTTAGATTTGGGGAGAACATAGTTACCAGGGATGAGAAGTCTGGGGTACTCAACACCTGCTTTGCCTCAGTCTTCACCAGTAAGAGAGGTGGCCCTCACGATAACTGGCCTCCGGAGCTCACAGATGGAGACAGGAAACCAAATGGCCCCCATGTGTTCCAGGACGAAACAGTCTATGAATTACTGAGCCACCTGGATCCACACAAATCTATGGGACCTGATGGATTCCATCCTAGGGTGATGAGGGAGTTGGCAGAAGAGCTTGCCGAGTCACTCTCCATCATCTACCAACAGTCCTGGCTCTCTGGGGAGGTCCCAGATGACTGGAAGTTGGCAAAAAGGGCTGCTAGGAGGACACAGGCAACTATAGGCCTGTCAGTCTCACCTCAGTGCCTGGCAACAGATCATCCTGAGTGCAATCACACAGCACCTCCAGGATGGACATGGGATCCGACCCAGTCAGCACAGCTTTGTGAGGGGCAGGTCCTGTCTGACCAACCTGATTTCCTTTTATGATCAGGTAACCCGCCTGGTGGATGAAGGGAAGCCTGTGGATGTAGTCTATCTGGACCTTCAGCAAAGCCTTTGACACTGTCTCCCATGGCATACTCCTGGATAAACTGGTAGCCCATGGCTTGGAAAGGTGCACTCTCAGCTGGGTTAAGAACTGGCTGGATGGCCAGGCCCAGAGAGTGCTGGTGAACGGGGGCACGTCCAGCTGGCGGCCGGTCACCAGTGGTGTGCCCCAGGGATCAGTGTTGGGTCCAGTTCTGTTTAACATCTTCATTGATGATTTAGATGAGGGGATTGAGTCCATCATAAGTAAATTTGTGGATGACACCAAGTTGGGAGGGAGTGTCGACCTGCCGGAAGGCAGGAGGGCTCTGCAGAGGGACCTTGATAGGCTGGAGAGGAGGGCTGAGTCCAACGGGATGAAGTTCAACAAGGCCAAGTGCCTGGTCCTGCACTTTGGCCACAACAACCCCATGCAGCGCTACAGGCTGGGGACAGAGTGGCTGGAGAGCAGTCAGGTGGAAAGGGACCTGGGGGTACTGATTGACAGGAGGCTAAACATGAGCCAGCAGTGTGCCCAGGTGGCCAAGAAGGCCAATGGCATCCTGGCCTGCATCAAGAATAGTGTGGCCAGCAGGACGAGGGAAGTGATCCTTCCCCTGTACTCGGTGTTGGTGAGAACACACCTTGAGTATTGTGTTCAGTTCTGGGCCCCTCAGTTCAAGAAAGATATTGAGGTGCTGGAGTGGGTCCAGAGAAGAGCAACAAAACTGGTGAAGGGACTTGAGCAAAAGTCCTATGAAGAGAGGCTGAGGGAGCTGGGATTGTTTAGCCTGGAGGAGGCTCAGGGGTGACCTCATCGCTCTCTACAACTATCTGAAAGGAGGTTGTAGCCAGGTGGGGGTCGGTCTCTTCTTCCAGGTAACCAGAGATAGAACAAGAGGGCATGAGCTTAGACTCTGCCAGGGAAAGTTTAGGCTGGATATCAGAAAAAAATTTTTCACAGAGCGAGTAATCAGGCATTGGAATGGCCTGCCCAGAGAGGTGGTGGATTCACCATCCCTGGAGGTTTTTAAAATAAGACTGGATGTGGCACTTAGAGCCATGATCTAGTAATCATGATAGTGCTGGATTAAGGGTTGGACTTGATGATCTCCGAGATATCTTCCAACCCAGATAATTCTATGATTCTATGGTTCTATATTTGACATGTCTGTACTAAGGATAATGGAAGTATGACTTTAATATTAGTGCTGACAATAAGAAATAAGACTTAAGTATATGCAATACAATCACATCACTGACTCTTGCTAATGCTCTACTGGTTATGCTACTGTTATTATGAATTCTTAGAGCATAGCCTATATAATTCCACTTTACCAGTACTATTTCACGGGTCTGACTACAGGTCATGTGCATACATTGCTGGTGCTTTACTCCAAAATTAGGTCTTATATATGTAATGTTTGAGAAGTCTGGCCTAAAGCCATAGTATTCTCAAAAATGCTTAATTTTTAGTCTTTGGTCCTGGACACAGCCACTAAAGCCATTTTAATAAGCAGGTCTTAATTCTCTCAAAGTAAATGTACACTATATATCTTTTTTACATATAGACTGATTTACTTGCAGGATATTGAAGTTCCAGTTACTATGTGACAGGTCAGTAACTACCACTTTGAGTACAGCTTTATGCATATTATATAAGACAAGACCTTTTATTGGTCAACAGTATGTCAGCTCACTAGAATAAAATATTTTCTACAGCAAACACATTGTTAGGAAACAAACCAAAGTACTGAATCCAAGCTGTCAAAATGGAATGAAATACATGCCTTGTGTGGTTCATGGCACTTCCGCAGGACAAGCTGATGTGTTTAATTTCTGTTACCAGTCACTTTACAGTTTAATGTTCTAACATTACAACAATGTATTTTTAGAGGTGATACATTGGAATGGATACTGTTACTTGATGTGGGCACAGTTCATTAATATTTTTAATTTCTTAAGTTTCCAAAGAAGGCAGCTTCTCAGGAAACTACCACCACTTAAAAATGGCTGTTATACATCAGATTTGTCCTATTCTGACTTCCTCTCTTCAATTTTATGCAATGTTCAATGGAATTTCTCATCTTTCACAAGCATTTCCTGTCTTAGATCCTGGTCACCATTTTTCTCCAGACAGAGTAGATTCTAATAAGCCATATTCTTTTTGGAACCACTTCAATTAAATCAGGTACTAGAAAATTCTCTGAAGGTGATAAGCAGGTGAAAAGGAGAAGAGAGGAATATTGTTCTCAAGAAAGAATTTGTTCAAAAAAACATTTGCCCTTCTGAGTGACTTTGTGTAAATTAATATCAATATATTGTGTAAAATACTTTTTGATTGTATGACAGTTTGCTATATGGACTCTACTGCTTGCGGCAATTTGGAAATAACCAACATTAAGGAAAATAAAAGTATTTTCTTTCTTAGGCTTTTTTAAAGACACTGGTTACCCTGAGACCAGTTCCTTCCTGTTGATTACAAATTATTTCATTTTGCAACCAAGTAGCTTCTTTGTCTTCTATGTCCCAGTGCATTCTCCTTTCCCACTGCCACAGACTATTACTGGAAGGAGGAAAAATCTCAGTTTAATCATAAAAAACCCCACAAGAAACAAAAATCAGACTAGAGACAGTGAATAGCCACAGCCACTACCACAAACTTAACTATTAGGAGTAAACCATTTTCTTCACCTAAACTTGTAATTACTCATTCACAAATTACTACTAAGTTTATTACTTACTGAGCAAAATTAACTCTTGCTAATCTTTAAAGCTATCAGTAATTTTTAATATCAAACATGCATGTTCTAAATACAAAACACACGCATTTCAATAGCCAATCTTCATCCTACTCTGTGGCCACAACATAGATGAAAATACATTTCATTGAACTGTATCTATAACAGCGAAAATCTGTAACAGTGAAATTTACTACAAATTTACTACCAACACATAAAATACTACTTATATAATAACAACACAAAGGAACCAAGCCGAGAAATGTCAGAATGATGATGATAAAAACCAAGCTTAGTACATTTCAGAACAGTCAGTACATATTTTTTTCTTTAAAGCAAAAGGAATTCAAAGGAAGATGTTAAGATCTGGTTAAGAAAGATAAACTGACAACAAATTATGTACCAAGTTTAATTAGAGAACCTATGGCAACTCAAGCTGCATGTAGGAAAAAAGTAAGAAGATTAGATCTGAAAGACCTGTTACTGTAAGTAAGGATGGCACTATTTTCTTTAAAAGATGGTCTGACTTGATGAAAATCCTGACTCTATTACAAAGTTAAGGGAGTGTTGCCACTGACTTCAATGGAGCCAGGATTTCTTGAACTGTGTGTTCATTTACACCTTTTGACATCATATGCTTTTAATGTCTTTTAGCATTTTGGAATCTGCACTCCTGTGCAGAAGGACAGTAGGCTAGAGTAAACATTTGGCTAAAATTCAGGAAACAAATGTTCAATTTCTGTCACAGGCTAACCTAGAAAACCTGAGTAAGTCACTACCTCCTCCTCATGTGTCCAGGTTCCTTCTCAGTAAAATTCAGGTAATGATACTAAAAGCCTTTCCGAGGTCCCCTGAGATCAAAAGATAAGAAGTGCTACAGCTAGGTATATTCTTTTTTTTTTTCATCACTAAAAACACTGCTTACTAAATTCCAACAAGATATCACTAGTGTGGTATCTCTGAAGGCACAAGATCAAAAACATAACTAGAACCTTCATTTGCTTAACAAGAATGTGTGTAAGAAAGAAAAAACAGCTTTTAAGTAGGTAATAGTCGGAGCTATTAAAAACATTTATATGTAAACACATATCTACTACGGAAACAGCTGAGGAACAAGAGTGGAAGTCCATAATACAATTAACATACTTATTAAGAAAAAAGTCAGAATAGTGGAATCTCTACTTCCAGGTAATTCTTTGCTACAGCAGGTTGTATATTACCCTGGAAATGTCACTAGTGCTGCATTTGAGCAATATGACAGTCTTTCTTTAATCGCTAACAGTTTGAACTTATGCCAGTAGTTAAAAGTTTATTTGGTCCACAGCCTGCAGAATGGCTGTAAACTAGCTGGCCTTTCATTTTAGCTTCAATCTTGCAATGAAATCTGTGTGAAAGGTTCCCTGTGGCTACAACTTCCACCCACTTCAGCAGAAGGTCATGATTATGCTTTTAGGGACAATAAAATGTTTTAGCAAATTTTAAATAAATTCTATTTCTTTCCTGTTCATTACTTGACTTTTTATGAGTTATATCTAACATAAAATCTGTGATCCATAAAGAAGGCAAGCAACAAAAATCATAGTCAAACAGCTTTAAGTCAACCTAGTGAACTAGTCAACTCCAGTTCACAACTGAAGGATGAAGCTTGGGGATTGATCAAGAAAGTTTCCTCAAACACCAGATTAAAACACCCGTAGGAGGTTTAAGATTAATGAAGTTAATGCAATTAATTCCAAACATGCAGACATGTTTAGCCTTTAGGAGGAAATAAAGATTCACGTCTGGTCAAAGAGTATTTATCAAATGAGCTAACATGAAATTGTCACTTTGCAAACTCAACACTATGAGTAAAACTAACAAGTAATGCTGCAGGAACACCAGCAGCTGTTTTGCAAAATATTGGTTAAGGATGACAGTGTATCCACAAGACTGTTTTTTCAGTGAAGGTGTACAGTTTGGGGGAAGAGTTGTTCCATGAGAATTTTACCAAGAGCTGTAATCTGTTTAATCTGACCATTTCAGATGCAAAATGTACTTGTCCCCAGTTTCCAGTCTTGCAATTTATCTTGCAATTACGTGAAAATCAAGCAGAGTTGTTTCATGCTTATACAAGCTAGTCTTTGCAAGAAAAACTATGCATCTCTTAGTAGCTTCCTGTGAGGCAATGGATAGCAGACTAATAGAGAGAAAGAGTCTGTAAAGTACAAGATCAACAGCAGAGGGCCAAAATTTCTTTTCTATTATTTGAAACAGGCTCTCTAAAACCAAAGTCTCATACAGTAAAAAATGAGCTTGGAGAACCCTGAAGAGCTATTGCCAATGACGCTCCTATTTTATGAACAGATAGAATACTTCAAACGCTAGACACTGCAAACTAAGAAGAAGCCAAGATGAGTTTGCAGAGCTGCAATCATATCCAAATAACATTTTGCATGAAAACTGAAGTATATCTCTGAGATAGACTTCATAATAGCAGAAACTTAAAACGGTCTCTAAATCACTGAGCCTGAATGTCAACTCAGAAGAAAGTATATGAAATTTCTTAAAACTAGGCATCAACAGCCTGTCTAGCCAAATAATGAACACAAAAAAACCCCAGAAAACTTTAAACAGTTCAGCAAGATAAAGGTAAAAAGAAAACCGTAATACTTAAGCTAAATAAAACTACAAAGGGCTTGTGTTTACTTGCATATAAACCATAGTTAAAACAGCATGAAGGAAAAGAACTCTGTACTTCAAAATGTCTTCTCTATTCTAAGATGATATTAGGATCAATTGAATGACAAAAGGAAAATTTTCTTGGCAGAGAGTCAGGAGCCAGAGGAGATTCATATGCACCTATGCATATATATGTATATATGTGGGAATATGCTTTTTTTTAACTGTAAAAATTGTTCTTACCCCTTCATGTCTAGGCTAATATCACAAGCTGGGATAAATCAAACTGACTCAGAAAATGATAATGAGAGGAAGTATTATATAATAATTTTGGCATCTTTTAAAATATATGGGTCTACATATTTTTTCAGTAGATTTATTAAAGTTCTATACGTAATAAGAAGTGAAGTGCTTTAAATAATATTTCAGCTTTAGTAATAACCATATCTGAAAGCTGTACATTTTGAGTGTGTAATCGTTATTTTACTGCAGTGTCATAATGAACTTAAAGTAGATGAGAAGCTTTGTATTAGAAAAACTGGATTACTGAAAGTGAAAAATTCACTTAGGTTATCTAAGATTTTTAAAACGAAGGAAATGATACCATCTAAATGAAGTTTCTCCTGAGAACCTACATTTACCAGCATACTTTATCTCTGCATCCTGCCGGGTAACTAAATGTCAGCAATCACTTAATTTGGCTAACGGAGAACAGAAAAGCTTGAAACATCTTTATGTATATTATGAAAGTGAAATTCCCATTATTTAAGAAAATAACAAAAGAATACAAAGAAAATATCAGTATTTCTAAAAAAATATATCATACAGACATGAAACAAGGAAAGGAAAATATCTGTATGCACATCATCGTGGCAAAGAAGCTGACCTTTTTTATAATAATAATTAGTTGCTCAAAATAAGTTCATTACACAGAATGTGTTTGTAAGGGTAAGTTTCACATGTTAATTGTGCCTGTGTGGAAAATGTAAAACTTTTACATTTAATTTTCTAATCTGCAGTCCCGATTTAAGGTATTGATTTCATGTCTCTAGTTAGTGGATACTTAGTTCTGCAGGCTTGTTAAAAACTTGGAGGATTTTTATTGTTTCTCTTATAGTCTTTATATGGGAAAAATTTTAGCAGGATAATTTTAGACATAAGCTTCCGTTCAGAAAAGCAGATACATATTTATATAGGTAGATTAAGTCTGTGAGTATGTATTGAACTGTTACCACATTACTAGTGGAATTTTCTTAAAATTTATATAACTTAATAATAAATATTATTCCAAATTGGTCAGTTTGCATCTTGCATACACACATACATAAAAAAATTATAATGCTGTACATATTCCTATCATATTTTGCCCTTTCTTTTAAAGCTTTTTCCCTGTTGATGCCAGTACAATCTAATAAAGGATAACATGGTATTCCCTACAGCTCCCACATACTTTCTTAAGTGTCCAATATAATTTTTTTATTCTGAAAGGCTTTCTGAAAAATATGTAATAATAACAATTCATGGCTGTTTTGTATCCTAAAAGCAGGACCAGGATTTATATTACAAACCACATTATCTGTGAGTGTTTTGCAGTAACTAAACCATAAGTATTTATAATCATACCATCTTGCTGTTCTTAATTGTTAACATGAGGTTTATTACAGGAACAATATAAGCAATAATATTATTTTTCAATCGATTTTATATAAAGAATAAAAGACTAAGTTATCACAGCTATAGGTCAAATTTGTGTACCATGAAGTGAATATACAGAGGCTGCTTCATGTCCTATTTTCAAACTAAAAGGTGAAGCATCACCAAGAACCCTGAAAAAGGTACTGCATTGCTTTTCTCCTTCTCTTTCTTATTTTGCCAAATTTTAAAATATACTTTATAATATAATGGAATCAACAGGAAGGATGACTATTCTCTGCAAGGCAAGGCCCTGAAGACACACACCACATCCTGTGTAGGACTGCTTTTATAAGGAGAGGAAAGACAGAACACCATCATTTAAACTCATGAAAGTTTTTGGTGCTCAAGCATAATGTATTAGCAGGCCATTGTAGGGAATCTGGTGATCTTGCACATACGTGTACTGAAGTCATGGACAAACTGCACAAAGAAGTGACAGAGAGGACAACAATCTAAACCTACTCAGTCAACAATAGCGAGCTTCTCAAATGACATTGCGATGTTCTCTTTCATTGAAAAAACCAGCCCATTATTGTAAATAACAACTAAGCAGCTGTGGTGTATGATAAGAGGCGGCACTGCTTTTGTAACCTCTCGACAAAATATATCCAGACTTTGGGCTTTACCATGCAAGCTGTGACCTATCCTGATCAATGACCTGAATATTGCTTCAGAAGAAAGTTTCAGTCTGCTTAGGAATCATGATAGCAAGGCAAAGTTGAACCTCTCTTCTGCATCACAGGCTGTGCTGCTTTTGCTGCTGACTTTACCCCTACTTTAAATGCAGTGTCCATGCAGATTCCAACAGTGACAAACATAAGTACTTAACAGTATAGGAGCCGAAAAAGGAATGTTTTGTCTTCAAATACCTCCGTTCCTCCTGTTAATACAAAATCTGTTCTCTTTTACATATTGGCAACAACAGAATAGATGTGTTGCATTTAGGTTGGTGTGAGGACTGCGTGTGATCTATCAAGTTTCTTTTGCTTTTGTGCCACTGCTTTCCTTCTGAAGTGACGATAAAGAAGCATGTTAGTTGTTCCTAATTTAATAAATAACACCCAGTAGAATCTAAGATGTGGGTTTCTGTACATGTTTCTACTTACTACTTTTTGCTACCAATCATACCTTCAACACAGAAGTACCCGTTTTTTAAAACAGAAGCTTTGGCTTTATAATCCTGCTTGCTAGATTCTGGTTTATGTCAGTCACATCTCCTTTTTCTGGATCAGGAAACTTTAGCCTGCTGCCTCTTGATTTTTACATCTTGTTTTGTTACAGCTGGCTCACTGTGCCTGTTTTGAAGTTTTACTCTTGTATCGTGTTTTTCATGACTCAGTCTGAGACATAATTTAGCTGGTTCGGAATAAGAGCTGAATAGAAATAAAAAGAAAGGGAGAAAACAGAATAGGAGACTAAAATGGAAGAGCAGAAAAGGCCAAGGAAGCAAAGCCTTGCACTTTCATCTCTCTATTGAAAATGAAGGATCAAATTATGCCTTTGAACTGAGTCATCTGTGCTGAAGTTGCTTCCTAGTGATGTTAATAATTTGTTGCTTTCAATAGGTTGAGATTTCATTTCACCTGAAAAGCAAAATGACAGTAGCTAATGATGTTTGATGTTCAGCTTGACTTAGTTTTCAGAGCTCAAACTCTCAGTAATTTTCTGAAACTTGGGCTTGTTTTATGTGCCTTGACACAGTATGTATCAGAGCAGGGATCATTCTTTAACTACAGACTGCAATCTCTCACTAGAATCATTCTGGTTCAAATGGGTCAAGGTCTCACCTCTAAAGTCTTACTGTCTTGCAGAAAGCATATTGTTAGCTTAGAATAAATAAATAGCTTAGAATAACTCCTGCCTAATGCCTAACACCAAACATCAAAATGTTCCTTCCAATTAATACTTCCAAAAGACATTTTTAAAGCAGCATCATGTAGTAAACTTGCTGCAGAATAAGCATTGCGGCATTAATTTCTGTAGCAAGAAGTATTATGTAATACGTTTCAAATAAAAATGAAATTTTAATATGATTAAAAATTTTGTTAAGCTCCTGCATGTAGTATTTTCAAACAAGTAAAGCCAAAAATGACAAGCAAAACTTCTAATGAAGGCACTGTTACACTGCTTAGGTTTCTCTTTCCAATTTTTAAAGGACCAAAAACTTTAAGTTTTTTGCATACTATCACAACTAAAAACAATCACAAGAAAAAAACTAGAAGAAAAGTAAAATAATAAAAGCCTAACCTAAAGATAGAACTCCTGATTATTTCTGTTGCTATTATACTTTGAGTGACCCAAATACTTGAATAAAACACAGCAGGTAAGTTACGCTATGTGATATAAAACAAAAGAATTAAAAGCATATTCTATGTAGTTAATGCAAAGAAAAAACAGACTAATCAGTTACATTAGAATATATTTATCTTCATGTATGTAATTGTAGAAAATGCCTTAGGCTGGCTTCAATTAGTCATGCTTTTCATAAAAGTCTGGAAATGACAAGATCCCTTGACAATTATAAAATGATGAGGTTATGCCCAGTAGAAGTGCAATCTCAAAAACAGATTTGATCTCAGACTCCTTTCTGGAACAAGTCATGCATTTCAATGAACTATTCTTCTTAAGGGCTCTACTTACCTATTCTTACTCTTGTTCTGCCTCTAAACAGTACCTCATTTAAAGAGTTGCCGAGCATCTGTGACTTCAGCTAAGAACTTCAGGAAAATAAAGCTCTATAATTTTGCCATTTTGTGTGAAATTAATTTAAGCCTTCTATGCCACAAACAGGAACCTGCTTGTACAACTCAAATGGATTTACATCCTTAACGATATTATATGGATGCGATATAGTTCAGAGTAAAATAGCTAAGACACTGTTATTTGTCTTATATCTAATTTCACCCCAGTATCTGGTATACCGACTCACACATTCCTGGAAGGATCATTAAAGAGAAGTCAGTACTCTCAATATCATAAACAGTAATCTTCAGCATACTCAGTTTATTTTCCACCAATATTACTAGTAAGAGAAGAGAGTTAATTCTGATTTTCAGAGTTCATTAGGTCTTTATCTCCTGATGAGCAAAAGTTTTGAACAAAGTTTTGAAGTTCTCTAGAGCTTTAAAATTTGCAAATTTTATCACTTAGAAATTATTACTTTTATATTATTTTCCAAAACCCAGTTAAATTAGTATTTAGCTTCTTATCAAATGGCATGGCCATCTACTAATCTGTTTAAATGAGGAAAGCAAAGGGTTTTCCAGTTGAAGATAATGACATTACTGACAGCATGAATTATTTAACTTCATAACAGGATTCCTCATTCTTAGGTGTCTCAATCATCAAATGGCTTTACATCATCATAAAAAATACTGCAGAGATATCACAGAGCAATGATAATTCTAAGTCTGAACTTGTATGAGTTCTGTTAAGATAGAGATGGAAATAAAAAAGGACAAATGTGCACACTGCAGAGAAATAAGTTTAAAAAAAACCAACAAAGAATCCAGACACTTCTAAAGAAGCATGTCTTCTTCAAAGATATATTCCAATAGAAAAAAACTCACTTGTTGGTTTCAGTAATTATTATTCAAGAGTGTGGAGTATTAATGACAGTCAGAGAGAAACGGCGTTTCCCTTTTTGGAATCTGCAGTTAAATGCCACTCTTTTCTCACAATTCATTGTAATTTAATAACAATATGGAACCACAGAATAATCCTGTGAACCATGGAATAATTCTGGTTGGTAAGGTTCTCTGGCAATCATATTGTCCAACCATCCTCATTCACAGAACAGGGGTAACTTTAGACATTAGACCAATTTGCTGAGGGCCTTGTGTGCAGTCAGGTTTTGAAGACATCCAAAATGGAGGTTCCACAGACTCTAGGCAGCCTGCACCAGCATGCCATCTCCCTCATGAAGAAAAACCTCCCTCCTTGCATCCAACTGGAATCTTTCCTGCTGCACCTTGTGACTGTGATTGTTGTTTCTTTTCCTGTTCCCGTGCATCTCTAAAAAAAAATGCTTTCTCCTCTGCAATGCCTATTAAGGTAAGGGAAGCCTACAATTTGGTTCCTCCATAGCCTTCTCTTCCTGAGATGGAACAAAGCCAGTTCCTTCAGTCTTTTCTCGTATATTCTATATGCCACTCACCTGAGCTTTTATTTCAGTGGCTCTTGTCTGGACTTTCTCCAGTTTGGTGATCTCTTATTAGCCTATCCTGGTATTCCAAGTGTGCCCAGCCCACCTCCCTCGACCTGCTGGCCACGCTCTTGCCATTCAGAAATAAAAACGAGAAAGAAGAAATGTTCTAATTTGTTCCAATAGAAAAAAAAATTACCTATTTTCCAGTTATCCAATGTTGATACTCTAGACTTAACAGAGCAAGTAGAAAAGAAGTGACTAAAGGGACTATGCCATAAATGTGCTTTCGGTGTCAATGACCTAGAGCTATTAACTGGATTTTAACAAAGCAGATATGATATAGTACTCGTAAAAGTCCAAAGAAAGGAAAAAATATTATTTTTTCATTGCTTGTTTTTCTAAGGATTGCAAATTTTTCTATTCTAATAGTTTTATGATATTTTTTATTTACAATGCTTCTAAAATTTAGACAATAATTACCAAGTGGTGTCCTTCAGACCAGTTTCCAGTCACAATTTTCCCAGAATTTAAGAGACTGCAATCCAAAGAAATACAGATCTACATTTTAGCACCCTCAGTCTCCCTCTCCCCAAAAAACGGTGCATGTCTTTTCACTTGCATTGAGAAAACAAGAGAAGAAATGTTACTGAGTAAAAACACTTAAAAGAGTAAGCTGAGCATTTAGCATCCAAAGTTTGGCTGCACAGTCCAACTTTGAGTACAAACCAGAGGCAGTAAACACTGCAGACTTTTTTGCCCTTTTTTTTTACAATGGAGTAAAAAGTGTTTCATCCCTTTTCACACTAAGTAATAAATAATCCTTCAGACAGCTGCTTTGACATCTGTTACCTAGCAGTAATGGAGGTTAGGAAAAGTTATTAAGATGATTAAACTGGTACTTCTTAGTGCAGAGGTTCTATGACAGAACTGACTGACAACAGTCAGCCAGCCAACAGTCATTCGACCCTCCTATGGATGACCCATTTGATGGGACAGCAGACACACTGAACCAACCCAGGAATCTCCCGAGGAACAAGATACCCACCTACTCATTGATCTTCGTGCTACTGTCAGTGCTGTTATTTATATTGTTATTAGATGGAAATGTAAGTCTGTACACAGTTCTTTCTTGCAAACTTCACTATCTTCTTTCACTGAACTGTTTCTTAGGTCTGCTAGATAAAGAGCAAATGCAAGCATTTTGGTACTAAAGAAGAAAAAATAGAAAAGACAAGCTAGTCGTATCAAAGGTCCATCTAGTGCAGTTTTCTGTTTCAGGCAATGGCTCTGAATAAATATCTACAAAGAGTAATAACAAGGGATGATACTATGATATTTAAGCCTACAATTATTTTTAAAAAATAGACTTCCTAAGGCAGATTTAATTTTACTGGTTTAAATACAAAATAGCTTTTCTTTAATTTATAAATAAAAAGTTATATAGAGAGGGATCTGCACAAATGATGTGGAGGTTTCTAGAAATCTGTTAATAAGTTCTTTCAATGTTCATTAATTTAGAATTGCAGAATTGGTGCCAAGATGTTGGCATGTTAAAATGGTCTGAGGAAAACTTCCTATGTAATTGTAAGCCGTAATCTGTGATATGTCCTTAAAAACTGAGTTTGTCAAAATGGTTTTTGGATAGATAGATAGACATGCCTCATATATTAAAAACCGGATGATCCAAATTTGGCAATGATTGCATGGCTGATATCATTGTTCTAAGATGCTTTTATACTTGTTCTCTGTCAACAAAGCACTAAACAAAGCTTTTCAAAATTAATTTTGCCATTGTTGTAGGACATTGGTACTTTATGCATTTTATGAACACCTATAGACACATACGCATATATGGACAGAACATGTATACATACACTTGTCTAGAAGATACCAACTTTCCAGAAGTGTATTAAAATTCTTCAGACTCCTTGTAGAGCTAATTATCAAAATTACCTGTTCTGACTCATTAGAGAATAGACTGGGCTTTCATTGCATAATTTTCTTTACATTTGTGATCTTAAAGCCAACTGCTTTTAACAAATTCCAATGCAGTTATTGAGATAACTTTCGAAACATTAGCAAGCTTAGGAAATACTCAGTTTCCAATATCCAGTTATTGAGATAACTTTCGACATATTAGCAAGCTTAGGAAATTCTTCTTCGTAATGTTTACAATCTTCCTCTACAAAAGTTTGACAGGTCCATTCAGCTTTACAGGTCATTACATGTAAGTCTTTACCGGGAAAAATAAGAAGTCCATACAAATAAGTCATTTGGTGAAGAGCTCAGAAACACTTCAACATAGTATGAAAACATGATGGAGCTTCAAAACAATGATACTAATATATTGCTAGTGTTTCTGTATGAAGGATAAAAGATGTATGTTCTAGATCAATCTTAGGTCAAGCAATCAAAGAATTTATTTCTATTTAAAATTTTAGCTAAGATTTTTGTGTATGACTGTGCAATACATAACCTTCAGATGTCACATGCTGTTCGCTTTGAATAAGGATGAGTTCTAACTTTGCTACCTGGCCTTAGCAACAAATGGTTGAATTTTTGAGTCTAGGACCTGTGGTTTTAAAAAATCAATTTCCTATCCTAAAGGACAGAAGGCCACTGCCCTAAAGTAGGATCTAATACAATTTAAGCTGCCTCACATGTATAAAAAACTTTCCTATGCAAATTGAGTTAAGAGGAAACATGACTATTGAAACAATTTCCCCATGTCTTTGATAGCAAACCAAAAATACCTTTCCCCATAATTTTATGTGTGAAGTTCTGCTAAAAACGTGTATAAAGTGACTCACAGTAGATATAATAACAGTACAACCTTGAGAACTGATATAAAATATTTAGAATTTCAGTGTGATAATAGTCATTCAATATATCTTGACAGGATATTTTGGGTAGAAATAACAAGATTGCAAAGCCAGTTTGTGGCTCAAGACCAAACTTAGCTACTTTTACAATTTTAAAATGTAAGTTCAAACACACTCATGAATCACATCAGTATTTCCTAACTGGTTATGTTTATTATAATCTGATACGTTTCCCCATGTACTAATTGAACATTTTTTTTGATTGAGTAACAGCAGCATAGGTCTGCTGCTTGAACTATTTATACTTCACAAATTCTTTGTTTTTTTAACAGGAAACTCAAGAAATTTAAAGTGAAATTTTTCTCTTCTTTCAGGTTAGCAACTGTTCTCACATTTTCCATTTAACCAAAATTAAAACAGTTTGGTAGGAAACCAAGTTCAATTTTTGCAGCCTATTTTGGACAGTTTCATGATATTTGGAAAATATTTTTGTTTGGACAAATCACATCTGCTAGTCACTACTACACTAGTTAGCGAGTGCAAAACAATTTCAAAAGGAACAACACTTAAAATTCATCCACGCTTATGTACCTGATTTATTGTTACTCAGCAAACGGTTCTTAATGTCTCTTTAGTTTCTGCTCACATGAGTGGTTCCCCATGACTACTGAGTAAGTAATGATTACTCACATGAGAACATGTTGGCCTGCGTACAAATGTTTGGAGGCTGAGATTCCAGCACTCTCCATGAGAAACTGTTTCCCAGTGTGAATTTAAAGTACATTAGTTAAAGAATATTAAACTCTAATGCACATGGACATGTGTTAATAAGAAAATAAATGCATCTTGGTATCTTCACTTGATCTCCCACTTGTCTTGGATTTACGCTACATTCTGTATATCCACCAGTACTGGAGACTCTCTGTTTCGGAAAACATCTGAAAATGTTCTGATAATGCAGTATTTTAATAAGTGGAATACTTTAAATCTTATCAGATGGAAATCTTTAGTTTAAAAACAGAATGTTGTATATGTGTCAGGGTGTTACCATGGCAGTGCAAGGACTCCTAACTGAGTGCCTAATCACCTCTCTTCTCTTCCAACAGAAGAAAGTCCCATTTCAAGTAAGATTTTCTACAGTCCAGCTGAACTAGACTTGTTCCGTATTAGAATTTTTTAAACTGTAGTATCTTGAAACTTGATAAACACATAAGGACTAAGAGCTTTTTAGTCCTAAGTGTTTACAGAGTAGAGCCCCATTTTAAACTTATTACATATTCACTTTAATGCTGCTACCAGACTGTCTTTCTATTCCTGTTCTCTTTTGCCTTTTTATATTCCCACTTAATTTTTTCTATAGCATTAAAAAGGGATTATGTAATATGATGTTCTGATGAATGCAGGACCTTTTCTACTCCCTAATAAATATTCAAAAATATTTTGCATACATCCTATGAACAAGGCTTGTGAAATCATAATGGGATGACTTTTGAACATTCATCTTTCCTACACTGAAGTAAAATCTAGTCAACTAGATGGTATAGCAAATCATACTGACACATTTATATTAATGTATATTTAAATAAGAAAAAATAGTCAAATTTATGTTAAAGACTTCTAAAGGCTTAACAGCATCTTACTAAGTATATATGTCAGCTTAATCTAATCCTCCTACTTCTAACACGTTCTGTGGTCTCAGCACGGTGCCCATAATGCGCTAGTATGTTATGAGGGATTGCCTCTGAGAAGTTCACCATCAGTACTACACTTTGTTCAATAAAACTTTTTATCTGGTTTTAGGATGACAGAAAGCTATCTGTCTCAAATTTGCATTACAAACCTTTAGCTTCTTTCAACATCAGTAACACCGGCTATAATAATTTCCAATAACCTGTTACAATATGCAGACTATACATATTCCTGGTTCTCATCTTACTGTGGCAGGTACAAACAAATTTCTGTAATTTATTTGGACAGTTTTAAATAAATGACAATTTCTTTGCACCAAAAAGGTACTCATCTAATCAGAGGCTCATTTGAGAAGATCTGTGGCAGTATTTCCTCCTTTCACTCCAATGATTTCAAGTTCTACTCAGAAAAAAGTACCTTTATTTCTTTTCCATGTTTTTGCTAGAGACAATATACTGCGATTCAAGATCTTACAAGAATTACTGAAGAACATTTGCTAATCTTATGACATGATGGAAATCCACCTGAAATACATTAAGACTAGAACTGCAATCTATTCAGCCATCTCTCGATTTCTGAGACGTGAGAATTTCTGTCTTCTCCACTTTAGATATGTCTGGTGTGTTTCACATTAAAAATATTTCAATGGCAGTGTCTAGCATCTAGCATGTTATTAATATTATCTTTCCTCAGTAGACAATGCATCTGATGGTAGCTGAAGACTCCAAAAGAACAGATCAATTTGTGGGATTAATGATGTCTAATGCATGTTGGAAACCAAACGTGTCACTTACAGATCATCATGGAGATGGTTAGCATACAGCACACCTGAGCTGAATCAATAAATGGCAACTGAAAAAATGTTCTCTGTCTATCATTTGTGTTTCAACAGCCACATCAAGGAAACTATTTCTTAAAAGTTGGTATATCAGGCCTGCAGATTTTCAAGTCAAGAGAAGTACCTTTCTGCTTTATCTCGTGTTTAGTAAAATGCTATTCTGGTTTGAAAGAGAGTTTTACCAACTGTCTGATCAGTAGTATAAGTAAATTCTGATACTCACCTAGACATACTCTGCAATAGAAAGTAACCTTTGGAGGTAGTAGAAATCACTATAGAGACATCCAGATACTCAAAATATCTTAGGGCAATCTACAGAGACAGGTACGAGCAAGTTTTGGCCATGCTCAGAGCTGACAAGACACAAACCAGTGCTATTTTGGAAGCCAGTATTTTTCTCTCTTATGACTTGCAAAGTTCAGATTCATACATACTATCAGCAGAAAAAGCTTGTTTGAACTTGCCTAAATATATTACATGTACATTTCCAATTCAATTCAAGTAAAAAAGTAAACTTCTGGGTAATGAAAAACACGCTTGGTCACAAATCCAAATTTAGGAAGATTGCTGACAAGTCAATGGGCTGTTATAACTGAAACACGAGGACCACCTTTAAGACTCAAGAGGAAAACAGGAATACACTGTGAACTGGAAGAAGCTGTCATCATCAGTACTTAATAATCTCTAACACTCTGGGTTGGAGTTATGGGCAGGTTAAAATATTAGGAGATTCGAAAGAAAAATCTGATATTAATTCTGGCATATTACATCTGTGAAAGCACACTAAGGAACACAGACATTTGCAGCATTTCTGCCAGTCAAAGACTAGCGATAATATCTGAGAAGATAAAACACAGACTATGTCATCTTGCTTATCGACACTGTCTAGAGGAGACTGAAATGACTGGGAACACCTTGGAGACCTTATACAGTGCTCTTGTAACTGAGAATTAATATATATGTGTGAGAACATTTTATTTATGAGAATTATCATAATAATAGTACAAAAGACAGTCAACAACACAGTTCAGTAATACGCTGCATCCTTTGGAAAGCTGAGGAGGCTTCACTGGAGACTACATGCCTTTCAAGGTTCCAAGGACACATATTAGCAGACTGCTTGAATATGGCCCTTTGTCTTAAAAATATATTAAAAATTAGTTTTATGATTTTGAATCAGGAACAGTATAACTATAACAATCTTATATTAGATTGAAATTATGTGTAAGACATACTTCAGCAACTATTTTAATTTGAGAAATTATTCTCAAATATATATAGCATATTTCTTCTTCCCATTACATGAATTTTCTACAAAAATTTTCCTAAGTAGAAAAAGTTATTTTTAAATTCTTCATCAATGAATTAGTGCTACTTGTAAATTTAATGTATTCGATATATTCTACAGATTTGCAAGAATGTATTTCTTACCAGTGGGGATAATGATAAAATTGCTATAATGACAGGAATTATTATGACAGTACAGAGATCTGAACACAACCAGAAGGAATATATGACAATCACAACAAATCTTTCTGTGCCTAAGCCATTGGTAGTATAACATGAATGGAATTCTATCAAATTTTTACGTGCGTAATTTATACATTATATTGAGAAATACATTTAATAAAGCTAATGAAATTTATTTGGAAGTAATTATTCTATGGCCTGAGAAATATCAGAAAGAGAGCAGGCAAAACAGTAATGTTAATCTCATGCCAGGAACATGTTTTCCAGGTTTCCTTTTAGCTTTAACAAGATGTAGTAAAAACAACAACATTCTGTCAGACTATATGTTCATTCCTTGCTTCCTGGATTAAATATGCTTATTCTATGCCACATTTTTATAGCTTTCAATTCCTGTACTTTTAATCTATTAAACAATGTCAAGTTGAATTTTCTTCAAAAACTGCTGCAGGTTAAGAAAAAAAAATAGGACAGTAGAATAACATTTATGTCAGCTAATTAATATGGATCAGTTGTGGTCTGCCAGGATTTTTAAAGTGCATGCATGTTTCAGATAAATATAGACTAAGGATCTGAATTTGTTCCTTCTCAAATTAATAACTAAGTTCTTACTGATTTCAATACAAGTATGGTCTACCAGTTTTGTAGATCTGACAGATAAAATAAGCTTTTATGCTCTTGCATAATGTCAGTTGTCCCAAATTGAGTATAGCCCAAAATACAGATGTACAACACAAGAAATAAATTATAGTTGCAATATTATATTTACTGTTCTGTATTCTCTTTACTTGTCAAGAATGAGCTTTTTAAAAAATAAACATTGGGAAAAATCAATAATTTGTTCGGTTAGCAACTTATATTTAAATAAGTTGGTAGCCCATGTTCAAAACCAGACACCCTCTAACCTAGAGGATGTAACACAATTTCTATGTTTTAAAAGATTAATATTTCATTATTTATTCTCAAAAGAGTGACTGTTAGCACACAAACTTTGGTTATTTGAACATAGTTCTACATCATGACAAAACCAGGCTACTGAATCAACAAATGTTCAAAGACTTTTATGCAAAAGATTCATTCTCCCTATGTTGGACCCTGAGGTGGCTGGATTTCTCAGCAAATTCTCTTCTGTGGAATCACACAATAACTCAGATTACAGCGAGATCATATAATCCAACATCCTACCCAAAGTCAGATCAGCTATGAGATCAGAGAAAGTAATCCAGGGCTTTATCCTGTTTGGACCTCAAAACGTCCCATAAAGCCTTTCCGTATAAGAAGCATGCCTGGTAACCAGAAAAAGTACCTCAATCAGAGAATCATAGAATTGTTTATGTTGGAAAAGAAATTTAAGATCAAGTCCAACCATTAACCTAACACTGCTAAGTACACCAGTAAACCAATTACCAAAACATCTACATGTCTTTCAAATACCTCCAGGGATGGCGACTCCATTACTTCCCTGGGCAGCCTGCTCCAAAGCTTGACAATCTTTCTTTGTGAAGAAATTTTTCCTAATATCTAGTCTAAACCTCCCCTGATGTAATGTGAAGCCATTTCCTCTTGTCCTTTTACTTGTTACTTGGGAGAAGAGACCAACACCCACCTCACTACAACCTCCTTTCAGGCAGCTGTAGAGAGTGATAAGGTCTTCCCTCAGCCTCCTCTTCTGCAAGATTAAACAGCCCTGATTCCTTCCGCTGCTCCTCATAAGGCTTGTTCCCTAGATCTTTAACCAGCTTCATTGCCCTTATCTGGACATGCTCCAGCAGCTCAATGACTTTCTTTTAGTAAGAGGCCCAAAACTGAACACAGTATTTGAGGTGCAGCCTCACCAGTGCCGAGTACCGGGGGCGATCATTTCCTTAGTCCTGCTGGCCACATTACTGCTGATACAAGCGAGAATCTATTGACCACCTGTTCTTGAAAGACACTTCTAAAATGTCTTCTTCTAACAAAACCTTATGCAGAAGTAAACAAAAATTACTTTACACTTAGTTTTAATGTTTGAATGTTTGAATGTTTGGCGTCTGTCATCGTAAGACTTACCTGTTTGTAGTGTTCCAGCATCAAATACATCCTCCTTGAAGAAAACTCTAAAAGACAAAGGACTCGCTCTGCAGTCTTCTGAAAGTTTCTCAACAGCTTTTCTAAACATAGCAATTAAATCATGAAGAGGTCCATCTAAATGAAGCTGAGAAGCGGATGGTGAAATCAAGCTCAGACGTATAGAGATTGATGCACAAGATGCAGAACTAGACTCCACAGATTCACACTCAATTTGGAAGCCCTCTGACAACATCTTCATTGCAAAATGTTTTCTTTGGGGTGGATCATCAACTACTGCAACAGCATGCCATTCAATGGCAGCATCTCTGGGTAGGTGAGATATTACAACCACAGCAAGCAACCCACACACTTCAGTTACATCATATGTCTCTGAATCTTCAACCTAAAAGATAAACAAAATATTATGCTTATTACAGAGCTGGTAGGAATTAATGTTACTAATATTCTGCTATTATATTAAAAAAGTATGTGCAGTACAGTTATTTAATGGAGGCTGTTTTTTCCTTAAGCTTTCCTTCTAATTAAAAAGTCATCTTGAGGAATTAGGTATTTGTCCAGTTAATATCTGCTCATTTTTGCACTCTCAACCTACTACTATGCCTGTAACACTCAAAAAAAAAAATGCTGATTATAATGTATTTTGAATTTATTTTGCATACAGTAACTTTTGTCTGTACCGATGGTCTTTGAAGAACAGAAATGGTAGAAACTACCAAAACTATAGTAAAGAGTTAGTAAAGCACATAAGATTTATTTTAAAAGTTGGGGTACTAAAGATACAGTTCAGATGGTTCTGCACAGCAGAATGATCTTGAACAAACCCTGTTAAAAACAGAGCTCATTTAGAACAGAATACCTCAATAGAAAGTATATTTAAATTGTTTTCATATCAACCAGCACATCTAATCAGCTAACTTGGTAAGCTAACTCTCAGTTTCTTTTTTTCCGCTGGTATTAAAGAAGTGTGACAGGATTGCTCCTTACTTCTATGTAAAAAAATTAGTATAATTTACACTGTAGCATGTTAACTCCATCCCAGTCAAAACCAGTACACACTTTTAGGTCTGCTGTTACCTTATACTTAAATGCATATACTCATACTCCTACTATATATACAAAAAGGTCTATATATGGAAAGCAACCTCATTTTATGATATATATACTCTCAGAAAGTATGAAGTTACAATAATTTATCAGCTCTTTAAACACGCTTTTTCTAAACATCTGTTCAAGTAGTTGAAGTGTTTATTCTGGACAGCAGATTTTTTTTCCTTACTTTTACCTTCATTTTTATGGAAAGACAAAGCATTTAAGCATTTTCAATATTAGCGGCTTACACCATCTTCTTTGAGTACACAGATAGTAACTTTCTTAATATACCAATTTGCTTACACTGCAGTATATACTGGTAATATTGTCCATTTTCTGACCTCTGAAAGGAAAAATAATAACAAGGCAAACCCATCATTTAGCCTGAAGTCGATAAGGCCGTATAACTCGCGTACCTTCAATTCACAAGCTTAATTTTCATCCTCTTGCTCTTGACTTTGAGAGGAAGAAATAATGACAGGTTACACGCACTTTATTTCAAAATTCACTCACAAAGTTATTGACAACCATTTTGCACAGAATATCTTTGATGCTTGACCCCTGTGAGCTGTTTACATGAAAAATGCACTTACTTCTATATTAATGATAGTGGAGTCTAATTCTATACCAAACATGTACCAATTGCTTTAGCATTTCTGGTTTTGATATGGGAACAAAAATAGGGATAATTTGCCTCAAATCGCAGTCACTTCAGTCATAATAAAATCTCACTGAGTACTGTTTGCTTTCAGTACTTTCATTAGGCTAGCTGGGGCTGTTATTAAGGCACCAACACATAAATGTTGTATTAGCACTTAACATGAGGAGCACAGTATTCTCCTCTAGGAGATGAATTCTAACCTTGTCAATATAATTCTGCTCTGAGTGCTGTAAAACAATTTGAAAAGATGAAATACTGGAGCTTTGCACTGAGAAAAAAAAAGTCATGCTCATTCAGGCTTAAAGGCCACTTTGCTGGCCCAAGGTGCTGAGGTACTGTTTAGAAAAAAATGTCTAAAGAAGCTCTCTCAGGTCACATCAAGCACTAAGACAAACTTTACTTCCCTGTACTTGTCTTAGATTGTTAAATCAATTACTCGCTATTTCTGCTTGCCTTCAGCTGCCATTTAGAATATGAAGACCAACATGAAAATTAAGGCCAGGAGAAAGTACATTTCCAAATTTAACAAATGAGAATCATTCTGTGTGAAAGACTATTCATAATGCACCTGTACAGTCCCATAGCACTCATAACCTTTGACGTTAGAGTCTGCACAAAGCACAAGTGATGGACCTACTGGGGACTAATAATCTTTCATCAGTTGATACAGAATCTTACAGAACTACTTCTTACAATGACCTCTCCTAACTTATTTTCAAGGAATTGCTGACATTTGTGTTGTATGAGTGCTGCATTTATGAGTTACCTTGCAGAAATTTACAGTTGTCGCAAACAGCTGAATCCCTTTATGATAGCCTGTATGACTATGAATACATAAGGTCTGATGATGGAACAATATAAATAAGTATTAAGAATGAAAATGAATTATTTTATGACTAAATTGCTTTTTACAATTAATTCTGCACTCTCATCAATGAGATTCAGCAATTCTGGCAGATTGCTGAGGTACGATGAAAAAAACCACGTTCTTAGGGTTCTTGCCCAAGGATACTGTTGCAGATTGTTCTATGAAGGAGAACAGATTTTGGCCTAGTCCTTCTACACCTTCACAGCCTTGGGGGGAAAAAAAAAACAAGTTGGAGGAAGAAGATACAGCCTGACTTGTAATTACAGAAAAAGACATGTCAAATAATTCTTGGAAATATAACTAATATAAATATAAAATAATTTTTCTGATATTCTTCTTAGAAAAGGAAATTGCTGGGGCAAACACTGTTTGAAGCAATCATTCCTTAAAGTATGTATGACTTGACTTTTGTAAATCTTTACACATTTCATCATGCTATAGGTGTACCTGCCATCTAAAGGTATTTGCCCTTAAACACTTATTTTCTAGCTATCAGTATTCAAATGTTTCATGGCAGAGGGTCTGCCTGTTGAAGATTCCCATTTCTACTTGCTAGCTTTTCCATAGGATTTAATACTTTCTAAGAAAAATAGTGTAAGGTAGCTTTGCACCAGGAGAAGTTCAAATGTCATAGGGGGAAATGAGTAGATTGTAAAGGCTAATTGTCTGACTGCTGAGATAACATGGAGACAGAGGCTAATTCTGTGCTACACTTCTGCATAATCTGATTTAAAGAAGGATGGAGAAGGAAGTCAGGTAACATCATTTTGCTGCGCAGAAGACAGCTTCTGAAAATAAATGACTGTAACAATGTCTTCTTTCAGGAACAGATGCAAACGGGATCATCTCAGAGAACACACTATGACAGGTTTCTGATTGTGTCATGCTATGAAATGGTAGATCCCAAAGCTTTGGACAAAGATTTGATAAAACAAGTGATTTCGCTCTAACTGAATCTCATGTTAGACTGTCCTTAAAACAGGATTCATACTCTGCCAACAGGATCATCTGCTACTGAATTCAGGGTGGGAAAGACGGCATTCCAGAAAGTTTGGAAAAGGAAGTCAAAAAGCAGATTTTTCTAAATACATGCATTGTATTATTCCCTATTCAGAGAAGCACTGAACACTCTCATTTTTTAACACCTCACTTTGGAAAGAAAAACAACCCTCAACAAAGGATTCTTCCGACCATGAAGAAAACGCTGATATTATTCTAGTGATACAATACACATTTCAATAACTCAGAGGAAAAACAGAAGCTATGAAGTAGATTTTAGGAGGACTGAGAATGTGACTCTCTTGTTTACCCGACAAAGTAGGTTGATGCCATATTACTGTAAACGCTGAGAAGAGTGCCATGCTGAGCTAATTATCTTCTTGCAGTCTTCACGTACTGATTAGTAAGGAATGATTACAGCTGACAGAAAGCAAGTAAAACTATGAATTCAAGGAAAGGAACAGAGAACAAAGTGGATAACAGTAGAAATCACAGTTCATCCACACCTTGAGTAAGGCGTACAACTCTGGGTGTCTCAACTCAAAAAGGACATATTAGACCCAGAATGTGTTCAGAGGAGGAAAGCAAGGATGATCTGGAGGGTTTGACTGGAAATGTTCTCCAGCCTTCTTAAGGTGAATATGTCAAGAGGTTTACAAAATCATACATGACAAAAGAAGAGTAGATAGGGATAAAAATTGATTTTGCATACTTGCCTTTCTGTACAGGAACTACAGATCATCAAATGACATTAGTAAGAGCACAGTTTCAAAAAGAATGCTAGTGGGTGATGCCAGTAATTCCTTGACAGAGAATGCTGTGGTTGCAAGAATTTTACAGAGATTCAAGCGGAGCCTGAACAAGTAGTCAGAACACAGATTCAGTGGGGATTATAAAAGAGACATATTAAAATTCTTAGTTAATTCTTAATTTATACAGTGGTCAATAATTTATATAAAATTAATGATTTATATACCTATTAAAATAAATCTAATTAATTTTAAAATGAATTCAAATAGTTTGAGGTTGGGAGAAAGTTAGGGTGGATATGTGTTTATTTTTTTACTATTCACATCTGCTTAGGGCTACTGTTTGGAGTCAGAATACTAAGTAGAGCCTACACAATCATGGCTATTCTTACATAAGAATTTATGCTTAAGCTGATACTAGTTGTTATTTTGGTGAAGAAAAACAACGGGGTTTTCTTGACTGGACTGGTTGAATTTTCACAATACCCTCTAACAACTACTTTCCAATATTTTTGCAATTCTAAGGGAGTTTTACGCTCATCTGCAATATTCCAGACTGAATTTATAGGTGAATACAAAATTAAGCAGAAGAATGCAGATTACAGCACTGAAGTACTCTTCAGCTACTTGAGCAGAGGTGTTGGCATCGGGCTGGACGTCATGGAAGTTTGATGTGGTTACTCATGGCTGCCTTTTTCCCAAAACAGAATCACAGAGAGAACTGAAATCTGAGTTTTAGGGAGGCACATATGTCTTTATCCTCTGCTTATAAAGATAGAGACAGCACAGACAACCAAACCAAAACAGGCTGTCCCAGACAGTGCCAAACAGGAGGTTTGTCTGCTTTATCCACCTGCCACAAGAAATGGGGATCTTGAGCCCTATTACACTGGAGCTACCCAGTGTTTTAACCCCTCTGACAAGGTTCTGCAATGGATGCTTAACTCAAATCTGCAAAAGTACAAGGATATTTGGCTGGAAACAGAAGGAGTCGAAGGGCTTGGCTGCTAACGTATTGAAGGCAATAGTACTACAGCTATCAAATGACATCCAAATCAGTAAGATATCTAATTACGAGAAAAGAGAACGGGAATTCTTCCTATAATTTATATTCATGCATAGGCTGAAGCTGAAAAGGTATCTTGGCAGAAACATTCTATAGCTAACACTTTTATGAACATATTTAATGCAGAAATACAAGCCCTTTGTTGTGGTTTAAACTTGCAGGAAGCTAGGCACCACACAGCCATTCACTACACCCCACTCCCACCCTGCAGTGGGATGGAGGGGAAAATAAAAAAAGGTAAAACTTGTGGGTTGAGACAAAGACAGTTTAATAGATCAGAAAAGAAATAATTATTATTACTGCTGTTGTTATTATTATTTAGTATTAAAATAAAGAAGTGATGTGTGATAAAATTGCTCACCAGTCAGTGACCGATGCCCAGTCAATCACCAAGCAGAGGCTGCCCTGCCAGCCAACTCCCTCGGTCTATATGCTGAGCATGATGTTATATAGTATGGATTATCCCTTTGGCCAGTTTAGGTCAGCTGTCCTGGTTGTGTCCATTCCCAGCTTCTTGTGCACCTCCAGCCTCCTCTGACCTTGATGTAGTATAATACTGCTTAACAATAACTAAAACATCAATGTTTCATCAACATTATTCTCATACTAAATCCAAAACACAGCACCATACCAGCAACTAGGAAGAAAACTAACTCTATCTTAGCTGAAAACAGAACACCCTTTCATATTACAAGAAGGAAGTTTAACAACAGAGGTTGTCAACTGGTTTTAAAATTTGCAATTAACCTGTATCTCTGTATTAAGCAGTTATCTGAACTGCTGTGTGTGAAACAATTTCCTGAGCTTTGCACAGATACAAGAAGTTTACACATTGGTTCATAGTATTAACTAGTCCTCTCATTTTGTATGCTTTACTTCTTAGTAAAGAGTCACTCAATTTTCAAACTATATATCAAAGGCAGATCTATTAAATTTCTAATGAAAATACAGTAATAATGAATATAGGACAAACCTATATGCAATCCATTGTATAAGTAGTTAACTATTGTACTTAATTTAATTCAAAAATTTACACATTTCCGTGAATAACATTTATTTTATAGATTTGTTTATTTTTACTATCCTCCTTCTGTTCCAAATGAGAAAAACTTCTTTTATCGTGTGAGTAAGAACTAAGGTCTACCTACCTCACAGATGAATATGGAATCAGGCTGTAAGAGACAGAGATGAATGCGTAATTGCTATCTCTACAAAGAATTGACTCGGAGAACAAAAAGAAAGATACTGTGATGTTACTTTTAGAAGCTGAGTTTATGAAAACCTTCTATGGTATGCATTATTACACCATTATAGAGGCAAGATTAATGTGCCTTTAAATAATACATTTAAAATTTCTTTTACACTGCCTGCATTAGAGTGCATCAAACTCCTGAGATCCAGTTTAAGCTTTGCTGGAGTCTCTCACAACAATAGGTTTATGACTTTAAAAGGTAAAGATTCCGCTAGGAAAATGGCATAAAAATAAAAATGTCAGTTCCTGAAGAAAGTAGGATAGAAGCAATCCTTCTCAAAATCCTAGTTTGTCTAATAAATAGGCCACATGCACTCCTGGTCTAAGATGTCTGAATTCAAAGAATGAATACCAGAGTGTTTTATAACAACAACATTGTTAAGAATATTCTTTTTGCAAAGCTTACAAAAATAAGGAAGTCTGACATTTAGTATTCCTTCCTGAAATAAAACAGATTATTTGCTGCATGCTAAAAATATAATTAACACAAGACTGGTAGGCTTAAAATGAGGTCTTATAAACCTGAATATCATGGAATAAACACTGTTAATATAAAAAGAAACAAGTTATCCAGAAATTTGAGTCCTCTCTATTTCACAATGTGTTGGACAAAGCTGACAGTGGTTCAGTTACCACTGCATCATGTAGAAACTATTTTGTATAATGTCAACTGGAAAACTGAGCCTGTACTTATGTGGTGTTATTGAACCAGGGAAAATCTAGAGAAAACAAGGTGGTTATTTTTTGTGTCAGCATCTGATAGCACATTTTACAGAATAATTTATTTTTGTGTAGTCTTTGTCTATCTTTAAAGAACAGAAACATGAAAAAGGAAAAGTAGATACAAGGGAATAAATATGGGTGTACAGATTCAGAGGCAGCACTGTTTCTAAGGTTACTTTTAATAAATTTTTGCAAATCCAATGGATTTCAAGTTAATAACATCTCTTATTATAACGATTACAATTCCATACGCTGGCATTTGAAGAAGAATACAAAGTAAGGTTTCTTCATAATATTTGTGAAAAATTCTGCATGTAACTATGGTAGGGATACAAAATTAATAACCAGTTGTGAAATGGTCAGCAATTAACATGCCAAGCACAACAACTTAATATTTCCCAAAGAGGTATTCTGAAGGTGAACAAGATGAGCATACCTCAAGTTATATTAGCGAGAGTATAGGAAATCTGAAACCTATACAATATATTGCTGACTATTATTAAGATTTGTCAAGGTGATGGGCTAAAATTTTATGGTATTCAATCAAGTGTGTCTGAAGAAACTACCACAAAAATTAACTAACATCATTCTTAGGGCCCAAATCCCACAATAAATCTGGCGTAAATTTGATTTTATAAGTTTGGACAGCTTTTTGGTGCATAAAGGATATGTTTAAGTCTTTGCAGAATCAAAACTTTCACAAAGAATGGTCTCTGAATAGTACTACTGCAAGTATATGCAAGCATTATTAAGCAAATATGGAAACTCATTAAAAATTCCTAAGAGTTCGTTAGAAATCAGATCAATAACTATATATCACAGAATCATAGAATGATTTGGACTGGAAGGGACAATGAAGGTCATCTAGTCCAAACCCCCTCCAGTAAGCAGGGACATCTTCAACTAGATCAGCTTGCTCAGAGCCCCAACCAACCTGACCTTGAATGTTTCCAGGGATGGGGCATCTACCACCTCTCTGGGCAACCTGTTCCCAGTGTTTCACCACCCTCAGTGAAAAAAAAATTTTCCTAATATCTAGTCTAAACTTCTACTCTTTTAGTTTAAAACCATGATCCCTTGTCCTATTGCTACAAGCCCTGCTAAAAAGTTTTTCCCCATCTTTGTTATCAGCCCCCTTTAAGTATTAAAAGGCCACAATAAGGACTCCTTGGAGTCTTCTCCAAGCTGAACAACCCCAAATTTCTCAGTCTCTTTTCATAGGGCAGGTGTTCCAGGCCTTTGATCTTTTTTGTGGCCCTCCTCTGGACCCGCTCCAACAGGCCCATGTCTTTCCTGTGCTGAGGGCTCCAGAGCTGATGCAGTATACCAGGTGTGGTCTCACCAGAGCAGAGCAGAAGGACAGAATTACCTCTCTATATGATCTATAGCAGGGGTGTCAAACTCACAGCTTGTGGGCCAAATCCAGCCCTCTACCTTGTTTTATCCGGCCCTCCACTTTGTTTCTACCCGGCAGCAGGTCTGAGCTCCTTGCCCCTGTGCTCCTGCCAGCTCTGGTCACATGTGCACAGTGGGATGCGCGTTATGCTGCAGGACAGGAGAATGGAGGGAGCTATGAGTTTGACACCCCAATCTATGGCTTATGTCACTCAAACAGAATAATTTAGCAACTTACTATTCTAACTTTTTACCATGATCTTTAACAGACACTGAGAAATGGTATAGATTTTTGTCACTCCTGTGTGATAAGATAAAAGAGGTCAGCTGAAAATAAAGACATAAGCTTACAAGCTCTTTTTTGATTATATTTAGTACATAAGGATATAATTTGCTTGTTAATTTTGTTTCTCTTTTCTATTGTTGGATCTTTGTGTTTTCATCCTTTCATTTCAGAAACTCAGAAGCTCTGTGACATGATCAAAATAAGAGCAATAAGTATCATATTTCCATGGAGACACGGTCAGCTTTGAAGGAGTCTCTAGCACAAATAAACAACTGAAAGTCTGAAGACTGTATAAAAAAACCTGTAATAACTTGGCTAACACCTCTGCTTACTGGACATACCAATCTGGAAGTTTTTTTGAAAAGTAACCTCAAATAATTACTCGTTAGAATAAATTGAAAGAAAATTAGAAAGTGGTCACTGGCCTGCTGAAAGAAACACAGAATGATCCAGGTTGGAAGGAAACTCTGGAGATCATTTAGTCCAACCCCTCTGCTAAAGAACGTTCACCTAGAGCAGGCTGCACAGGGATATGTCCAGACGGATTCTGAATATCTCCAGAGAAGGAGATTCCACAAGCTCCCTTGGCAGCCTGTTCCACTTCTTTGTCAACCTCCCAGTAAAGAAGTTTTTTCTCGTATTCAGGTAGAACTTCCTGTGTTCATGTTTGTGCCCATTGTCCCTTGTCCTATTGCTGGGCATCACTGAAAGTTGTTTGACTCCATCCTCTTGATGCCCACCCTTTAGATGTTTATAAGCAGTCTTCTTCAGAATAAATTGACCCAGGTCTCTCAGCCTTTCCTCCTAAGAGAGATGCTCCAGTCCCCTAATCATCTTTGGAAACTCATTAAAGAAAGGAACACAGACTTCTGCATGCACAGTAGCAGAGAAGAATCTCCTGTTTGAGACTTTCATTTTTGCTTTATTTATCAGGTAAGTATTCCAATCTTGTTCAATCACATTATCTAAAAGCAGAGTCTCAATAGCCTCATGAACTTAGACTTTTCAACTATCTACTAAATTTTATATGTTTCAATTTTCTTTTCATTTTTTCTTCAAAATATGTTTCATAATTTTATGTTGAAATTATGCCACCATCAGAGCAACAGAAAGATTTTAAAATATTGGATAATCACTTATTGGAAGCATGGGATAATATCAAAGGGAAAATACGCAACACTATTTCCCTCTCACTTTTAGATAGTCATAAACCTCAACTATAGCACTGATTATTCAAAGGAAACATTTTCAAACAATTGTAATGAATGTGTCTGGACTGAGAATCTGAGCACAGGATGGCTATCATGGCTGTCAAAGCAGCATAATGCCTGAAATTCAGAATTAGACAATTAATATTAAGTTTAAAAATGGATATATCTGCTTGAAGGATCAGATTTCCCTCTTACTGGGTCCTTAATTACTCCTGCTGATACATAACGAGACAGATTAAATCTATTTGTTTATTCTGGTCGTTTTCTGGGGGATGCGTTTTCTTTTTTTTTAGTTTCCTTTTTTTTTCCCCCCCTGAAGGAATTATTTATGGCTTCAGCAGGACATTTCAGTAAGCAAGTGCTCTGATACAAAATACACACCTTATTTTTATTTTCCTTCCTAAATTAAAGGGATCAGGAAAGGATTTTCAGTTTTCTTAAGTGCATACAAGCCTTTGGTTATTTGGCTTATTATGCAGAAGTAGTCAGTTGTGCTACCATCTGTACTTACTAATTTGATAAACACCCTTCCTAATGCACGGTAAGCTCAGTCTCCTGGGTTTTATCCTGTGGCATAAAGTATTTTAAACTCTTAAGGTCTGATATATTTTAGTCGAAGTATACTCACAGGGTTCAAAATAGGAATTTCTGAGTGAAATGTAATGGTCTGTGATATACAGGTCAGACTAAATGATCTAATGGTGCCTTCTGGCTGTACAAGCTACTCAAGCTATGAAATCTGTTTCACCCACTACTTATACTCAGTCTTTCTACCCGTACTGCAGTGCCTGAACTCTAAAAACCCACACTGAGAAAGCAACCATCTTATTCATTATGGCCTCTAATATCCCTTGCTGATAGTTCTAAATTTTTAAACAGCCCTACCTGTGGTGCTCCCTTTTATGTGTTCTCATAGTTACAGATACAATTTCAGAAGCAAAATATCTAAACAGCAAGCATAATAAAAATGAAACAGGTTAAAGTTATCAGCAGTAGGGAGCAGATGTAGCAAAATTCTGCCAGTTCCCCTACATTTCCTCCCCAGCAGGGACTTTCTGTCAAGCTGTGAGTTAGTCCTATACAATAACGCAGGCTGCTGTTACTGCAATTGCACCTTTCTATACCTCACTATTGTACTAAAAATTCGCTTTGATTTTTGATTTCTTCCTCTGTAATAATAATATTTAAAGCAGTTCCTGCAGAGCTAAATGTAAATTCAAGCACTGCATGCTGGATGCTCAAAAGGGCGCAAAAATGTAAAATTGATAAGAAAATAATGACATATTGAAAAGCTGTTTTATTTGCTTTAAAAATATTAACTTTCTCTCAACAAACTAAAGGTTCCTGAGCCAAGAGATAATGCCTGAGGTTAAGATTCCTTGAAATACCTCTCAAGCATAGATCATTCAATATATCAGTTACAATGTGGAAAAAAGAACTATTTAAGGAACAAAGTCATAAATTGATAGGAATATAAACTGAAAGCAAATGAAGTCTGCCACATGAAACATGATCACAGACTGTCACTCTGAGGGTTTTATTCTTCATGTGTAGTGTCAAAAATAAGCACTCAGGAAAGATAGTTGAACTGCATTAGGGATGTTCAAGATGGAAAGATTCCACTTGAAAATCATTTGAGTGTTTGTACCCTAATGGGACAGAAAACGAGAAAAGTTAATGGTCAGAATCGACTCTGTGGGCATTAAAGATAACTGATTTTATGATTTAGAATTTAAATTTTAGATATTGATTGCAAAGATTTTTGTCTCTGAAAGTCTACTTTCCTTCTGAGTTTTGATCTTGAGCTCTGGAAGTAATTTTCAAACGAAATGTCAGCTTTAACCTCACATATTCTAACTACAATCACCTATTCACCTGTACACGTGCAGAACCATTAGCTACTCTTATTAAACCTGTAATTAGATTTTGCAGTATGCAATGAAGAAAATGATGATGCTTCTGGAGACAGAAGAAACATAATTTGAAAATTCTTGTGACACTATTAAACTTCTATTAATTGTAAAGCTCTTCCTCATTGACATATCCACCTTTATTAGTACTATGAAACACAGATGTCCAATCAAAGATGATTTTGAATGTGGCAACTTTTAGTAAAACAAGATTTTCAGTGGAAAATACCAACATTTTTATGCCTTTATCTTATGTATATGAGTATTTTTAGGGCAAATGATTGTGTAGTCAGTTTAATTTTTTAATATGGTATGACTGCGAAGCAAGATCAGTTAAATGGAATATAATAGAACTGTTAGGACTGCACATGCTCTTTTTTTAAGTCAAGCCATTTGCATTGGTCAATAATATCCTACACACAGTTTGGAACTTGGATTTTGCGGGACAGGTCTTCCCTCAGTTCAGTGTTACAGGAGTCAAACCCAGATGATGCAATTCAGGCACAGTCCGTCGTGGTGGGTTGCCCCCAGTTGGCAGGTGAGTCTCTCTGAGTTGCTCGCTCATGCCCTCTGCAGCAGGAGGGGAAGGAAGAGACTTAGGAGGGCAAAACTGAGAAAAAAAATCATGGGAGGAGATAGAGACAGTTTAATAACAGAAGGAAAGACAAAAATACAAAGGGAATAACCTACCACTTCCCACCAGCAGCCTGATGCCCAAACAGTCTCTGAGAAATGGCGTCTTCAGAAAAAAATCATCCCTGCTCCAGTTTTTATTGTCCAGCATGCATTTATATGGTATATAATACCTTTCTGGTCCATTCCGGTCAGCTGCCCAGGTTCTCGATGAACCCTAAGTCTGATTGCTGGGTGTGGGTAAAGTCGGAAAAGAGAAAGCTTGATGCTGTGCAGGCACTGTTTCACAACAGCCAACACTGTTCTGCTGTCAACATGATGTTAGTCACAAATCCAGAACGCAGCACTATATAGGCTACTATGAGGAAAATTAACTGTATCCCAGCCAGACCCACTACATCCACTCATGAAATAAAGTTCACAATAATCTAAAAATTACAAGCCAAATTTGAGTCAGACACTAACTGTTCTCAAAAGTCACTGGAATGAGGCACATGGAAAGCAAACTTGTTCTCCTGAAGATGAAGATAAATCTCTCAGATTACTACCAAAATATACAATGGGATCTTAATTCATGTTCCTGAAGGCAGGTGAGTCCACGTACAGAAGATCAGAATGGAAAGTTTTCAATAAACAGCCTTTAAGTGACTTGTATTAATACAGATACTCGTTAAAATTTGTTATACTAAGAAAAAAACATAAACATATATTCATGGATAGGTATGTAATGTATATTTATCTATATGCATATATAGGTATATGAGGAGGGAAAGAGAAAAATCTGTGTACCTATACTTCTCTCTCATGAAATTCTGCAGAACATGCACAGAGAGAATATGAGATACGCATTACTGAACAGGTATCTACAACTCCACGTAAACTTTCATTTGACAAATTCTCGCAAAACTACCAAAATTACTGTCCTTATTAGAAATTATTAGCAATTAGTATTTTTTTGACATTTACATTTTCCTCCTTTTAGATTAAACTTGCTTCTTTTTTGAGATACATGCGGAAGTAATTACTTTGCCAGCTACAGGAGATGGACAGGATGCTTCCACAAAGGTGGTTATAAGTGAGATACATAAAGACCTGCATAATATTCTATATATGTAACATATACATATATAATAATCCATATGAAAATCAAAGATTTCAAGTGTTACTAGTTGTGTTCATTGTTTTACAGCTATACACACATATCATCTGGAAGCATTTTTATTTTTCATGCATGAAGTGGGATAAATACAGAGAGGAAGCTGAAAGTAATTATTCATTGCTGAGCATACATGTTACTGGGCATTGAGCAGCTAGTACTGCTCATTTGCACTATGCAAAAATGTAAAGGGGTTCCTGTCTATGTAAGTAGGCACGGTCATCTAGCTCTTTTAGTCCTGATAAACAGGATTAACTCATTGAAAGAAGAACAAAAAAACTTGGAAGCTGATGATTTTCCTGAAATTCCTTCCTTCATTGTGGGGATTTAAAGTGCCCTATACGTAATTAGGACTACCGTTTAATAGGGACATGATCAGTTTTCAAACAAAATGGCATTCTCCCCTCTATAATGAGAGACTGAAAGCAAATACCAGCTATAGGGCTGAAATACTGTTAATGGTTTTTACAGTCATCACACACAAGACTTATGACTAGAGGTTCTGGCCTAAGTAACCAGTGGATGCATATATGCCCTCTTGCTTAGTACAGATATGACAGGCTCAAAACAGAACTAATATTTTCAGCAAAAGAGATGAAGAATCACTCAAAAAAACTCTTACAAGGGAATTGCTGCAGGGGAAAATCAGCCAGCCTGGATGAACTAGGCTGTTTGCCACCCTCAATAACCTGACATGCATTTCTCCCCTATGTCTAACTGAAAACAATGTTCAAATGCATGTATATACTACCTGCAAATGGCAAATAATCTAGTGTAAATCAGTTCATAGAAATCAGTTATAATGGTTTACAATAGCTGAGGATTTGATTGTATCCATACCTATCTACACAAGCATTCACACAACAAATGCTTGTATTTCTTGTTTTCTACTGTTCATATTTTATCTTTACATCCTACAAGTTCAATTCCTGCATACTGTTTACAACATTATGCAATGGTGTGATTTTTAATGTATACATATATGTTCAATTTCTAATAACAGCTTTAGTTAAAATTATGTAGGCTGCTTCATTGTTCTTTTTTCTTGACTGTATTCCTTTTTAAAATTCATTAAGGCTCTCCACTAATGTTACAAATAGAATATCACAATCTTCCTTTAAAAAAGTGAAAGTGGCAACCGTTTCACCTCCCATTGTGGCTCAGTGTGAAAAGGCAGAATATCTTCAAGGACCTCTGGAGTTCCACTATCTGCATTTGACCTGTGTTAAATATTCTCATTACGGTTGCTTCAAATGAATATAAAAGCTTTGTTTAATGTGAACACAGGGGAAAAGAAATACACTAGACACGAGATGAAAGACCCACTACCACTGTGCTATTTGAATGCTTCGTTGTGTTCTTAATGTGGGCCATAAAAGAAGCCTGGTTTAATATATCAAACTGTGGAACATTCAAAATAGCATCTAGTAGCAAAAGAAATGTTATAAAGCGGATGAAACAAAAAGGGGAAACAAAAACATGTATTGTCTTCCTACTGAATTCTTGACATAGGTATGGGCTTGTGGGAATGTTTTTTGAAAATATTTAGTTTTCTTCTGGTAATATTACCAATTATATTAATTAATCTTTGTAAGATTTTACTGTGATATAAATATAGCAGGGTTTTAATCTATCACTTATATCTTCATACTATTCTTTTCCTTCTGCTCCTCACTTTTGTACTATTCTGTTCAGGAAACTGGTAAAAGGAAACTAATTAAATTAGTATTATTTAAACTATTGCTATAGGGCACAGAATTTACTATCTGTAAATCTAACAATTGTATTAGACATTAAATAATACATAAAATAAAATAAAATAAAATAAAATAAAATAAAATAAAATAAAATAAAATAAAATAAAATAAACAAAAAACATGTACCTGAATATTACAGACTTAAGAATATCTGTTCAGGAAGCTAAAAACTCACATATCCCTTCATAGAAATCTGAGGGCTTTTTTATATTCCTTTTAAGTATTATGGTAATTTTCTCCATAGGTAAAGAGGATCTCCAATCCTTTGCAGCAAGGAAAACCTTTGACTTCCACTATTTGAGCGTAAGCTACTTCTGTTCTACTTAGGATAAAGTACCAGAGAACGCATGAATTTTATTTAAATTCATGACAGTCTGTACACTTCAAATACTACAGGCATGTCTGAACAATGCACCAAACTGCTGTGTTACAGATGCATGATGGCATTATAAATGACTGCCATGAAAACACAATAATTACTGCAGAAAAGCACTACATGTAGCTCAACAGCTTTCGGTTCAGGAATTGCCTTGTGTGTAACTTGGGAGCTCTGCATTATTTGGTAGGCAAAGTGGAAAGGCACAGGGTAGTACCACTGGTATTTAGAGGAGTGTCAAAGACAATACAATGCATGGGCTGCGTAAAATGGGCCCCGTGCCCTACATGACTGCTTTTAGATATTTTTAAAAAATCCTTGTTCAGGTTCATTTACATCTTTTGACATCTAAACAGTTTGTAAATCTGGCCCAAATGGTTTAAATTTAGATATTAAAGTTGGCACCAAGTTACCCAAATGCTGAAATAAGCAAGAAACCCATTCACAATATAAATGAGAGAAATGCAGCAAATCTTTTTTCCATCACTTCTGTATCACATGCTATTAAGACACACATTGTCAACAACCTGACTGGCATTCCTGACAGAATCAAAGTCAACTGTAGCACTCTTTGCTGGATTTGAAATAATCATGGGATCACAGCCACTAATCCTGAATGCTTACCACAAAAAAAGAAAGCTTCTGTCAGAAGAAGGTAGGCTAGAGAACTTTTAAAATTTGTAGTACATTTGCTCAGAAATTTATTGGAGGAAGAGTACTAGACAATTAACATTCAAATGCAAAGCTGTGTTATAAAAGCCAAAAGATGGATTTTTTTCATGCCATAGGAAGTAGATTTTTTTTTACCGAGGATGGAAAACACTGTGGGAGTCACCTAATAAAATGTCACAGAGTGGGACTGATTTATAATATCATTATCAGAATAAAAAAATAAGGAAGTATAAAATGAATTGCTGATGTAAAAGATACAAGCTAATAGTCTCAGTTATTAATATATCTTGTGATTATATTAAATATCCTCTTTCTATGCAACCCTCTCTTCTTAACAAATTACATTGTTTTCACTGTTTCATCCAGCTTTTCAAAATATCCCTTTACCAATACTTTGGGTTCACTTACAAATACAGACAATTCTAAGTTTCGTGTTGGTGACAAAACATTGTGTATGAAATGTACGGAAGTATTTCCCTATACACGTTTCTTTTTATAACAAAGAAATCTAAGAAAACATTTCAGATAGTTCTGAATAATCTGCTTCAGAGTTTTGTATGTGCCATCAAATTGAAATAAGGACCAAAACTTGTTTCTATCATTCTGTCACGTTTATCAAGAATTGCATTTCAAAAGCAGCAAATGGCCACCTAGTTTTTCTAAAAGTAAGTTAATGAGCTCTTAACCTACAGAGATAAATGAATTAATAGTACTTTGTCGTGGAATATACGCTTAAATAGCAACAACCCAAATCAGTATCTATTATATCGTTTATCAAAATTGATATATTTTACTGGCTGAACTATATACCAAATCTTGTTGGGGATTAGCAAGATGTAAAAAGAATAAAACACAGCAGTTAAACAAGCTGGAATGCCTGAAATCTTGAGACAGTACAGCATGTTTCTTCTTTACATTGGTGAGGGAGACAAAACAAAGCAAAAATCAGGCATTAAGAGGTAGAAAGAAAAATGTAATCATGACATTGCCCATCTCAGTTAGTTTAGCGGAGTCTGTTGCACAGACAGAAGTACAATCCATGACTTGAAATAACTCTAAGACAGTACTACAGGGATGGCTCTGCATGGAAAGCACATTGGGAGGGAAAAAATTAGGTAGAGGGTGGACTCAGCTCTCATGTAAATACAGCGGGAGTACTGTCTAAATGGTACAACTCAACCCTTACTGAATAAAGTACATACACAAAGTAAATTAATACTGCAGGCACAGTCACATTATATCATTATACAATAATTACTTGGACTATTTCCATCTATCAATAATGCCATCTGTCTCACCCAATACAAATGGACTACAACCCATCTGGTTTATTTTTTTCTATTGATCACTCTGCTGAATGAGTTAGCAAAACTGCTTATAAAATCATCATATTACATGACACTGTCATTAAAAGACGTGAAGGAAAGAGAAAACATAAGATGAGACTTAATTGGAAAACTGTCAGTTCTTCTTCCAGAAAGTTTTAGCAATGCTATAAGCTTCTCTTTGGCTAGTTTGAAAAAAAAAAAAAAAAAAAGTCTATCAACACTAACTACTGGATTAGGAAGACCTGTTCTACCACGCAATTGTTACTATTTCTGACCAGGTATGTCAACAGAAGCTTCTTAAATATATTTCCTCAAGAGTGTCAGGATGACACAAAGCATGCCTGGGAACCAGAAAGAAACTGTGGAAGAAGTGTAACTTAAAAGCTGGGTGGGGGGAAGCTGCCGATGGCTGGCACTTGTATTAGTAATTCCAGTTATTTTTCCTAGGTTTTGGCTTTGACTATTTGTCTGCATACTTGCCTTTATGCTATTTTTGCACCCTCTGCTTTTTCTTTTCACTACTGGTTCCCCAACCAGATTTCATTTTCTACAATGGCAGCTTGGTTTTTTTTTGATTTTAACCACTGCCTACCTTAACTATATTTCAATTTCTCTAACAACAACTACTTAACAATGCAGCCTTATCCATCCACATAACTTAAATGGTTATTTAAGTTAAATCCTCACTCTAGATCTTAATTTCTACAAAACCCTTTTAGTTTTAGCAAAAGAAATTTCTCTTGTGTACATTCAAAATTTTGATCCAAAGATCCTTTCATTAGCCAGCATTTAAGTACTTTTTTCTTGAGTGAGATCTCAGTGGGGCTGCTTTCTGACCCTTCCCTCCTCACTACTTTTTCCTTCTACTACCAACTTATATCCCTCCAGCAGATTTCGGTTTCCTCTGTCACCCCAAACAGCTTTTCTTATGATACTGTGACTCAAACGGACATAGGAAGGAAGGAGGGAGAGAGACAGGGTCTGGATTCCAGCTCTGGGAACACAGCCCTTGACTGGAGTTCAGGGAAGGAATGCTCAGGGTTATGCTGGAGGGGTGAGGCTGCAGGGAACGGTGCTGGGAGCACAGATACTGAGCTGCCATCTGCAATGAGGGAAATCAGAATGATAACAGTAGAAAGGAGCTGTGTAGGAAGCAAGGAATGATTCTGGAATAAGGAAGGGGCCAGAGGCTGGGTGACTGAAACAAGTTAGAAGTTGCTAGCGGGTCCAGCCTACTTACTGTTACTATTTTCTCTCTCTTTTACAGTTCCCTCCCATTCTTAATGCTCACTAGAGCAAATCCTCTGGACTATCAGTGAAATAATTTGGTTATTCTGAAATATAATTAATTTATCTTTCTCCTCATAATTCAAGAATTTCTTAAAAGATAATTGTCACTGCCAATCTTATGACAAGAAGTCCTCCAAAGTCCAGATAAGTGTGTCTGACCCTGTGGTCTTGTCTCAAACAAAGCTCTGATCAACTCCATGCCCATGTCCTGCTCTTAGAAGTAAACCATTTATATTATATAAAAAAAATCCAGAGAACAATTCTCATACTTCTCTTTATATTATGTTTCTTTACATTATGTTGGCCATTGTAATGCGCTGCCCAGGGAGGTGGTGGAGTCGCCGACCCTGGAAGTGTTTAAGGGGAGACTGGATGAGGCACTGAGTGCCATGGCTTAGATGATGGGTTGGTGTTAGTGTTGGTGTTAGTGTTGGGTTATAGGTTGTACTTGATGATCTCAGAGGTCCTTTCCAACCTTATGATTCTGTGATACTGTGATACTGTTCTATTAGGTCCAATTTATTTGTGTCCTAAGCAATTTATACAATTCCTTTGGTGCTTTACTATACTACTGACTATACTACTTTACTAGACTACTGACATCAAACGTGTAGAATGGGTCAACTGAAGTTGCTGAACCGTATTATTTATGTAGTGGATATTTACCAGTCGTATGACAGAATATTGATAATTTCCTGTGCTCTAAAAAAAAACATTTGGCAGTTCTAATACATATGATTTAGTATATTCGGTTTTCATGGACAGGTTTTGGTAGGCTACAGGAGTGGGTTCTCTGAGAAGCTACTAGAAGCTTCATCTGTTTCTGATAGTCAATACTCCAAGACGGTCCTGGGACTGTCCAAGGCAGAGCCTATCAGCAATGGTGGCAGTGCCTCTGGGATAACACATTTAAGAAGGGGAAAGAAACAGCAATTGAAACTGGACAGAGGAGTGAGACTATATAAGAGCAACAACTCTGCAGACACCTAGGTCAGTAAAGAAGGAGGAGGATATGCTCCACGTTCTGGAGCAGAGATTCCCTGCAGCCCCTTATGAAGGCCATGGTGAGGCAGGCTGTGCCCCTACAGCCCATGGAGACACCTGAAGGAGGCTGTGACAGCTTGGGAAACACACACTGGAGCACGTTTGCTGGCAAGACTTGTGACCCCATGGGAGGGGAACGCCACTGGAGCAGTCTGTTCCTAAAGGGTTACACCTCATGGAAGGGACCCATGCTGAAGAAGTTCATGGAGAACTGTAGCCTATGGGAAGGACTCATGCTGGAGAAGTTCCTGAAGGATTGTCTCCTGTGGGAGGGACCCCACACTGGAGGAGGGAAGAAGTGTAAGGAATCCTTCTGCTGAGGAAGAAGGAGTGCCAGAGAATGTGTGGTGAATTGATTGAATTTCCACTCTATTTTCCCTAACTCGAATTTCCCCCATTTCCTGTCCCCCTGTGCCAATCACGGGGAGGTGGTAGAGAAACTGGGAGTGAAGTCAGGCCTGGGTTGAGTCTGTTTTGCCCATGATGATAACTGGTGAATGATGACTTCCTATCCTTATCTCAATCCACAATTTTTTAATTATATGTTCTTTCCATCCAACTGAAGACGGGGAGTGATTAAGTGGCTCTGATGGGCACTGGGCATCCAGTCAGTGCCAACCCACCATATTTAGTCACTGTGTTAAATACAATTACCTCAATCCTAATATACACCGTCATTCTGCTATTAAATACAGAAGAGTCAACAAACAGAAATGGAGAGTCTAAAATCCATCTTTAAAACATAATGAATTCTATGTTTTTTAATACCCAGTTTACAAGAAATGAGCTTTAAGCTTTGTTATTTTACTTGCACAAACTCCTTTTTCCATGGTCGACAGAAGCAGAACAATTTCAACTGAGATACCATTAGTCCTTATTAAGCAATATGTAGGTTGCTATTGATTCAGGCCTTTGGCCACTGCTTGAAATACAGTTTAAGAATAATAAAATACTTCTGGTTTGTCTGACTTAGTTTACTTGCAGAAAACAGACCATTATTTCATGTCATGATATCTGACAGAACTGTCTATAGTAGCATAAGGATAAAACCACACAAGCAAGGGATATGCTACTTAGACTCTAAATACAGATGCTTTCAGACTAAAGCTACTGTGTTCTGGCTTCTACATAGAAAGAAAGGATCTTACGGTACTCCACAGACTGCTTCAAACAAAATATTAAGAGGTGTAAAAACTACATCTCTTGTTTTCACTGATTCTATGGCATAAGTGAGAGAGAAGTACAACTCATCAGTCATTTTACAAATTGCTTCCAAGTTTCAAATTTTACCATTTTCATTGTTCTGAGAGTAGAGGAACAATTCTCTTAATACCATTCTAGTTAGTGCTCCTCTATTGCCATTAACAAGACAATAGTATTTTCAGGGCAGGACAATTTCTCCCTCTGGTTATAAGCACAGTATAAGATTAATTAATACCCTCTAGGATTGCTTGATGTTCCTCTAGGAGGTTTTTTTCCTTAAGCAGCTAGCTTTTCATACAAGTATGTGTAGGCAGCAATCCATTTTTTAAGGTATGGCTTGAACAATCAAAAAGTGAAACAGGCCAGATACTAGTATATGGTATGACTATAAACCACTGTGCAACTTATATGCTATTACAGATAATGTAGGGTAAACAGACAGGTGGGCTTGTCCCAATCGGTCTTAAAAGTTCAGCTAACTAATACGCAATAATAAGCAGTAAAGTGCTAAACTCAGTTGTCATGACAATATTGCTTGCAGGAAAGAGGGGAAAAACACCTCAACAGAACAACTCATGAAAAGTTAAAGTAAAATCCCAGTTCCTATTATGGGAAAATATATGGGCAGAGGTAATTCAAATAAAGTATTGTTCGCATTTTTTAAGAGCAGTCAATTCCTCCAACAAAAATTCTTTAATGTATTGCTTTGGGGAATTAGGACAAAGTTAGTGACGAATATAACTTTCTATTAAGCAATTTTCTTTCTCAGTTGTGCACAACCACTTATGAGCCAGAAAATAACAGCTCAATCAAACCTTATTATTTCAGCTTTACTTGAACCCCTCTGAAATGAACTGAGAAAATTCTGATATTACCACAAGACTTAGAGGGAGAAAAAGACAACCCAGAAGGAAGAAAGTGGTTATCATAGATACCTTTTTATGTTCTCTTAATTTCTTCTGCCAGACAGAGCGAGCAACAGGAATATGCTTTCTGTCAGTCACATAGCAGCTGGCTGTGATGATGTGGTAGAGTGCAGTCTTCTGGTTCATGGCTTGAAGAACTCGCTCAACATGACGGAGGGAAACTATGGCCTCAGTCCATATACCACCGCTAACAAGCTGCATCGTACAAGGTACTAGAGCAATCTGTCCAGCACAGTATAGAAGATCTCCAACCTAGAAGAAAATAAATATAAGTTAATAAGATCCTGGGAGTGTACAGAAGGCAAGGAAGCACTTTTTCTCTTTTCCAGGTAGCTTTTTTCAAGAGTACTGTTCTTTGCCATCATTTGTCACAAATGGAATAAACATGCCAGTCTACAGATAATTTTTGATAGGGATTTAACTACAATATAGAAACATACCACTGCAATAAACGATAACCTAACAGTTAATACATGGATTTATGTGTCAGCTCAAACAGTATTATCTGATGTTATTTACTGTTACAGCTGTTGGATCATGTTGATGCCCCAACATAGTCAAATATGGTTTACTTTCTTTTTTTGAGTATTAATGCACATTATCTTAATGCGCATTATCAGTGCTTCTTTATTAAATTCTAATTAATTTCTAATTTTCATACTGTGTATGAAAAAAAAAATCCACCAGAAAGTAAAAGAAAATTGCAGATTGAAAATAAGATGCAGAATAATGTCACTTGATTGAAGGTATGGGTTTACCTGTTGAAAATGGAAGTAAATGGTTGGCCAGATATACCATCAATACATGTTTTAAGCTCAGCTGCAACACACTTACTTTGGGCTGATTTTCCAAAGTCTTCCTGGCAACACTGAGAAGACCTACTTTTTTAACAGCAGCCAGCAACGGAAACATTTATTCTTACTATTCAGACATCTCAAAGCTTTATTATAAAATCTTAATGTAAATATCAAAACTTTTCATCCTCTTATGCTGCACTTCTCTAGAAAGTCTGTACATTTCCTGATCAGGGAAGCAGTAAATTTTATTCACTATCAAAAGAAAACTAAGTATAGGAGTGGAAAGTAAGGTGGGTGTAAGCAGCTTTGAAGTCAGCACAAGAAGCATTTTGCTAGGAGTAAAGGGAGAGGAAAAGGAATCTTTGGGAAGAATTTTGCAGAACTTGCTGTATGAACTACAAAAATTCCTCAGAATTAAGAATAATTAAAAAAGAAATCTGTCCTAGAAGACATGGCAATCAAACCATGTGACAGACCCATATGCAACTCCAAATCTGTCCTCATAACTGTCTGTGTCTCACAAAAGACTCACACATGTAACTATTGGAAGAGCATCTTAAACAATTTGGCATACAAGTTCAATGATTAGCAGCTGAAGAGGGGGAGGAGGCAGAGAGTAAACATATCAACTGATGCCCATCAACTACTCAAATTGTTTAAAATATCTGAAATATTGTTTTGATAATACTATATATAATCCTGAATTTGAAAAAGAATATGCATTAATATTTTGGTTTATAGGAAGAAATGGCCTTTTTTTTTCATTTTTTTTTTACAGAGCTATTTTAAAATATGCCATTGAGCAAGGGAGTCCAGCCAGCTACCAAGTGGCATACTGACAAGATGAGAAACAAATTCAGGAAGATATGATTCAGAGGGGCACAGGTTTGTTTTTAAAGCAAGCCATTTATTTTCACCTCTGCAAAGTGAAATCCATTCATTAATCAAGAAATCCGATCCAGGTAGTTTGTACTTCTACAGAAACAAAATCACAATGGCAATATTTCTTCCTTTTTTTCCTGTTGGGCTGCTGGTTTTCCATGCATCACCCATGTTATTTATTAGGTAGACAGAAGAGCTGCTCAACCAGTTCACTTCCCCTATTCTTGAACAGATTGTTTGAGACATAATATGAATACTAATTAACAATAAAATATCTGTCAGTGCTTTGAAATATGGACCAAGATAGCACTTTCTTAAAGTATTCTGGATCGTTCTGATACAATTAGCCCCACTGGTCATAAGCAAGGTCAAAAAAACCTCTGAAGAACTTGAGCAAAATTGGCACCACGTTTGGCTCAGATTCAGTAGGAATTTTCAGAGTTCTTTAAAAAAACAAATGAAACTCCCCCTCTGTTCCTAACATACTTGCTTGTATTTTATGTCGTAATTAATAGAAAAACAATGCTCCTAACCCGCTACAATGTTCTGGAAAGGTGGATGCAAGGGGGAAAGAGGGTAAAAGGGTCAAAATATGGCCACAGGTTTGTAGCAACTGTATTTCAGGGGGACATAATTGAGGATAAGGGAAGGAGGAGGGATGTTCCTCTTTTCCAGTGACTTGGTCATGAGAAGCAAGCAAATTAACCATCAGCAGGGTCAAAGCAGCAAACCATTACAAACACTGTTTTAGCTGATTTCAAGAGGTTGTCTCTAGAATGTTTGAAGCATTATACAGGAGATTGTTAGCAGAGCTAAAAGCACTTAAAAACAGGGAAGACATCATAACATCTTGTTCACAGTACTGAAATCTTACAACAGGAGATGTCACAATCTATGGTGCCAGCCCTTGTGTTGTGAAAGTGTTCTGCAAAACCCTGCTAGAACCCTGCAACAGTTTATCTTTTTAGAGCATCTTACAAGCATAACAGATCTTTCAGGCTATAGATTCAGAACGTATCAAGTCTAGAGGACTCACATATCCAACAAACTCAATGCAGGAACAAAACTACAATATAATGTATGTGTATTTATACACTAGATGATTCAGCTTACACTGGTGATTTAACTTCCACTGCAGCCCATACACATATTTCTAGTGCTAAAATTTCATCAAAGATTTGACAAAAAATAAAAAAAAAATGTGTACTGCTGAGATGCTCAATTGTACCAATTTATTTCCAATATAGCTCCACAGCAGTGAGCAGTCTATAAATTTGGTCTCATGTGATTCCACATTTCTTTCCTTTTTATTTTCATTTGCATCACTGCAAGTTAAACGCAAGGTGAGTCTTAATAAGCTAACATAGCAGTTTAACAGCTGTTTTGCACAGTTAGCACAACCATAAATAATCAAGGAATTTCAGTGGACAATCAGAATCTTTGAGTATGCAGTCCATACTCTAACACACAGGAATGCTAAGTTCTTATTTAAGAATTACCACTTTTCATAGGATAGCTTTGCTGTAGGAATTAGCTATAATACAGAGCTAGATCACAACTAATACGGAAGGCAGTCTAGTAACAAATTATTAATTCATTTCACCTTTTTTTTTTAAAGCTCCATTCACTTTTTAAGAAAGCAGAAGGAAAGCATCTATGGAAAAGTCAGAAGAATGGAAAGGACAAGTCAGAAGAATACTTGGTGCCACTTTGAATTGCTCTATCCCCTGAAAAAAATTTTTAATGGTTTTATAAGTTACTGAAGACACAAGTATCTCCCACAAAATATAATTCAGGACAATTGAAAAGAAAAAGTGAGAAAACCAGACTTAATTGGACATAAGGACTAACTTAAGCTGCTAAATATCAAAAGTAAGCTATAATTATTGCTATTTACAAAGAAAGAGAAGTAGTACGATATCTATAGATTCACAGTGATTTGCTATTTTTTAACTAAAGGTTATCAGCAACTACGGAAACTTTATAAAACTTTTCCTGCTGATGTTCATAGAACTTGCCAGTGATTAACTTGTATAATACAAAAATTGCAAAGAATTTCTAATGGGATATATTTCAGCCACTTACCTACAGGTATTTAGGCCAATGGTAATAATTGCACCATATGAACAAAGGCATGCTTCTGGGAAAGGAAGGAGTCAATATGCAATCAGTCAAATCTTTGTTATGAATGCAGTTTGGTGACTGACTGCTGTCCTTTAACAGGTCAGGGTGCACAAAAGATTCAGTGACCCCTTGACCTAACAGCGAAATAACCCACCATTATGTTCAGTCAATGTAAATAAGCATAACTGACAAGGCGCTAATAGGCTGCCTCTGGTCAGCCATGTGTACCTCTGACCTTAATGAAGAGCTAAATCAATTAATACTCCAGGCAATAAAGACCTCTGGCTGATTAAGTTAGATAGAAATCAACCTTTCTAACGGGATTAATGCTGTAAGGTGGTGAACTTTTTATCTAATGTATGATAATCCTTTCTTCCTAGGGCCCCCTTATGTTAGCTAATGATGGTAAAATTGCTTTTTGCAATGTGAAATCTTTTATTCAACTACCTAGTGTGTTTTAAAGGTACCGTTTAGACAACATTAACTGAAAAGCTTTGAGTTTACACTATGAACAGAAATTGTATGTGACTAACGTGGTTCTGATACACCATAACCTTCAATATAATTCATGTTTTCTTCAAACTATTAAAAATCTGTAGTCTAAAAGTTCTATAAATTCATTGATCACACAAAGTTTGCTTTGATATAGGCTTTCCTTAGAGAAATGTGTGCAGTTATCAGTAGCAAGAAGATGAAGGATCTATTCCAAAATGAAAAATAGAAACCAAAGTTATGATTCTCTTTGACTAAAAAAATTTGACACTTATAAAATCCACGTAAAATCCTTGCATGGCATACTCAAAACTCCAGAACTCCCCTTTGAATAAAATAATATTTTTTTCCTAGTTAGGTCAAAAAAGTATAATTAATCAACAGCCTAGTACTGCTATCTTATTGAACTAACAGTAACATTTCCACAGATTTCAGAGATTTCTAACTTAGTTTTCAAATGCTGTGACTCCAGTTTGCTAATACTCCTTTTGGGATGGAGCTTCATATATTTCAAAGTGTATTTGATCACCTAACCTACAAGACAACAAAATGCTCGTATTTTCTTCACCATTAAAATTTATTCTATCAAAGTGTGATTGAAATTTTTCTCTGTGAACTTAAGTATTTGTGGGTTGAAAATTCAGGACATATTTTATCAAGAACTGAACAAAAATACTGCAATTTCATGGATGCTAAACTAGGCTATGAAATTTTTTTTTATTAGCAGTGTAGCAAAATTAAGATACACCATCCTGCAAAGTCATATTTGACACTGAGCAGTGTCACAATGCTATTAACACCCTAAACTTCTGTGCATTTCCTGATTGGAAATTTTACCAAAAAGAAGTATCCCTTCATACAGTATGCATTCACTGAGCTGCACAAAAAACTGGCAGTTCTTTAAAAAGGCTACTAACTCAACAATGCATCTGAAGAAGCCACAACATTAACCGTTAGAAAGAGAAAATAAATTTCTAAAAACTCCATTTGAATACCTCCTATTCCTACTTTATGCTGCCAAACAGTAAACACCTCTGCAATCCTCTAAAAATCAAGTAATTCAAATCGAGCCTTTTGATTGTGCTGGATTTACAGCAGGCAATCTCACATAAAACATTCATGAAGATCTGTAGTACCATGAAAATCAACAAAATGCTAAGTACACAGACTTGAGAGAGACAATCAGGTTAAGAAAGCTTAAAAGAAATTAAGATGAACCATATTTTAAAATCTATTCTATCACAGAAAATTGTAATATTTGTGTACATATTTTTGGCAATGTGTTGGTTATATTTAAATCTTGACAAATGCCAAATCATTTTTATACTGCTTTACAAGTGGTGGAAATAACCCTCCCTCTTTCTAATTCACAGAAGTCAAAGATTCAGAAACTGAAAATCTCACAAAAAAATCCACCCCAAAAACTGTCATTCACATTCCCAGGGAGTATGAGACACAAACCAAAAATAAGTTTAGCTTTTAAAGTCAGCAACTGTAGTTATAAAGACCTAAGAAAGGTTCCAATAAAGCGGGTGAATAATGCTTGCCATCTAACACATCCATGTGGGCATGACAGCTAGTCCAAAGTCTTCTCCACGACTCTTGATTTGGTCCATTTGGGATCTCCAAAATACAGAGAGAAAATGAAGAAAATAAAGGTAAAATATTATTGTAGAATCATGGAATGATTTGAGTTGGAAGCGCCCTGAAAGATCATCTATTTCCAAGCCCTCTGCCATGGGCAGGGACACCTTCTGCTAGAACAGGATGTTCAAGGCCCCATATTCTTTACTTGCGATGCATATTTCAGCCAACGTCCAGTACTAGCACACAGGGCACATATTGTTCCCTTACGGAAAATTACATTAGACAGTTCAAAGACTTAACTGCCATAGAGAATAAACTACTCCACATTCTAAAGGATGCTGTTTCCTAAATAGAAAAAAAAAGCAGCCTCCCTACTTGAAAATGAGCAAGCTTACAAGAGTATCAATCTTTGATGCATTTCTTCCTTGGGACAATGCAATTCTTGTCTTCATGACTATTAATCCGTCACCTTTTACGAAGCCTACCATTCCCTCTCAAGCTTTTGAAAAATATCACAAGTTCTCACACAACCATATTAGCAAAATCTGCCAACTGTGAAAAACTGCAGAACACTCAGCTTTATGAACATACCTTATCTAAAGCATGGAATAAGACCTCCAAACTGATTATAATTTACTCATTTTTTATTCATATCACTTTAATGAAGATGCCAAACAAAACAAACTGGAAAAAAAAAGAACTAAAACTGGTCTATTTCACAACAATAGGGGCTGAGATGGGGAATTACGGACTTAATCAAATCAATATTTACCAAGAAAAGTAAAGTCATATTCAGGGTCCAGAAAAACAAGGTGGTAAGGATGAGTACCTAAAAGTCTAAAGCATGGCAAATGAATGCAGTCATGCACTATTGAGCAACGGATACTGCATTTTTAGAAAATGCATATTATGTAAATTACAGCCGATTGTGGCTTTTAATTAATTATATAAGCATAGATAAGGGAGCACAATGGTTGTAATTCATGTGGATTCTTAAAATACCTAATATAGAATATTTGGAAATTATTTTTAAGTCTCCTAATTATAAACACTGTTAACTAGCTGATAGCCTGTAAGGAGAGAGTAATAAAAATGCACCAATGTACTGAAGTGCCGTAGGGATTGGTATTAGAACTGATTTTGTTTAACATCTTCATTAAGTCAATGGAGGAAGGGATTAACAGCATGGTAATGAAACCCACAGAGGATACTAAATTAGAATGTGCACCAGTAGAAATAATAAAAATGGACACAGATACATTGAAATAAAGGGAGGAAATAAAATTATACTTAACTTAGAAGACATGAAAACTCACGCCAGAAAAATAGCAAAATTATTTTGAAATACAGATATTTATAACAAGGGAGAAGGTCTGGCTGCAGAAGGGGCTGAATGGTGTGCATTAAAACATAATTGCTCTTGACTTGAAGTACAGGACAAAAGAAAATACACTCTCTGTTCTCATTAAACAAGTCTTATTTTACCAAATACTTCTTCCAGAATAAGAACCACAAACATCTGGCTAATGAAAGAGTGAAATTTCCTAAAATGTTAGAAACTGGTACCATACCCTTTAGGAAAGATATGATTTCTACACTTCAAAATGATGATCAGATGAAATCAAAGTTTCAGATTATTATCCACAACTCATTAAACACCTTTTTCCAGAAGGTTTTACATTTCATCATTAACAGTGATTTTCAGTTTATAGGTTAGCATAGCTGCATTCAAAGTATGAAAAGCATTTTAATCTGCTAGGGTAAAGACATAAAAATTCAAACTTTTTTTCCCGTCTGCTAAATGGAAAATGTCTAAACCTTTCATGTGGTTACATAAGCATTCATTTGGGGTTCGCACACAGTTCATTTGTGGTTTTGTTGTTTTCTACAATTACCCTAAATTTATTCTGATAAGAATAGTTTTGTAACATATCATTCTTTATCAGTTCTCTGTGTGTTATCTATATATATAGGTATATATATATATAGATATATAAAAGATATAGCTAGCATGTTCACATGACATTCCTCCCTCTCCATCTGTACTTAAAGTTCTAGGGGACTGGAGAGTACAAATAATAAGAGAGAGGTATTATCACAGTATCACAGTATTACAAGGTTGGAAAGGACCTCTGAGATCATCAAGTCTAACCTATAACCTAACACTAACACCAACCATCATCTAAACCATGGCACTCAGTGCCTCATCCAGTCTCCCTTTAAACACCTCCAGGGTCGGTGACTCCACCACCTCCCTGGGCAGCCCATTCCAATGGCCAATCACCCTTTCAGTGAAGAGTTTTTTCCTCATATCAAATCTAAACTTTCCCTGACGAAGCTTAAGTCCATGCCCTCTGGTTCTGCCACTGGTCACCTGAGAGAAGAGACCAATCCCTGCCTGACTACAATCTCCTTTTAGGTAGTTGTAGAGAGCAATGAGGTCTCCCCTGAGCCTCCTCTTCTCCAGACTAAAACTGTATCCACACACACAGTATCTGAAGGAAGATAAAAAAGATAAAGTGATGTGACATCCTTATGTACCTATAAGTGTTTATATTACAAACTTTTTCTCTACTTTTATCCTTAAGCACACAGTCTACTTCAAAAGGGATCTCATAATACCCTTTCCACACTAACTGAAGTTTCTACTGACTACGTCCACTTACAGTAAACAAAATCATTATGTAAACTATCACTGAAGTGATAAAGCAGTCCAAGAAGGCACAGGAGAAATTTCTAGGTTGAAGTTCCTTCTAACAACAAGGGTGCTAGTGCTTAAGGCAGTAGCACTGTTCTGGAATACAGCACTCAAGGAGAATCAAGATTGCAGCCATAAATTCCTATGAAAGTGAGTTGCTTTTTTTACATTCCTACCTGTCTTTGCAACCCTTACTCATGCCAACTGTCGAATAGGTTAGTGTGATTATAAACAGAAGAAGGACAGCTAGGCAGAGAAAATACTCTGTATTGAAAGGTGAAAGCTGTTCATCACACGACAGTAATTCACACTGTGTGAAACACATCAACACCGTGACATTCTATTCTTACAGAAAAGATTTTGTTTCCCAGCCATCACTTGGCTTAATATTCTTAGTCAAAATATGCTTATCATGAATGTCACTGGCTACTTTAAGACATTAGTTTTCGATAACTGGAAGACAGGAATGAAGCAGTTCCATAAAACTAAGAATCAGTTAATTGAAATGTTAACTGTAATAACAGTATTACTGAGCTAAAAGTGATAGTTCTCATTCTAGCTATATAGCAAATTCATACTTCACTTCATGTATACTCTATGTATACCCATTCTCACAGGGATTTTACTTAAATCTGTGACTCCCTAAATAACAGTCAACATTAAAACACTTCAATGTACGTCAAAGATTTAGTGCAGAACTCCAGTTTATAACAGACATAGCCACGATTTCCCAGTGGAACTGAAAGACTTATTCATGCAACTAAACGTGCATGTACAGTATACATAATAGTAATGCATACAGAATTTAACATACACAATATATAGTATTCATCACAATCTTTTACCAATTCATAATAGTACTGCGATGTTACTTTCTTATACAAGAGAATACCTTTCTCTAGGGACTCAACTTTCAATGCAGAAATTTAAGTCCAGTTTTTAATATACTTACAGAAACTGAAACTGTAACAAAGATCCACCAATAGAACTAATATTCTTGGCCAAACTAATGTCATATTATCTTTTCTGCAGTATCAATTAAACCAAAGAGATCAGTTTGAGTATTAGGAAACCCATGGTATCAGCTGCAAAATCCTGCAAAATCCAGCAGCTGAGGAAGAGTACATACTTAAAACTCTGTGTTCTGAACAGTAAGATATTACCCAATCCATAAAGTAAAAGAATTTGTAATTTGACAGTGACAGTGTATTATGCATTCTCATCTGAAATATAATGTTCATGAAGTGTAATCCAAGAAAAAATACATTAGGAAAGCAATATCCTTTTACATTTGTGCAATCACCTATCGTAAAATCTGAAGATTCCTAACAGTTAGAACAAAATAAAATAAATGGAAATAAAGACAGCAAGAATCTCAGAAATACACTGAATACACTCATCCAAACACATTTTCACAGCTTTTACTTGTAGTACTCTTAAGCACTAGCATTTTATCAGAATCGCAGTGTGGACAATACCCCTATATCACTAAATTCCTAAATGTTCAATCAGGCAGTTTTCACTATGTACCTTTCAGAAGGCAGTTTTTCACTTAGATCAGCAGCATTTCACAACAAGAAGTTACCTATTAATTAAGTGGTAACTTGTAGCTTTTAAAAATTAAGTTTCTGTAACAAATTATATTTAAATTTTATGCTATAATTGGACTATAACTGCATTATAATTACATTCTGTGCTTTAAGACATTAATTTGGGTATGGAGTTAGAATCCTGTATTATACACTTTCCTAGTTTTTTCCTGTGGGTTTTTTTTGGTACATTCACCTGATTTTTCTCTTATAATACTTACTTTAATCAAATTTTCTAGATGGCTTAAATGGATAAAAGTTGGGAAGTGACAGTTTACCAATAAAATAGATATCTTATGTTACAACAATCAAGCTGCAATCATGTTTCTATCCATCTCATAACACAAAATGAGATCAAGAACAAGGGCTGGCAAACTTACCATGTGCTTAGCCCTTTTTGTCTGCACTGTTAATAATAGTAGTTACTTTGGCTAGTAAAAACTAATTGCAGAGTCAAGCCCTCCGATATAAAAATAGGTACAAAGCAAAGCATTGAAACAAAGAGGAGGGTAAGTAAGATGAAGGCAGTGGCAGAATGCAATGAGGAATAATCCAGGAATTAGGTTAATCATCTCCAAGGTTCAAATTCCTTCTTTGGTATTTTTCTTTCTCCTGATAGTGGCAGGAGCAGCAACTGGCAGTCCAAGAAAAACATCTCTCATTGTCTTCTACTGTAACTGTTCTAATTTGTTTAAATAAACTCATGCTCTTGGACCAAGACTCTGTTCTGTTTCTTAATAAGTATTTTATTTAACATGATAAGATCCCTCTCTATGACAAAATGTATTAGTAAAGATCTTAAAAAGCTTTGCAATGAACGCTAAATCAAAACTGATACATTCCTGATTATGATTTCTTGTTAATAGAATACTATCCAAAAAGAAATGACCTACTGAAATTCCCAGTTTTCCAAACTGCTATGAGATGGTCATTGTCACTTTCTAGCTTTTTGAATTACTAATATGAAAGTTCCTCAACATACAAAGTGCCTTATGCTGCAGAACATTTAGATCGATGATCCTGTATGCACACATTACTTGTGAAACATTCAGGATACCTCAAAAGAAGTGAGATGATAAAATGGAAATTATGTGGGGAATGTAGATGTAATTACATTTTCTACAATAAAATAAAAAAACTTACAAAAGCCTGATGTGAACCTGAGATGTGTCAAGATTCTCTTTGAAGTATAATGGTTTAAATGTACTTAAGCACAGAAATGATGAATTAGAAACAATATCAGTGACATTACTATCAGAAAATCACTGAACTTTTAATTTGAATTTTACAAATAATCTATAGAGTACATCTTCAAAAACAGAGGTTTTATCAAAGTCTACAAATTATGCTGAGCACAGTTTAAATATCTAGTTTTGCTTTCTGAACCTAGGAAAATTGTAGGTGTTTCACTGAAAATAAGACCTCATAGAGCAACATGAACATCTAATATTTTGCTTGTTCACCCCAACAGAAAGAGCTTCTAATTATCAGCTAAACCGTGTACAGTATTTGAGAAGTACATAAAAATACTAGAATTTCCAATGACAGAAACTGTCTTGTACCTATTTAACATTCTTTTTACATGGCATGTAAGACTGAGGTTGCATCAGTATCACAGTATCACAGTATCACAAGGTTGGAAAGGACCTCTGAGATCATCAAGTCCAACCTATAACCTAACACTAACACCAACACTAACACCAACCATCATCTAAACCATGGCACTCAGTGCCTCATCCAGTCTCCCTTTAAACACCTCCAGGGTCGGTGACTCCACCACCTCCCTGGGCAGCCCATTCCAATGGCCAATCACCCTTTCAGTGAAGAACTTTTTCCTCAATGACTCAACAGTTCATCTATCACTTTTAAGTAATGGTCCAGAGCTTTGTTGTTAGAAGAGTTTAGCCTAAATTCAACCAGCAAGAAGTCCAGTGAAGTACAGTCAACACAAAACATCTTTCAATAAGTGATTCCAGAGTTTGTATTTGGCAAAATAACTGTTCACAGCTTTTAACTCCAAATGTCAAGGTTTCTGACATTCAGGACTGAAGGAGTTAAATCAACAAAAAAATGCTTATATGTTTTGGCAGAAAAATATTACATGCCAAAGAGAAATGAACTATTTGTTATGTATGTTTTGAACTTCTACTAGCTAGTCTGATTATTCATAAAAATAGCTGTGTTACAATCAGGAAGGGCCCTAATGGGGAATGAAGAAGGGAAGGAAAGAATAATGAATGTAATAGGAAGAAAAGTGGAGAAATAGAGTCATTCTAACCAATATTTTTATTTGTTGTTTGCAATGCTAACTCATGGTGTTACAGACATTTATTTAAAAGAATGTTACTCATTGTATGTCCTGACCTTGTAAGGTGATATAATACTTTGATCTTGTGCAAAATTGAGTAGAAGAAGAAATTGCACCTTGCAGGATGAGCCTCTGGATGCAGAACAAGATAATGGTGAAATTCAAACGAAATAAGGTTTTTAAAACACCATCAGAGAACAATAAATCAGCTCAACACCATGAGAGAACAATGAATCAGCTCAACATCTTCCCAACACAGGAAACTGTGAGTTAACCAGTGTACCCGATTTTTAATTTTTTTTAAAGGTGGAATAAATCTGCTATAGGGAGTTGGTTTGATAGACCTTTGAAGGTCTTCAAAACTCTCACTAATATGTTATTCTCTAAAAAATATTCCCATAATTCTGCTGTCTCCCATCATTCCTTGCCTCGAGATTCATCTGTCAACTTTGATGCATCTTTTAAAGTACCCCTCCAAGCCTAAAAGCCATGACTACAGACCACAGAAGAGAACTCTTTGCTTTGAAACTACCTGATCAATCAGAAGATCATTTACCTGCAAGCATTATTTGGTGAAGCTAAAGCGGCACATCAACCAGCAGCATCTGAAGGCTGAGGCAGCAAAACGTCAACAACAAATTGTCATTGGCATTCCATTTATGAACCTTCAAACAGCATCAGATCTTTTCCATGGGAAACCAGATCAGGTCAGACTGGAGATGAATATTTCTTAACAAGCTAACCATCAAAAGAACTTACGTTTTGAATAAAAAGGCTATCATTTGTTGATTTGAATATCAAAGGGATCCACTGCAAACTCCCAGTCTAGAAAAACCTCCCTAAGCTACACCAGACAGGTGTTTAATAATCTATTATTAAGGCACTATTTTAGGTTACTCAGAATCATAAAAAAATAGCTGTAACTGTGAAGCTGCAAATGGGACTGCACAAAGAAATGAATGCTATTAACATACTATTAACAATTCAAAAGAATGAGTTGACATACCAATCAAACTTGTTAATTGACTGTCAATGGCCTGTCCCTGAATATACAACATGACTGCATTATATATTTCAAATGCTGACAGGAAGACAGTTTCATTTGCATTAACTTCATAAACTGATCAACAACCAAACTGCCACATACATTTATAATGGGAAGCTGAATCATTTCAATATTCATGCAGCTCTGTAATTGTAAATTAGGTGCTGGCAAACAATACAATACTGTACATACTCTAAATATCCTAAATTTCTCTGACCCACTTTCCTTCTTATTGTAACAGAGCAGTGGAGAAAAGTTGTCTCTAACAGAGATGATTATTACTTTAATTTATGGTTCATGCCTTAGGCAAAATTTGTTGGCAACCTAGTTTGCAACCACAGTTTATAACTCTACTCTAAATGCATAACTGGTCTGCAATATATGAGGCATGCAAGGTGACGTAAAATTTTTCTTGCTTTAGTTCTGTGAAGCCTAAATACCATTAAAACACAGAGTAAACCTGTAAAAAAATGTGAATGAAAATCTGAACTATTTCCCTGCTATGACACAAAGCAGATGTTAGCACTGAAACTACTGAAACTTTCTAATTAGACATTGGAACATATAATTTAAAGTTGAAAGTATTGTTCTTGCACATCCTTCCCTGTGTCCTAGAATTTATTGCCCTCAGTGGTCCTGTCTATTTAAAGTATGTTTCCTAAAAATATCACATAATTACACCCATTTGGTTTCGTCTGGATTGGCAGTGATAGCAGCTGAAATGGCTGTGATCATGCTGCCATTTTAGCCAAATGGTTAGCCAGACATACTCTGAGCAAAGACACAAATCATAGGAGTTGAGAGAAGAAGTGCTCGTGGCTCTTCCTTATTTCTGCACATATTTATCAACGCAGTGTAAATGAGAAGGGCTGACAATAGCAGGAAAATGACAGAAAGAATTCCCAATAAAGGACACAGGGCAACATGCTTCACTTTTCCCATTTGGGATCTCCTCCTGCGACGCTTGCTATCTGGCACGTCTGCTTACTGAAAAATACAGTTTTAACAGAGCTAACAGAGAGGCATTCAATGCAGTCATTAATGTATTAGTATCTATTTGTACACTTTAACCATGTAGTGTTGATATGATTGAAGAAATTTGGTTTTATTTGTTCATGAAGTGCTACAGGCAGGTTTATCACTCTTTATATAGAAATAATAATAATATCTCAGTCACTTTGAGAATCAAAGAAATGAAGCTAAGCAGAACTGTCACAAATGAAGATTAAGTCATGAGGGTCTGGAAATGTTCCACTGAAGGCTAAGTAGTAACTGATCAAAAATTCTGAAGTTGGCAGGTCAGTCACATTTCCTCTATATCTGTATGATCTGGACGAAGTATAAGTAAGTTTTAAACTCCTCAACTGTAAACGCACATTGTCTTCTTTTGCCCTCTTTTATTATTAGTACTTTCATCCCGTCAATTCAGCAGTCACTTCCCTGGCTTTAAAGTTATTACCAGAAGAGCCCAGCACTATATACTAGCATAACCATATAGATATCACATAAATGTCCAATAAATCTGCAGTCACAACAATCTTCCCCTGTATTTCCCTTCAGATAAAGAACACCACAGAGCAAGTTCTCTGCTATATGTGAGCTGCTACATTTTAGACTTTATTATTTACAGTGTAGGTGTAAGACTGAGAAGCAAAAATTACTCACATCTATTGTTCTAGCAACTGCAACTGAAGAGAAATAAAGAACAAACAGAAATACAAAACCTTTAGAAAAGATGAAGATAGCGGAGCCACTGGCAGTCCCAAATCATCCCAACAGGTAATCATGAAAGATTACTTATACTACAAACTAGATATTAGCTTTGATATCTTCCCTGAAGTATATGGTGAGTAACCGTCATATTGAATAACATCATATGATGGGTACTACTAAGTTCTTAAACTGACAGAACAGGGATCACAAAAACTACAACACTCCTTCAAGTAATCAATGTAATATAAGCAGTATGTGATTAAAAACATTTAAAAGATGAAAAATGTCAAAGTAAAGAACTGCTCATTACTTAAAGGATGTAGTATCTAAAAACTTGCCATCTTAGAAGGCGCTGGTCACTTATTACCAGTGCTAACAGTAACATACAACTACACTGAATTTAACAATTCACGCTCCAAAATTTATAAACTTTGATCATAAAACATCAGTTTATATACAGCTGAAGTATATGCACATATACATACTACTGTAACTGAATTGATGTGACGTATGTTCACATTTCAAAAGACACATGATTAAGACAGTTTGTCTGCATTGCTTCAAAACTTACATTTGAAAGTCACTTTTTAATTTGCTCAAATACACATTACTAATGAAATTTTCACTATGTTAGATGAGATATTCTTGACACTCAACAGTCTGCGGCCAGGATTGTTTTCGTAGGTGGGAATAAAAACTCCCATCCTTGGGAAGAATGAAACTTCTATCGTGCAGATGAAATCCCACCCATGTGGGAAATGGTGCTTTCCTGGAGATTAGCATGAGGGAAGAATTTGAACACAAAACTTGATTCTCACAGAACTCACGATCATGATCTCTTAATTGGAAGACAGGCTTCCTAAACTGCAGTCTTTAGAAAGCTCACAATACATTACGGACATTTTAGAAGACGAAAAGGATTAAGTCAAATACCCCCAAACAGCACAAAGCTGCACATAATACCATTTGTTTTTGAAGAGGATAGTGAGTAAAAGAAATGTGTAACCAGTGTTTTTGCTGAATGTGTTACCGTCAGTTGCTTGGTAATTAATGGCAAGATCAGGACTCGTATTATACTAAACTGCAGAGGTAGAAGGGTTCAAGCAACCAAACCCATTTCAAGTTCATAACTAAACAATAAGCAGCTTAACACAAACCTGTCTGCATTTGCTATTTTTATAACGAAAATTTGAGATTAACAATAAAAAAATTACTGTAATTTACTAAGAAAATATCAGTGGATTAGGTGCCTAACAAAAATATTCTAGCTTGTGTTACAGTCCTTTTTCCATTCACAGAGAAGAAATTTCATTCTGAGATCTGCTTTAGTCTGAATTGCTGTTATAGTTCTTAAAAATACAGCAAACAAAAGAGGAAAAAGAAGGAATTTTATAAATATGATAGAATATGCTTTTTATTCAACATATAGTTCTAACATCAGTTTAATTATTGTGAAACTATAGGAGTAGCATAACAAGGAGTAGTATAAGTTATTGATGATTTCAGCTATTGAGAATAAAGTGGAATTAATGTTTTGTAAGCACAGGAAACCCAGCACCTTCCAATCTTTACCTAATGTCTACATTTAATTTATAGAATTCAGAATTTAGGGAATAAACCTCTAACTTCAGACCTGTTACTGCTACAAAGAAGAAAACTGGAACTTCACACAATGTGAGCCACAGACAGACTTCACTGAGATTCTTCTGGCACTTCCTCAAACACAGAATAAGATTTGTCAGATTCCTTCACAAGAGAGAAAGGCCCAGAAAGAAAAAGTCTGGCGCATATTTCGTAATCTATCTATTTAAGGAATATTCAAAGCCTTTCTATCCCACTAGTAGAAGACTGCTGCTACCTTCTCCAGAGGACTCAGTCCCAAATAAACATATCTTATTATAAATCCCTCTTTTTAACATCTTGCTCTTTGTTTAAGGGCTGAGAACTCCAGAAATTATATACATTTGATATTATTTGTCAAAGGCCAATTTAGAATGACTAAAATTATCTACCAATAAAACAAGAAAATTAAATCAAGTGCATCTCATCTGAGCATTTGTCACAGAACAGTTGCAATATTTGTGAGCCACATTAGTTGCATGACCCCAACACAACAAAAAGTAAATCAAACATTTTTCAGTAATACAGTTGTAGTTAGTGCTAATATATTATTTACAACACTCATCCCAGCCTTCACAGGGATTTCACCCTGTTCAATCATCATTATTGTAACTAAACCCCTTTCACAAGAGGCAGGGAACTGGTACATATGCAGAGAAGCAAACAGAAGTCTCTTCTGCTGGTGAAGTAGCGTCAATTGCACCCTGATTGGGGCAGTTCTCATGTTAATGAGAGAAAAATCTTACAAACAAATGACAGTTTTAATGTCGATTTTTCCAAGGCTGCAAAGTCACTGCAATTTCTTCCTTCTATATATTCATGACTTTTACAGCTGTGAAATTAGTTTGTTGTGGAAGTCTTGCATGTTACAGATTTCAAAGTGGCATTGATACGCTCTCTCTGCTCTAATTATCCTTAGGTTCCTAAGACAGTGAAGAAGGCTTCTTTCTTCCTTACATGGTAGGATGATTTCCTTCTATCATAGAGGCACTGAGTTTGTCTGTCCTAACTGGTAAAATATGGAAGAACTTAAAGATGATAATTCAAGATATTCAAAATGCCTACATTAGATCTCAATAGAATTGAGAGCTGTCTGTCTTCCACAAAAGGAAGCCATGTAATTTACAGCACCTAATTCAACCAACTAAAACACTAACCATTATAAAGCAAAACTATAATATAGTTGTACGCTTTTTTTTTTTTAAAGGTACAGCATGTAGCTATTTAAAGGTTTACTACATCCCTGTTAGGAATACAGTAACAATGAAGCAACTACACTACCACCCAGAAATAAAAATAACCAGATATACCTGTTTTAGTTTTAGTTTTTTAGTTTTAGTACAAGGCAAAAAACATGGTGCAACAATCCATTTCCTGCTTATACCATGTATCTTGTAACTCATGAGGCCTACATAGTATATGGATACGCTATGCAATCATAGTTTCCAGAAACATTCCACAGTGCTCAGCTGTTTTAGTGTTGAACCATTTAGTTTCTTTACAATGTCTTAAAAATTTATGCTGCATTTTTAAACGCAAAAGCCTTATCAGACCGAGAGTAGTAGCCACTAATGTGAAAACTGTTTCTTATATACCAAAAATACTCCAGCAATACGGTGCCTAAGTTACTCATTCAGACCCCAGTGTTTCACAATTCTAGCCTGAACTTCTGAAGCCTCTTCATTATATGCTGAACAGAAGCTCTTTTAAGTCTTACAGATGGTACTATTGAGGCTCTCAATGATCACTGAGAACTTTGATCTGGTAGCCCACAGACAACCTTCTTTCACAGTCCACCTTGAGACATTTAGGTAACAAGCCTGTCCCTTTGCAACAGGTGTTTGTGTATGTACACGTATCTATATTTATATACACACAGAAATAGAAATAAACTTAAGTGTACTACAAACAATATTATATATATACTATACATATTCTGGCTATAGATTTAAGTAATTTCATTAAAAAAATGAAGAGTATAGAGACCGCAGAAAGACTTTCAAGCAACCTGCACAGAATGCAGGTGATGCAGCCTGATAGGTCAGGATATTATAATTGAGTTATAAAGATCACAAATACTAAGAAAAAGGAAACGCAGGAAGAAAATACAAATCTAGAAATGATGTGGAAATTTCAATTTTGCTGAATAGTCAAATGACATTAGTGGGGCTCACGGCAATGCAGTGACAGCTTAAAGGAGTGCCTCTGTGAGCAGTGTAGGAAAAGTAATTTGTGATGAAATGTGGCAGAAACAGCTACTGATATTTGTCTACAAGAGATACATATTTCACACCAGGGAAGCAATTTCATTACGCTGCAGTTTGGAAGTTCCCTCCAAAGGTATAGAATTAGACCTTTAGAGGAATCAGACTATAAATGCCTACATTAAAACTCTATTTTAATTTTGTCGCTTAAAACTCAAAAGCAAGCAAGTCCCACAAGTCAATCATCTTGCACAATTTCGATTATAACCTCTTATATATCCATTATTGGAATTCATTCTTTATTTACATAATCACATCTACATTTTATGTGGAAGTCCTATTTCATGCAGCAAGCAGATCACAGGGTTTGTCTCTCTGCTTTTTAAAACTGCTATAGAACTAAACCTGTGTTTTCTTCTCTCGTCCACTACATGGTACTCAGCTTTGAGTGGTCTCCCAAACAGGAATCTCCCATAACCTGGTAGCTCCACCTTCCTTGACCCATTCACATAGCACTGTCTTTATCCTCCTGAGAAAGAAAGGCCCATGCCTCATTTCACCCTGAACCCGGAGGAGCAGGGAGTACTGCTGGGTTCCACTGGCCTCTCTAATACATCATGTTAACTAATTTGAAAGAGTATGAAATTGGTAGGTCTCTGGAGACTAAGAAAAAGATGAGGAAAGATGACCCTGCTCTCCTGAGACAGGAACTGCGTTTGGTATCTCCCTCAGAAAAGACAGGAGCATGATTTTCTCTAGCACTGAAGTTACGCAAGTAACAAGATAGTGAATTAGGGTATTAATCATTGTCCATGCATACAAACTGGCACTATTCCAGAGTTCTGAGACTCCACAGAAAGAAAAACTAATGAGAGCAACATAATACTAATTTGCAAATAAACAACTGAGACCTAGTACAATTAAACAATTTACCCACGTTTACAAAGGAAGTCATGCATGTGAAACAGATATTCAAATGCTTTTCAGTCAGCATCACAAGATCTTTCTTCCTTTCATATCCCACCTTCACCAGTCATATCTTTTAGTCCAGACTGTCTGAATTATCAGTAAAAAAGTGCATATTAATATGAGTCCAGTAACAATAAAACCACGCATTCTGAAACTTGGCAGGTGACATTCCTAATCATATTACTGTTTTCATGCATGGGGCTTTCATTCTCAAAAAATCTGTATTTAGTTTTAATTTATCCAAGCATATTAAAAATAATTTTAATCCATAGCAAGGATTTAATAATCAGGAAGTTCTTCCTGAAGGGTACGTGACTAATAGCTCTGGAGACTTACACAAAATGTTTGTTTACAAATGAACACAGCATCACCCAGAGCTCCTGGAAGTCACTTTGTCAGTAAAGCTTAAAGTTATCCTAGGAGGACACCAGAGTTTAGTCTCCAGGACATCTGAGTCATTTGCTTTGCAGCTGACAGAGGACTATAGTATAGTCTCCTGAAATATCACAGTTAAGTCAAAATTGTTAGGTGCAGCGAGAATGGTCACCCAGTTTGAAAAAAAGACATAACATATTGCATTTAAAATTTTTTCACAGCATCACAGTAGAAGTGAACAAGAAGTCCTGTAATGGTAAATCCCCAAGCCTTGCTATATCCAACTGCCTCTTGAACAATTAATGGATCTGACAGCATGATCTCTGTGAGATACTATTGCCACTGTTCATACAACCAAAACTCTGATGTGCTAAAACACAACCCCACATACAACATCAGCTCTTATCAGCTTGACACTCCTGATACCTGAGGTTCAGAATCCACCACCTAAATAATACATATTAAGCTATGAAAATACAGAAAATGTTGCTGTCAAGCACATATCTCAAACATGCCTCTACTAGAAATCACATCCCTAAACGAACCTGAAATTCCTGCCCGAAGTCCTAAGGGAGTGTAAGTTTTCATAGTAAATTTCCCTCAGTACTTACGCTTTGCTTATACATGTGCTTCAGTCCTGCCCATGCTAAACACATCTGGGCATTCCCCACATCTAACTGGTAACAGGACCTACAAATCATGAGTTCTCTAACTCTGTGTCTTCTGCCACAGTAACTGTCTTGTTAGGCTGACTTTAAAATGCTTCCTATGAGATAGCAAAGTAGAGAAACCTGACTTAAAGTGTACAATGTCTGAACTCTCAGTTCCATGATGCAATTCCATGAAGCAACACTCTCTTTGGTACAGATACTTTGCCAGCTGGGACAAAAAAATTAAACAGCCATGGACAATGGAACAAAAATTACAACTATGGCATCACCTAGTACAATGCCACAGAGGTTTCACCTGCATCTATACATACAGCAGAAATTTAGTCTTTGTTCTAAGCGAGTGCTAAGAGGAATCTCTTTAAAACTAACAGAATAATTTTAACTGTAACCACACGCTTCTTGACACTACACATACCAACTACCACGTGAGTTAAAATTATGATTTTAAGTAAATCCTACACCTGTATACCTCAGCCCTTATAAGAAAAAAATACCTATCTTCAAAATATTTCAAATAATTCAGAACCATCCCAAATCTTTCAGTATACTACTGTTAAAAACCACAATGCAACCACATTAAATTTTTAACAATTGATATATCTAATTATTATACTTATATAAGCACTTTGTCTAGAAGTCAGAGTAAAGGTTAAAGATGGAATAGAAATTTCTGGTTTCCCATAAGCACAAAAAGCTTTTCAAAGTGCAACTTAAAAATATTGCCTTTATTGATCATCCATCTACTCTTTATTTTGTTAGCACAGTTTAAAGGCAATATCTTTAATACAACTATAGCTGAAACTAATCTCTATCTTTCTTTAGTACTTAATGACTATCTTTCCACTACTTCTTTTGAGGGCCACAGCTGCATCAAGACATATTCATTATCAAAATCGTAAATCAGATAGCGTATGTGTAGCTATCAGAAAACCAACAATCTTAATAGAGAATATTTTAAGTCTTCCTGTGAGACAAAATGGGATGTCCAAACATGAAAAGACAAATCTGAAAGAAAACTGTAATTGAGATTTCTCATTTTGGAGCTGTTATGTAACTACTAAAAGCTAAATGCATTTTTGCTGAGAAAACAATCTCTCTCGTCAAAAACAATTCAGAACAATCTCAGGTCCTAAATTGTAGATGAAAGAAAAGCTGGTTTCCTATTTGAAATTTCCCTGAATCTTCAGGAGGTTTTACATAGAAACTTATAGCGATTCACAGGTTGGTATAAATTTCAGAAGTTTATGCAAGTCAGTGTAAAATACAGGGAGTTGGTAGAAGAGATCATGATTTGCAGCTTTCATTTAAATGCATGGTGTTCTAAAGCACAGTAAAGAGACAAGACAACTTATTTCCTTTGATTCAACTCTCAATTTGGTTATATGCTTAAAATAAGCACAAACAGCATAAGAGCTGGAAGATACATTCAAAGCTTTTAGTTAAAGGACTAATAATACATAACAACCTTAGTAACCACCTGATTACCTTCTGTAACTAGTCACTGAAAATTAAAAGCCTACAGAGCCAAACATATACTAATTGAAAAACTGACTAAAAGCAAGCAAATAAAAGCCAATATTTTATATAGAAAATTATATGGTTGAATATGAGGGGGCAGAGAGAAAAAGCAAGTTGCATAAACAGGACTATCATTTTTTTGTTTTACTTCCCTTTCTTTTGTCCATAAATTTTATTTTGTATTTATACACCTCCAGACATCTGGCACCTTGACCAAAGTAGCAATTTCAAATGCACTTGTGAATATTCATATCTCAGATATGTTCACCATACAAGTATAGATCAAGCCTATCCCACACAGACAGCAAACTGACACTTCTACTATAAGACTTGCTTGCCTATTGCATAAGAACTCTGCACAGGATAGTAGTCCTTCATGTTTCTTTTAAAGTTATTCTAACTTCTTTTTATGGGGCTGCCTTCAACTTGACCTTCAAGATTTATATTTATATTTAATATATTTATATTTATGTTTTTAATGTACTGCATTTAATTGAAAAATCTGTTTAGAAAAGAAAAATGAGGTAAATAAATAAAAATCCTGAAACAAATCTCAACTGAGTGTCTACGTTCCTAATTACTGCTACAATCTTTCAGTTTAAATGGAACTAGGATATCATAAAAGACCTTTTAATGCCTACATTCAATTTTGTACTCCAGTATTCTCCAGACTCTCTTGTTACATATGCAACAATAGTGTTTTCAGGGTGACACTTCATGAATATTATTAGCACCACACAGCAAATAATAACTGCAGTCCATAAAAAGATTCTCATACCTTGGACAAGTTTCTTACCCCACCACTGCTCAGTATATCATTACTGTCTGTTTAGGTCCATAATTGGCATGTAATAGACCAAAGTTTCACTCTTAAGTTTATTTAGTAAGTGTAACTCAGAGCAGAATTTTATTATCAAGTAACACTAAATATCCAGAAGTGCAAATGTATCGATGATGAATAAAATGAAAACTATATGACCACAATAATTATTCAGCTTTTATACAAGATCGCATTTTCAGAAAATCTCAGTAGCTTTATTATATATGCATGCTTCTGAAGTCTTACATATGACCAGATTCTCAAAACTCCTCAGCAGCTAACAGCTCCCACAGAGAAATGCAGAACTCATAAAAATAGAAAACGTTATGAACTACAATCTTAATATGAAAATACAGTATACTGAAAAATAATCAGTATACTCAAAATAAAGGACATTTTTAAAAAAGTACTGTTGTGCTGAGCCCTCCTAAACACTAGTTAAATGATGAAGGTATTTTTTTTGCAAAGACAATAATTTTCTATAATCAGAAAGGAAAAAAAAAGCCCAGGAATAAAAGCTATGTGTAAGGCTAGAAGACAAATACTGTAAACAGCCACTTTTCCTGCTTAGCACAGAAAACAACTGAATTATGAGCAGTTCGGTAGTATAAAGCTAAAATAAAGAGGAATGGCAAAAGCAGTGGTGAGGTGCCAAGGCAGACTTAACGGTGTTTCACCTCCATGATTTATATGTACCGAGGTACTGTATATCCTTTTTGTAAGTTGCAGTAATTAACTTTTTGGTACTTTGGACAGGAGAGAAGGCTGAGGAAGCACACAGACATAAAAAGATTCAGCTGACAATGTAATAAACTGAACTAATCACTTGGAAACGGCTCATCTTTAATCCGCTTTGGCCTTCCCTCTTGGGAAGGGAAAACCCCACCAGTCATACTGGAGGTCTCACTCATCCATAGCTCTCTCTCGCTTCCTCTTCTTACTCTCTTTTCAATTTTCAGTCTTCTGGGCCATATATCAAGTACATTTCAGAATAACACTTTCAAACTCAGTAAATGAGATATCTGGACGTATGCTCAACATCTTAATATCCTGCAACATTCTTCTTGAGAAAAAAATCACTTAAATATTTTAGGGCTTATCCATTTTATAAAAAGAAATCAAAAGCCATTTTTTTCACAAAATTTCTTTCAAATTTTTAAATTTAAGTAAAAGATTCAAATGCAGACAAAAAATGTTGCAGCTTTATAAACATGGTGACAAATTAAACCTTGGCAATACTTGTTATTTTTCTCCAAACTCTAAAATGTTAAATTAAAAATACATCTAAAACACTTCAATCAGTTCACTTTTTGCACAAATTTCATACTCTTCAAACAAGCATAAAAATGTTCTTTCTGGTACATCCCACAGCTACGTTGTTCCACTTTTTTTCCTGTTTTATTTGAGGACACAGGGAGATCTGTGAGAAAAGCAAACTGCATTACTCAAGACTCTGGGCAGATTCCTTACTTTTCTAAAACTGCAATAATAATACGGTGGAAATGAGCATATTAAAGTTTGAAAAGGTCTCATATAATAACACAAATTTAAATAAGTAGTTTTCTTACATTTCCCATTATTTCACTTCCCTTCTACCTTTTTTCCTACCTTGATGTTTTGCTTTCCTTTTTTCTGTAGTTCAGTATTCTTATCAGTTAGGGGAAATCAGGCTGGATCAAAAGCCTCTCCCTATGTACTTTTTCTTCTCTTCCCTTCTGTTTTCTCTCCCTGCTCTTGTCTTAGGTGATGGGCATAGTTACTGATGATGACTATTCCGATCTCTGCCTTCAGACAAGGTATATTCACTATCTTCAGATTAATTCCTCATTCAGAAGTTCAAAACTACATAGGAAGCTCTAAGAAATCAGAAGACAGGGATACAAACATACTTATCACAGCAGAACTGATTCTGAAGAATCTTTTTAGCTAAAAACCTGTAAGAATATAAAGAACAGAGATCATCCATCAATACCTAGAATGAACATGTGGCATGAAAGACTTCAAAAACAAAATTGTGGTTTTTTCATACATGTTGATAAACTGCTATGGAAGTCACTGAGAGTCAACAGACAAAATCCCTTTAGAGCAAAGTAATTTTCAAAGAACAATACAATATGCATGCACAAAGTATTCTTTCCATTAAATTATCTGAAGATTTCCAGATGTGAAAGGCAAAAAAGAAATGAATGGAAGAAGGCAATGGAAATACAGAAGAGAACCACTGCTTTAGAGTACATGTTCTTATCTCTGAAATTCGTAAATCTAGAAAGAAAAAATCCATTTTTTTCCTATTATGGTCATCTCTTCTTCCTTTTAAATGATATCACCTAATTTCTTGTACATCAGTAATTTTGGTAGGGTATGGTTTCACAGAATGGAATTAGATTTTGAGTGTCTAGCCACACATTATATTAACTACTAGCTAGAAAGAATACGCTCTTCAGACATAGCATACTTTATTTCAGCATTTTATTCATTTTAGAATGTCCTCCATTTAAATGACAGTGACACCAAATATCTCACATAACATACCAATTTTTTTCCCAAAGGGAACAGAAAAAGGGTGAATTCTACCCAACCTAATAAGTTACTGAATTCCATGTTGATACCACATGGACCCTACAAAAAATGGGTCTCATGGTCAGAAATAGCAAATATGGAAAAAACTTTACATAATGAGTTGTATCACCCTTTTTTTTATACTTCCATAGCTTCATTCTTCACTAGACATGTTCTTAATACAAATGTATAGAGTGTACAATAATGTAAGTATTTTACACAGTTCCTATTATCAGAAAGGGGAATCCCCAGGACATATTTTAAATCCATCATTAGACACGAGAAGTAAACTTTACAGAGAGCCCCAATGTAAAATTTTTACTGAAAATTATTTATCAAGTTTTAATTAGTACAAATAATTAAACAGTAAAGGTAAATGGAAAGTTCCAAAGATATTTTATTTTTTGATCAGTTCTGTATGTTTTGAGCTCTGCTCTTGGATTACCAGACATTGTATTTCCATATTCTATATGACACACAGGAAATTATTTGCTTCAAGGACTTTAAAGATTACTTACTAAATCAAAGTTGTTCACGCATCACCATCAAAAGTGAAGGTCAAGCCATAGGACCAAAGTGAACTGGCTACTAGACAAGGCAAAACATTTTCTGAGAATATCAGTAATGAGATTATAGAAAATACGAACACTTGTTGCTTTTCTCTCAAAAGTTACCAGAGTATATCTTAAGAATTAACCAAACCTTAAATACAGAGATGCAAAGATTATTTATTCTGTCATTTAAAAAATACAATTAGCATATAACATCCAGCAAAGTAATAAACCCTCACTCTGGCTTCTAAAGATTGTTTTCCTTCGCTGTGTACAGTGCAATACTAAATAATACAGCATCTGGTGTTTCAATTCAATAAAAGATACAGTTAACGTTTGTAATCTGTAGACAAAATGTAGGCTCCTTTTCTTGTTAAAGAAATCATATTTTTCTTCACTGGTACCACACATCAGTTATGAACTCTGACTAGCACAGCAATTTGGCTTCAAACATAATCAAAGCTGTGAACTGTTGAAAAGAAAGAGATGAAGAATTCACAGAACCTATACAGAGAGCTACTATTCTGCAGATAAAAAAGTATTTTGAATTATTTCTGTTGACATTATTAAAATGTGTGGTTTATGCAGAATTTTGTAAATACTTTCTTCCAAAAAACCCACACCAACACATTTGATCAAATTTTAATAGTGTGGTATTATTAGTTTCACATGTATCTTGATTCCATGTAGTGGGTGTTGAAAGATTTATTTCTCTCGAGTTGCACCCTAATGTAATTCAGTTTTCAAAAATCTGAATTCTGCAATAATAACCAACTGAAAGACAGCTGTCTGACGATCAGCCTCAGGTAGGAAGAACTGTTTGAATCCCAGGGACAGTAAAGTGGGTCCTTAGAAGTGACAATTTATTTTTTATTTTTCCCTTCTTTATTTTGATTTTGTTATTAGACCCTCAACTCGCAAATGCTCAACTGTCACAAAAGATCAGCGTTACTGAACCACCGGCATTAATCTGTTGTTTGAAATGTATAAAGAAAGACAAATAAAAAGACATTGCAAAAACGTCTTCCTCAAGTAGAACCAGATATTGAAATGATAAATAACATAACCTATGAGCACTAGTTATAATGTTCTTGGGCTGAAGAGATTTCTAAATATCAAAGACTGTTGCTTCATTGTCAGATGGTCCATAAATAAACCATGGTCAATTCATGACATTGGACCTTTTCTTCTTGCTATACTGCTGTAAATAAGTGTGTTCCCCTTGCCTGTCTGAATTCTACATGCCTATTTCCAGAAATGCCGCAGCATATAAGTAACACTGTCATGTCCGTTTTGTCAACTACATGCTGATTATCTTTTCCTATCTGCAGTTTGGGAACATTATCAAGGTCAGAAGCAATCGCTCAGAAAACTGATCCTGAAGCTCTTGTGCCTGATAATTTCTGTAAGGAATTTTCATAAGTACACTTCATAACGCAATTAGTGAAAGTTCTACCATTCTTATTGTAGAAACAAGAACTGTACCAGTGTCATGTCAAGTATCTAGTCCATGTGTTCATTTATAGCACGTAATCATGTCTTATTCCAAAATGACACAAGACTAATTTATCACTACAGTATCTAACTTCCGCGTGTATTTGGGCAAATGCCCACCTCCTTCGACTCTCCTGACCACCACTTTTTTTTTCTTTTCTTTTTTTTTTGACAAATTGGTTATGAGGCATTTACAACTGATGCACATATCGCAAAATTATTTCTGCCAAGCTTCCTCCATGACCTGCCCGTGGGACATGACATGCTCTGAGATGCATCGCTCTATCAAACTGAATCTTTCCAGGACAATGCAAATTATGACAAATTCCATCATCCCGCATTATGCGCTTCATGCTAATCCTCCTAATTCGAGAAAATCAGAAGGGCTTGCTGTTCTGCTGAAGGGCACGTTGTCTGAATGAATGATGGTGAAAGAACATTCACAATCCCCTTCATCTTCTAATCCCAGCTGTGGCCACCTCTGCCCTAAAACCATTAAGCAACCTTTCCTCCTATATAATTCTTGCATCAGAATTAATGCAGGATCAGTCGTTTGACAGAGTATAGAGAATAACAATGATTTTTCAGTCATGGACTTCAATGGTAGTACATATTTAGAAAAGCTTTTTCAACAAAATCTTCCCCATAGACTTTTTCTGCCTATATCTTCTAGTCTGCCAGACTTTCACACTAGGAGTGCAATCTCCATGAAAAGTTAAATTACCTCCCAGAGTAGATTTTGAAACAATTTCAGCAACAGGTTTCAGGCAATTTCTGGTCTTGAGCACTTTTGACTTTTGGAGGTTATGCTGCTGACTCAAAGCAAACAAGAAGCCTGAAAACCATTCTTCAGAAAGTCCATAGGATAGGAAACAGTTACATGTCTGAATCATTCTTCATTGGCTCAGAAGGTGGCAGTATTACAACACGAAAGAAAATTGCCATCTACCTAGTATTCCGTATCCACATTGCTGAAATAAACATGTTTAATTCCCAAAGAAGCATATATTTTATCCTGTGGCATAATTTACTTATAACATTAAAACTCAAACATGGAGCAATTTGTAGCAATAACTATGATTATTCTGTTAGTGGCCCAAATGTCACTGTCTAGATTAGGCTAAATGATACCTAGCACCAAAGAGCTTCTGTGATTTATTTTTTATTATCACTGGTAGAGCTTGCATGCTTAAAAGGCTCCCCAGTTCAAATTATTCAGTCTTGTCAATGACTGAGGTAATCACAGAAAATCTTATAAGAAATGATGCAAGTTTTAAATCACAGCCAAGCTCAAGATATAAAAATGTTTTGGGCAGGCAGATATGTTATTATAGATTTAAAAATAAAATTTCACAGTAAAAATACAATGCATACTGCAAAAGGAGAATTAAAATGTATCACAGTATTTGCAATCTGCAAGACTGGAAATGAAAAGGGTTTAGAGTCAAGAAAAATTATCGCTTTATGAAATTAAATATGTTTTTAAATCATTCTTAGAAATATTAATAAAAATAATCCTGAAGCTGTTTCACTGAAAAGGTCTTTAAACAGCTTTTGCTTTAATTTACAGCTCAACTAATGATAACCTTTTCCTATTTATTTATACAGTAAGAACATTTCAATCTACTTGAACTCTGTCAATATTACAGATATTTCTTTTATACTATTACTCTAAATTAGAACAGAATTTTTATTTATGAAAAATGAACTCTAATCTATACTTTCTAGTTGAATAATCTTTTCAGAATGAATAAACTAACACTTATTCAGTAACTAAAACACAGACAACTTTTATTTTGCATTTACAGTCTATGTCTTAATGGAATCTTGCATAATTGGCTTGATGCTTTACTGAGTCTTCATACATGCCTAATAAGTACATAGCACAGATCCACATTAAAGTATTACTAAAAAGAGACAAGAAGATCTTTAGCTTTATCCTTCATTCCCAGTGAGATCCAAACCCTCAGAGGTAAATGACTATGTGAGCATCATTCCAGCAAAAGGCACCGGGCACACCCTGTGCATGCTGCGGCTTGTTGACATGAACCAGGGCAGGCAGACACCAATAATACATGAAGTGTGGTTCAGAGGCAATTAGGATCAGTTGTCAAGGCCAGGCCATTAATGAAAGAACATGTCAGAGGAGCTGGAGACTTCAATGGTTGAGGGCAAGAAGGCGATTTAGTGTGACAGATCGAGTCCTTCCAATGTCCTCAGTGGTACATGCTAATACCAGCCTTAACAACCTTTTGTGGCAGTGTATAATGCGACTAACATGGACTTTGATTCAGCAAAATGACTGCTGCCACTGTTAGTCTGTCTCATTCCAACAACAGTAAAAGCACTGCTACAAATAATTACCCACTTCCTTCTCCCCCCTCCTCCATTTAATGCAGCAGTCCTTTATGCATGCCATACTGTTTCTCACTAGAAGGTCAGAACATTTATCATGCTGTTTTCTTTTCTTTCTGTCAGGCCACTTCTATTTGTTAATATAATCTGAAATTATCCAGTAAAACAATTTTGTTCAAGTAAAACCAAATTAGCTATTAATTCAACATTACCTCATGTGACCAATAACAAAGAGCAAACCAAACTGGCCTAAAGGATTCACTATCTATTCTGTCAATTATGCAAGGAAAATGCTGCAACATGAGATAATTATTAACATCATCTGGATCAAAAATATATGGCAACTTTAATCTCCACAAAAAATGGAATTCTGAAGCTTTATACATAACTTAGTTGGTTTTACTACTGTTGCTGGTAGCAACACCAAGTGCTAATCTCTATAAAAAGATGCAGATGCCAAATTCCCAACACTCAATTACAGGATGAAAGGAAGAATAAATGTAGAAAGAAAAATCTAAAACAGGAGTTCTATTGTAAGTGCAGTGCTGAAGTCAGGAGCAACATCTTCACTGAAACAAAACAATGCTGTGTTTTCTTTATAGAAGATGTGATCCTTTTTATGAAGGATAGCTTTCAAGTAAGATAAGTCTTCACAAACCATTTCTTAACTACATTACCTATTTTCTAAAGTACGATTCTGGTATTCAGTACTTTTTTCAATATCAGTCTCTCGTCACTCGAGAATACATTAAACCACAGATTCAGGTGTGAGAAATCTGTGACTCCAGAAAAGGCAGGAAAAAAAATTGTTAGTCATATTCACCAGAAGTCCCTACGCATTTCAAGGAGGAATTCATAGATTTGTCAAGGTAAACACTGTCCGATCAATGATAAAAATTACATCTCAAGCTCTATTTTATTCACCTTGTATCAGATGTGGTTCTCCCCTATCACTTTTGTCATTTGGCAATGCCTGAACTGACCTTTCTAGAGGCAATACTTATCCGTGAGTGACAAGTGAAACTATCTCCGGCAGGATGAATTTCCTTCCCGCTCTTCATTTCTCTCCACTTTGTCTACTTTCTGTTTGACTCATTTTAGTTTTTTTCTCGTTTTATCCTTTTTTTTTAATTTACAATTCCAGAGCTAACCTCTTCTTAAGAAACGTTTTTCAACATCCCCTTTTCAACCCATAGCTTTAACCTTTTGAATGTCTGCTTTATTTTATTCGATATATTCTACCATTGTTTGTTTCTTCATAACTTTCTCCCTCTTAATTTTATTCTTTTCTGTCTTCTTTTTCATTTCTTTCCACTTGCATCTTTTTCAGCTCCTGAACCGACTGAAGTTAAAAGAAAAATCCCACTGATTGCAATATGACTATGGTTTACTGCGAGTATTTAGCATTGGATATACTACCAACACCTGTGTGTCCAACACAGGTAGCAACTGTTAGCATTTAACATAATTAGTAGTTCTGGTACTTTTTTGACACAGTAATGTATAAAGGGTGGGATTACAATAATTCTTACCCTCTACTACAATTAGAGGTCCATGGTACAGTACGAGGAATACTAAGCAGAAATATAACTGCAGACAGCAGTGAACTAACATATTTTATCTACATCTATTGACTTTTTTGGATTGTAGTAAGTTCTACAAAGGAAAGTTACATCTAACTCTTGGTATACACACTAGAAATTAACGTTAAATTAAAAGTTAAGCATGTGGATAACCCAATTCATCCCTAAGATTTGGGTTGAGACCAGCACTAAAATTCTGTCTTAAAAAATGATGCCTCTATAGATATGCCAGTGATTATCCTACCTTTCTTTACTATGAATCTTGATAAAAAAAAAAAAGTTGGAGAGTATTATCAGAAAAGCATTTAAAAAAAACCCGTTACACTGTATTGAAATATTTTAAAAAAAGTAGTAGAATCTCTAGGAAACTTAAGAGATCAGGATACACACATTTAGAGGATATTTTCATTGTTCTGTGCCTTTGTGTAATGCTTCTCTTCCCTTTTTGCGTGTATCATGATTTTTTAAAAAATCAATTGCAAATATTTGCTTCAAGATTATTCTCTCATTTGTAGATACGTATGAAGTATTTTTCTGCACAATTACACAATGTTTATCATTTAGTAACTCAGGTTTAATGAGATAGTCCTGGACAGTTTGGTAATATTTAACATAAAAAAAGGAATCCATGATCGTCAAATGTGTAGATGACAGACACAATTAACTAAAATAATCCTCATCATAAGTATTTAATATCATGAAACTCTTACATTTTACTGTCTTTTTAGATGTACTATATAAGATACCTTACCGTGGATTTATAATAAATCTTTTGACAGAAATTGATTAGACTTCAAATAGGAACATTCTAAAAGTAAACTGGAGAACTGAACACAAAATTACAATACTATAATATAAAATCAAAAAAATTAAACTTATCAGAACATGCAATATTTAACAATCAAGATGTGTATCTGAACTGGAACTATTTTCACTATCCACTCATATAAGTACACATACTTGTCTTCTGTTTGCTACCAATTCATTTCAAATACCTGGAAAAATCAAATTGCATTCCAATGCAACAGATGCCTTATAACACAAAGCTTGTGAATTTAAGGAAAAAAGCTCGCTTCTTAAAGTAGAACTCTCTCTCAATTTGATAAAAGTGAAAGGATAAAATGGCAAAGAAAGACAAAGAAAATAAATACATCATACAACTAAGAAAACTTCTTTCTCACCAAATGCAAATGCTAAGAACAGCAGCAAAACAAATATTAAAAAAAAATAGAAAATAAAATAATTTCTCTGCCTAATACTAGCAAATCATCTTACATTTATGCAACACACTTCAGTTCCAAGGACTACAAAATATTTCACAAATAGTTTGTAGTATATTTAGGGGAAAATTAATTCAAGAAAGATACACAGCTCCAATTGCAAGGAGAAAAAACACGTCACACTAACACCATATAATAACTGGGAGAAATATATTCTTTCCTACTTGAATGTGAATGTGTTATTTTCTCTAAAATGGTATCTAATTATACAACATTAACTTAGCCAGAATCTTGGAGACAAAGCTCTTATTTTTGAACCGTGCCTGGATTTTAACCACAAGTTACAAACCCCTCAACTTTATTTCATTGTGCTTACTGAAAAAGTGGCACAGGAAGCAATGCATGACAAAACGTCATATACAACATGCTTTCATATATTAACATGCCAGAATCAGTATGAGTAATTCACCACAAACTCAGAATATAAATTCAACTATTATTTGGACGTACAGCAGAAGATAAATAACCAGAAATTAACTTAAAATCAATAACAGTCATAGAGGAAAAACATGGAAACCTTTGAAAACACTTTTGTTAGCCTTGGCAACAAACAAATAAAAGGGATGTCACAAATTGCTGTGGTGAAGAGATATCAAATCCTGGACTCTTTATGACTACGACAAGTAAATCTCTTGGCATAGGCTCGCATGTAAGCTTGGCTTTTCCATTTTAAGATGCCCTAAAATGCAACAGTCAGGGTGACTAAGAGATTTCTTCCTTATTTTGAAAATGTTGTCCAGTCTCATTACAAAGAGCTACTAAGAGAACATTCTTAAACAGAATTCTCTCACAGGATTTCAAGGCTATTTTTTTGTTAGGTTGACAGAGTTTGTGGTGAGAAGCAGTACAATTGAACTTAGGGATAAAATGTGTTCAATCCATGAAACGTTACCTAGAGTTGAGCTGAAAACTGTGCCTCTCTAAGAATGGACAGCAGATCATAATTCTGTCCTGAAAGAATGATTTTTTTCAAGTTTTTACAGTAGTAGAAGGAAGTCTGGTCAGTGGAAATCAAAAGATGACAATTGTTTGTGGTCCCTTGAATTAAAAAAGAAAGGGTCAGAAAATGAGTAATAATCTATGTCCTTAAAAGGTAGATGATCTCACCAAAAGCCATGGAAACAACTCATATGGACTCTCAGGACAATTACCTTTGCTTGCACTGCCTGAGGGAGATAGATGTCATGTGGTTTACTTGCATTGAAAGAGTACAAGAAGGAAAACAGTCTGAAGAGCAGCACAGTGCATTGGATTGAATTCCCCAACTCAAATGACTATGGTTTCAAAAGTAAAAACCAGCTAAAACCAAAGAGGGTTCCATGTTTAAAATACACGCCAGAACCAGAGACATATTTTGGAGGTTCAACACTATTTCAGTGTGTAAAGATACAGAGGGCACAAATTTACCATAGTCAGTTCAGCTTGAACTTATTTTCAGTACTATAGGAAAAACATAGCCATGCTGGTAAGTTTTGGTTACCTTCTCAAATAACTATAGAACTGGACGACAGCAGAAGAGTCTATTACGAACAAACAAGTATAAAGATAGCTGTAGAAAAAAAGTGAAGAGGGAAGAAGGGTTGGCTCATATTAGTGTCCCAGGAGGTACACAGTAACACGCAGCATCCTCATAACTGGAATTCAGGCAAACCTAGACAGAAGAAACACCAGCTACGCAAAGAACCAAAACATCTTTTTTCTGTGTATGTTAGAGAATGCCTAGGGATGAATTATCTAGGGCATGGCACAGCTCACAAACAGTTAACTTAGTGAAAATTCAAAGAGAAAGAACAGGAGCACTTCAAACCTGTCACAATAATCACATAACTCAACCTCTAGAGAAAGAGACAATGTTTCAGTTACTGAGCTCAACCCTCAGGCTCTCATGCATCAAATTCACAAACAAAAACAAACTGGGAAGGGGGATGGAAGATTTGTGGCGCCAAAATGCCAAGATAATGTCGTGGACCCAAATAAATTTGCCAATAGTGAATACATAATTTTAAAAAAGATGTCTGAACCCTGATCTGGATCAATCCCTTAAAACGTACTAAAGCAGAACATGAGAAGCAGCAAAAAGTATGAATAAGGGGCATATTGATAAGAAACAATTTGGGTGATTAGTCTGAAACAAATGCAACAGCTTTAGAAGCTAAATTCCAGGTGACAAGAACTATATCGCTATCAATTGTGCTGTCATTATACAAACAATGGAAAACATGAAGGAGAGGAGATTTCAGCAGAGGAGGTAAAAGGGGAGAAAGAGAAGATAGTACTTAAGGAGAAACACTGAGACAGGTAGGTTACAACCACTAAAGCATGTAGAAATCAAAGGAGTTTACAGTGTATAACAAATGTACTGCATATTTTAGTAGAATTACTTTTCAAAATTACAGTAGCATTACAAATTCAGATTCTTATTCTTATCTGCTGAAACTATTTGTGCAGGTTTACCTTAGGGATCAGGATTGAGAGATTACAGAATGATTGTTTCATACAAACATTTACCCGAATAATTTTTGTTCTTTTCAGACTTTCTGTACCATTCAACTTGGGGCACACTGGTGGCTCAGTTTCACTTGTAAAGTTACCATGGAAGCACTTGAAATATATTATGACCCCGGAAGTGCTAGCATAGAATAGAAAAATGTTTAAAAGGTCTGTTGTAGGGATTATTTACTTTAGAGAACTCTTTGTAAGTTTTCCATCTCATGCCCAGGCACACTCTTGATCCATTAAGTGTTTTTGGTATGGCACAGCATTTGCTTTTACCTATAAGCTCAGACCGGCTAAAGGGCTGTCTGAACTCTAGGATGGGTGGTTCTGAGAACATTTTTACAGGAAGATTTTTTTTTTTTTTTAAAAACGGAATCTTTTTTTTTCAGTTATAGGCTCTAACTCTGTAATGATGCTGTAAAATTTCCACAGATGTATAGTAAATGACAACTAAGGATTTAGAACCAGTAATTACATTTTCTTTAAGGTAATTAATTCCTAACACTGTATTTGGGCGGCTCTTGTCACAGGAGTGTTTTTATTGATTAAACCCCCCCTTTAGATGACTGAGATGAGCATATTATGTGTTCTGCTCAGAACAAATATCTTATTTAAGGGTCTGACTGTATACTACATCTTTCAACAGTCCGGTATAGATTTTTATTTTACAATAATAGGTAGACTCATATTTTCTTTTGCATACTGCAGTTTTTAGGTTACAGCCTTGATTTTGATGATAGCACCTAGGAAAGCAATGTTCGTGTAGGAATACTCTAAAGATGGCTTGGCAGAAAGTTAATTATTGAATTTGTGGTGGAAATCAATAAAGGAGTCTAAGCTTCCTGTCCTGGAAAAATTTTCATTTGTGCATGTCAGATATGCCATGAAATCATAGTATAATTATTTAGCAATTCTTTTCCAAGGCAGCCAATGAAAAGGTTGGCTATTTATGGTGTTATTTTCATGGTTATTGTTTAATAAAATCTGGTACAGGTGAAATTAGTGAAAACCTAGTTGTTCTCATGGGGAAACAGATACTTATTTCAGTTTTTCAGATTTCGATCCTTTTCTTGTAAACCTTCGAGGAGGTACCATCATGAGGTGGCATACTGGCACACAGGCTAGAGATATGGAAAACTTGCTGTATGTGTAATAAGAGACTGAGATTTCAGTGAGGGCTTCAAGGATGGAGTATGAGTAGATGGATCCTAAGATAGCAGACCTGCCCAAGTCCCCTTGTTTGTGAATCCAGGGGAGCTAGCAAATAATGCAAAGGATGAGATATGAAGAGGAGTTGCAAGTCAAGCTGAATGTTTTTCTTCGATCTCAACAGGAAGTGAACCAATGATCTCTTTGAACTCTCATGGGAGCTTTTGCCATTAGTGACAGCCACACTTACACAGTCCTCACTGTTTAAGATTACTACAACTGTACCTTTAGTTGTTTCTGGCTTAACCACTACTGGGATACTGAATCTTAGGGATTCTACAGCACTTCTCTCAGTAACAGTTTCTGATCATGGTATTTAATTGCTAGTTATTGCAAGGCCAAATATTTTTCTAAGACAATCATTATAACAGTTAAAGGTGCAATTTCGTCTACTACAACATTTTTCAACGTGTGGTTTTGATGATATTGGTGATCTTCTGGCATTTTTCATATGAAGTGTAAGTACTGGGAATTGCTTCAAAATGTCTTTTGGAGAATGTGGTGAAAAAAGAATCCTCTCATTCTCTGCCTAACAATAATTATTCCTGTGTTTCATAGGTCAGAAACACTGGTCTCTGTCAAGGACAGAACTGGTTAGCTTGTTTAGGCTGATAATGTCATAGAATAAGATTGAGATTAGATAATACTATGATTATTTTATACAGTTGTTTCCCTTTTCATTCTTTCTACCTTAAAGCAAAATTTCAAACCGATCTTTGGCATCATCCCTTCTCAAATAAAAAAACAAAACAGAGTTTCTTATGTGAGTAGAAACACAATATATTTAATACAGTGAACGGAATCTCTTGTACAAAATAGGATCAGCAAGCAGGTAGCAGTGAGGTTTATAGGTTTAAATTACGATGTCTCCTTCCTGAGACATCATGAAAGAAAACTGTTGGTCATTTAATGGTGTAAAGTCTATAATAGAGTTCAAAATACACAAAGAGCCATAGTTTCTGCTATATCATTGATGCTACGTTAAAGATTTTGGTAAAAGGTACCAGAATGAGAATGTCACCGAAGTTAGTGTATCACTAGGATCAGTATATCACTGACATCATAGATCACTGAAGAGATCTAGCTGGACTTCAAAACATGATGCCGAAGATTTTCTTGTCTTGGAATTAGCTTGGTATGGCTTAGAAGACTACTCGCTCT